>CAWUFW010007294.1:0-600000 GCA_963921515.1 Calotriton arnoldi | reverse complement strand
GATGCATCTCAGGGCTTCTGTGGTGTTGGTGTCCGGTGTGGGGGTGGCAGCCGTGGTGGTGCAGAGGGTGGTGAAGGTTTGGCAGCAGTGATGGCAGGAGAACCGGCTGTTGGTGGTGTTCGGCATGGACAGCTGGCAGTTGTTGTTCCTTCTGGGGTTGAGTGCGAGGTGGCTAGCTGGGTCATAGCGGTGGGTGGTCGGAGATCCAGGGTCACTGGCGCTGGTCGCGGTCGGGCACAGATGGGCTTGCCTTTAGCGTGCCTTTGGCTCGCCCACACAGCGGCCGCCATTAAATAGGGAAGGGGGAGGGAAGCGCAGCTGGGAGGCAGGAGCGGGAAACTGCAGCGGGGAGGGGCCGCGGGGGCAGCAGTGGCAGAAATGGCAGCAAAAAACAGAGGACAGAGGCAAAAGGGCACAGGTGCAGAAATACCCAGTACAATACCAAATACAATACAAAAATTACCATAAATACAGCTACAGGCACAATAAAGAAAAATACAAATACGGGCACACTGGAGGACAGGCAACTTGAACACCTACCAGGAGAGGTGTAGGGGGAGTGGCAGGCGGCACAACAGCGGAGCTGCTGGGGGAGAGAGCAGGTTTCTGACCAGGAGGTCAGAGGTCTTGCTCAGACACCCGAGCAGCGGCCGTCATTAAATAGGAAGGGGGAAGGGAAGCGCAGCTGGGAGATGGGAGCGGAAAACGACAGGGGGAGGGGCCGCAGGGGCAGCAGCAGCGGAAAGGGCAGCGAAAAATGGAGGACAGTGGCAAAAGGGCATAGGTGCAGAAATACCAGATACAATACTAAATACAATACAAAATACAATACAAACATTTCCAGAAATACAGCTACAGGCACAATAAAGAAAAATACAAATTCAGGCACAATAGAGGACAGGCAACTCAAACACCTACCAAGAGAGGTATAGGGGGAGTGGCAGGGGGCACAACAGCGGAGCTTCTGGGGGAGAGAGCAGGTCTCTGACCAGGAGGTCAGAGGTCTTGCAATTTTGTGAAGGCAAGCTTTCTCATCTGGTCTAAATGACTGCGCTTAGATCCACTGAGCTGTGGTGTAGAGAGGAAAGAAATCGGCTTACTTTATCAATGTAGATATAAAGTTCCTTCAAGTCCTCTGGTCCCTTCTGAATGCCTCAGTGGTGCAGTCTGTCATTCGTCTGTTGATCAAGTTATCTGTGTTTCTGGTGATTACATCACATGCCTTGGACCGGAATTCAAATATCACAACATTTGGCTTGTAACCCCATTTCTTAATGCCCACAACCTGCCCTGTGAGTAGATTTATTTACAATGAATACAGTCTATCCTACTGGCAGAATTTTGAGAGTGAAATGAGAGTAGAAAGGGAAACTCAATCCGTAGATTTTCTACAGATTGTGTTAAATACCAGCTCCTAATGCTGGTTTACACAGTACGCTAAAGAGGAAGCATGCAGATCGTCGGAGGAGTGCGGGGAGCTGAATAGGTGCAAGTTAGGACAATGTTCCTTGGTGGAAGTGTGACAACAGGGATCGCCCCACCCCCACTACCTCATGGAGCCTGAAGGGCCTCATGGAGCCTGAAGCAGCGATAATTCTAACGCCCTATTAGCAAGCTGTTGCTAACTGCTGTTAGCGAGCTTCTAGGCGATAGCGACCGGGTTGGGCAGTTAGCGCTTGGATAATTATCGCCGGCTATCGCAGGTTTCTATCGCGGAGATAGCGTGCTATCAGCAACGCTTATCTCCTAAGCGATAGAAACCCTGGAGAACAGTGTGAATATCGCTTGAAAACAAGCGATATTCACACTGTGACCAGTGTTAGCTAGGTGATAGGGCGAGGGGGATTTAGCCATGTAATCCACCTCCCATTGGATTACAGGGCTAAGTCAGGTCTGGACCAGGCGTTAACAAACCAGCGCTAAACGTGTTTAGCGCTGGTTCGTTAATCACCTCCCCTGCCTCGCTACTAGGCGATAGCGAGCTTAGCGACTGTTTCCAGTCGCTTTTAGGTTGGGAACGCCTACTTTGCATGCCATTAGCGATAAATATCGCTGGCATGCAAAGCGGCACCCAACCCGGTCGCTATCGCCTAGAAGCTGTCGCTAACAGCAGTTAGCGACAGCTTGCTAATAGGGCGTTAGAATTATCGCCGCTTTAGCGGGAAAAAGTCCTGCTAATGCGGCGATAGAGCCCTTGATAATATGCCCCTGTATTCTTGTCTCCTATGGATAGAGGAAAAAGGGGTGTTATACCCCTTATCCTGGTATCACGATAAGGGAATGATAGCCACCCATATTATCTATAAAAATCAGCATTTTGATCCCTTTTCAATCTTACCATTGATCTCACTTTTTTGGTTTCAAATGTTAAAAAATGATACTATTATTTTTAAAAAGCTGTTCTGCGTGATTATTCTTTACAATTTCTTTTTTTCGAAAGTTAACTAGTTTGCAGTGTTATAATGCCACTGATTTAGGGAGTGTGTTGCCCTTATTATTAATGCATTAACATTTGGGTTTTGGTAAACATGCAGGATGTGTTTTTGGACTGTCTATTAGATGTCATTGGCGGTTTACAGTGTTTAATGTGTCTATTTATGTGGCTTTGAAAGTCAAAGATATCTTTACAGTTCTCCACTGACATTTAAAAAGCAAACCACAGAGGTCACACAGGATATGCAGTTTGACTGTGCAGCGCCTTACGCCATAAACCACAACCTTATTCTTTTCTTTGATGTAACTTTTAAGTGGCATAAAATTGGACAGTTGCACATCTGAAAAACCACACATTAGATTGACATATTCTGTGAGATTTATTTTCAAAATGAAAGAATAATTCAACTTGGTTTGAACCAACACATATCATTTTGTGAACAGAAGAAGAGGAGAGAAGAAGGTGAGAGGCAAACTAGGGGCTAGGAAAAGTAGGGGTGAGTGCAGCGGAACAAAAACTTTGCAATGAACACTGTGGACTCACTCAAGTGCTACTTTACCTCCAACTCCACAATAATTCTACTAACATGTCTGTTTTGTTATTCAATGCAGAAACCCATATTAATTGCTATTTGTTTTAGTCCTATTTCCTGTATTTACTTACTTATTCGCATTTTAGCTCATTCATTCTTTTTTTAATTCTACAAATCTACCAATTTCATTATTTTAGTTGAAATATATAACTAAATATATATTTATTTGTAAATTAATAAAAGAATATTTAACATTTCACTTGCAATATAAAACAGGTTTTATAACATGTTATGTTTTGTTTGATTTGCTCATGCGATCATTCCATAAAAATACAACAATCCTTTTTTAAATACTTTTAATTTACTTAGTCAAGTGACAAACATAGTAGATTAGCCTGTAAATAATTCATTTATTAAAATATAAGAGATGTATTTTTATCACAAATAACTTTTAAATCTGTTTCCCCTTACGATCCAAAACCCATTCATTTTCATCTTTAATGGCTGGATTTAGTCGTGCGGATACTGTTAGGCCTGCTTTTTTTCCAGCTGGTATTTCCACACCTAACTTTGACTATTCTGAGGTAATTCCCATGGAATGGTTATTAACCAAGTTGACCTGGTTTTTGTGGGTCGAATTACACATAGTATTCCCCCTTTCGTGTAACGTGTCACTCCCATTAGGCACCTGCATTGAGCAAGTGGTAAATGGGACTAAGGTGATGTGTGGGGCTTGTGAAGAGTGCCATAAGGCATGGGAAGATTGAACTGATGGGGAAGAGCATACCATGCCCTCCCATGCTGCAGAAGTGGGTTTGTGTGCCATGGCTTTTAATTCTTTAAAAAGCAGACAAAAAAAGTGATGTTTGAATGCGTAATTTACTCTTAGCTATGCAATGCCTTCCGGGTATAACGGTTTTGTTCATCATGTCACACTAGACAGTGACTACCGATGTGCAACAGAAATTATCCAGCCCAAACAGCTATTCCAGGCCTCTCCCAGATGGGAATGAAAGCAACCCCGTTCTGGCTTTGTCCTGTTCGGCCTTATCAGTGAGATGCAGTTTGGGTGTGTCACCTTAACATCTAATCAGAAAAAAATTGAGATATAATATCCTTTCTAAAATATTGTTGTATCCTAAAAATCATAGAAAATAACTTTAAAGGTAAGAATACAGTTTTTTAAGACTTTGTAAGAAACATTGAGAGTTAGACGATCATGTACTTAAATGCTGTTGTATATAGTGTCCTTTATGTTGTATTTTGCTTTGTTTTAATTAAATATTGAATTTTTATTCATTTTCTCGAAATATATAATTATATATATGTATAGGTTATATATACTTGTATAGGTTATCTCTCTCGAAAAAATGCATATTTATATATATATTACCTACTGGTGGCAGCCAGTAAGTAGTTATAATTAGGACCTAGTTTCCATAGGAAAAGCTTTTTTTGTTTTGCCAATATCTTTAGGGCCGTTTGACGAATCTTCGCAAAATTTTCAAAACTAATGGGGTGCTCCGGTGAGCTCCTGTCTTAAAAGTGTTGGGGTGATTTGTCAAGCGGGGGTTGAGAAAAAAGGGGGTCCCAAAACGTGTTTTCTGCGTGTTAATTTCAATAGACACGGCTACAGCCCGAACTGCTGAACGGAATTACACCAAACTTAGCAAAAAAGTAGCTTTTGGTCCAGAAAGCACTCTTTTCTTTAAATAGTGTAAATCCCTTCAGTAGTTCCTAAGAAATTCATATTAAAAAATAGTATTAGTATCTGGTGGGCGCGGTGGATCCGCGAACCCTCCTGGACACAAGTTTGTCTCTGATTGGTTGCCAACATTTCAAAGCAGAACCTGTTGGCAGCCATCTTGTGACTCGGCTGAACCGAGTCACAAGCAAAAGGTAAAAAAACATTAAAAAACAAGAAAAGGGGGCAGGGTAGCAACACCTTGAGCCTCTAGGGCTGGTCAGGGGGTCCACAGGGACCTCCAGGGCCAAAAAAAGCATTTTTTAAATATTTTCGGCGGGATTCGCGCAAGCGAATCACACTGAAAATATTTTTAAAAACAAAGCGCGGTTTCCCGCGCTTCGTTTATTTTAAGCCCCCGGGTGGGCCAGGTCCCAGGGGCAATGCATAATTATTATGCGGGGGACTGCCACCTACCTGGGGTTGGTTAATAATATGTGGGGGGGCATGCGGCCCCCCCGCAGCCTCGGGGACTGCCACCTCCCCGGGGCTTCTTATCAAAAATGTGTGGGGGGGCTCCTGTCCCCCCACAGTGCCCCGGGGACCGCTAGCTCCCCGGGGCATTCCTTTATTAAGGGTGGGGGGCCTCTCGGGCCTCCACAAGCCCTGGGGACCGCCACCTTCCCGAGGCTTCAATTTTTAATAAGAAGTGTGGGTGGCACCCCCAATACTGCCCCAGGGACCACTATCTCCGTGGGGGATACATAAATTAAGGGCAGGGGTCAGTTGCAGACCCTGGCCCCGGGGCCCACCACCTGCCCCGGGCTTTAATCTTGATGGGGCGAGGGCCGCGCGGACCCCCTTCAGGAGCCGTTCTTGGTGCCGGGTTATAGGGTGGCTCTAAAAAGAGCCCTTGTTTTCATTATGCCTTTGTAGGAGCTACATGTAAGTGCGGATGCACAGGTTAAGGTTGTTAAGAAATACTCTGTTTCCTTCATCTGTGAAGGGAACTCCATCACTTCTGTAGATGTCATCAATCAGCCGCGGTCTGTGCAGGTAACAGCGGTGGAGCGGTGGGCATGGGTAAGGATTTCTTGGGACGATGCCGAGGGAAAATGTATTATTTATTTAATTTTTCCTCCGCATTGCCCCTCGAAATCCCCCCTTACTCGGCCCCACCGCCCCTCCGCTATTACCTGCACGGAGCTCATCTGTCATCAATATCAAAACGTAAATTGTTGTTATAGATGGAGCCCATCCTATGGTCTCTGAGGTAAGCGGAAACAGCTTTATAGACACTCTTCCTAGCTTTCTCAAACTGTGGACAGAATTGATTTGACCACTTCCATTTCTGTCTTTGGCATATATTAGAGTATACAAAGACAGTGTGAGGGAGAAGAAACATCAATTGTGCAAAGGTATCCTTCATTAGCATTTCCAGACCCACCCCAGTCAATGTGCCTAGGTCATCGCCACCACAGTGCACAATTATGAGGTCAGGGGGTTGGAGATGCAAAAAGGTTTTACCCAAAGGCGTCAATCGGTGACACTTTAATCCTCTCTGTGCAATCCATTTAATCATTTAATATCCACATTTTGCAAACCTAGGTCTTTGTCAATACCTCTGTGTTCAGCATACTTTTTGCACCAGAAAACATAGCTGTGCCCTACAATCCATACTGTAAGCATCTTGAAGAGATGTCTGGAAGGAATGAAAACATGTCTGTAGCTCAGGTAGTCAGTTGGTAGAATGAGAGGTATCTAAAATGGTGGAGAAGATGCTGTTTTTGAAAAAGCTGATAAGTGATTGGCTGTTTATTAGCATGCTATTTTGCTCAAGAAGCATGTTTCTGATTGGTTATAGAAAAATGTTTGAAAGGTACGGTAGTTAAGATAAGCTAATATGTTGCAAAAGTCAACCACACCTGCTATTTGCTTTAGTAAGCTACTGTGCTGAATTTGAAAATATGGTGAACTTGTGACCTTCTGGTAGAGTTCAATGTTTTTTTTTATATATAACTTTTTATTGAGAGCAGTAGTGCAGGTATACAGTAATGTAACAATGAGAAAAGAAAAACTCTTACAGGTTCCAAACATAAACTTGAGATGGCACAATAAGGAGGTACAGTTATACATACCGAGCATTTGCATTAATCAGCCGTCATAACTTCATCAAGGGCAGGGTGGGTAGGGAGACACGGGGGAACACAGATACTTCCATGATATTCATTCCATTTTGTCCATATCTGAACCCATTTCTTTGGACACCCTGTGGACACATAGGGGCCGATTCTGATGCGGGTTGGAAAAGCTTCCCGACCGAATCGGTTGGGAAATGGTGTCCGACCCACTCGGATCGAGAAAGTCCGACCGGCGGAGTAGGATGCATCCGGATGCTTCCAGATACGATTTGGTTGAACTCCCATTGACTTCAATGGGAACATTTGTTCCTAACCGCATCAGAATTGGGCCCTCGGTCGGGAAGACACGTTCCCGATCCGATTTGGAAGGAGCAAATGCCATTAGGAGGCCTTCCTAACCGCATCAGAATCAGGCCCTCGGTCGGGAAGCTTTTCCAACCCGCATCAGAATCGGCCCCATAGACTGTTTTTTCTCTGAACATACACCAGTCCATATCCTGTTTCCATAATGCCAGTGTCGGGGCTTCTCTCGCTCCCCACATTCTAGCGATATTGTGTTTAGCTATCATGTGCCCCAAGGTCGCCCACAGCTTCTCTTTGCTGTTTAAATCTGTCGGTCCCCACACATTAAGTAAACATCTTTTGCCATCCAGGTCTAGTTCTTGACCTAGCACCTCTGTCATACATCTTAATACCATCGTCCAGTAATTCTGAATGATCTGACACCCCCACAGCATGTGGAAGAACGTACCCTCCTTGCCACATTCTCTTTTACACCTTGAGTCCTCTCTGTAGCCCATTCGGGACAGGGCTGTTCGAGAGTAGTACGTTCTATGCAGTATTTTCAACTACTAGTTTAAGTCTCAATGAGATTGCCACTTCCCTTGGAGACGCAAGTGCATCAGTCCAGTCCTCATCGTCTATCTCTACCAAGTCATCCGTCCACTTCTCTAGCAGCTTCACCAGGGGATCAGTGTCGTGATTAATCAATTTACGGTAAGTGAGGGATATCGACTTACGGGCCATATAGCCGTCAAGAAGCCTGTCTTCCAGCGGTGTTGCTTCAGGTAGGGTTTCCCCTTTTGGGATGTGTGCATACAGGGCGTGTCTCACTTGATAGTATCGGAATAGTTCCGAGTCTGTCATGTCGTACTCTTGCTGCAACGCTGAAAACTCAATCACTTTACCCCCTTTCCACATGTCGCCCACTCTTGACAGTCCTATCAGGTCCCACTTATCAAAGTCTCTGGTGTTTCTAAGGGTGCCCAATATATACGAATCCCACAGGGGGGTGGCTTGCGTGATTTTCTTGTCCCACCCAAGACTCCTGTGGGATGTATGTCAGATTTGAACTGAGTGTGCCCTTGGCCCTGTGAGGTTCAATTTAGCGGGTTTGGAATAGAGCGCCTTTATGTATGACCTTCCTGGTAGCAGCCACCTATCCATTAGGTATCCTGGGTCATTTTGAGGACGATATATACCCTGATTAATTGCAGCCCATTGCGCCGCCCAATAGTACTTCTTGATATCTGGGAGCCCTATTCCCCCATCATACCAGCCACTCACCAATTTAGGAAGCGATATTTGAGGTGTACCCGTAGCCCACAGTAGGGCTCTCTGCTCGCTTTCGATTGCAGCGAAATAGGAAGCCGGGACAGGAGCGGGCGAATTGTGTAGAATGTATAAAAAGCGAGGCAGGGACATTATTTTGAAAAGAGCCGCTCTGCCCAGCAGGGAGAGCGGAAGGGACTTCCAGTGCTCCACATCACTTTGAAGTCGCCTCAATGGTGGCAAAAGGTTGCTTAATTAGCGCTTGTGATGTAGATGCTGAGATACTTAAAGCCATCAATTGCCTCCGGTACACTACACCCCTTGGGCAGGAGCGGGAACTTCCCTCTGAGCACATAGATCACAGACTTGGTCCAGTTAATGGCATAACCAGAATATCTACGATAGATGGAGAAGATGTCTAGAACTCTGGTGATCGAGGCCCATGGCGATGCTAGGTACAAGAGAATATCGTCGGCATACAGGGAGATACGATCCTCCCAGTCCTCCGACCATTTCAGGCCCCGCATCCAACTCACCAGGGGATCATGTACCAGGGCAAAAAACTGCTGAGACAGGGGGCATCCCTGTCTTGTCCCTCTTCCAAGGGTAAAGATATTTGATTTCCTGTTGTTCACAACCACTTGTGCCAACAGTTCCGAATATAGGAGTTTCACCCATCCAATGTACCCAGGTCCAAACCCCAACTTCTCCAGCACTGCAAAGAGGTATGGCCATTCAATCGTATCAAATGCAATGGCAGTATACAAGGACACCACCACCGCATCTTCTCTGAGAGTGTCTACTCTCCCGAGTACCCTCTGGAGGCGACGCAGATTTAGGGAGGTGTTTCTAGATGGCATGAATCCCGACTGATCTGGATGGACCAGATCGGAGATCGCACTGATCAACCTTGTCGCCAGAAACTTGGCTAGGATCTTCACCTCTGCATTCAAAAGCGAGATAGGTCTGTACGAGGAGCAGCGATACCTAGGTTTACTCTCCTTAGGTATTACCACCACTTTAGCAAGTCGCTGATCTTTGGGAAGCAAACCGACTTCTAGGCTTTCCTCATACATGGCAAAGACACAAACATCCCTATATTCTAAAAAGAGGACAATTTCCTCACCTGGACCAAGTGTCTATTTTGATGTATACCTATATAGTATAGATGAAACTATTCTCTGAAAAAGACAATTGTCTAGCTGAAAAACAAATATCAATCTATACCCCTATACGATATAATGCACAGAATTTTCTTAACTTAAAACAATATTTAAAAAATTTTTTTTTATTAAAAATAATTTTATCACATATTCATACAGTAAAACAGTAAAACCATTCATATTCCTCCCAATATAGGTTACAATCTAATTTCATTACACATATAGATAAAAACTCTAAAAACAGTCGACGCAGCGTTTCGGTGACACCTCGATATTTTCACCTTCCTCAGGACTACAAAAGTTGTCATCAAATCTAAATAGTAAAAATACATTGTTTAGTCATATATATATAGACCACAAACTAATCATACTATACACTCCTTATTCCTAATGATGTGCTCTGATGTTTTCAGCATATCACTAATGAAGCTTAAATGTTTATTCTAACCCATTTGACATTTCTATTCTATACATCAACTATTTCTTGACACTTGGTCCCCCAGGGTCATAATTAAAATTGTAGCATGCTTTTGTACCACTTTTCTTTACTATTGCGCCTTTCTGTACACACATTCTTTACATCAAAAACCCTGCATTTTCAGTATTTATAATAGGGAAATAAAATTGAAATAAGAATAATCAATCAGATGCCACAATATTTCTAAGGTGCCCATGGTTACATAATGGTGCACTCATATATTATTCAGAGTTCTTTCCTTGCTCTGTAACCATTCTCAATATAAACAGGCATAGAGAATACAATACTGGATTTGATTATTAATACTTGTTTTGATTGCATAATGAGTGAGGAATAAAACCACTCGCCAGTGCAGAGGAAAAAGAAGAGAAACGTTTATTGTCTTTATATATCCTCACATTGATTCACGATTATTTTTTTTTAATCATATCTTAAGAGTCAACCCCTTGTACCACATTTATAACATTTTCTCCAAGGTATATATTTTATTGTGCTTAGAACTATTCGCATACCTTTTAGTTTCAGTATTAAATTCTTTTTAACTGTCCGTTAGAGCCACCGTGCTATTCGGGGTAAGGGAGTTGAAGATAAAAATCGACACAGATCTCTGTCTGGCTGTTTCACTGTAAATACGAGACATAATTGTCACACATTACTATGTTTTATAATCTTTCTCTAATGCATTTTGTTCGTTTTGAAACAGGCTGCTTACCTATTCACATCAAACAATGTGCCGTCCCGTGTAAATCACATTTATTTTGGGAAACAGGTATCGACGTTTAAACATTGACGATACCCTGCTACGATATTGATGTTCATTTGTTGGCACTAAAAAATCTATAGGGGAAACAATGTGAATAAAAAATTCTTACTTAGGATTATTCAATGCCTTAAAATCGACGTCTACATCTAAAAACTAATTGTTATGGGTTAATTATAACAGCAGTGTATAGCATCCACTATGGGCTCACTGAATATAAATAAAAACCTACAGCCATCCTATTTAAAAAATAATCATTAGTTTGGACTGTATTAGCGCTGTCCACTGTACTGGTTTATATAGCGCTCCTCAATAATGCCTGTTAGTTGTATTAATGTCCACTAAACCCATATGTTAATCATATGTTAATCACACCTCTACTCTGATCCAATTCAATTTTATATCTCACGTCACAATTTAAACCGCGTTTAACCCCAAAATCTGTAATATCTCAAAAAAGGGCAGTCAGAGTTAATAATTCGTTAAACCGCCTCATCCATTATCTAAACTAGAGCGGAAACAGATCATCTGTAGGGGTATATATTCTCAAGCTAATATTTTAAAAAACGGAAGGAGAAATATCTTCCTTCCCATATTATCGCCGCTAAACACTTGAATGCGGTGTATTACAAACTAAGATAACTCGAAGTTGTAACACGAAAAGACTCTCTCCCCTCCTACTCACCGAATCGGGAACTAGCGGCCTCCCTGCTCTAACGGACTTCCGGAATCAGGATGTATAACGCTTCCGGGGTCCCGAACTATTTATGTTCCTTGTCGGCACCCACGTGACTAACGTCATGTGTTAATACTTTAAAAGTTAAAAAACCCGCCACTTTTCTATATTTACATATATTGGGATTATATCAAAAACATAATAAAAGGTACTATAAAACACTATAAAAAACTAACGAAGTACACACATATAGGGAAGAAACAGCATGCAAACAGCGCAGTATCAGCAATACTCCTTTCCCTGTTGGTAATTTTCCGTGTAATTCTTGTAAGAATTGCAGTAATATCATAAAAGGTAGTGTGATCACCCATAATGGAATCACACATAAGGTTAAGAACTTTATTAACTGTAGGACGAGTAACATGATTTACCTAATTGTTTGCCCTTGTAATAAGGGATATATCGGGGAAACGTCCCGAGAAATAAGAGTCAGGATTACAGAACACAAATCAGCGATTAGGACAAAGAAAAGAACGGCCCCTTTAGTGGAACATTGGATTGAAAGAAATCACACAATTGCAGAATTGAAATGGAGTGGTATTGAAGTAATCCAAATTAGTGCTCGAGGAGGAGATCAAATGTGTAAAAGAAAAAAACGTGAACAATTCTATATGTCACATTTTAACACTTACAAAAAGGGCCTGAATAATAAAGAGGAGTGGGAAAGATTAATATAATAGAACATATTCCTGGTCAGGTATTTGGGAAGCAGATACCGCATTCCATGTATTATTCCCTGTTACACACAATAAGGATTAAGTGGAACGCAAAATTTGGAATTTTTAGTGTGTGTTTTTTATGATATGAATTAAAAAACCAGCGGCAGAAATGCTTTTTGTGTCTTAGAAATGTCGACCTCCGTGTGGCAATATTAAACATCCCAAGATGGCCGCTTATGGTAGATCCCTATAATGTGGGCTATGTAGGGATATAAATGCTATGCAATTGGGATATCGCTTCCCATGTATCACTCTTCCTTCCTTTTTTACAGAAAAACGTTTTTTGGAACGCTAAAACTGAAACGCTGAGTGTTTGTTCAAGTTATGATTCTAAACTAGCTGTTTAAAATGCTTTTGTAAATTCTTTCTTTAGAGATGTCGAGCTCTATGTAATAATACTTAAACATTCTAAGATGGCCGCCAGTGGTAGATATCTGGAATACGGGTTAGGTTTAAGTAATAGTTTCGGGACTTCGTTAGTTTTTTATAGTATGTTTTATAGTACTTTCTATTATGTGAAAGTATTAAAATTCTGTTCGATGTAACAATATTTAAACACTCCAAGATGGCCGCCAGTGCTAGATATTTGGAGTGCGGGTTAGGTTTTAATATTTTCGGCACTTCGTTAGTTTTTTATAGTGTTTTTTATAGTACCTTTTATTATGTGAGAGTATTACATTTTTGATATAATCCCAATATATGTAAATATAGAAAAGTGGCGGGTTTTTTAACTTTTAAAGTATGAACACATGACGTTAGTCACGTGGGTGCCGACGAGGAACATAAATAGATCTGGACCCCGGAAGCGTTATACATCCTGATTCCGGAAGTCCATTAGAGCAGGGAGGCCGCTAGTTCCCGATTCGGTGAGTAGGAGGGGAGAGAGTCTTTTCGTGTTACAACTTCGAGTTATCTTAGTTTGTAATACACCGCATTCAAGTGTTTAGCGGCAATAATATGGGAAGGAAGATATTTCTCCTTCCGTTTTTTTAAATATTAGCTTGAGAATATATACCCCTACAGATGATCTGTTTCCGCTCTAGTTTAGATAATGGATGAGGCGGTTTAACAAATTATTAACTCTGACCGCGCTTTTTTGAGATATTACAGATTTTGGGGTTAAACGCGATTTAAATTGTGACGTGAGATATAAAATTGAATTGGATCAGAGTAGAGGTGTGATTAACATATGGGTTTAGTGGACATTAATACAACTAACAGGCATTATTGAGGAGCGCTATATAAACCAGTACAGTGGACAGCGCTAATACAGTCCAAACTAATGATTATTTTTTAAATTGGATGGCTGTAGGTTTTTATTTATATTCAGTGAGCCCATAGTGGATGCTATACACTGCTGTTATAATTAACCCATAACAATTAGTTTTTAGATGTAGACGTCGATTTTAAGGCATTGAATAATCCTAAGTAAGAATTTTTTATTCACATTGTTTCCCCTATAGACTTTTTAGTGCCAACAAATGAACATCAATATCGTAGCAGGGTATCGTCAATGTTTAAACGTTGATGCCTGTTTCCCAAAATAAATGTGATTTACACGGGACGGCACATTGTTTGATGTGAATAGGTAAGCAGCCCGTTTCAAAACGAACAAAATGCATTAGAGAAAGATTATAAAACATAGTAATGTGTGACAATTATGTCTCGTATTTACAGTGAAACAGCCAGACAGAGATCTGTGTCGATTTTTATCTTCAACTCCCTTACCCGAATAGCACGGTGGCTCTAACAGACAGTTAAAAAGAATTTAATACTGAAACTAAAAGGTATGCAAATAGTTCTAAGCACAATAAAATATATACCTTGGAGAAAATGTTATAAATGTGGTACAAGGGGTTGACTCTTAAGATATGATTTAAAAAAAGTAATCGGGAATCAATGTGAGGATATATAAAGACAATGAACGTTTCTCTTCTTTTTCATCTGCACTGGCGAGTGGTTTTATTCCCCACTCATTATGCAATCAAAACAAGTATTAATAATCAAATCCAGTATTGTATTCTCTATGCCTGTTTATATTGAGAATGGTTACAGAGCAAGGAAAGAACTCTGAATAATATATGAGTGCACCATTATGTAACCATGGGCACCTTAGAAATATTGTGGCATCTGATTGATTATTCTTATTTCAATTTTATTTCCCTATTATAAATACTGAAACAGCAGGGTTTTTGATGTAAAGAATGTGTGTACAGAAAGGCGCAATAGTAAAGAAAAGTGGTACAAAAGCATGCTACAATTTTAATTATGACCCCGGGGGACCGAGTGTCAAGAAATAGTTGATGTATAGAATAGAAATTTCAAATGCGTTAGAATAAACATTTAAGCTTCATTAGTGATATGCTGAAAACATCAGAGCACATCATTAGGAATAAGGAGTGTATAGTATGATTAGTTTGTGGTGTATATATATATGACTAAACAATGTATTTTTACTATTTAGATTTGATGAAAACTTTTGTAATCCTGAGGAAAGTGAAAATATCGAGGTGTCACCGAAACACTGCGTCGACTGTTTTTAGAGTTTTTATCTATATGTGTAATGAAATTAGATTGTAACCTATATTGGGAGGAATATGAATGGTTTTACTGTTTTACTGTATGAATAAGTGATAAAATTATTTTTAATACAATTTTCTTTTTAACATATTGTGTTTTAAGTTAAGAAAATTCTGCGCATTATATCGTATAGGGGTATAGATTGATATTTGTTTTTCAGCTAGACAATTATCTTTTTCAGAGAATAGTTTCATCTATACTATATAGGTATACATCAAAATAGACACTTGGTCCAGGGTGAGGAAATTGTCCTCTTTTTAGAATATAGGGACGTTTGTGTCTTTGCCGTATTTGTACCCAGTTCCTTTGCTAGACATTGGGGTGACTACCTCCTTCTTTAAATTTCCTCATGCATGGCCTTGAGATGGTAGAGTTCAATGTTATTATGGATACTTGGATTAAGCAGAATGGGGGAAGGGTTGAAACTTAACTGTGGTTTTATAATATGAAATGGTAACTTATATATAAGTGATATGCTGCTACAGTAAGTTTTCCTAAATAAGTACTATGTTTAGAAGTGGTGTGATGTTAAAAAGTAATACTAATATTATTGGAAGTAGGTTTTCGAACTCCCGTAAGAGCGTAAGGGTTCGCAGCTCTATCGGGACGCTACACTCCGGCACCGTAAGATTTAGAAAGGGTTAATATGTCAAACCAATAGAAATGTGGTGCACAATTTGAAATAATGTAGAAAGCACTTTGATTTGTTACTTAGATTTATTTGTGTGGAGAAAGAGAGGGAACATTTGCCATTACTGGTTTTACCTTGTTGAGAGTGGTACATTTATTGTGTGAGAAAGAAAGTCTTTTAAGAGTTTCTGAAATGTCATATTCTGCAATACTATTACAGAGGTGAGTTACACATATGTAAGGTGTGCTATGTATTATGTAGTATTGCTTCACTCTTTGTAGTGATAATTTTAGATTTGAAAAACATTATTTTTAAAGTTTTGAAATTAGTAGAGAAGTGTGATGTTTGAAATATATTACGAAATGTACAGATTTGAATTGTAGTTTGCTTTATTCTACTGAAAAGATGATTGAAATAGTTTGTGCATAGTAATATGCGTACATTGGTAGATGTATTAGTGGTTATGGTAGTTTGTATCAGTTTGTGGAAAGCTACAGCTGAAGTATGCCGCATAATTTTAGGTGTGTTTTTGAAATGGGAAGTTCAGTTTGTCAAGTTTTAAGGTCTGTATGGTGTTGTGACTGAGGTATGTCTGTACTTGGACATGTAATCTCATACGTATCATACATTTGAAGATGTTAGACATATAAAACACAGGTAATCATCAATATTTATATCTCTTTTCTATATGATACCACTAGGAAAAGGTACAGAGACATGCATGCATGCTTTCAGGAAAATGATGATACTTATAACAGAGACATGTGAAAAGTTTTTGTTTACATTTGGCTAGGACCAACACTGTGAGCAGTCATTGAATAGTGAAGCTGCAAGAGAAAAGTGAGGTTTAAGACATGCTGGCAGAGCGATTAGTGATTAGGCTATTTTGTATGAGTGTGTGGAAAGGTACACTTCAGGTGTCCCATATAAATTTAGGTATCTGCTTGAAATGGGAAGTGCAGTCTGTCAAGTTGAAAGAACTTCATGCACTTGTGACTGAGGTATGTCTGTACTTACACATTAATAGATATTGAGCAATTAGAACAGTTACTTTTTTCCGTAGGAGACACTGATTCAGCTGTGTGGTTAATACATGGTGTTATTTCACTGCCCATCTCACTTTTTCTGTTCACTGCATGAAACACTACTCAATTGGTAGATATGAACCCCTTGGCAACAAATATATTCATGAATTATGGTCGCTAACGTTCAACTATAGATGTCAGCGCACGGAAAGGGAAGTTTTTCTTACAGGGGAGGACTGCGATTGTACAGTAGGACATTCCCTAGTATGCAAACAAGTTAAGTTGCAGGGGGCTTGTAACATTTCGGCTGCTAATCTGGCTTGTTTTTTAAAAAGTATTCTGGTCCCAACTAATATTCCTGTGCTTAGTTTGCTTTGTAATGGCAGTTATCTTATTTTGAATAACCCCGACTGCTGTGGTTTACGGGCTGGTGTCCCGTATATAGTCACTGTTTGTCAACGAGTTACATGTTGCAGCAACGTCCTGTTTCTGCCCCCACATGGCATAGTAGATAGTTCCATTTGGCCTTCAATTCCAACTTTGAAAACAGATTTCAACAAACTAGGCAGACTCAAAGCGCTATTGTTTCAACAAGAAGTCGCTCGAGATACCTTCGAATTGCAGGTGGCGAGAACTGCAAGTGAGATAAACTCACTGCTAAACACGAATCTCCCACTCCATTTTAGAGAATTAATATATCAAATATTTAATGCGTCTGATACGGAAGGCCTCGCTCACTTTTTTAAACTTGTCTGATCTGGCCTTGTTTCTTCCTTTGAGACTATTTTTGCAGTAATAGCAGCCTTTATTCATTCTATTTTTTCCAAAGCCTTCGGAGTGCTTCCCCTGTTGCTCCTGTTGATTTGCGGGGTGCTGGTTCTTATACTGTTGCTTCGCAATGGCTGCACAATTTGTAGAACTGCCAGGCCCAGTCCAGTTGCAGCTGTACTGTGATCGGATGTGGCAGCTTTTTGGTTCTACGCCAGTGACGTCCTTTGCCATCGACTATTGGCTGACCTTCCGCTATGCCTACTTCACCTGCGTGCAACCTCTGTTCCACTGCCTGCGGTGCCACTTTCAATGGGCCCTGGATGTCTGCCTTTCCAATACCACATGAGCCACCCTGGATTACGATCTGCAAATGAGTCCCTTAAAGGCCCATGGCCAGGAACATGCCATGGGTAGATGCCTGTTGTGCGATCCTTTGCTTGGACCAATGGCAGACTTGAGTACCTGCGCCCGTGCACAGTGCCTGATTACTCAGAGTTTCATCGAAGTTGATGCAGGTTGTCCTGAAATGCTCCTAAGAGCCTCTGGATATGAGGAGCATGTGTGTTCGTTTGATCCTCATCAACTGGATGGCAAACGTTTTTGCAATGGAAGGAACAGACAACATTCTAGAGTTCATGGCATTCCGCTTTTCCCGCAAAGTTTTGGTCACTGACAATGACATGTAAATGGATGGGTTTTTGGGCGCCCAATTGGCAAAATGTTGTCTTTCAAACAATATACTCTTGAAATTAGAATTTTTTTGGGTCCTTCGTGCCAATCTCAATGGACTCCGACTTAGGGGCCGATTCCGATTCGGGCCGGAAATCTCTCCGACCGAGCCGGACCCGGAGAGATTTCCGACCGAATCGGACCCTAGCAGTCCGACCGAATGAGTACGATGCGCACGCATGCTATCGGACTCGATTCGGTTGGACTCCCATTGAAGTCAATGGGAGCCGGTCGTACAACACATACGCGGGCTCCCATTGACTCAATGGGTGCGAGGCGAACAAGGGTGCCCCCTACAGCGGGTACGCGTCGAAGCGGGTCACGCCGGACATGCACAGGTAGGGGGGACCCATGGGTCCCCCCTGTGTGCGACTCGCGCGGCTACGCATACAGAGGGGTCCGACACGGACCCCCAAAGTGCGGCTCCGACTGCTCTTTTGAGCCGGACGGCGCAAGTCGGTCGGACTGCTCGAGGCGCGCATCGTACTTACCCGGCCGGGGAACGTCTCCATTGCGCGGTGCGAGTCGTGTCCGTGCGAGTCGGTCGGAGCGGTCGGCTTTCGCGAACGAGTCGGTCGGAGATTTCGCATCGTACTCGCTCGCCCGGACGCACGTACGAATCGGTCGGGAAACAGGGCTCCGAATCGGATCCGGTAAAGCTGAATCCGATTCGGAGCCCTACCGGCCAAGATCGGAATCGGCCCCTAAGATGCCTTGCTTATCTCTGATTTCTGATTCCACATATGGCTAACTCCCTGGCCAAGGGTAGGGTGTCACGTGGCCCATTGGGACATTGTCGTTTTTCACTAAGTTAGCATGGACACTTTGCAGCTTGCCTGCTGCTTTTGCGCATGTTACTACACATCTTTATTTTTGTAATGTTTCAATGACTGCTTTCACATGAGAACTCATCGCTGTATTTGCTCTCTGCAAGTTCCAGGGATTTTGAGTGAACATTATGTGCAAGGTCGAACAACAATGCCCCTTGTTATTTTGTTTAGGCCCAATCTTAGACCTTAGAGAAAACATACTGATGCAGCTGCTGTCTGGACAGTGTACTTGGGTATTTTAGTAGGGTACATCAAGAGTTGAGACACACTTGGCGAGGGACCTTTCCAGGGAGAAGACCTATCACGTAGATATAGTGCCTATAGGCTAAGATATGGGGTCTGCTGACAAAGCCCAGCGATCTTGTATTATATAATAATACTTCTTCTTAGCAGGGGAGGGAGGTTAGGCACCACAGTTTTTTCTCCATTGTCTTTTTGTGATGACATCTCCCTTTATGATGTATGGACTCGCTGCTATGCTGACTATATTTGTAATATGCATTTTCCTGCTTGTTGTGGCACATTAGTTAAAATAAATATTTTAAACTGTTTCATGTCTCTGTCAGATCTTATTGTGGACAAGTAGTATAGTGTGAGCGAAAGGGTGTGCCTTGTTACCGCGATTCCTGAGAGATCTGGGAGTGTTGTGTTCTGGGGTGTCTAATGATTTGTTTCTCAGGGAATTGAATAGGAAAGCAAGAGAGATACTATAGCTAGTCGGTCCTGGGATCGTGGGTATTAAGGTGGTAGGAAGACCCAATCCCTAAACAACAAGGTCACATACTCCTGTGCATAGTTCTGTATTTGTGCCGAATGCCTGCAACAATGCTAGACCTATAAAACACAGGTATACATCTATTTGTATGTTTATTTTATGTTTCATGGCACTAGAAAAAGGCACAGACACATGCCTGCATGCTTTCAGGAATATGGTGAGACTTAAAACAGAGACATGCACAGGGTTGCTGCTTTATATTTGGCTAGGCCCAACACTCTGAGTAGTCGCTGAATAGTGAAGCTGCAAGATAAAAGTCAGGTTTAAGACATGCTGGGAGAGGGATTAGCCATTAGGCTATTTTGTATGAGTGTGTGGAAAGGTATCATTGGAGTATGCTGTATAATTTTAGATGTTTTCTTGGAATGGGAAGTGTAGTTTGTCAAGTTTAAAGGGCTGCATGGTCTTGTGCCTTAGGTATGTGTCTACTTGCAAACGTATTCTCATATGTGTTATGAATCTAAAGATCCTACACGTGTGTAGTACAAGTATACTACTATTTGTATGATGCGTCTGCTAAAAGGTAGAGATAAATTCAACAATATGGTGAGAGTTACAAGAGTAACATTGCAAAGATTGCTGTTTTGAATTTGTGGAGTTCTCTTGCTTCTTTCTGCACTTCTCTTGATCCTTTGCGCATCCTTCTTGTCTGTTTCTGCACCTCTCTTGCTTTTTTGAGCACTTCTCTTGTTTCTTTCTGCACCTCTTTTCCTTCTTTGTGCAGCCCTCTTTCCCCTTTCTGCAGCTCTTTTACCTGTTTGTACACCTCTGTTACATATTTCTGCACTTGTCGTTAGTCTTTATGCACGTCACTTTCCTTTCTGTGCATCTCTTCATTCTTTATGCTGGTCTCTTGCCTCTTTGTGTACGTCTGTTGCTTCTTTCTGCACTTCTGTTCTCTTTCTACATCTTTCTTGCTTCTTTTGGCACTCATCTTGTCTCTTTTTGCATGTATGTTGTCTGTTGTCTGTTTCTGCATCCCTTTTCTCTCTTTCTGCAGTTCTCTTGCCTCTTTTTGCATCTCTGTTTCCTTTTTCTGCAGCTGTCTTCCTTCTTTTTGCACCCCTTTTTCCTTTTTGTGCACCTGTGTTCCCTGTTTTGCACTTTTGTTTCCTGTTTCTGCATCTGTCTTGTCTCTTTGTGCACTTCTCTTGCAAGTTCGAGCACCTCTGTGGTTTATTTGTGCATCTCTTATTGTCTCTTTCTGCACGTGTGTTGCCTCTTTCTGTATGTCTTACATTTTTAGTTGCTCTGTTTTTCTTTGTGTATTTCCTTTTGGTGTCTCTAAATTTCTTTTTCTTTCTCTCCTTTTCTTTCTCTTCAGCACCTTTTTTCCCTCTTTCTGGAGTTCTCTTGCTTGTTTCTAAAGTTTTGTTTTTTTATTTATAATAAAGAGACTAGCAATGTAATTCTAAGTAATTGTTTACTAGTTAATATGAATATTGATATGTAATTATTTTAAATTGTTAATTCATGTAACAAATTATTGAAACTGTTCTTTGTTTTTTAGAAAATTATTTTGTTTGGATCGCAAATTGAAGATGGCAAGAAAACATGAAAAGACAAGACAACAAAAAAACAGATCTACCTAAACAAAAGTAAGAAGAGTGTATTAGAAAAACAGAAAAATGTTACCAAGGATAAAGTCTGTTTTCTAAATTTGCAGATGCCTTCCTACGTCCACTGATACAGAACACTAACACCTACCTGAAGGACACCAAAGCAGTACTCTGCCTACTGAGAGATCTTCATTTTGATCCTACATGCAACATCCTGATTGGCCTAGATGTGGAAAGCCTTTATACAAGCTTACCACACAAAGCAACTATGGACATTCTAGAGGAAGTTCTATATGGATCAGCATGGCCCTACCACACACCACAACATGTGGTCCTAGAATGTTGCAAATGGGCTCTAACAGAGAACTATTTCCGCTTTGAAGAATCCGTTTTCCAACAACAACACAGTACCAGCATGGGCAGTACTTTCGCGCCGAGTGTGGCAGGTTTGTACGTTCATCATTTAGAGGAACAAAAGATCCTATCAGACCAAAACCCACATCGCCAAAAGATTGTGATATGGAAGAGATACATCGACGATATCTTGGTGATATGGAAAGGTGACGAAACAGAGGCTAACTTCTTCCTGGAATGGCTCAACCTACAGGACCCTTTCCTTAAATTCACTCACACAATGAGCAGGTCCGAGTTAGTCTTCCTTGATCTCAACATCTATGCAGTAGATGGCACACTCAAAACCACAACACATTTTAAACCAACTGCAAAAAACTGCCTCTTACTGTAAGATAGTTTCCACCCACGACATTTGAAAGAAAATTTACCATTTGGACAGTTTCTTAGACTTAGGAGAAACTGCACGGAAACATCGGATTATGACAAGCAGGCGAAAGACCTAGCAGAGAAACTGAAAAAACGGAATACCCTTCTAAAATCATTGCAAAGGCAAAGAAAAGAGCACAAAATAATCATAGAGATGCCCTTCTAGAAACGTATGAAAGACAGGAGAATGAGAAAGAGAAAAGACCCATCTGTATTACAACTTTCAGTGTAGCATCAGACAAAGTCGCAAAGGTAGTGAAGAAACATTGGCGGATTTTAAACAGTGGTACCTTGAACATACCAACACCGATGTTCTCACATAAGAGGGGTAAAAATTTGAAGGATATACTGGTACACACCCGCCCGAAGCCCCAAGACAAAAGTAGCCAACAAATACTAAGTACTTTACCAACGGGCCACCACCCGTGTGGTAACTGCAGTGTGTGCCATCTCACAACAACCACCAAAAGGGTCATTTTCAATACAGGAAAATCATGGGATTTGCGAAAATTCACCACTTGCAACACTATAGGAGTTGTGTATCTAATTACGTGCCACTGTGACCTACACTATGTGGGTATGACCACCAGGAAGGTGAGCACAAGAATCTGCGAACATCGGAGCAACATCCGATGCCACAGAGCAAGTACCAGAATGACGGCACACTTCAACGAGAAACAACACACCCCAAATGACATGCGGTGGGTAGTGTTGGAACATATAAAACCCTGTGAAAATTTAGAACAGATACTACTAGAGAAAGAGCAAAGATGGGTTTTCAAATTACGCACGGATATTAGAGGTTTGAACGAGAATATACCATGGGGCCAATTCACTAGATAAATTAACCCTGATATCTGGAAACCCCACCTGGCATGTTTCTTAACGGCATGTTATGAAAATCAAAATCAAGAACAAAGGCACTGAAATCCTCTACCCCGTGTGTTTTTTTGATAATTGTTTTTTTGTTGTTGATAAAATTGAAGGCAGTATGACAAGAAACATCCCTAGCCATTTCCCTTTTTCCTTTTCTGTTTATTGTTTTTTTTTACCATTCCAATATGGCCGCCATTTAAGAAACTCATGGTGTCCCTGTGACCAGGGTTCGATACTGACCCCAACCTATTTTTACAAATTACCGGGCGTCCTCCTTTTTTCGTATAAGGTACTCCTGCACTCTAATTAGTAATTTAGACTTTTAAAAATCACACCCCCATTATATAAAATACCAACAACATGGTGGACCGTTTACACCACAATACGAGACTACTCTTTACATGCTCTAGTCTCTAACAGCACAAGGGAATGACTCGGCTGTTTTTCAGACTACTTATACCGGCACTAAGGCAAAGACACGCTAAGATGAGGTCTGCCTTGGGACTGAATAGGTCGTATTGACGGAGAGTTGCTGAGCACAGTAAGACTTTTTTTCTCCCTACAGGACATCATCAATTGTTTCTCCCTACAGGAATTTACATAACTTTACTTGCCTTTTTCACTAAATTCCATTTGCTCTTTCTAAACCAGTCATAGGAAGGCACAAGCAATGAGTGGCTTATAACAAATCCTCATTATCTCATTCCTTTGTCTATTATTATAATGTAGGGTTTCTACAGGCCCCTCCACCCAGACAGACCATGAGGCGCACTTTTGCCCCAAAAAAAGTATGTTTCAAAAAGAAATTGATTTTATGTTACATGTTGTGTGTGTCCTGTTTTTGTCCTTGACTACAAGTGTTTTTAAATTATGTCTTTTCAACCTTGCCTGCTCACAATTAAGGTATCATGTGTAGCATTACCCACACAAGATCTGAGCACTAACTAAGTTTGCTTTCAAGAGCACTTACACCATAGTATGAAGTACCTTCTTTTACGCACAGCGTAACGCCTTTACCTGCCCACAAGAACGGTGGGCAGGCAGTATGTATTAATTTGCATTTTGCTTTTTCTTCCCAATGACAGTTACTACGTGTTCAGAAGCAACCGTATGTATATATTTTTCCCAATGCTCACACAATAGGTGTGCATTAATAATTTTTCACTTCAATTTATTATAGGTCCGGCACGGAGTGGTACACAAAGGGCTGGTCCCTTTGTTGTCCTGAAGAAAAGGTTTAGGGATACCTTGAAACATGTTGACATAATACAAGGGACTATAATTATATAACAGTTACATTTCCCTTTTATTAACCCTCTTTTTATCCCTACCAACTAGGAGCAGGAATAAAACAATAGCTCACTAGTTAGGTACATTTTTAAAACATCACTTACACCACTCCCCCCTACACTGCACAATACATAGCCTCACAAGGTAAGTGCTCCTACGTAAATCCGCAAGTCGCAGCATGCCCCAATCAGTAGATGTTTGGGATGGCCCCAATGATGAAGCATGTCACCTAGGGGCAACCCTGGGTGAGTGAGGGGACACAAGAAAATAAATTTTTCTTTTCAACCAGTAGAGGTGGCCTTCACCCCAATTGGTGAACCTGCCCTTGTTTCTTGGCTAGGTTCTTTTGATCCGTCACCTACGGATTTTTTTGATGTATTCCTTCTTTTTGCACCCCTCTTCCCTTTTTGTGCACCTGTGTTCCCTGTTTTGAACTTTTGTTTCCTGTTTCTGCATCTGTCTTGTCTCTTTGTGCCCTTCTCTTGCATGTTCGAGCACCTCTGTTGTTTATTTGTGCATCTCTTATTGTCTCTTTCTGCACGTGTGTTGCCTCTTTCTGTATGTCTTACATTTTTAGTTGCTGTGTTTTTCTTTGTGTATTTCTTTTTGGTGTCTCTAAATTTCTTTTTCTTTCTCTCCTTTTCTTTCTCTTCAGCACCTTTTTTCCCTCTTTCTGGAGTTCTCTTGCTTGTTTCTAAAGTTTTGTTTTTTTATTTATAATAAAGAGACTAGCAATGTAATTCTAAGTAATTGTTTACTAGTTAATATGAATATTGATATGTAATTATTTTAAATTGTTAATTCATGTAACAAATTATTGAAACTGTTCTTTGTTTTTTAGAAAATTATTTTGTTTGGATCGCAAATTGAAGATGGCAAGAAAACATGAAAAGACAAGACAACAAAAAACAGATCTACCTAAACAAAAGTAAGAAGAGTGTATTAGAAAAACAGAAAAATGTTACCAAGGATAAAGTCTGTTCTGGTAAGAGCACTAAACACTTTCTTAAGACAGTTGGAGAGACATTGAAGAAACAGAGTAAAAATGAAAGAAAAAAGGAAAGTTTTACAGCAAAGCAGAAGGAGAAGAAGACAAATCCCGCTGAAAAAACAGTTTTTGGAAAAACAACACATGGTAAAACAAGAGAAAAGCTATTTAAACACATTCGTATACGAATGTTTCGAAGTAGAGTAATTCAAAATGTATTAAAACATTGTGAGATGTATAAAAAAAGATCAGCAGCGAATAAGAAGAAGCAAGAAATTGAAAGTGTAGTAAATATTGCATTTGAATTGAAACGAAAATTATTTATATTAATATTGAAGAGAATGAGAACATTGGATAAAACAATGATGTTTATGAAGGAGAAAAGCAAAAGAAAAAGACTAGTTAATAGAAGTAACTTTTGTAAAACTTTTACTGGTCAATGGAAGAACACTTCCACTACTGAGCCTTTCTTTAATGAAGAAAGCTATTTTCAACAGAACACATTAATGCATGCCATTGATACTAGTGGTCGATGCTATTAGATGAAAGATGGTTCTCCCATTCCTAAAGAAAAAATGGTTGTTAGGAGTGTGGAAGAAGTAATAGCTGAAGAAGTTCAAGAGAAGCGTACACAAGGTCCTGTATTTAAGTGGGATTGTAGCAGTATTTGCAGTATTCGACCGGAATCTATTGACATATTGCGAATATTTTTACGAGAGTATGCAAAAAAAGTCTTAAACAGAGAATTAAGATGTTACAAGGACTAGATCCATGTAAACGAAGAAAATATAGTAAGTTGAAGGGTCATTCTCTGCTAGAGGGCCGATTCTGATGCGGGTTGGAAAAGCTTCCCGACCGAATCGGTTGGGAAATGGTGTCCGACCCACTCGGATCGGGAAAGTCCGACCGGCGGAGTAGGATGCATCCAGATGCTTCCAGATACGATTTGGTTGAACTCCCATTGACTTCAATGGGAACATTTGTTCCTAACCGCATCAGAATTGGGCCCTCGGTCGGGAAGACACGTTCCCGATCCGATTTGGAAGGAGCAAATGCCGTTAGGAGGCCTTCCTAACCGCATCAGATTCAGGCCCTCGGTCGGGAAGCTTTTCAAACCCGCATCAGAATCGGGCCCATTGTCTTTCAAGAAAAGTGTGTAAAAGTACTCTTCATCATTTAAGAATGTTAGCAGTACACCACTCAGAAATGCGGACGTTAGTAAGGAGAGTTTACTATGTAAAATCTCCTGCATTATGTTTAAGTGAAATGAACACAGCTCTTTTGCACGGTTCAGTTTCAGATGTACAAAAAGCTTTTGATGATATACAGTGTCATTTTTTTGGTTCACAAGAGGAGTGTGGAGAAAGTGAGAGCTTAATAAGTGTAGTTGTTGAAGAACATGGGAAAGACATTAGTATTGATGACTTTGCAGAAAAAATTACAAAGTTTAAGACAGTTTGATGTGAAAAACCAAACTATGTTTGTATTTGTTGTCGACACATTAGTTATAGAAGTCAAACTAGGAATGTAGATTTATATTTAAAAAGTGAAAAGGAAAACAATGATAAGTGGCAGCAATTTGGTGTTTATTTGTTGGTAGAAGGTCGGTTTCAGTTGGCTAGTGATCACTTTATTTGTAAATATTGTTACAACAAATTGGAAGAGAACAAAATGCCAGCTAGAGCAGTACATAACAACTTAGAGTTGGTAGCTATTCCTCCAGAACTGGCAGATTTGAATGCATATGAGTCCATTCTTATTCAATCTGTGCACCCATTTCAGGCTATGGTTCGTATGGAGCCTAAAACAGGTGAGCTGCCTCCAACAGATTTACAAAGAGGTCTGAAAGGAAGAGTAGTGTACTTACCTTTAGATTTTAAGAAAAATATTGAAACTGTTGGTGTAGACAGAGAGGAAAATGATCCAGTAGTTATTCTAGTTAATGGTGTACCAACTAAGCCTGGGCGGTGAACTCCGCTCCGCTCGCAGAGTTTGCGGAGTTTCCCGCACTCCGCGTTACGCGGAGCTCACGGAATTCCGAAAAACTCCGCTTCGCGGAGCGAGTTTTTTTCCTCACTCGCGTTCACCAACGTCAAGTTGGCGAGCGAGGAAAATCCACCTCCCAGCGAGATTTTTCCTCGTTCGTGATCGGCAACATCAAGTTGGCGAGCTTGGAAAATAAACCTCCCGGCGAGATTTCTCAACGTGGGGGGGTCAGGTTTCTCATTGTGAGTGATCGCGTATGCTAGCGACCGCTCGCGTTGAGAAACTGCCCGTTCGCGTTGAGAAAGCTGCCGCTCGAGTAAAAATCTACTCGAGCGGCAGAAAAGTTAAGCTTGCGCTGTGCATGGTGCTGTTCGCAATAATTGCACAGTGCGGACAAGCATCCGGCACTGTGCAGTCACCGCGAACGGCATTTTTCTATCGTACTCCGCCGCTCGCGGAGCTCCGCGTAGCACAACGAAGTTTTTTTTCTCACTTCGCGTAGCTTCGCGTAGTGCAACTCCGCGAACTCCGCCCAGGGTTAGTACCAACAAAGAGTCGAAAAATATGGCAAGAGTTTGTAGATGTTAATAAACTTCAAAAGGCTACATTATATCTTGTACAGACTAATATTTATTATAAGAATGTAAATGTTGATGAACAGGTAATATGCTTAGAAGATGAAACAGAAATTTCAAGTGGCCACATTGAAAAAGTGGATAAATCTAGGAGGGAAGAGATTTATGACCATTATATTATACATCCTCTACATTCAAAAGAAGTGGTAGGAAACAGTACTGAATTATTTCAAATGAAGGAAGCCAAGGGAACTCCCATGAGTGTATGGGAAAAAAGTTTAGAAGCTCGTTGTTTTCCACAGTTGTTCCCCACAGGAGAAGGTGGACGATTTGATGAGAGAGCTGTACGGATTCCAGCTTCAGAATACCGCTTGACAAGATTGTACTCTGAAGATCCAAGATTTCAACAGTGCATTCCATACTTATTTCATCTTCTGTTTGAAAGTGATTTGTCTGCACTTTCATATGCAGTGAACCACATATTAAAAACAGGAGTTCATCTTCCACATGTTTGTGCAAAAGAGTTCATGGACAAAGTTCAACAAAGAGATGAAAATGTAGAATCACAGTTAATTAATTTGATGGCATGTCAACGTGGTACCAATGAATATTGGTTTCGTCGTCACGTTGAACTTAAATGTATGTAAGAAACTTAGATACACCTGCATGGTTTGTAACACTGTGCTGAATATGCATGGGAAGATTTACTTAAATTTCTACAAGAAGGAAATTCAAATGTAAAAAATATTGAATTGAAGACACCTGGAGAACTTTGTTCCTTGAATCCTGTAAATGTGTGTGGGTATTTTAACCATAGGTTTCAAAGTATGATGTCATTTATCTGCAATAAAAATATTCCTCCTCTTGGAGAAGTTACTGATTTCTTTTGGTGAAAAGAGTACCAAGCCAGAGGTGCTCCTCATATACACATGCTATTATGGATAAAGAATGCTCCAAAATTTGGAACTGATACTGATGAAAGTGTTTTGCCTTTCATCGAACAGTATGTTACCTGTGCCATTCCAAGAGAAGGAGGAGAAAAAAGCTTGAGACAACCAGTTTTGCGGTTTCAAAGTCATCGATGTAGAAAATATTACCGAAGAAAATACAAGTCTAAAGGGAAATTTTATACAAAATGCCGTTTTGGATTCCCACGTCCAATAATTTCTAAAGGAAGAGTAAATAGTTTTATGTCAGCAGTAAGGCATACAATAACTCGGAAATCTCTGAAGAATGCATACAACTTAAAAAGAACTGAAGATTCAAAGTATATTAATGACTACAATCCAGTGATTTTGAAAATGTGGAAAGTAAACATGGATATTCAATATGTTGCAGATAATTCAATTGCAGTTGCTCGCTATGTTACATCATATGTAACCAAATCTGAAAAGACAGAGATGAAAGAAATGTGGGAAGAAATTTTGCAAGAGAAGAGTCTTAGCAAGAAATTGTACAGCTTTAGTTTGAAAATGCTTTCCCATTGGGAGATTGGATCCTATGAATGTTCGGATCGCTTGAGCTCTGCTAGTTTATATTCAAAGTCAAGAAGAATCATTTGGGTAAGTTTAAGTCTTGCCCCCAAACGAAATAGAGTTTTGAAAACATTACAAGAAATCGAATACTTAGCTCTGAATGAAACAAGAAAGTACAGATATTCTTAAAACTAATATGTTGGATACATACTATCCCAAAAGGAGTTCACATCTGGAAAAGCTATGTCTGTAGGAAATACTTCAACATTACAGCTTTAAAAGAAAAGTTACAGAAAATATAAAAGAAGAAAAATATGCAGTAATTGGATGTGGCGGATGTTTAGTAAAACATGCCAAAGGAAATCTTCTTAACCACAGAAAACTCAGTTGCGAAACTCCAGATGAGAGGGAATTTTTCTATTTAGCACTTCTGCAGCTGTTCAACCCATGGCGTAGTGAAATAGAATTACTTGGAGATTTCGACTGCTATGAAGATTCGTTCAATGCAAGTAAAGATAGCATTCAATGCACAATTTCCCCTACATCTCTACAAATGTTGAATAAGAAAGTACTATTGCAGCTGAAATAGCTAGAGACAGTTCTCAAGATAATCAAAGTTTTGGTCCACTAAGTCAAAGATCCACTGGGACAACCAATTATCGAAAATGAAGCAGCAATAGCCATGAATGAGGTAGAAACTGAAATGCAACAAGCACAACAGGATATTATTCCATTGGAAAAGTTAGAAGAACAACTAAATATTGAACAAAAAGAAATATATCTACAAGTGACACAACCGATACAACATGGTTTGCTGCATGAAAAAAAAGAATGCCAATGTTCATCATTTAAACCTATTCTAATGTACATCAGTGGTCAAGTTAGAACAGGAAAAAGTTTCTTAATTAAAGTTTTGACCAGTTATCTACAGAAAACTACAGAATCACATTTTTCTTGTGTTGTAAAAACTCCAACTGGATTAGCAGTACACAACATTAAAGGGATTACTTTACATAGATTACTTATGGTACCAGTTGAACATGATAATAAATTGGAAAATCAGAAGCTATCTGGAGAAGCTTGTTATGAAGGGTGTAGAGTACGGAAAAAAATTAAACTTTTAATCATTGATGAGGTGAGCATGGTCTCAAACTTAATGCTCCCCTTTGAACACTTGAGAATGCAACAGATTTTAAAAACAGATTAAGATGCTCTGTTTGGAGGAAAACATGTAATTGTATTCGGCGACCTACTACAACTTACTCCTGTGAAAGGGCAACTTGTTTTTAAAACACGTGTCCATGAAGACACTAGGAAATCTTTGGGAAGTATTGGAAATGTGAACATTTGGTTACATTTTGAATATAAAGAGCTTATTAAGAATATGCGACAAGCAAGTGATGAAGATTATGGAAATATTCTTCAAGACATAAGAATTGGTGTCTTGACGAACCATGGTAAACAAGTTTTAGAAAGTCGGCTATTAAGGAACTTGTTTACAACTGGAAACACAGCAGCTGAAGTAATGCACAACATGCTTGGAGAAAAGCAGTCTATAGTTTGCCTGATGCCTAGACTGCGAGTGTTCTACATTTAATCAAGAACTTTTGAAACTGGAAACACAATAAATAGCGGAAATTGAAGCTATTGATGAAATTGAACACCAGGGAGTGACTATTATTCTCACAGAGAAACTACAGGCTAAATTGCATTCTTTGGAAAAGTCGTATCTAAAACTGCAGGCTTAGAAAAGACTTTACATGTATGTATAAACTGTCGGGTAATTTTACGCTGTAATTTGAATGTAGAAGAAGGTTTAGTAAATGGAGCAATGGGAAAAGTTGTTGATTTTGTAACATTTCAGAACAGAGATGGAATAGAATTTTTGATTATAAAATGTGATCAGATTAAAGAGGTAAGACAGATTGGGCGTTGTGTTGTACGTTTTTTGCTTGTAAAAGATTTGTATGTTCAGAGAAAACAGTTTCCTCTGTCTTTAGCAGATGCAGTAACTATTCATAAATCTCAAGGTTTAAGTATAGACAGTGCTTTTGTAAATATCGGACGTACAGTGTTCAAAGAGGGAATGGCATATGTAGCATTATCTCAAGCAAGAACATAGTCTGGTTTGGATTTGATAGATTTCGATGAGAATAGGTTAGTGCTGATGCAAATTGTTTAAGAGAGTATAATTGTTTAAGAAGAATGTATACACCTGATTTAAGTGAATATCAGATATATGAGAAACATGTAGTGTGTCCAAAAGGGAAATATGTCAAGCATTCAACTGAGGTTGAAAAAAATAAAATAATTGAAGAGAAACTTGAAGGTGTAAAGAAAAAGAAAATGGAAATTGTTGATGACATTGTAGGATACCAGTTGGAAAATAGTTCAGGTATCAACTGCTATGCTAATGTGGTTCTGAATGTTGTGTTTTATCCACAAGATCTTCATCGAGAAATCATGGGAAATCATGAAAAAAGATTCTGTTCTTTACTACATCATGTATTTCAACAGTTGGTAACTGACAGAAGTAAAATCCATACTGCTTCTGGCCTTCAGCATCTTTTGGATATATGTACTGGTTCATTGCCATTTACTCTTAATGTACAACAACATGCACAAGAATTTCTAATGTTTATGCTTGGAGTGTTAGAACAGAAAGGAATAAAGATTGAACACTTATTTGGTCTTAGTTACAGATGGGATCATAAATGTGAAGAGTGTTCATTTACTTCCACCACTGAGATACAAACAGAATGATTCATATACTTGACGATACCAGACTGCAAATCAGTACCTTTTAACAAATTGATACAAACAGCCTATCAGGACATGACATTTTTGCATTGTAGATCAGAGTTGTTGTCTACATTACATATAGAAAGATTTCGAAAATATCTAATTTTAATGCTACAACGTTGTAGAGCAAATGGAAGAAAATTGGAAACCAAAATTAAACTTTTTAATGGAAGTCAAATATCTATTACAGGAAGAACTTGTATAGCAGTGGCTATTATTTTCCATGATGGACCTACTACAACATCTGGAGACTATACTGTGTATTTAAAGTATAATAAAGGATGGACACATTGTAATGATGCTCACTTGGAATTCAAACCTAGATTGCCTTATGAATTACCAAATTCATATTTGATATTTTTGAAACCAAAGTTTTGAATACATCATTCGGCCTATTGGGAAGATGTGAACAGAAAGTAGACAGCACTGCAAACAATTAGGATATATAATTCATTTTTGGAATATTATTTACGGTAATTAATATTGCATTTGGAAAACTGTGCTTAAGAGGAAATTGTTTATATATTTGTTGTGTATATTGTACCAGATGTAAATGAGAGTCTACATTATAGCAAATGTATTTGAGATAAATAAAAGCATTAATGTAGATGAAGGAAGTAATTAACAAAGTGTACATAGAAAAACACATAGCTACACATAATGAAAATGATGCTCTACGCTGATGTGTTTTTTTTTCTGAAATCAATTTTAATTGTTTTTTTCCCCACTGTTCAATGATGATGCTACATTGAAATCACTGTGTATGGAGAAGTTAAGTGGAATCTGAGAACAACAAGGAAGGGAAACTGAAAATGTTATGTAATTGTGTGGCGCTGCGGCCAGGGTGACTGACACCGGACGCTGTGGCTCACGGTTCGATCCCCGGTGGCAGGTCAGCCCAGCACCATGTGACTCTGGGCAATAGCTCGCTTAATCTTCCCGATGGCCCCCAGCGCCGGGATGCCTCCGGGTAGCTGTGCGCTTTACAAATACTGGATTTACATTTAATTGTAAATTTATGTTCTTAAAAATATAATGTTATAATTTCTGTAAAACATTACACTAAATAACAATTTTTCTTCTTCTTGTTTATAGTAGCTACTGGTGAAGTTTGAAAACAGTTTTAATACTGTTTAGGACAATACTACTCTAAAATACTTTTACTGAGTAATGTATGTAAATCACTTACAAGGTAAGAATACATAAAATAATATGGATGATAATGAGAAAAAATATTTAAAGTTTATTTATATCTTATTTGTTTCTAATATAAATAATGTTGATGCTTTACATTATTTGGAAATTAGCATAATTTTGCTGATGTAATCAGCCAGGTAGTGATCCTTTAATGGAAACACTACCTGTGGTGTCATCTATACTTTCTAGCATGACTCTTGCAGTAATAGGATAACCCAGGCATTTTTGTTTCCATTCTTCCTTTCAGACAGGCACTACCCATGCACTCATCCAATTACCCAGCCATTACTCTTGCAGTCATGCTTTTACTCAGGCACCACCCACGCACTCAGACAGTTAAGGAGGAACTACCTATACAGATATGCAATCAATCAAGTATTACCTACACATTTGTGCAATCACCCAGGGACTAGTCTTGCACTAAACCATTCACTCAGGCACTACCGGTGCACTCAGCCATTCTCTCAAGGACTATGCATGCACTCATCCAATGATTCAGGCACTAGCTATGCACTCATCCAATGAACCAGGCATTACTCTTGCAGTCATCCTTTTACTGAGGCACCACCTATGCACTGATCTAAGCACTCAGGGGCCGATTCACAGAACTAATCTGAGATAAAATCCTAAACTTACTACTTTTGGTATTCACAGGAGGCATTTAGTAGTAGTAAAGTTAGGACTCCTAACTTTACTACTACTAAACTGAGATAAAATCCTAAACTTACTACTTTTGGTATTCACAGAAGGCATTTAATAGTAGTAAAGTTAGGACTCCTAACTTTACTACTACTAAATGCTTTTTGTGAATACGAAAAGTCATAAAGTTAGGATTTTGTCTCAGTTTAGTAGTAGTAAAGTTAGGACAAAACAAGTTTCATACTATTACAATCACTGACACAAGCACAAACTCATGCATACAGCTATTCTCACAGTCACTAACTCTCACATATAGTCACTTATATACTCCAACACTCACATATACTGCCTTTCACATATGCAGTTTCTCACACATATACCACTGAAACATCCTTTCACTCACCAACACAGCCTTACGCATACTCACTCACCCATACAGCCCCTCGCAGATCCACTCATGAACCCATACATCCAGTAAATCACCCACTCACACATCCATGCAGGGAGCCACACCCCCCACCCACCCACACAGATACTCAGGCACCCATACAGGTACTCAGACAACCAATCATTAACCCATAATGACACTCATGTAGCTACTCACGAACCTATGCAGCCAATTACACACCAACTTATGGCCTGATACAGACATTCACACAGATTAGTCATTCACCCATGTGTTCATTAAGACACGTTTAATCACTCACTGATACAGTCAGTCACGCACCCACTAAATCATCCATTCAGACACTCATACACCCACTCATTCTTCAATACACCTTGGCGTATTAAATCTGCTCTTCTCACCGTAATGTGTGCGGCTCACTCATTTCTCAGTGGGAGAGGTTTTCTTTGATGTCTACACGGCTTGGTCCTGTCGCGAGCAATGCACCACCAAGAAAATGAGCACCATTACTGCCCGAAAACGGACCCTGTTGGTAATTGTTTGTGAAATCAACATGGGCAGTGGCAGCCGCCAGGGATTGAACCTTGGTTTTGGGCCCCAGCAACTTGAAAGTTAGTATGCACGGGGATCACGGTGTAAATGAATAACAAGCAAGAAGATTTAAGCATCGCCCACTGAAGGGAAAGAATTGTGTGACTGGGAGCGAACTACTAAAACCAGCATGCTCTATTGATTGAGCCTATCATGGCACCCACCAGGGGGCAAACATTTAAAAGGAGTAATTTGGTTTTTTTGTTTCGCAGCCTCAAGATGCTTCTGGCTCCCCCTTTGAAAAAGGTCAATGTGACCGAAATGCATCAGGGACAAGAATGCCAGCGTTTCTGAAAATGCAATTAAATCTGCTCTTCTCACCATAATGTATGCAGCTCACTCCTTTCTCAGTGGGAGAGGTTTTCTTTGATGTCTACACGGCTTGGTCCTGCCGCGAGCGATGCACCACCAAGAAAATGAGCGCCATTACTGACCGAAAACGGACCCTGTTGGTAATTGTTTGTGAAAACCACATGGGCAGTGGCAGCCGCCAGAGATTGAACCTTGGTTTTGGGCCCCAGCAACTTGAAAGTTAGTATGCACGGGGATCACGGTGTAAATGAATAACAAGCAAGAACATTTAAGCATCGCCCACTGAAGGGAAAGAATTGTGTGACTGGGAGCGAACTACTAAAACCTGCATGCTCTATTGATTGAGCCTATCGTGGCGCCCACCAGGGGGCAAACATTTAAAAAGGAGTAATTTGGTTTGTTCGTTTCGCAGCCTCAAAATGCTTCTGGCTCCCCCTTTGAAAAAGGTCAATTTGACCGAAATGCATCAGGGACAAGAATGCCAGCGTTTCTGAAAATGCAATTAAATCTGCTCTTCTCACCGTAATGTGTGCGGCTCACTCCTTTCTCAGTGGGAGAGGTTTTATTTGATGTCTACACGGCTTGGTCGTGCCGCGAGCAACGCACCACCAAGAAAATGAGCGCCATTACTGCCCGAAAACAGACCCTGTTGGTAATTGTTTGTGAAAACAACATGGGCAGTGGCAGCCGCCAGGGATTGAAACTTGGATTTGGGCCCCAGCAACTTGAAAGTTAGTATGCACGGGGATCAGGGTGTAAATGAATAACAAGCAAGAAGATTTAAGCATCGCCCACTGAAGGGAAAGAATTGTGTGACTTGGGGCGAACTACTAAAACCAGCATGCTCTATTGATTGAGCCTATCGTGGCGCCCACCAGGGGGCAAACATTTAAAAAGGAGTAATTTGGTTTGTTCGTTTCGCAGCCTCAAGATGCTTCTGGCTCCCCCTTTGAAAAAGGTCAATGTGACCGAAATGCATTAGGGACAAGAATGCCAGCGTTTCTGAAAATGCAATTAAATCTACTCTTCTCACCGTAATGTGTGCGGCTCACTCCTTTCTCAGTATATATTCACTGAAAAAACCATAGGTTTCAGGGGCGTTATAGTTCGTTGGACATTTCACTCGTACAAAACCATAGAAATTCCCCTGTTATAGTTAGTTCAGCTAACTATAACTCGCGCCCCCGCAATGCACTGCTGATGACGTCACATATTACATCACTCATGACATGGTCAGTGACATCACTGATGACATCACTGATGACATCTCAAATGACATCACTGATGACATCACTGATGACATCATCCATGTGATAATTTGATGCATCTTCTCACACCCTAATATAACTTTTGATACACCCACTCTAAATTACAGACTGCCATTCTCAAAACCATAGACATTGCGGGGGCGCGAGTTATAGTTAGCTGAACTAACTATAACGGGGAAATTTCTATGGTTTTGTACGAGTGAAATGTCCAACGAACTATAACGCCCCTGAAACCTATGGTTTTTTCAGTGAATTTCTAAGGTTTTTTAAATGCTAATTTCTAACTATAACGTGCCTGAAACCTATGGTTTTTTCATTGTATTTCAAAGGATTTTTAAATGCTAATTTCTAACTAAAACGTGCCTGAGACCTATGGTTTTTAAGTGAATTTCAAAGGTTTTTAAATGCTAGTTTCTAACTATGCCTACAGAGGTAGGACATGTGAAGAAAGAAGAAAAAATGCACAGAAAGAAGCAAAAGAAATGCAGAAAGAAGCAACAGAAGTCCACAAAGACGAAGAAAAGAGCAGGAAGAAGCAAGACATGTGCAGAAAGAACCAACAGAGGAGCAGAAAGAGGCCTTGTTGCAAAATCATCCTGTGCCCACAACTTTTTCAGACGGGTACTGGTGGTAACTGACTCTGAGTAACTAGGCCTAGAGCCAGTGCTATCCTAAAAGACACTTAGAATACAGTGAAAACACCTACATACACTAGGGAACACTATGCGTTGGGGTAGCCCTGTGATTAGCATGACCTCCTCTGTAAGGCCCTAGTACATAATAGGGCAGGGGGATTAAAACTACCTATTAAAACGCACCACGGGGCGCGTTTGCACAGTGGTGAAGGGAGGGGGCCTGAGGTGACATGTGTGCAAACACGCCCTGTGGCCGTTTTAAGTTGGGAGATTAAGTCCCCTTGAATCCTGAGGGTCCCTGGGGTCCAACTAGCCCACTAGGTACCTCCAGTAAGCGCCACAGAGCTGCGTTGCAGAGAGGTGTAAAGGGGCGTGGCCTGGACCACCTCTCTGCAACGCAGGCCTGTGGCGCTTACTGGAGGTACCTGGTGGCCTAGTTGGCCCCCAGGGGCCCTCAGGATTGAAGGGGTATTAATTCCCCAACTTAAAACACGCCACAGGGCGTGTTTCCACACATGTCACCTCAGGCCCTGCCCCCTCCCTTCACCACTGTGCAAACGCACCAAGTGGCGCGTTTTAAGTTGGGGGATAAAGTCCCTTTGAATCCTGAGGGTCCCTGGGGTCCAACTAGCCCACCAGGTACCTCCAGTAAGCGCCACAGAGCTGCGTTGCAGAGAGGTGTAAAAAGGGGCGTGGCCTGGACCACCTCTGCAACGCAGGCCTGTGGCGCTTACTGGAGATACCTGGTGGGCTAGTTGGCCCCCAGGGGCCCTCAGGATTGAAGGGGACTTAATTCCCCAATTTAAAACACGCCACAGGGCGTGTTTGCACACATGTCACCTCAGGCCCCGCCCCCTCCCTTCACCACTGTGCAAACACGCCCCGTGGCGCGCTTTAAGTTGGGGGATAAAGTCCCCTTGAATCCTGAGGGTCCCTGGGGTCCAACTAGCCCACCAGGTACCTCCAGTAAGCGCCACAGATCTGCGTTGCAGAGAGGTGTAAAAAGGGGCGTGGCCTGGACCACCTCTCTGCAACGCAGCCCTGTGGTGCTTACTGGAGGTACCTGGTGGGCTAGTTGGCCCCCAGGGACCCCCAGTATTGAAGGGGAATTAATTCCCCAACTTAAAACGCGCCACAGGGCGCGTTTGCAGAGTGTTGCTGGGAGGGGGCGGGGCCTCTGGCACGATCGTGTCTGTTGTATATTTCTTTTTTTTTAGAAGGGGGGCTGTGTGGCCCCCCTTCTTTTCCTTTTTTGGGCCCTGGGGACCCCATCCCCCAGGGCCTGACCCCTTTAAAAAAAAAAAAAAATGAACGGGAAGGGGGCCGCGTGGGCCCCCCTCCCGTGGCCAATTCCAGCCCCGGGGACCCCATCCCCGGGGCATGGCCAAATATTTTTTTTTGTTTATGGAGGGGGGCTGCGTGGCCCCCCTCCTCAGGCCATTTATGGCCCTGGGGACCCCATCCCCCGGGGCCGGCCTTTGCGTGATTTTTTATTTTTAAAATTTTATTATTATTGGGGAGGGGGGCTGCGGGGACCCCATCCCCCAGGGCCTGGCCTCTTCATTGGGGACCGTGGGGGGAGCCCCAATGCCCCCACGGTCCCGCCGGCTCCCCGCATCCTGCAGGAGCCGGCATTGCTTTCCACATGGGGAGCTGCTAACATGCAGCTCCCCGTGTGGAAAAGCAATCTGCTAGATTTTGGAAGAGAGAGCAGGTTTCCTGCTCTCTCTTCCAAAATCCAAAGCAAGTTTGCTATGGCAGGACGGGAGCCGCGAGGCTCCCGTCCTGCCATAGCAAACAGCAGTGTCACGGGGGTGGCACCCCGGGACACTGCAGGAGCCGGCCCTGGGGGGTGGCGGTCCCCAGGGCCATAAAGGGCTCCAGGAGGGGGGCCGCATGGCCCCCTCCCACCTATTGCACAGCCCCGGGGAGGTGGTGGTCCCCGGGGCTCGGGGGTCCGTTACGGACCCCTGCATTTGAATATTAGTGCCCGGGGAGGTGGCGGTCCCCGGGGCATGTGGGGGGGCTTGAGCCCCCCCACACAGGTCTATTTTATTTTTGAAAAAAGCCCCGGTGGTGGCGGTCCCCGGGGCAGCGGGGGGGCCGTGTGCCCCCCACGATTAAAATTAATAAAATCCCCGGGGGGTGGCTGTCCCCGGGGCTAGGGGGGGCCGTGTGCCCCCGCAAATGTTTATGGAATGCCCCGGGGGTGGTGGTCCCCGGGGCTGCGGGGGCCTCCCTGGGTCCCCGCAATTATAATATTGCATGCCCCCGGGGGCTAAATAATAACGAAGCGCGGGAGCCTGCGCTTCGTTTTTTAGTTTCGCAGCCGGATCCGCGGATCTGACGCGCATTTTGCCGATTTTTTTTTTATAAATGCTTTTTTGGGCCCTGGGGGTCCTTGTGGGACCCCTAAGCAGGCCTAGGGGGTCAGGGTGTTTCTACCCTGCCCCTCTTTTCATGTTTTTCATGTTTTTTATTCTGCTATCTTGTGACTCGTTTCTACCGAGTCACAAGATGGCTGCCAACACTTCCTGGTTTGGAGTGTTGACAGCCAATTAGAATAAAGCTCGTGGTCGGGAGGGTCCGCGGATCCTCCGTGCCTCTAAATATCGAAACTTTTATTTTTGATTTTCTCAGCAACTACTGAACGGATTTACACCATTTTTAAAAAGCTTGCTTTCTGAGCCAAGCAGTACCTTTTTGCCAAATTTGGGGTAAATCCGTTCAGTAGTTTCGGCTGTAGCCTTGCATAAAGTTTCCTATGGGAAATTGATTTTTGACTTATTTTTTGAATTTCTCTGGAATTACTGAACGGATTTACACCATTTAACAAAAAGGTCTCTTTCTGAACCAAGGGCTACCTTTTTGCCAAGTTTGGTGTAATTCCGTTCAGCAGTTTGGGCTGTAGCTTTGTCTAAAGTTTCCTATGGGAATTAACATGGAGAAAACACGTTTTGGGACCCCCTTTTTCTCGGCCCCGCTTGCCGAATCACCCCGAAACTTTCAAGACAGGAGCTGACCAGAGCGGGCTACGATTTTTGAAAATTTCACGAAGATTCGTGAACCGGCCCCAAAGATATTGAGAAAACAAAAAATGAGTTTCCTATGGAAACTAGGTCCTAACTATAACTATCTACTGGCGACCGCCAGTAGATAATTCACTGAAAAAACCATAGGTTTCAGGGACGTTACAGTTAGTTGGACATTTCACTTGTACAAAACCAGAGAAATTTGGCCGTTATAGTTAGTTGAGCTAACTATAACTCGCACCCCCGCAATGCACTGCTAATGACGTCACATATTACATCAATCATGACATTGTCAGTGACATCACTGATGACATCATCCACATGATCATCTGATGCACCTCCTCACACTCTAATATAACCTTTGATACACCCACTCTAAAAAAGCATTTTAAAAAAATATAATTTCGGTCGAATTCACGCTGGGTGCGCGAATCCTTCCGAAATGATAAAATAAATGAAGAGCGGTCGTTTGGGTGGGCCAGGTCCCGGGGGCAAATCTAAATTATGGTGTGGGGCCCGTGGGGGTCCCCACAGCCCCAGGGACCGCCACCTCCCTGGGGCTTTATAATTTATGCGTTGGGGCACATGCTGCCCCCCTGCATCCCCGGGGACCGCCACCTCCCTGGGGCTTTAATTAAATAGGGGCGGGGGGCCTCATGGCCCCCCCAAAGCCCAGGGGACTACCACCTCCCCAGGGTTTTATTAAAATTGGGTGGGGGGGCCTCGCAGGCCCCCCAAGCCCTGGGGACCACCACCTCCCCAGGGCTATAACTAATAATTAGTGTGGGGGGGCTCGAGCCCCCCACACTGCCCTGGGGACCACCACTCCGCAGGGCATTGAATATGTAAATACGGGGATCCATTGCGGCGCCCCAGGGACCACCACCTCCCCGGGGCTATTTACATGTTGGAGGGGGCCGTTTATGGCCCTGGGGACCACCACCCCCCCAGGGCCAGCTCCTGCAATGACCGGGGTGCCCACCCCGTGACATTGCTGTTTGCTATGACAGGGCGGGAGCACGGCTCCCACCCTGCCATAGCAAACCCTGCTTTGCTTTTTGGAAGCGAGAGCAGGAAACCTGCTCTCACTTCCAAAAAGCAAAGCATATTGCTTTTGCACAAGGGGAGCTGCATGTCAGCAGCTCCCATTGTGCAAAAGCAATGCCAGCTCCCACAGGAGGCGGGGAGCATGCTGAGACCATGGGGGCATTGGGGCTCCCCCCACGGTCCCCAACGCTAAGGGCCGGACTCGTGGGATGGGGTCCCCAGGGCCAGAAGTGGCCCCCCTCCCCTTTAATTAAAAATGTTACAAAAAATGTAAAACGGAAAGGCCAGCCCCTCGGGATGGGGTCCCCCGGGCCATAATTGGCCTGAGGAGGGGGGGGCCACTCCCCAAAATAAAAAAAATAAAAAAAGGCTGCCAGGCCCCGGGGATGGGGTCCCCGGGGCCAAGAGTGGCCCAGGGAAGGGGGGCCACGTGGCCCCCTCCCATAAAATAACAAATTTATGAAAAAGAAAAAAGAAACCAGCAACTTGCCGGAGGCCACGCCCCCTCCCTGCATGACTCTGCAAACACGCTCCCTGGTGTGAATTAAGTCCCCTTGAATACTGAGGGTCCCTGGGGGCCAACTAGCCCACCAGGTACCTCCAGTAAGCGCCACATAGCTGGATTGCAGAGAGGTGGTCTGAGGCCAAGCCCCTTTTTACACCACTCTGCAAACGCGCCTCTTGGCGCACTGCTGGTGAGGCGATGAGGTCCTCTTGTGTCCTGAGGACCTCAGGACACAAGTGGACTTCATCCCCCGAGCAGCAGGAGGCGCGTTTACAGAGTGGTGTAAAAAGGGGGCATGGCCTCAGACCACTCTCAGCAATCCAGCTGTGCGGTGCTTACTGGAGGTAACAGAAGGGCTAGTTGGCCCCTAGGGACACTCAGGAGGAAAGGGGACTTAATCCCCCAACTTAGAATGCACCAGGTGGCGCGTTTGCAGAGTGGTGGAAAAAGGGGGCGTGGCCTGTGTCCACCTCTCAGCAATCCCACTGTGTGGGGCTTACTGGAGGTAAGAGGTAGGCTAGTTGGCCCCTAAGGACCCCCAGCAGTGAAGGGACTTCAATCCCCATCAAAGAGCGCGCCAGGGAGCGCGTTTGCTGAGTGGTGGGCAAAGGGGGCATGGCCTGTTATGAGAATTTAGCAATCCTGCTGTGTGGTACTTACTGGAGGTAATAGGAGGCGTAGTTGGCCCCCAAGGATGTCCTTGGGGGCCAGGTACCCCTCTTGTTACCTCCAGTAAGTCCCACACAGTAGGATTGCTAAGACGTCTTCGGAGGCCATCCCCCCTTTCTCCACCACTGAGCAAACACGCCTCCTGGCAGACTACGGGATGGGGGATGAAGTCCACTTTACTCCTGAGGGACTTTGGGGGCCAAGAAGCCCTTCTGGTACCTCCTGTAAATCCTACACAGCGGAATTCCTGAGCGCTGGTCGGAGGCCCAGCACCCTTTCTCCAGCACTCTGCAAACGCAACTACTAGTTAAAGAAGTGTTTGCAATGTAATAGGTTTTGCATTTGCGAGAGTTTGAGCTATTGGCGTTGTAAATGTAAACGTTTTTTACTCATTTTTATTGGAGTGGAGTGGATGTACGTTGTGTGTAGTGGAATTATGTGGTATGTTGTGCAGTGAAATTATGTGGATAAAAAGTATGTGGTATTTAGTGTATAGGAATTATGTAGAGTGGGATTATGTGTTATGGAGAGTAATTATGTGGTATGGTAGTCTGTGCTGTGGAGTGGTAACCTCAGGTTTAGTCTTCCTCGTTTCCATAGAAGCTGAACTATGAACTCAGTGAGACAAAAAAAGAAGGAATCACTGAGGAGCACTTGTGGACCTAGTCAGAGGTATGAGCAGGGCCACTGGAATTATGCGACTGTTTGGCTGCACCGACTTTCGCACAATTATACATTTTCTGCATTAGCCACATAATTCATCATCTGCTCCCTAATCTGCAGATTTGAACAAAAAAAAGGCTTGTTTCTAGCTCAAACGGTCAAACGTTACCAAAAATTCAGCGACAAGTGTTACAGCGTGGTGGAAGGCCCTTTGCAAACCTAGAATGGTCACCTGTCACTTATTGCTTAAGGTGGGTGTTAAATTGGTACTAATGGTGTGCAAGCCACTCTTGCTTCCTTCTGCGCCTCTCTTGCCTCTAACTGCATTTCTGTTGCTTCTTTCTGCACATTTCTTTCTTTTTCTGCACTTCTCTTGCCTCTTTCTGAAAATCTCTTCTACTTTCTGCACCTCTCTTCCCTCTTTCTGCTTGTCTGTTGCCTCTTTCTGCACCTCATTTGCTTCTTTCTGTATACCTCTTGCCTCTTTCTGCACCCTTCTTCCCTCTTTCTGCACCTCTCTTGACTTTTTCTGTATCCCTCTTATGTCTTTCTGCACCCTTTTTACCTCTTTCTGCACCTCTGTTACTTCTTTCTGCACTTCTCTTCCTTCTTTCTGCAACCCTCTTGCTTCTTTCTGCACCTCACTTGCCTCTTACAGCACCTCTGTTGCTTTTTTCTGCAGATCTCTTACCTCTTTCTGCATCTCACTTGCCTCTTTCAGCACCTCTGTTGGTTCTTTCTGAACAGCTCTTGTTTCTTTCTGCATCTCACTTGCCTCTTTCTGCACTTGTCTTGCTTCTTTCTACACCTCTGTTGCTTCTTTCAGCAATTCTCTTGCCTCTTTCTGCACTTCTCTTCCTTCTTTCTGCACCCCTCGTGCCACCTTCTGCACCTCTGTTGCTTCTTTCTGCACTTCTATTGGTTCTTTCTTCACAGCTCTTGCCTCTTTCTGCATCCTTCTTGCCTCTTTGAGCACCTCTTTTGCTTCTTTCTGCACTTCTCTCTTCTCTTTATGCACCCCTCTTGCCTCTTTCTGCACCTCTGTTGCTTCTTTCTGCCCTTCTATTGCCTCTTTCTGCATCTCTCTTGCTTCTTTCTGCACCTCACTTGCCTCTTTCAGCACCTCTGTTGCTTTTTTCTGCAGTTCTCTTGGCTCTTTCTGCACCTCACTTGCGTCTTTCAGCACCTCTGTTGCTTTTTTCTGCACATCTCTTGCACCTTTCTGCACCCCTCTTTTCTCTTTCTGCACCTCTCTTACCTCTTTCTGCACCCATGTTCCCGTTTTTTGCCCCTTTCCTGCCTGTGTCTGCACTACTCTTGCCTCTTTCTGTACCTCTGTTACCTCTTTCTGTACTTCTCTTGCTCTTTCTGCACCCTTCGTGCCTCTTTCAGCACCTCTGTTGGTTCTTTCTGCACTGCTCTTGTTTCTTTCTGCATCTCACTTGCCTCTTTCTGCACTTGTCTTGATTCTTTCTCCACCTCTGTTGCTTCTTTCAGCAATTCTCTTGCCTCTTTCTGCACTTCTCTTCCTTCTTTCTGCACCCCTCGTGCCACCTTCTGCACATCTGTTGCTTCTTTCTGCACTTCTCTTGGTTCTTTCTTCACAGCTCTTGCCTCTTTCTGCATCATTCTAGCCTCTTTGAGCACCTCTTTTGCTTCTTTCTGCACTTCTCTCTCCTCTTTATGCACCCCTCTTGCCTCTTTCTGCACCTCTGTTGCTTCTTTCTGCCCTTCTATTGCCTCTTTCTGCACCTCTCTTGCTTCTTTCTGCAACTCACTTGCCTCTTTCAGCACCTCTGTTGCTTTTTTCTGCAGATCTCTTGGCTCTTTCTGCACCTCACTTGCGTCTTTCAGCACCTCTGTTGCTTTTTTCTGCACATCTCTTGCCCCTTTCTGCACCCCTCTTTTCTCTTTCTGCACCTCTCTTACCTCTTTCTGCACCCCTGTTCCCGTTTTTTGCCCCTTTCCTGCCTGTGTCTGCACTTCTCTTGCCTCTTTTTGTACCTCTGTTACCTCTTTCTGTACTTCTCTTGCTCTTTCTGCACCCTTCGCATCTCTTTCAGCACCTCTGTTGGGTCTTTCTGCACTGCTCTTGCTTTTTTCTGCACCTCACTTTCCTCTTTCTGCACTTCTCTTGCTTCTTTCTATACCTCTGTTGATTATCTCAGCAATTCTTTTGCCTCTTTCTGCACTTCTCTTCCTTCTTTCTGCACCTCTCCGGCCTCTTTCTGTACCTCTCTTGCCTCTTTGTGCACCCCTCCTACCTTTTCTGCACCCCTCTTGCCTCTTTTTGCACCTCTGTTGGTTCTTTCTGCACTGCTCTTGCTTCTATCTGCACCTCACTTGTCTCTTTCTGCACCTCTCTTGCTTCTTTCAACACCTCTTTTGCTTCTTTTAGCAATTCTCTTGTTTCTTTCTGCACTGCTCTTCCTTCTTTTTGCACCCCTCCTGCCTCTTTTTGTACATCTCTTGCCTCTTTGTGCACCTATCCTATCTCTTTCTGCACCCCTCTTGCCTCTTTTTGCACCTCTGTTGGTTCTTTCTGCACTGCTCTTGCTTCTTTCTGCACCTCACTTACCTCTTTCTGCACTTCTCCTGCTTCTTTCTAAACCTCTGTTGCTTCTGTCAGCAATTCTCTTAGCTCTTTCTGCACTTCTCTTGCTTGTTTCTGCACCTCTCTTGCGTCTTTCTGCACCTCTGTTGCCTCTTTCTGCATTTCACTTGTTTCTTTCTGCACCTCTCTTCCCTCTTTCGGCACCTATGTTAATTCTTTCTGCACCCCTCCTGCCTCTTTCTGCACACCTCTTCCCTTTTTGTGCAACTCTCTTGCCTATTTATACACCTCTCTTCCCTCTTTCTGCACCACTCTTGCCTCTTTCTGCACCTCTGTTGCTTCTTTCTGCACTTCTCTTGCCTCTTTCTCCACCCTTCATGCCTCTTTCAGTACCTCTGTTGCTTCTTTCTGCACTCCTCTTCCTTCTTTCTGCACCTCACTTTCATCTTTCTGCACCTCTGTTGGTTCTTTCTGCACTGCTCTTGCTTCTTTCTGCACCTCACTTGCCTCTTTCTGCACTTCTCTTGCTTCTTTCTACACCTCTGTTGCTTCTTTCAGCAATTCTCTTGCCTCTTTCTGCACTTCTCTTTCTTCTTTTTGCACCCCTCCTGCCTCTTTCTGTACCTCTCTTGCCTCTTTGTGCACCTCTCCTACATCTTTGTGCACCCCTCTTGCCTCTTTTTGCACCTCTGTTGGTTTTTCTACACTGCTCTTGCTTCTTTCTGCACCTCACTTGCCTCTTTGTGCACTTCTCTTGCTTCTTTCTAAACCTCTGTTGCTTCATTCAGCAATTCTCTTGCCTCTTTCTGCACTTCTCTTGCTTGTTTCTGCACCTCTCTTGCGTCTTTCTGCACCTCTGTTGCCTCTTTCTGCACTTCACTTGCTTTTTTCTGCACCTCTCTTGCCTCTTTCGGCACCTCTGTTGCTTCTTTCTGCACTTCTCTTGGTTCTTTCTGCACTGCTCTTGCCTCTTTCTGCATCCCTCTTGCCTCTTTGAGCACCTCTTTTGCTTCTTTCTGCACTTCTCTCTCCTCTTTCTGCACCCCTCCTGCCTCTTCCTGCACCCCTCTTCCCTATTTGTGCAACTCTCTTGCCCCTTTCTACACCTCTCTTCCCTCTTTCTGCAGCACTCTTGGCTCTTTATGTACCTCTGTTGCTTCTTTCTGCACTTCTCTTACCTCTTTCTGCACCCTTGGTGCCTCTTTCAGCACCTCTGTTGCTCTTTCTGCACTTCTCTTGGTTCTTTCTGCACTGCTTTTGCCTCTTTCTGCATCCCTCTTGCCTCTTTGAGCACCTCTTTTGCTTCTTTCTGCACTTCTCTCTCCTCTTTCTGCACCCCTCTTGCCTCTTTCTGCACCTCTGTTGCTTCTTTCTGCACTTCTATTGCCTCTTTATGCACCTCTCTTGCTTCTTTCTGCACCTCACTTGCCTCTTTCAGCACCTCTGTTGCTTTTTTCTGCAGATCTCTTGCCTCTTTCTACACCTTACTTGTCTCTTTCAGCACCTCTGTTGCTTTTTTCTGCAGATCTCTTGCCCATTTCTGCACCCCTCTTTTCTATTTCTGCACCTCTCTTGCCTCTTTCTGTACCTCTGTTACCTCTTTCTGCACTTCTCTTGCTCTTTTTGCACCCTTCACGCCTCTTTCAGCACCTCTCCTTGTTCTTTCTGCACTGCTCTTGCTTTTTTCTACACCTCACTTGCCTCTTTCTGCACTTCTCTTGCTTCTTTCTACACCTCTGTTGCTTCTTTCAGCAATTCTCTTGCCTCTTTCTGCACTTCTCTTACTTCTTTCTACACCCCTCCGGCCTCTTTTTGCACCTCTGTTGGTTCTTTCTGCACTGCTCTTGCTTCTTTCTGCACCTCACTTGCCTCTTTCTGCACTTCTCTTGCTTCTTTCTAAACCTCTGTTGCTTCTTTCAGCAATTCTATTGCCTCTTTCTGCACTTCTCTTGCGTGTTTCTGCACCTCTCTTGCCTCTTTCGGCACCTCTGTTAATTCTTTCTGTACCCCTCCTGCCTCTTTTTGCACCCCTCTTCCCTATTTGTGCAACTCTCTTGCCTCTTTCTACACCTCTCTTCCCTCTTTCTGCACCACTCTTGCCTCTTTCTGTACCTTTTTTGCTTCTTTCTGCACTCCTCTTGCCTCTTTCTGCACACTTTGTGCCTCTTTTAGCACCCCTGTTGCTTCTTTCTGCACTTCTCTTCCTTCTTTCTCCACCCCTCGTGCCTCTTTCAGCACCTCTGTTGCTTCTTTATGCACTCCTCTTCCTTTTTTCTGCACCCCTCGTGCCTCCTTCTGCACCTCTGTTGCCTCTTTCAGCACCTCTGTTGGTTCTTTCTGCACTGCTCTTTGCTCATTTATGCATCTCACTTGCCTCTTTCTGCACTTCTCTTGCTTCATTCTAAACCTCTGTTGCTTCTTTCAGCAATTCTCTTGCCTCTTCCTGCACTTCCCTTGCGTCTTTCTGCACCTCTGTTGCCTCTTTCTGCACTTCACTTGCTTCTTTCTGCACCCCTCGTGCCTCCTTCTGCACCTCTGTTGCTTCTTTCTGCACTTCTCTTGGTTCTTTCTGCACTTCTCTTGCCTCTTTCTGCACCCTTTGTGCCTCTTTCAGCACCTCTGTTGCTTCTTTATGCACTCCTCTTCCTTTTTTCTGCACCCTTCGTGCCTCCTTCTGCACCTCTGTTGGTTCTTTCTGCACTGGTCTTTTCTTCTTTCTGCATCTCACATGCCTCTTTCTGCACTTCTCTTGCTTCTTTCTAAACCTCTGTTGCTTCTTTCAGCAATTCTCTTGCCTCTTTCTGCACTTCTCTTGCTTGTTTCTGCACCTCTTTTGCGTCTTTCTGCACCTCTGTTGCCTCTTTCTGCACTCCTCTTCCTTTTTTCTGCACCCCTCGTGCCTCCTTCTGCACCTCTGTTGCCTCTTTCAGCACCTCTGTTGGTTCTTTCTGCACTGCTCTTTGCTTCTTTCTGCAAATCACTTGCCTTTTTCTGCCCTTCTCTTCCTTCTTTCTGCACCCCTCTTGCCTCTTTCTGCACCTCTGTTGCTTATTTATGCACTTCTATTGCCTCTTTCTGCACCTCTCTTGCTTCTTTCTGACCTCATTTGCCTCTTTCAGCACTTCTGTTGCTTTTTTCTGCAGATTTCTTGCCTCTTTCTGCCCCTCTTTTGCCTCTTTCGGCACCCCTGTTGCTTCTTTCTGCACCCCTCTTGCCTCTTTCTGCACCTCTCTTGCTTCTTTCTGCACCTCATTTGCCTCTTTCAGCACTTCTGTTGCTTTTTTCTGCAGATTTCTTGCCTCTTTCTGCCCCTCTCTTGCCTCTTTCGGCACCTCTGTTGCTTCTTTCTGCACCCCTCTTGCCTCTTTCTGCACCTCTGTTGCTTCTTTATGCACTTCTATTGCCTCTTTCTGCACCTCTCTTGCTTCTTTCTGCACCTCATTTGCCTCTTTCAGCACTTCTGTTGCTTTTTTCTGCAGATTTCTTACCTCTTTCTGCCCCTCTCTTGCCTCTTTCGGCACCTCTGTTGCTTCTTTCTGCACCCCTGTTCCCTCTTTCTGCACCCCTCTTCCCTATTTGTCCAACTTTCTTGCCTCTTTCTACACCTCTCTTCCCTCTTTCTGCACCACTCTTGCCTCTTTCTGTACCTCTGTTGCTTCTTTCTGCACTCATCTTGCCTCTTTCTGCACCCTTTGTGCCTCTTTCAGCACCTCTGTTGCTTATTTCTGCAATTCTCGTCCTTCTTTCTGCACTCCTCATGCCTCCTTCTGCACCTCTGTTACTTCTTTCTGCACTTCTCTTGCTTCTTTCTGCACTTCTCTTGCCTCTTTCTGCACCCTTCGTGCCTCTTTCAGCACCTCTGTTGCTTCTTTCTGCACTTCTCTTCCTTCTTTCTGCAACCCTCTTGCCTCTTTCTGCACCTCACATTGCTTCTTTCTGCACCTCTGTTGCTTTTTTCTGCAGATCTCTTGCCTCTTTCTGCACCTCACTTGCCTCTTTCAGCACCTCTGTTGCTTCTTTCTGCACCTCTGTTGCTTTTTTCTGCAGATCTCTTGCCTCTTTCAGCACCTCTGTTGCTTTTTCTGAAGATCTCTTGCCTCTTTCTGTACCCATCTTTTCTCTTTCAACACCTCTCTTGCCTCTTTCTGCACCCTGTTCCCTGTTTCTGCACCTTTACTGCCTGTTTTGCTTCTTTCTATACTTCTCTTGCTCTTTCTGCACCTTTCACGCCTGTTTCAGCACCTCTGTTGGTTCTTTCTGCAATGCTCCTGCTTTTTTCTGCACCTCACTGTGAGAAGTTGGCCTGGTATATGCTGTCCACTAATTAAAGTGGGCACCTTGTACCAGTCCAAACAACCCCTTATGGAGATAGGTTAAAGACAACCTTTTTTTGAAAGCTATCCTAGTGGTAGCTATGGAGAGCAGCCTTCAGGCTAAGTCTTGAAGGAATGTAAAGCAGCTTGTTTTACCAGTCTATAATCACACCAGGTATATATATAAAATATATGTATTTATTCTTAAACACACCACTCTAGTCTCTTTATGAGGCTAGAGTTCGAAGTACATAAGTTGCAAGTCAAATATCAACAGTAATAGCACAAATATACGTTTGAGCCCTAGGGGCGTACCAAACCATATACCAAAAAAGTGGTATGAGAACCACGACTGAGCTAGACACAAGGCCTAGAGCCTGTAGAAGTGCTTGGCCCTCAAGGAACCCCCCAAGGTAGTGACACAGGGGACCCACGGGGGACACGTGCAGTGTGAGAACACAGCCGCGAGCCGCCGTTGACTTCTATGGGGAATGTCGCGGTTGGATTTTTAAAAGGAAAGGACACTTAGAGGAGGACTTGGAGCAAACCCCTTTAGAACTAGGCAATTATAGAGTCAATACCCATGGGAGCACCGGAGTACTCGAGTTACCTCACCCAGGGAAGCCGGGTGCATAGGTGTCTTTTGGTGTCGGGTTTCGTCGTCATTTTCAATGGCGATCTGCTGCAAAGTGCTGCTGGCGGCCAAGTCGAAAGTGTCCGGGTGGATCCAAGGATGGATGGAAGATCTGAAGAACCTGAAAGCAGAGGGGACAGAGTCTCGGTCACTAGCCAGTGACCAGGAAGGCAATGAGCAGATGCCCACCGATGTTGGGTGCTTCAGGTAGGTTGACGGTTGCCTTGACTCTTCAGCCACGAGGTCCAGGAGGCGTTGACGACAACCAGGAGCTGGATTTGATCTGTCCCACAAAGTCTGTCGATTGCTGCAGTGTCGGCGACCGGATTGGACCCAACAAGCCTTGGCAACGGCAAGTCTTGTGGAAACAAAGAAAAGATGTTGATGCAGACCAGCAAGGTCTGGGGGACTCACCCAGCAAGGGTAAGTCAGGACACCTCTGGAGCAACCAGGAAAGCCCAAGCAGAAGAAGAGTTACCTTCGGGAGGGCCCACTAGCCAATGGACTAGCAGCAGCAAAGGAGCCTCGAGTGGACACACTTGGAGCTGGCTCACAGGACACTCGTGGAGTGGAGGCCAGTGATCTTCAGTGCAGTCGGTGCTAGAGGCAGCGGCTACTCGGAGCCCAAAGCACAACTTCATGGGAGACCAGTAAGAGGATGCACTTGCAAAAGTTCTTGGTGTCCAGGGGTCACGGTTCCACGTTACCCACGACAGCTACTGGCCTCAGCTTCACTGGGGACTCAGGGCAGCCTCGGAGAAGTCTGGAAATTCACCTCTGGCGAGGCAAAGACTTTGGCGTCCAGCGGGAGCTTCAGCGATGCAGACCGGACAATTGCTTCTTAGGTGCCTGCCAAGCAGGGGAGTCACACCTTGACCCCAAGGGAGATTCTTCAGTCCTCTAATCTTGAAGTAGAGCATCGAAGGTCCAGGATTCGGCTTCAGAGTTTCGTCCAGGGTAATCTAAAGTCCTAAGGATTGGGGTCCCATACTTATACTAAGTTAGGGGGTTGGACATACTCTGGGGACCCACCTATGGGAGGGTCAGGGAAGAGGGGTGGTTACACCCATTCCCTTTGTCCAGTTTCACGCCACAGCAGGGGCATGTAGCCCCTGCAACTGGTTTGAACTGGACTATGCACAGGGACACCAAATGTGCCCCAGTGCTGGTCTTCAAAGCACCAGGGAGTGCTCCCGCCCAGCCCCAATACACATTATCCTGTCTGGGGAGGTGGTTACATATCACAGTAAGGGGTGCTGGCACCACCTTACCCAGGCTGCAGTAGCAGACCTGTGGTGTCATTTTGGCTGGCCTTCCAGGGGTGGCATAATACATGCTTCAGCCCCTGGTAGGCCTCTGGGGTACCTATGCCCTGGGTACATAGTATACCATATACTAGGGACTTATAAGGGCACTCCAGATTCCAATCAAAGATGTACCTAAGGTACATGGAAACCATTTTAGAGAGGAAGCAGCTAGGCTGGGGTTCTGATTAGCAGGGCCCCAGCCAGACTAAAGTCGAAAAACAGTGAAGCATCAGCAAAAAGTGGGGGTACCCATGTGAAGCAGATCCTACTCTCCTACACATCCCCCAAACGCAGGGACATTAAACTAACCTTGACCAGTTGAGTCTTCATGTTCTAAGTGGAAATACCTAGAGAGTCCATCTGCATTGGCATGGTTACTCCCAGGTCTATGTTCCACTGTGAAGTCCATCCCCTGTAGGAAATGGACCACCTAAGCAGTTTGGGGTTTTCACCCTTCATTTGTTTTAGCCATAAGAGGGGCTTATGGTCTGTTTGAACAAGGAAGTGAGTACCAAACAAGTATGGCCTCAACTTCTTCAGAGCCCAGACCACAGCAAAGGCCTCCCTCTCAATGGCTGACCAACGTTTCTCTCTAGGGGTCAGCCTTCTGCTAATGAAAGCTACTGGCTGATCCTGACCTTCATCATTCAATTGTGACAGTACAGCCCCTACCCCCAATTCAGATGCATCTGTTTGGAGAATGAACTTCTTGGAGAAATCAGGACTCTGTAGAATGGGAGCAGTGCACATGGCCTGCTTCAGGTCATCAAATGCCTTTTGACAGTTAGCTGTCCACTGAACCTTTTGGGCATTTTCTTGGAAGTTAAGTCATTCAGGGGTGTCACTATTGATCCATACCCCTTTACAAATCTCCTATAGTACCCAGTCAGGCCTAAGAAGGCTCTCCCTGAGTCTGGGTAGTTGGAGCAACCCAGTCCATGATGGTCTGAATTTTGCTCTGCAGTGGTTGAACCTGGCCTCCACCTACAAGGTGGCCCAGGTACACAACCTGACTCTGCCCTATCTGGCACTTGGTGGCCTTGATAGTGAGGCCTGCCTTTTGCAGGGCCTCCAAAACATTTCTGAGGTGGACCAGGTGTTGAATTCAATTAATAAAACCAAAGATATTTTTAACACAGTAAGGGAATTATCTAACCCTGATCGTGTTACTCCACCAATTCCCGCTACTCAGAAACTTTGCAATGACCTAAGCAATTTCTTCATTGAAAAAATAGAGAAAATTCAGGAATCCATAGATACCAAACATCAGGAGATGGAAAATTGGGTTGTAAATACCAACACTGATATCCTGACTACTTTTCCATGCATAAACCAAGATCTATTCTTGGAGTACCAAAACATAATAAAATCGGGCTCCCCAAATGATGTCTGTCCACCTGAAGTACAAAAATCCATTTTCAAAGCATTCCCTAAGATCACTCTCTCTCTTTTGAATCTATCCTTAACTCAAGGGACAGTCCCACAAGCTTTCAAAGAAGCAGTGATTATTCCACTTCAGAAAAAGCAGGGAGTTGATCCCCAGAGGCTGGACAACTATAGGCCAATATCTCTCCTCCCCTTTTTGGCTAAGGTGTTGGAGAAACACATAGCAAAGACTCTTAGCTCCTTCATTGAAAAAACAAACTTCCTAGATCCACATCAGGCTGGTTTCCGCGCAGCCCACTCCACGGAGTCCATTATTCTGTCTGTAATGGATGACCTAAAGGGGAAGGCAGATGTCGACAGCACTCAAGCACTGATTCTCCTGGACCTGTCTGCGGCCTTTGATACTGTCAACCACAACATCTTGGTGGACCGTCTGGCTGCAGCAGGTCTCAGTGGTACGGCCCTGAAATGGTTTCAATCATTTCTTGCAGATAGAAAACAGTCAGTTTGGCTCTCTCCGTACAAATCGGGCACAGTAAATCTGAAGTGTGGAGTGCCACAGGGCTCATCCCTATCCCCACATCTTTTCAATATTTATATCCGTCCTCTTATCGTTGCGTTACGACAGATGGGAGTGCAAATCTACAACTATGCTGATGATATGCAGCTAGTCTTCCCCATCAATGAATCTATAGAGTCTCAGGAATTTCTTAAAAATCCATGCTGTTCATCATGAAATGGATGAACAAAAATCAATTAAAACTAAATGCCGAAAAACAGAAATCATTATCCCCCACAATAAACTCCAGCATTGGACCCCCGCCCACTGGCCCTCTGAGTTAGGCCCGCCTCCGGCATTAAAAAACTCGATAAAAAGCCTAGGCATACACATTGACTCAGACCTAAACATGAATACGCAGATTGGAGCAGTTACCTCCGCTTGTATCCTCCAACTGCGTAAACTGAGGAAAATCAGAAGATTTTTCAGTAGAGAGGCATGTATCCAAATTGTCATCTCTTTGATTATGTCAAGAATTGATTATGCTAACTCTATATACCTAGGTCTTCAGCGCAATCAGATACATCGTCTACAGCTAATACAAAATCAGGCAGCCAGAATTATATTCCAACAAGACAGACGTTGTCACATCAAGCCGCTGCTAAAAGAGTTGCACTGGCTTCCAGTGGAGCAACGTTTCAAGTTTAAAGCCGGTTGTGTTCTTTTTAAAGCCTTGCACGGGATCGGCCCTAAGTACATTTCATCAAAAATTCATAAGTACATCCCCCACCGTACTTTAAGATCTATGCACATGAACTACCTAGAGGTCCCAGTTTGTAGACGAAAAAGAACAGGAGGCTCACGCTTCTCAATATTAGGACCCAAACTCTGGAACACCCTTCCGCCCTCATTGAGACTTGAGTCAGATCTCTTTCATTTTAGGAAGACGTTGAAGACCTGGCTCTTCACCCAAGCTTACAGTTAGACAAGGACCATCCGTACCAGTAACTCCTTCAGGAAAGCAACTCCGTCAGCGCCAAGAAACTGTTGGTGAACGAGCGCTATAAAAGTTCCCATTAACATAACATAACATCCTCCCAGGTGGAGCTAAATACAGCAATATCATCTAGATATGCTGCACTATAGGCTTCGAGACCTGTAAGGACTGTATTCACCAACCTCTGAAAAGTGGCAGGTGCATTCTTCAAGCCAAAGGGCATCACCACAAATTGATAATGCCCACTAGGGGTTGAGAATGCTGTTTTGGCATTGCATCATCAGCTAGCCTGATCTGCCTGTAGCCAGCTGTTAGGTCAAATGTGCTTAGATACTTGGCTGAGGCCAAAGTGTCTATTAGTTCATCTGCCCTGGGTATTGGATGGGCATCAGTCCTAGTGACTGCATTGAGACCCCTGTAGTCCACACAAAACCTCATCTCTCTTTTCCCACCACTGGTGTGAGGTTTTGGCACAAGGACCACGGGACTAGCCCAAGGGCTATCTGAGGGTTCAATAACTCCCAAATCCAACATTTTCTGGACTTCTGTCCTGATACAGTCCCTGACATGGTCAGAATGCCTATAAATCTTATTTTTAATAGGCAGACTGTCCCCAGTGTCCACTTCATGAGTGCACCAGGTGGTCTGACTTGGAGTCAGAGAGAACATATGCCTGTACTGATTGAGCACCTCTCTGCAATCAGTTTGCTGCTGGGCAGTGAGGCTGCCTGCCAAGGCTACACCATCTACTGACCCATCATCAGGGTTCTGTGAGAGCAGGTCAGGGAGTGGGTCACTCTCTTCCTCCTGTCCCTCATCAGTAGCCATGAGCAAGCCCATGTCTGCCCTGTCCACATATGGTTTCAATCTGTTGACATGGAGAACCCTGTGGGGACTCCTGGGTGTTCCTAGGTCTACTAAATAGATAACCTCACCCTTCTGTTCAACAATGGTATGGGGTCCACTCCATTTGTCTTGGAGAGCTGCGGGGGCACTGGCTCCAACACCCATACCTTCTGTCCTGGCTGGTAAACAGTCAGTACAGCCTTTTGGTCATGCCAGGCTTTTTGTAGTTCCTGGCTAGCCTCAAGGTTTTTAGTTGCCTTTTTCATGTATTCAGCCATCCTGGAGCGGAGACCAAGTACATAGTCCACTATGTCCTGCTTTGGGGGCTTGAGAGGTAACTCCCATCCTTCCTTCACCAAGCACAATGGACCCCTGACAGGGTGACCAAACAAAAGTTCAAAAGGGCTGTAGCCAACCCCCTTTTAAGGCACCTCCCTGTATGCAAACAAAAGGCAGGGCAAGAGTATGTCCCATCTTCACCTAAGCTTTTCTGGGAGCCCTTTAATCATGGCCTTTAAGGTTTTGTTGAATCTCTCAACTAAACCATTGCATTGTGGGTGATAGGGTGTGGTGAACTTGTAAGTCACTCCACACTCCTTCCACATTGCCTTCAAGTATCCAGACATAAAGTTTGCATCCCTGTCTGATACAACCTCCTTAGGGAAGCCCACTCTTGAGAAAATTCCCAGGAGGGCTCTTGCCACCACAGGTGCTGTAGTGGTCCTAAGGGGAATAGCCTCTGGGTACCTGGTGGCATGGTCCACCACCACCAGGATAAACCTGTGCCCAGATGCTGTTTGGGGATCCAGGGACCAACAATGTCAATCCCTACCCTTTCAAAGGGAACCCCCACCACAGGTAGTGGTATCAGGGGGCCTTTGTGGTGCCACCTGCCTTCCCACTGGCTTGGCAGGTTACACAGGAGCAACAAAACTCCTTGGTGTCTTCAGACATGTGGGGCCAGTGAAAGTGAGGGACAATTCTGTCCCAAGTCTTGTTCTGGCCCAGGTGACCTGCTAGGGGAATATCATGGGCTAGGGTCAATAGGAAGCTCCTGAACTTCAGAGGTATAACCAACCTCCAGGTGGCACCAGGCTTGGGGTCTCTACACTCTGAGTACAAGAGTCCATCATCCCAATACACTTTATGGGGACCACTAGCATTCCCAGCAGCCTCAGCAACAGCTTGCTGTCTGATGGGTTCAAGAGAGGGGCAGCTCTGCTGCTCCTGGCTCAGATCTGCCCTGGAAGGGCCCCCTGTCCATAAGAACTCAACCTGATCAGGCTCAAGCTCCTCTGGGACAGTTCCTTCCTCAGGACTGAGATCATCTCCCTCAAGAGACTGATCTTCCTTCTGAGCCAAGGGGGAAGGCACTGCCTTTACCCTACTACTCCTCTTCTTGGAAGGCACTTGGTCCATTGTTCCAGGATCCAAGGCATGTTCAGTGTTAGACATTTTTGCCTGTGACCTGGTCACAGCAAACACATCTGCAGGTATGCCCAGCATTTCTGCATGGGTCCTGAGCTCCACTTCTGCCCAAGCTGAAGTTTCTAGATCATTGCCAAGCAAGCATTCAACTGGTAGGTCTGCACTTACCACAACCTTCTTAAGGCCAGTTACCCCTCCCCAGGACAAGTTAACAACTGCCAGAGTGTGGTCTGTTCTGACACTGCTAGCATTGGTCACTTGGTATATCTCACCAAGTATAATCTGCCCAGGATCCACAAGATCTTGTGTCACCATGGTGACACTTGCTCCTGTGTCCCTGAATGCCAAAGCCTCTTTTCCATTAATCAATGGCTGTTGCCTGTACTTGCCCAGATTACTGGGACTCACAGAGGAGGTCACATCCATGCCTCCATCTCAGACTAGGACAGCCTGAGTGAGTTCTCTGACTAAGCCAGAGCTCATCTCATTACCCAGGGTCAACCCTACTAAACCCTTAGCTTGAGTACTCCCACCACCATTTGTAACTGTACTAGGGGGAACAGGTGCCTTAGAGGCATTGGTGGTGGCTGGAATAGAGTCTTTGGACTTGGTGCAATCACTGGTCCAGTGTGTCTTTTGTTTAAGGACTTTGCACCATGGTTTCTTTTGGCCTTTCCCCTTGTTAGACTGTGAATCCCCACCTGAAGAAGATTTTTGGGGGCCTTGTGAAGACTTCTGGTCTTTACCCTTCTCCCCACCCTTGTCAGAGTTCTTAGAATCTTGCTTCTTTGGGTCACCACCTTGGTTCTGTACCTTTGGCCTCACCCTGGTTCTGACCCATTTGTCTGCCTTCTTTCCCAATTCTTGGGGAGAGGTCAGATCAAAGTCCACCAGGTACTGATGCAACAGCTGATTTTGACAGTTATTAAGAATCTGCTCCCTCATGATAAGATTGTACAATCCTTTGAAGTCACATACCTTACTGCCCACTAACCAACTTTCCAGAGCCTTAGCAGAACAATCAACAAAGTCCACCCAGTCATGATTCTGTGCTTTTTGGGTATCTCTGAACTTTAACCTGTATTGTTCAGTTGTTAGGCCAAACCCATCAATCAATGCACTTTTTAAGACTGGATAATTATCAGCATCCTCTTCTCTAACAGAGAGGAGCTTATCTCTACCTTTGTCTGCAAAGGAGAGCCACAAGATTGCTGCCCACTGCTCCTGAGGGACCCTCTGTACTTTACAGGCCCTCTCCAGTGCAGTTATCCATTTGTGGATGTCATCCCCACTCTGGTAGGGAGGGACAATCTTGCTCAGGTTTCTATGGTCATAAGACCTTTCCCTACCACTAGGAAGTTGCTGCCACCATGGGACTCTAGTCCCAACTTTCTTCTTTGCCTTTGAAGCTCTAGGGACTCCCTGTCTATAGCCAACTGCTCTTTTCTGATTCTCAACTGAGCTTACTCATACTTGAGCAGTCTCTCTTTCCTCTCATGAGAGGATTCCCTCCTATGAGAAGAAACAGAGGTCCCTACTGAGGTGTCAGAGTGGTTAGACTCCTGAGAAGGAGATCTAGACCTTCTGGGCACACTCACAACTCTTCCTGGGGGACAAAGGGGAGGTCATTCTGATCCTCCTCCTCATCCTCAGGAGTAGCTGCATTATCCAGGTCAGGATCATTGTCATCCTCCTGGCCAGTTTCAGAGGTCATGTCCTGGGTATTTTCATCCCTGGCCCCTCCCTCATCTTCTGCCCCACCCTCTCTGCCTACCCTTGAAGACACTATGGGTCTTCTAAGATCATCTAGCAGAAGCATCTCCAGGAGACGTTGGGTGTTGGCACTTTTGCCTGTCTTCAGCTTCCTAATCTTGCACAACTCTCTTAATTCCAAGAATGAGAGGTTGTCATATCTGGATGGCAGGAGCCCACTGGTTCCTGGCAGTGAAGACATTACTAGTGTGGTGTGGTGTATGCACTACGTACACTAGTGTGGCCTACTAAACTCTCTTGAGTTGTAGAAAGGGTGTGCTATCCCTTAACACACAACTCTAAGTTCAGTAGAACTTACTCTATACTAAGCTTCTTATTATATGTACCTAAGGTACCCTTAGTGGTTTTCAGTTGATCAATTCAATTGAGATTATCTGGTAAAACAATAGCAAGCTGGAATCCCACATGCTGCACACCAATGTGAGAAGTTGCCTGGTATATGCTGTCCACTAATTAAAGTGGGCACCTTGTACCAGTCCAAACAACCCCTTATGGAGATAGGTTAAAGACAACCTTTTGTGAAAGCTATCCTAGTGGTAGCTATGGAGAGCAGCCTTCAGGCTAAGTCTTGAAGGAATGTAAAGCAGCTTGTTTTACCAGTCTATAATCTCTTGAGTCACCAAATGAAAGAGGACCACACCAGGTATATATATAAAATATATGTATTTATTCTTAAACACACCCTCTAGTCTCTTTATGAGGCTAGAGTTCGAAGTACATAAGTTGCAAGTCAAATATCAACAGTAATAGCACAAATACACGTTTGAGCCCTAGGGGCATACCAAACCATATACCAAAAAGTGGTATGAGAACCACGACTGAGCTAGACACAAGGCCTAGAGCCTGTAGAAGTGCTTGGCCCTCAAGGAACCACCCAAGGTAGTGACACAGGGGACCCACGGGGACGCGTGCAGTGTGAGAACACAGCCGCGAGCCGCCGTTGTCTACTATGGGGAATGTCGCGGTTGGATTTTTAAAAGGAAAGGACACTTAGAGGAGGACTTGGAGCAAACCCCTTTAGAACTAAGCAGTTCTAGAGTCAATACCCACGGGAGCACCGGAGTACTCGAGTTACCGCACCCAGGGAAGCCGGGTGCATAGGTGTCTTTCGGTGTCGGGTTTCGTCGTCGTTTTCAATGGCGATCTGCTGCAAAGTGCTGCTGGCAGCCAAGTCGAAAGTGTCCGGGTGGATCCAAGGATGGATCGAAGATCTGAAGAACCTGAAATGAGAGGGGACAGAGTCTGGGTCACTAGCCAGTGACCAGGAAGGCGAGGAGCAGATGCCCACCGATGTCGGGTGCTTCAGGTAGGTTGATGGTCGTCTTTACTCTTCAGCCACGAGGTCCAGGAGGCGTCAACGACAACCAGGAGCTGGATTCGAGCTGTTCTACAATGTCTGTCGATTGCTGCGGTGTCGGCGACCGGATTGGATCCAACAAGTCTTGGCAACGGCAAGTCTTGTGGAAACAAAGAAAGGACGTTGATGCAGACCAGCAAGGGCTGGGGGACTCACCCAGCAAGGGTAAGTCAGGGCACCTCTGGAGCAACCAGGAAAGCCCAAGCAGAAGAAGAGTTACCTTCGGGAGGGCCCACTAGCCAACGGACTAGCAGCCGCAAAGGAGCCTCGAGTGGATGCACTTGGAGCTGGCTCACAGGACACTCGTGGAGTGGAGGCCAGTGATCTTCGGTGCAGTCGGTGCTGGAGGCGGGTCCTACTGGGAGCCGAAAGCACAACTTTGTGGTAGACCAGGAAGAGGATGCACTAGCAAAAGTTCTTGGTGTCCAGGGGTCACGGTTCCATGTTACCCACTACAGCTACGGGCCTCAGCTTTGCTGGGGACTCAGGGCAGCCTCGGCGAAGTCTGGAAATTTACCTCTGGTGATGCAAAGACTTCGGCGTCTGGCGGAGCTTCAGCGATGCAGACCGGACAATTGCTTCTTAGGTGCCTGCCAAGCAGGGGAGTCACTCCATGACCCCAAGGGAGATTCTTCAGTCCTCTAATCTTGAAGTAGAGCATCGAAGGTCCAGGATTCGGCTTCAGAGTTTCGTCCAGGGTAATCTAAAGTCCTAAGGATTGGGGTCCCATACTTATACTAAGTTAGGGGGTTGGACATACTCTGGGGACCCACCTATGGGACAGTCAGGGAAGAGGGGTGGTTACACCCATTCCCTTTGTCCAGTTTCACGCCACAGCAGGGGCATGTAGCCCCTGCAACTGGTTTGAACTGGACTATGCACAGGGACACCAAATGTGCCCCAGTGCTGGTCTTCAAAGCACCAGGGAGTGCTCCCGCCCAGCCCCAATACACATTATCCTGTCTGGGGAGGTGGTTACATATCACAGTAAGGGGTGCTGGCACCACCTTACCCAGGCTGCAGTAGCAGACCTGTGGTGTCATTTTGGCTGGCCTTCCAGGGGTGGCATAATACATGCTTCAGCCCCTGGTAGGCCTCTGGGGTACCTATGCCCTGGGTACATAGTATACCATATACTAGGGACTTATAAGGGCACTCCAGATTCCAATCAAAGATGTACCTAAGGTACATGGAAACCATTTTAGAGAGGAAGCAGCTAGGCTGGGGTTCTGATTAGCAGGGCCCCAGCCAGACTAAAGTCGAAAAACAGTGAAGCATCAGCAAAAAGTGGGGGTACCCATGTGAAGCAGATCCTACTCTCCTACACATCCCCCCCAAACGCAGGGACATTAAACTAACCTTGACCAGTTGAGTCTTCATGTTCTAAGTGGAAATACCTAGAGAGTCCATCTGCATTGGCATGGTTACTCCCAGGTCTATGTTCCACTGTGAAGTCCATCCCCTGTAGGAAATGGACCACCTAAGCAGTTTGGGGTTTTCACCCTTCATTTGTTTTAGCCATAAGAGGGGCTTATGGTCTGTTTGAACAAGGAAGTGAGTACCAAACAAGTATGGCCTCAACTTCTTCAGAGCCCAGACCACAGCAAAGGCCTCCCTCTCAATGGCTGACCAACGTTTCTCTCTAGGGGTCAGCCTTCTGCTAATGAAAGCTACTGGCTGATCCTGACCTTCATCATTCAATTGTGACAGTACAGCCCCTACCCCCAATTCAGATGCATCTGTTTGGAGAATGAACTTCTTGGAGAAATCAGGACTCTGTAGAATGGGAGCAGTGCACATGGCCTGCTTCAGGTCATCAAATGCCTTTTGACAGTTAGCTGTCCTCTGAACCTTTTTGGGCATTTTCTTGGAAGTTAAGTCATTCAGGGGTGTCACTATTGATCCATACCCCTTTACAAATCTCCTATAGTACCCAGTCAGGCCTAAGAAGGCTCTCACCTGAGTCTGGGTAGTTGGAGCAACCCAGTCCATGATGGTCTGAATTTTGCTCTGCAGTGGTTGAACCTGGCCTCCACCTACAAGGTGGCCCAGGTACACAACCTGACTCTGCCCTATCTGGCACTTGGTGGCCTTGATAGTGAGGCCTGCCTTTGCAGGGCCTCCAAAACATTTCTGAGGTGGACCAGGTGTTGAATTCAATTAATAAAACCAAAGATATTTTTAACACAGTAAGGGAATTATCTAACCCTGATCGTGTTACTCCACCAATTCCCGCTACTCAGAAACTTTGCAATGACCTAAGCAATTTCTTCATTGAAAAATAGAGAAAATTCAGGAATCCATAGATACCAAACATCAGGAGATGGAAAATTGGGTTGTAAATACCAACACTGATATCCTGACTACTTTTCCATGCATAAACCAAGATCTATTCTTGGAGTACCAAAACATAATAAAATCGGGCTCCCCAAATGATGTCTGTCCACCTGAAGTACAAAAATCAATTTTCAAAGCATTCCCTAAGATCACTCTCTCTCTTTTGAATCTATCCTTAACTCAAGGGACAGTCCCACAAGCTTTTAAAGAAGCAGTGATTATTCCACTTCAGAAAAAGCAGGGAGTTGATCCCCAGAGGCTGGACAACTATAGGCCAATATCTCTCCTCCCCTTTTCGGCTAAGGTGTTGGAGAAACACATAGCAAAGACTCTTAGCTCCTTCATTGAAAAAACAAACTTCCTAGATCCACATCAGGCTGGTTTCCGCGCAGCCCACTCCACGGAGTCCATTATTCTGTCTGTAATGGATGACCTAAAGGGGAAGGCAGATGTCGACAGCACTCAAGCACTGATTCTCCTGGACCTGTCTGCAGCCTTTGATACTGTCAACCACAACATCTTGGTGGACCGTCTGGCTGCAGCAGGTCTCAGTGGTACGGCCCTGAAATGGTTTCAATAATTTCTTGCAGATAGAAAACAGTCAGTTTGGCTCTCTCCGTACAAATCGGGCACAGTAAATCTGAAGTGTGGAGTGCCACAGGGCTCATCCCTATCCACACATCTTTTCAATATTTATATCCGTCCTCTTATCGTTGCGTTACGACAGATGGGAGTGCAAATCTACAACTATGCTGATGATATGCAGCTAGTCTTCCCCATCAATGAATCTATAGAGTCTCAGGAATTTCTTAAAAAATCCATGCTGTTCATCATGAAATAAATGAACAAAAATCAATTAAAACTAAATGCCGAAAAAACAGAAATCATTATCCCCCACAATAAACTCCAGCATTGGACCCCCGCCCACTGGCCCTCTGAGTTAGGCCCGCCTCCGGCATTAAAAAACTCGATAAAAAGCCTAGGCATACACATTGACTCAGACCTAAACATGAATACGCAGATTGGAGCAGTTACCTCCGCTTGTATCCTCCAACTGCGTAAACTGAGGAAAATCAGAAGATTTTTCAGTAGAGAGGCATGTATCCAAATTGTCATCTCTTTGATTATGTCAAGAATTGATTATGCTAACTCTATATACCTAGGTCTTCAGCGCAATCAGATACATCGTCTACAGCTAATACAAAATCAGGCAGCCAGAATTATATTCCAACAAGACAGACGTTGTCACATCAAGCCGCTGCTAAAAGAGTTGCACTGGCTTCCAGTGGAGCAACGTTTCAAGTTTAAAGCCGGTTGTATTCTTTTTAAAGCCTTGCACGGGATCGGCCCTAAGTACATTTCATCAAAAATTCATAAGTACATCCCCCACCGTACTTTAAGATCTATGCACATGAACTACCTAGAGGTCCCAGTTTGTAGACGAAAAAGAACAGGAGGCTCACGCTTCTCAATATTAGGACCCAAACTCTGGAACGCCCTTCCGCCCTCATTGAGACTTGAGTCAGATCTCTTTCATTTTAGGAAGTCGTTGAAGACCTGGCTCTTCACCCAAGCTTACAGTTAGACAAGGACCATCCGTACCAGTAACTCCTTCAGGAAAGCAACTCCGTCAGCGCCAAGAAACTGTTGGTGAACGAGCGCTATAAAAGTTCCCATTAACATAACATAACATCCTCCCAGGTGGAGCTAAATACAGCAATATCATCTAGATATGCTGCACTATAGGCTTCGAGACCTGTAAGGACTGTATTCACCAACCTCTGAAAAGTGGCAGGTGCATTCTTCAAGCCAAAGGGCATCACCACAAATTGATAATGCCCACTAGGGGTTGAGAATGCTGTTTTTGGCATTGCATCATCAGCTAGCCTGATCTGCCTGTAGCCAGCTGTTAGGTCAAATGTGCTTAGATACTTGGCTGAGGCCAAAGTGTCTATTAGTTCATCTGCCCTGGGTATTGGATGGGCATCAGTCCTAGTGACTGCATTGAGACCCCTGTAGTCCACACAAAACCTCATCTCTCTTTTCCCACCACTGGTGTGAGGTTTTGGCACAAGGACCACGGGACTAGCCCAGGGGCTATCTGAGGGTTCAATAACTCCCAAATCCAACATTTTCTGGACTTCTGTCCTGATACAGTCCCTGACATGGTCAGAATGCCTATAAATCTTATTTTTAATAGGCAGACTGTCCCCAGTGTCCACTTCATGAGTGCACCAGGTGGTCTGACTTGGAGTCAGAGAGAACATATGCCTGTACTGATTGAGCACCTCTCTGCAATCAGTTTGCTGCTGGGCAGTGAGGCTGCCTGCCAAGGCTACACCATCTACTGACCCATCATCAGGGTTCTGTGAGAGCAGGTCAGGGAGTGGGTCACTCTCTTCCTCCTGTCCCTCATCAGTAGCCATGAGCAAGCCCATGTCTGCCCTGTCCACATATGGTTTCAATCTGTTGACATGGAGAACCCTGTGGGGACTCCTGGGTGTTCCTAGGTCTACTAAATAGATAACCTCACCCTTCTGTTCAACAATGGTATGGGGTCCACTCCATTTGTCTTGGAGAGCTGCGGGGGCACTGGCTCCAACACCCATACCTTCTGTCCTGGCTGGTAAACAATCAGTACAGCCTTTTGGTCATGCCAGGCTTTTTGTAGTTCCTGGCTAGCCTCAAGGTTTTTAGTTGCCTTTTTCATGTATTCAGCCATCCTGGAGCGGAGACCAAGTACATAGTCCACTATGTCCTGCTTTGGGGGCTTGAGAGGTAACTCCCATCCTTCCTTCACCAAGCACAATGGACCCCTGACAGGGTGACCAAACAAAAGTTCAAAGGGCTGTAGCCAACCCCTTTTGAGGCACCTCCCTGTATGCAAACAAAAGGCAGGGCAAGAGTATGTCCCATCTTCGCCTAAGCTTTTCTGGGAGCCCTTTAATCATGGCCTTTAAGGTTTTGTTGAATCTCTCAACTAAACCATTGCATTGTGGGTGATAGGGTGTGGTGAACTTGTAAGTCACTCCACACTCCTTCCACATTGCCTTCAAGTATCCAGACATAAAGTTTGCACCCTGTCTGATACAACCTCCTTAGGAAGCCCACTCTTGAGAAAATTCCCAGGAGGGCTCTTGCCACCACAGGTGCTGTAGTGGTCCTAAGGGGAATAGCCTCTGGGTACCTGGTGGCATGGTCCACCACCACCAGGATAAACCTGTGCCCAGATGCTGTTTGGGGATCCAGGGGACCAACAATGTCAATCCCTACCCTTTCAAAGGGAACCCCCACCACAGGTAGTGGTATCAGGGGGGCCTTTGTGGTGCCACCTGCCTTCCCACTGGCTTGGCAGGTTACACAGGAGCAACAAAACTCCTTGGTGTCTTCAGACATGTGGGGCCAGTGAAAGTGAGGGACAATTCTGTCCCAAGTCTTGTTCTGGCCCAGGTGACCTGCTAGGGGAATATCATGGGCTAGGGTCAATAGGAAGCTCCTGAACTTCAGAGGTATAACCAACCTCCTGGTGGCACCAGGCTTGGGGTCTCTACACTCTGAGTACAAGAGTCCATCATCCCAATACACTTTATGGGGACCACTAGCATTCCCAGCAGCCTCAGCAGCAGCTTGCTGTCTGATGGGTTCAAGAGAGGGGCAGCTCTGCTGCTCCTGGCTCAGATCTGCCCTGGAAGGGCCCCCTGTCCATAAGAACTCAACCTGATCAGGCTCAAGCTCCTCTGGGACAGTTCCTTCCTCAGGACTGAGATCATCTCCCTCAAGAGACTGATCTTCCTTCTGAGCCAAGGGGGAAGGCACTGCCTTTACCCTACTACTCCTCCTCTTGGATGGCACTTGGTCCATTGTTCCAGGATCCAAGGCATGTTCAGTGTTAGACATTTTGGCCTGTGACCTGGTCACAGCAAGCACATCTGCAGGTATGCCCAGCATTTCTGCATGGGTCCTGAGCTCCACTTCTGCCCAAGCTGAAGTTTCTAGATCATTGCCAAGCAAGCATTCAACTGGTAGGTCTGCACTTACCACAACCTTCTTAAGGCCAGTTACCCCTCCCCAGGACAAGTTAACAACTGCCAGAGTGTGGTCTGTTCTGACACTGCTAGCATTGGTCACTTGGTATATCTCACCAAGTATAATCTGCCCAGGATCCACAAGATCTTGTGTCACCATGGTGACACTTGCTCCTGTGTCCCTGAATGCCAAAGCCTCTTTTCCATTAATCAATGGCTGTTGCCTGTACTTGCCCAGATTACTGGGACTCACAGAGGAGGTCACATCCATGCCTCCATCTCAGACTAGGACAGCCTGAGTGAGTTCTCTGACTAAGCCAGAGCTCATCTCATTACCCAGGGTCAATGCTACTAAACCCTTAGCTTGAGTACTCCCACCACCATTTGTAACTGTACTAGGGGGAACAGGTGCCTTAGAGGCATTGGTGGTGGCTGGAATAGAGTCTTTGGACTTGGTGCAATCAATGGTCCAGTGTGTCTTTTGTTTAAGGACTTTGCACCATAGTTTCTTTTGGCCTTTCCCCTTGTTAGACTGTGAATCCCCACCTGAAGAAGATTTTTGGGGGCCTTGTGAAGACTTCTGGTCTTTACCCTTCTCCCCACCCTTGTCAGAGTTCTTAGAATCTTGCTTCTTTGGGTCACCACCTTGGTTCTGTACCTTCTGCCTCACCCTGGTTCTGACCCATTTGTCTGCCTTCTTTCCCAATTCTTGGGGAGAGGTCAGATCAGAGTCCACCAGGTACTGATGCAACAGCTGATTTTGACAGTTATTAAGAATCTGCTCCCTCATGATAAGATTGTACAATCCTTTGAAGTCACATACCTTACTGCCCACTAACCAACCTTCCAGAGCCTTAGCAGAACAATCAACAAAGTCCACCCAGTCTTGATTCTGTGCTTTTGGGTATCTCTGAACTTTAACCTGTATTGTTCAGTTGTTAGGCCAAACCCATCAATCAATGCACTTTTAAGACTGGATAATTATCAGCATCCTCTTCTCTAACAGAGAGGAGCTTATCTCTACCTTTGTCTGCAAAGGAGAGCCACAAGATTGCTGCCCACTGCTCCTGAGGGACCCTCTGTACTTTACAGGCCCTCTCCAGTGCAGTTATCCATTTGTGGATGTCATCCCCACTCTGGTAGGGAGGGACAATCTTGCTCAGGTTTCTATGGTCATAAGACCTTTCCCTACCACTAGGGAAGTTGCTGCCACCATGGGACTCTATTCCCAACTTTCTTCTTTGCCTTTGAAGCTCTAGGGACTCCCTGTCTATAGCCAACTGCTCTTTTCTGATTCTCAACTGAGCTTCCTCATACTTGAGCAGTCTCTCTTTCCTCTCATGAGAGGATTCCCTCCTATGAGAAGAAACAGAGGCCCCTACTGAGGTGTCAGAGTGGTTAGACTCCTGAGAAGGAGATCTAAACCTTCTGGGCACACTCACAACTCTTCCTGGGGGGATAAAGGGGAGGTCATTCTGATCCTCCTCCTCATCCTCAGGAGTAGCTGCATTATCCAGGTCAGGATCATTGTCATCCTCCTGGCCAGTTTCAGAGGTCAGGTCCTGGGTATTTTCATCCCTGGCCCCTCCCTCATCTTCTGCCCCACCCTCTCTGCCTACCCTTGAAGACACTATGGGTCTTCTAAGATCATCTAGCAGAAGCATCTCCAGGAGACGTTGGGTGTTGGCACTTTTGCCTGTCTTCAGCTTCCTAATCTTGCACAACTCTCTTAATTCCAAGAATGAGAGGTTGTCATATCTGGATGGCAGGAGCCCACTGGTTCCTGGCAGTGAAGACATTACTAGTGTGGTGTGGTGTATGCACTACCTACACTAGCGTGGCCTACTAAACTCTCTTGAGTTGTAGAAAGGGTGTGCTATCCCTTAACACACAACTCTAAGTTCAGTAGAACTTACTCTATACTAAGCTTCTTATTATATGTACCTAAGGTACCCTTAGTGGTTTTCAGTTGATCAATTCAATTGAGATTATCTGGTAAAACAATAGCAAGCTGGAATCCCACATGCTGCACACCAATGTGAGAAGTTGCCTGGTATATGCTGTCCATTAATTAAAGTGGGCACCTTGTACCAGTCCAAACAACCCCTTATGGAGATAGGTTAAAGACAACCTTTTGTGAAAGCTATCCTAGTGGTAGCTATGGAGAGCAGCCTTCAGGCTAAGTCTTGAAGGAATGTAAAGCAGCTTGTTTTACCAGTCTATAATCTCTTCAGTCACCAAATGAAAGAGGACCACACCAGGTATATATATAAAATATATGTATTTATTCTTAAACACACCCCTCTAGTCTCTTTATGAGGCTAGAGTTCGAAGTACATAAGTTGCAAGTCAAATATCAACAGTAATAGCACAAATACACGTTTGAGCCCTAGGGGCATACCAAACCATATACCAAAAAAGTGGTATGAGAACCACGACTGAGCTAGACACAAGGCCTAGAGCCTGTAGAAGTGCTTGGCCCTCAAGGAACCACCCAAGGTAGTGACACAGGGGACCCACGGGGACGCGTGCAGTGTGAGAACACAGCCGCGAGCCGCCGTTGTCTACTATGGGGAATGTCGCGGTTGGATTTTTAAAAGGAAAGGACACTTAGAGGAGGACTTGGAGCAAACCCCTTTAGAACTAAGCAGTTCTAGAGTCAATACCCACGGGAGCACCGGAGTACTCGAGTTACCTCACCCAGGGAAGCCGGGTGCATAGGTGTCTTTCGGTGTCGGGTTTCGTCGTCGTTTTCAATGGCGATCTGCTGCAAAGTGCTGCTGGCAGCCAAGTCGAAAGTGTCCGGGTGGATCCAAGGATGGATCGAAGATCTGAAGAACCTGAAATGAGAGGGGACAGTGTCTGGGTCACTAGCCAGTGACCAGGAAGGCGATGAGCAGATGCCCACCGATGTCGGGTGCTTCAGGTAGGTTGATGGTCGTCTTTACTCTTCAGCCACGAGGTCCAGGAGGCCTCAACGACAACCAGGAGCTGGATTCGAGCTGTTCTACAATGTCTGTCGATTGCTGCGGTGTCGGCGACCGGATTGGACCCGACAAGCCTTGGCAACGGCAAGTCTTGTGGAAACAAAGAAAGGACGTTGATGCAGACCAGCAAGGGCTGGGGGACTCACCCAGCAAGGGTAAGTCAGGGCACCTCTGGAGCAACCAGGAAAGCCCAAGCAGAAGAAGAGTTACCTTCGGGAGGGCCCACTAGCCAATGGACTAGCAGCCGCAAAGGAGCCTCAAGTGGATGCACTTGGAGCTGACTCACAGGACACTCGTGGAGTGGAGGCCAGTGATATTCGGTGCAATCGGTGCTGGAGGCAGGTCCTACTCGGAGCCGAAAGCACAACTTTGTGGGAGACCAGGAAGAGGATGCACTAGCAAAAGTTCTTGGTGTCCAGGGGTCACGGTTCCATGTTACCCACTACAGCTACGGGCCTCAGCTTTGCTGGGGACTCAGGGCAGCCTCGGGGAAGTCTGGAAATTTACCTCTGGTGATGCAAAGACTTCGGCGTCTGGCGGGAGCTTCAGCGATGCAGACCGGACAATTGCTTCTTAGGTGCCTGCCAAGCAGGGGAGTCACTCCTTGACCCCAAGGGAGATTCTTCAGTCCTCTAATCTTGAAGTAGAGCATTGAAGGCCCTCCAAGGCCCTCCACGACCTGGGCCCAAAGTACCTCAACGACCGCATGACCTTCTACACGCCCACCCGCCAGCTACGATCAACCAGCCACGCCCTCGCCACCGTACCACGCATCCGCAGAACCACCGCCGGAGGAAGATCCTTCTCCTACCTGGCAGCCAAGACCTGGAACTCCCTCCCCACTCACCTTCGGCGAACCCAGGACCATCTCTCCTTCAGGAAGCAGCTCAAGACCTGGCTGTTCGAGCAGTAACTTACCCCCTCCCCCAGCGCCTTGAGACCCTCCCGGGTGAGTAGCGCGCTCTATAAATGCCGTGATTGATTGATTGATTGATTGATTGAAGGTCCAGGATTCGGCTTCAGAGTTTCGTCCAGGGTAATCTAAAGTCATAAGGACTGGGGTCCCATACTTATACTAAGTTAGGGGGTTGGACATACTCTGGGGACCCACCTATGGGAGGGTCAGGGAAGAGGGATGGTTACACCCATTCCCTTTGTCCAGTTTCACGCCAGAGCAGGGGCAGGTAGCTCCTGCAACCGGTTTGAATTGGACTATGCACAGGGACACCAAATGTGCCCCAGTGCTGGTCTTCAAAGCACCAGGGAGTGCTCCTGCCCAGCCCCAATACACATTATCCTGTCTGGGGCGGTAGTTACACTTCCCTGCAACAGGAAACCTATTGTCCAGGCCTCCCCTGCCGGAGTTTCAGTCAGCAGCAGGAGGCCAGACCCGTGTCTGTGGCAGCGGCATCCATTTTGTGATGCCAGGTCTCTGTAAAGATGTTACCGGGTATGCCGGTGTGTACATGTCTCTCCCTCTAGAAGGGTGGAATGCTACCCCCGCCGCCAGGACTGGCGGGGGGTAGTATTCCAAGGTGTTTGACACCAAACACGACATGTTTTGGTGCAGCCAGTCCAAAGTTAGCATTGTACCACGAGGATATAATGCACTTAAGAGTATATGGTCAGGCTGTACCACAAACAGCATCAGAGGAGGGACTCCGAATGCTGCAGAGGGGCTCTGCTCATGCAGGGCACCCTCTCACATAAAAACCAAGCACTCTGCCTTCAGGATTGGTAAGGCCTGGCATAGGAGTGACTTATAGGTTTATATGTGTGCAATGGTAGTGATATAAGTAGCCTATATCACAGTAAGGGGTGCTGGCACCACCTTACCCAGGCTGCAGTAGCAGACCTGTGGTGTCATTTTGACTGGCCTTCCAGGGGTGGCATAATACATGCTTCAGCCCCTGGTAGGCCTCTGGGGTACCTATGCCCTGGGTACATAGTATACCATATACTAGGGACTTATAAGGGCACTCCAGATTCCAATCAAAGATGTACCTAAGGTACATGGAAACCATTTTAGAGAGGAAGCAGCAAGGCTGGGGTTCTGATTAGCAGGGCCCCAGCCAGACTAAAGTCGAAAAACAGTGAAGCATCAGCAAAATGTGGGGGTATCCATGTGAAGCAGATCCTACTCTCCTACACTCACTTGCCTCTTTCTGCACTTCTCTTGCTTCTTTCTACACCTCTGTTGCTTCTTTCAGAAATTCTCTTGCCTCTTTCTGCACTTCTCTTCCTTCTTTCTGCACCCCTCCTGCCTCTTTCTGTAACACTCTTGCCTCTTTGTGCACCCCTCCTACCTTTTTCTGCACCCCTCCTGCCTCTTTTTGCACCTCTGTTGGTACTTTCAGCACTGCTCTTACTTCTTTCTGCACCTCACTTACCTCTTTCTGTACCCCAGTTCCCTGTTTCTGCACCTTTCCGGCTTGTTTAGGCACTTCTCTAGCCTCTTTCTGCACCTCTGAATTAGAGGTTGTTGTAATCCTCCTGCCCTATTATGTACTAGGGCCTTACAGGGGTGGTCATGCCAATCACAAGGATACCTCAACCCATAGTGTACTCTAGTGTATGTAGGTGTTTTCACTGTATTCTAAGTGTCTTTCAGCATAGCACTGGCTCCGGGCCTGGTTAGTCAGAGTCAGTTACCACCAGTACCAGTCAGTAAAAAGTTGGGGGCACAGGATGACTTTGAAACAAGGCCTCTCTCTGCACCTCTGTTGGTTCTTTGTGCATATCTCTTACTTCTTTCTGCACTTTTCTTCGTCTTTCTGGACTTCTGTTGCCTCTTTCTGCATTTCTCTTGCTTCTTTCTGCACCTTTCTTCCTCTTTCTTCACATGTCCTACCTCTGTAGGCATAGTTAGAAATTAGCATTTAAAAAACCTTAGAAACTCACTGAGAAAAACATAGGTTTCAGGGACATTATAGTTCGAAATTATCATTTAAAAAACCATAGAAATTCACTGAAAAAACCATAGGTTTCAGGGACGTTACAGTTAGTTGGACATTTCACTCGTACAAAACCAAAGAAATTCGGCCTTTATAGTTTGTTGAGCTAACTATAACTCGAGCCCCCGCAATGCACTGCTGATGACGTTACATATTACATCATTCATGACATGGTCAGTGACATCACTGATGACATCTCAAATGACATCACTGATGACATCATCCACGTGATAATCTGATGCACCTCCTCACACCCTAATATAACCTTTGATACACCCACTCTAAAATACAGACTACCATTTTCGAAACCAAAGACACAACAATACCATTTACTACATACCCACTCACTGATTCCTAGGTCTACACACACGTCCACTCATTCACCTGTACAGTCACTCATACATGCAGTCACTTATCAATACAGCACTATCATTTGCACTCATACACCTATACATACACTTACACATCGCCACTCATCCATAGAGTTACTCACACACCTAGTCAATCATGCAAAGAATCATTCACACTCCCATTTACTTACCTATACAGCTATACACACACCACCTCACTTATTCATACAGATACTAACACATACTTACTATCTTATACAATCACTGATACAAGCACACACTCATCCATACAGCCACTCTCACAATCACTCACTCTCACATATAGTGATTTATATACTCCAACACTCACATATACTGCCTTTCACATATGTAGTTACTCACACATGTACCACCAACACACCCATACACACACTCACCCACCCATACAGCTCTTCACAGATGCACTCTTGAACCCATATACCCAGTGAATTACCCACTCACACATCTATGCACTGAGTCACACACCCCCCAACCACCCACACAGACACTCAGGCACCCATACAGATACTCAGACAACCAATCAATAACCCATATAGACACTCATGTAGCTACTCACCAACCCATGCAGCTGCTTACACACCAACTCATGCTGCTGCTTACACACCAACTGACAGACTGATACAGACATTTACACAGTCTACTCACTAACCCATGCATTCAGTAAGACATGTTTAATCACTCACTTATACAGTCAGCCACGCACCTACTAAATCATCTATTCAGACACTCATACACCCACTCAAACTTCAATACACCTTGGCATATATATATATATATATATATATATATATTCACTGAAAAACCATAGGTTTCAGGCACGTTATAGTTAGAAATTTGCATTTAAAAACCTTAGAAATTCACTGAAAAAACCATAGGTTTTAGGGAAAGTTATAGTTAGTTGGACATTGCACTCGTACAAAACCCGTGAAATTTCCCCGTTATAGTTAGTTCAGCTAACTATAACTCGCGCCCCCGCAATGCACTGCTGATGACGTCACATATTACATCACTCATGACATGTTTTTTGGGCCCTGGGGACCCCATCCCCCAGGGCCTGACCCCTATTTTATTTTTTTTTATTCGGGAAGGGGGCCGCGTGGCCCCCCTCCTGAGGCTTCTTTTAGCCCCGGGGACCCCATCCCCCGGGGCTCTGCCTCGTTTTTTTTATTTTTGGGGGGAGGGGGGCCATGTGGCCCCCCTCCCGGGCCAATCCTTGCCCCAAGGACCCCATCCCCGGGGCCTGGCCATCCTTTTTGTTTTTTGGGGGGAAAGGGGGACCGCGTGGCCCCCCTCCTCAGGCCAAATACGGCCCCGGGGACCCCATCCCCCGGGGCCTGGCCTCTCCATTTAAAAAAAAAAAAAAAAAACAGGTGATGGGGGCTGCGTAGCCCCCCTCCCGGGCCACTTCTGGCCCCGGGGACCCCATCCCCCGGGGCCAGCCCTGTCCGTTGGGGACCGTGGGGGGTCCCCAATCCCCCACGGTCCCGCCGGCTCCCCGCGTCCTACGGGAGCCGGCATTGCCTTTCCACATGGGGAGCTGCTAACATGCAGCTCCCCATGTGTAAGAGCAATCTGCTTTGATTCATTGAAGCGAGAGCAGGTTTCCTGCTCTCGCTTCAGTGAAGCAAAGCAATTTGCAATGACAGGGCGGGAGCCACGAGGCTCCCGTCCTGTCATTACAAACAGCAGTGTCCCGGGGGTGGGCACCCCGGGACACTGCAGGAGCCGGCCCTGGTAGGTGGCGGTCCCCAGGGCCATCAAGGGCTCCAGGAGGGGGGCCGCGCGGCCCCCCTCCCACCATTTGCAAAGCCCCGGGGAGGTGGTGGTCCCCGGGGCTTGGGGGTCCGTTAGGACCCCCAAATTTGAAAAATTAGAGCCCCGGGGGGTGGCGGTCCCCGGGGCTGCGGGGGGGCAGTTTACCCCCCGCAAATAATTAATCAAAGCCCCGGGGGGTGGCAGTCCCCGGGGCTGCGGGGGGGCCGTGTGCCTCCCTCAAATATTTATGCAAAGCCCCGGGGGGTGGCGGTCCCCGGGGCAGTGCGGGGGATTGGGACCCCCCACATTTATTTTTTTTAGTTCCTCCGGGACCTGGCCCACCCAGAGGCTAAATATTAACGAAGCGCGGAAGCCCGCGCTTCGTATTTTTTTATTTTCACGGCCGGATCCGCGGATCCTCCACGCACCTCGGCGCTTTTATAAAAAAAAAATGCTTTTTTGGGCCCTGGGGGTCCTTGTGGGACCCCCTGAGCAGGCCTAGGGGGTCAGGGTGTTTCTACCCTGCCCCCTTTTCTTGTTTTACGTGACTGTTTTTCTGTTTTCTTGTGACTCGGTTCTACCGAGTCACAAGATGGCTGCCAACACTTCCTGGTTTGGAGTGTTGACAGCCAATTAGAATAAAGCTCGTGGTCGGGAGGGACCGCGGATCCTCCGTGCCTCTAAATATTGAAACATTTATTTTTGATTATCTCAGCAACTACAGAACGGATTTACACCATTTAAAAAAATTGTGCTTTCTGAACCAAGCACTACCTTTTTGCCAAATTTGGTGTAATTCCGTTCAGCAGTTTTGGCTGTAGCCTTGCATAATCTTTCCTATGGGAAATTGATTTTTTGACTCTTATTTTTTGAATATGTCCGCAACTACTGAACGGATTTACACCATTTAAAAAAAAGGGCGCTTTCTGAAGCAAGCACTACCTTTTTGCCAAATGTGGTGTAATTCCGTTCAGCAGTTCGGGCTGTAGCCGTGTCTAAAGTTTCCAATGGGAATTAACATGGAGAAAACATGTTTTGGGACCCCCTTTTTTCTCAGCCCCCGCTTGATGAATCACCCCGAAACCTTCAAGATAGGAGCGGACCGGAGCGGGCCTTTAGTTTTGAAAATTTCGCGAAGATTCGTCAACCGGCGCCAGAGTTATTGGGAAAAGAATGTTGCAAATTTCCTATGGATAATAGGTCCTAACTATAACTATCTACTGGCGACCGCCAGTAGATAATATAAATATATATATATATATATATATATATATATATATATATATATATATATATATATATATATATATATTCTCAACAAATGAAAAAATACGTGGCACTCTCCTTGAATATTTCAGTTGTTTTATTTAAATCATCTCTCTCCTCTTTCCCTACGCGTTTCGACCATCTCGGTCTTGATTACTGCCGTGATCAAGACCGAGATGGTCGAAACACGTAGGGAAAGAGGAGAGAGATGATTTAAATAAAACAACTGAAATATTCAAGGAGAGTGCCACGTATTTTTCATTTGTTGAGAATATTAGTGCGAAAACTGGTCCTGTTTTCGCCGTGTGCACCAGCGGGATTGTGCGCCCCCTGCTCAGGACTGTTTGTTGGTTCATATATATATATATATATATATATTTAAAACATATTTAAACTTTACAGAAACACACAGTCACTGGATGATGTAATCCGTGATGTCATCAGTGATGTCATTTGAGAAGTCATCAGTGATGTCATCAGTGATGTCACTGACCATGTCATGAATGATATAATATGTGATGTCATCAGCAGTGCATTGCGGGGGCGCAAGTTATAGTTAGCTCAACTAACTATAACGGCCGAATTTCTCTGGTTGTGTACGAGTGAAATGTTCAACTAACTATAACCTCCCTGAAACCTGTGGTTTTTTCAGTGAATATATATATATATATATAGAGAGATATATAATAGCCACAATCCTTGTTTGCCAAATCCGCAGCAACAAACAGGTATGGACCACAACGTAGAGTTTCAGTGTAGTGCTTTTATTGCAGAAATATGTGCATCCAAAAAATAAAACAGCAAGTGCCCAGCCTGACGCGTTTCGACCGCGTTTCCACGGTCTTGATCACATGACGCACTGGACCAGTTAAAGTCATTATATAGTGTCACAACGAGTTGAGTTCACAATATAACCACACCCTTTCAGCAATAGTATTAAACAACATACTATATGGGCGCCACTACTATATAAGAGTGTTAAAGCCTGGGGTCTGTTAAAACCATGGAAACAAGGCAGAAATACTACTCAAAATTCCATAATTCAACCGCATTAGGTTATATTAGAAATATAGATATAATGAACACTTTTACCATGTGGCAATATCAGTGTGATCATCAGAACAAAACACAGTTTAAATTAATGTATAATACTTAAAACATCCCCCTCAATGTATTATAATCGCTATTGCTGTAAAATATATAAAGTGCTGAAAATTAAAATGCAAGTGCAAAGAAATGTGCAAAGTGTATGCAAAATATCAACATTGACTCATCATTGTTGTTGACTAGTAAATTTAAAAACAGCCATAGACATGCCCAATTCATATAAATATAAAGTGCAAGTGCACTGTACACATATGACTGAGCACAGAATGCCAATTGTAAACAGAAACAATTAACCCATATTGCACAAAAGTCATTCTTATAGAAATAAAGTGCTAGTGCACAGTAAACATATGACTGGTGCAAAAAACAATAGACCTCATCATAGATTATATTACAGTCTCCATAATATACAGTACATATGATTCAAGGAGCTAAAACCAGTTTAAAAACCCTCTTAAAACCAGGTAAAACTAGGTAAAACCCGGTTAAAATCCAGTAAAAACAGAGTTAAAAACCGGTTAAAAGCCACCTTAAAACCACACAGCACAGCATAAAATGTTGACACCAAGAAACCAGTCTTATAAAAAATTATGCAGATCTTCCCCAGTGTTGAGACCATTTGGCGTCTTAGTGTCTAGCAGCATGACAAATTCTGATCCTAACTGCCGTAGTCTCAATTCTCGATTACCACCCCTGATGGATTTAGGCACTGAACCTACAACATAATAACTCAAATTATTGAGATTATTGTTATGAACTAGTTTGAGATGGCGAGCCACCGGATAACTGGGATCAGAGTTAACTACTGCACGTAAATGTTGGAGTATTCTATTAAAAACTTGAAGTTTTGTACTCCCAACATATTGTAGATGGCATGTGCATTCCAATATGTAGACTGCAAAATCAGTCCTACAGGTGAAATGACCCTGGATCTTAAAGGGTTTGGAATCAAAAGCAGTAGTGTATTCAGTGGTGTTTTTGCCAAATTTACATGCTCAGCACGAGCTACACTTAAAAAATCCTGACCGTGCCCACAACTACGTGCTGGAGACAGTCACCTCTGGACTAGGTTTGACAAGAGCATCTCTCATCGAGGGTGCTCGCCTAAAGGTTAAAGAAGGAAGCTCTGGCAATATTTGTGACATAGTACTGTCTGACAGTACTATGGGCCAATTTTTATAAAGGATCTTTCGTACCTGTCTCTCTTGTCGACTATAAGTTGTAATTAGTCTCACTGAGTTCATAGGTTCAGAAGTATGCTCGGTGGTGGTTGTCTGAACAGGGAGTACACTAGTGATGATAGCAGCTAGACACTCTTCCCTATTGTGACTGTTGGCTCTATTTAATGCAGCTTTCAAATCTTTAGTTTTATATCCCCTGGCACTAAATCACTGGAAAGCTTCTGACTGACAGTTATTTAAATCAGCCTCAGAACTGCAAATGCGCAGGATTCTTAAAAACTCCCCATGGGGGATACTCCGAATTAAATGGTTGGGGTGAGAACTGCTTGCATGGAGTACAGAATTTCCAGCAGTCCTTTTTCTATGAAGTTTAGTGTGGATGGAGTTCCCATCAATATATAATTCTACATCGAAGAACTGCACACTCTCTTTCCTTATGTCAGCAGTAAATTTCAAATTAAGCATGTTATTATTTATGGTCTCAACAAAGTGTCTAGCCGATTCCATAGATCCTCTCCAAATTAAACAGACATCATCTATAAATCTCCACCAGTGGAGTACATGGACGTCAAACATGGCTTTGTGGAGGGTCCTGAGGACATGCTCCTCCCACCAGCCAACGTGTAGACACGCATAGCTGGGAGAGAAGCATGCCCCCATCGCCACCCCTCGTAACTGCTGGTAAACCTCCTTATTAAACATAAAGTAGTTGTTTGTGAGGCAAATCTCAATAATTTTTAAGATTATGTTATTGTGTTCATATAGATGAATACTGCATTTATCCAAATAGTATCGCACTGCTTCAATGCCATCAGAATGAGGATACTTGTATATAATGAACAAATGTTCCTGCTTCTTTGTATTTCTCTAAGGACTTCTTTTCCCACCATTTAGTCAACTCCGTGCGTAGCAATTTTTCCAGGTTTTCAAGTAAGGTTTTAACGTCATTGTTGGTATTAGAGTTAGCATTCTGGCCCCTCTGTACTTCCTCAACTTCGGGTAGATTGAGGAATAGGGCGTCTGCCACGGCCTCACGGTCCCGCAGCGCGTCCGCTGTTGAAGTCATTATTGCGATGCTCTGCAATTGTTCGTAATGCACGACAGTGCTATATGAATAGTTTGTTTTGAATACTTCGTTTTAAGCACTGGATTCTTCTCCACTATCCCTACCACCCGCAATGTCTCAAAAGAAACTGATGAACCGCTTACCACTTGGAGACTCGTATGGCTCCTCGGCGTCCTCCGACTCCTCGGGTGCCACTGAAAACTCCGTTGGGAAGCTTAGTTCAGAAATCCAGTAATGCAGACTGAGGGGGGGCTGACTCTGTTAATACTCCTTCCGGGTTAACAAAGAATTGAGTCCGCGATGTCAGATGTTTGCCAGTCAGCCACAGTTCAGAGGGAGGGTCCGCAAAGACGAAGACAGCCGTACTCCGTCGAAATTCTATAAAGTAGCCACAATCCTTGTTTGCCAAATCAGCAGCAACAAACAGGTATGGACCACAATGTAGAGTTTCAGTGCAGTGCTTTTATTGCAGAAATATGTGCATCCAAAAAATAAAACAGCAAGTGCCCAGCCTGACGCGTTTCAACTGTGTTTCCACGATCTTAATCACATGACGCGCTGGACCAGTTAAAGTCATTTAATAGTGTCACAACCAGTTGAGTTCACAATATAACCACACCCTTTCAGCAATAGAAATAAACAACATACTATATGGGCCACTTCTATATAAGAGTGTTAAAGCCTGGGGTCTGTTAAAACCATGGAAATAAGGCAGAAATACTACTCAAAATTCCATAATTCAACCGCATTAAGTTATATTAGAAATATAGATATAATGAACACTTTTACCATGTGGAAATATCAGTGTGATCATCAGAACAAAACGCAGTTGAAATTAATGTATAATACTTAAAACATCCCCCTCAATGTATTATAATCGCTATTGCTGTAAAATATATAATGTGCTGAAAATTAAAGTGCAAGTGCAAAAAAAGTGCAAAGTGTATGCAAAATAACAACATTAACTCATCATTGTTGTTGACTAGTAAATTTAAAAACAGCCATAGACATGCCCAATTCATATAATGTCATCAGTGATGTCACTGACAATGTCATGAGTGATGTAATATGTGACGTCATCAGCAGTGCATTGCGGGGTGCGAGTTATAGTTAGCTCAACTAACTATAACGGCCGAATATGGTTTTTTCAGTGAAAAAATAAAATATATATATATATATATATATATATATATATATATATATATATATATATATATATATATATATATATATATATATATATATTACTGCCAGTAGGTAGTTATAGTTAGGACCACGTTTTCATAGGAAAAGCATTTTTTGATGTGCTTATAACTTTGGCGTCGTTTGACGAATCTTTATGAAATTTTCCAAAAAGTTCCTCTTTTCAGGTCAGCTGCTATCCTAAAAGTTTGGGTGGGATTCGTCAAGGGGGGATAAGAAAAAAGGGGGGTCCCAAAACGTATTTTCTCCATGCAATTTCCATGGGAAACTTTAGACAAGGCTACAGGTCAAACTGCTGAACGGAATTACGCCAAATTTGGCACAGAGAAAGGTCTTGGTCCAGAAATCACGATTTTGTTTAAATCGGGTAAATCAGTTCAGTAGTTTTAGAGAAATATCAAATTTTCCAGATATCGATAGTTAAGAATTCTGGCATCTGATTGGCTGAAGCGTTACGAGCACGAGCTTGCGGCTGATTGGCTGCAAACTGTTGAAATTAGGAAGTGTTGGCAGCCATTTTGTGATTCAGTCCGTCAGCTCACAACTCTCCCTCTACAAGGCATCAGGTCCGTAGTTCTACCTCTGCGAGGCAACACTAAAAATATACCCCAGCTCTGTCTGTGCGAGATACCCCTTTCACGGTCCCTCTCCCCACATCACCAGCTTGCGGCTATGCCTTTAGAAGCGAGTCCATCAGCTCACAGCTCTGCGACTGCGAGCTATGAGCCATTTTGTGACTCAGTCCGTCAGCTCGCATCTCTCCATCTAAAAGGCATCGGATCCGTAATTCTACCTCTGCGAGGCAATACTGAAAATATCCCGCAGGTCTGTCTGTGCGAGATACTCCTTTTATGCTCCCTCTCCCCACATCATCAGCTCGCGGCTATGCCTTTAGAAGCCAGTGCGTCGGCTCGCAGCTCTGTGTCTGCGAGCCGTGGGGCCCACAGCTCTACCTCTGTGAGCCACCTCATTAGCTCGTAGCTGTGTCTGTGCTAGCAGGCCCGTCTGCCGTTTACTCTCCCTCTGCGAGTTAGCCCATCGGGTTGCAGCGCGGAGGGCTCGCAGCTGTATCTCTGCGAGCCAGCCTGTTAACTGATAGCTGTGTGTCTGCTAGCAGGCCTGTTGGCCCGTTGGTCTCCCTCTGCGAGTCAGGCCACAGCTCTCCCTCTGCGAGCCGGTACGGTGTTGTGCTTTTGTGAGCCAATGGCTCGTAGGTCTCCCTCTGGGAGCTGAGCCCACGGGCTGCAGCTCTTCCTCTGCGAGCCTGCCCGACGGCCCGCAGGTGTCCCTCTGCTAGTGGAACCGCAGGTGACACTCTGCGAGCCGAAATTGGGAATATAAGGCGGCTCTAAAAAGAGCCCTTGTGTTTATTAGTTGGAGCTACATGTAAGTGCGAATGCACAGCTTCAGGTTAATCAGGAAAACTCGGTTTCCCTCATCTGTGAAGTGTACTCCATCACTTCTGTAGATATCAGCCATATCAAAGCGTATGTTGTTGTTGTAGATCTACCCCATTCTATGGTCTCTGAGGTATGCAGACACAGCTTTGTTGACATTCTTCCTAGATTTTTCAATCTTATGACAAAATTGGTTTGACCATTTCCACTTCTGTCTTTGGCATATATTGGAATATAAAAAGACAATTTGAGGCAAAAGTAACATCAATTGTCCAAAGGTGTCCTTCATAAGCATTTCCAAACCTACCCCAGTCAATGTGCCTAGGTCGTTACCACCACAGTGCACAATCATGAGATCAGGGTGCTGGAGATGCAAACAGGTTTTAACCAAAGGGAGCAATTGGTGCCACTTCAATCCTCTCTGTGCAAACCATTTAATGTGCACATTTTGTAAACTTAGGTCTAAGTCAATATGTCTCTGTTCTGCATACCTCTTGCACCAGAAAACATAGCTATGTCCTACAATCCACACTAGCATTTTGAAGGTATGGCCAGAAGATATGGATAAATGTCTGTAGCTCATGCAGTCCGTTCGTAGAATAAGAGATATGTTTAAACATGGGGAACTACTTTTTTTTTTACATACAAAACGTTAATGGATTGGGAGATGAAATGTATTGTGTCATAAAAAGTAGGCTGTATATTAGTTTTGATGAAAAGCATCTTTGTGATTGGTTAATAAAAAGCAGTTTATACGTGGAGTACATATTATAGGATGAAATTTGCTCAGCTCAACCACACCTGCTAATTGTATTTGGAAGGTGCAGTTCAAACTTGAAAGAATGGTGAACTTTTGACCTCCACGTGCCGTTAAATGTTGGAGAAAATGTTGCAAAAAAAATATCGGTAGGTTTAAGAAAATGATGAACTTTTAACCTGCACGTGTCGTAGAATGTTCTAGAAAGTGTTGATACAATACCTTGAACTTTTCACCTGTATGTGTCCTTAACAAAACAGTTTATATGGAAAGTTCAAAAATAAGCAATAAAGAGAGGTTTTGCAATCTAAAAAAAATAAGGAACTATTCTGATTTGTTCTTTACATGGATTTATGTGTGGAGCAACAGGGAAATTGTGCCATTACTGGTTCCATTCTTGATGAAAGCGGTGCATTACATGTACTGTGTGACAAGAAAAGAATTTCATGCGTTTGTGACATTTGAAATCTGCATACCAACTAGGAAGGTAAATTAGAAATTAAGAAGGTGTGTTATGTGTTTTGTAGTAGTGGTTAAGAATTTGAGACGAAATTTTTAACTTTGAAAGTATTTTTATTTCTAAATAACATAGTGTTAGTAAAGTCTGGTGTTTTATTGGTTCTAAAATATGCATAATGTGTAACTAGTTGTTAAACAAGTACTTTATATATGTTTAGGAGTTTTTCACAAAGAAAAAGTGTAAGTTGTCATCTGTAAAAGACTGTGGGCCATATTCTCAAGACCAGCGATAACATTATCGCCGCTTTAGTGGCAGTTTCCTGCCGCTAAAGCGGCAATAATGTTATCGCCATTCTTGTGAATATGGCCCTGTATGGTTTTGAAAATTCGATGTAGCGTTAATTTCCATTTGTATATCTATTCCGGCGAGATAAACAAAATGTGGCACATTTGGAAATTATGCTCAGTCTGGAAATAGTGGAGAAGGTGTGACAATAAAAAATTCATGTGTTATTATCTTATCAGAGATGGATTGTGGATCAGTTACAGGCTCGGCTTCGGCATTGCCCACGTCACCTGCGTCCAGCCCTGGTTCCACTGCCGAACATGCACATTGGAGTGTCCCATGGATGTCTGCCTATCCAACACAACTGTTGATGAATTGGACTATCACTTGTGTTTGTGCCCCCTGTTGGATAACGAACAGGAGTGTGACCGAGACAGCCGTGCATGGGATGCGTTGACATACTGCGTATGTATTGGTAGTTGTGCATGGGAAATGGCACAATCTCTCGTGTGCAGTGACCACATCGAGGCACTCCCCTATTGGGCTGTGTTGCGGATCGGTGAGACGGCGTGGGCTGAGCACACCTGCCCAGACCACCTAATTGATTGGCTCACCCTGGTGTTCCTTGAACACGACAACAACGTACTATTGGAACACATTGCACATGAAGCTGCACGGGCATTCATGGACGAGTAACTATGTACCTGCAGCCACATCCTATTGCCACCCACAGCACATGGTCCAACAACTTGTTGCACAGTGGGATTGCTCACATATCCCACCAAAACAGAGGACACGTCTCCCTTCGGTCGAGCTCTGGATGCATGTGCGTGGAATAACGTGTGTGCACACACACCTGTCCAAGGTGACGCAGGTCCATGGTCCGAGCAACACAGCATCGTTTGGGAACTTTGCCAATTCAGACACACTGCTCGGTGAGAGCACACACATGGCCATGTAGCACGACATGTGAACCTGTCGGACCCTCACACCTGATCACTGTTGGCAGAGCAGACAATTGCTGCACCCCGAAGGCAGAGCACCATGCAGACCCCACGTTCAGTGAGTCATGCCCCCTCACACGGGGCACTGTGCAGACGCCAAATAAACCATCCGACTTATCCACAGCCCACACATAGAAGCCCCTGCCTGTGGTACCCCCGCATGGGATGGCGTTGACACCCACGAAAACAGCAACCCATGTCCCACAACGTTGTACACACATTCAAATCATTGCTCAGAGCTGTGGCATATCCTCCACACAAAAGAGAAGAAATGTTATGTGCACACTTTGTGGTCTCATTTTTTACACTGAGAGGTAGATTTCAATGTCAGTTAAGGCTGGTGTGGTACTGCGAGGCTTTGCATTTGGGTGTTCTTAGGAAATCTAAGTTGTTGGGGAGCAAGGCAAGGTGGGCTGTGAGCGTTGCTATATGTGATAAATCTTGTCCATTTCAGGCCCAACATCATCTGCCCCTCGACATGTACCCATGCTGCGTGTAAGTGTCTTAAGCATGTCCGTGCCTGAAGTGGCCGTTGCCTCGTCCGTACTCACACGCACATGCCAATAAAGCCTATGCCACTCTACTGGTGTCTAACTGGGAGGTGTGTTGTAAAGATTGTCCACTCGTGTGCCACAATGAGCCTCGTCCCAACACAGGGTAGAACTGACTGTTGCATGTGCAACGGGGGTGTATCCCTTTGGCAAGCTCCGCCTCTGTGAACCAGACATTGTTTTTGCATAGGTGCTGTACGACATCTGATGCAGCCACCATCACCTACGCAGTCTGATGTGTCAGGGGCACACAGCCCTGCAGCCATCACCCCACCACACACACCGGACACAGAACCCGTATGAGGGGAGTTTTTTACCACATTGCCTTCATTGCTGATACTCTGTGATTGATATGTGTGTGGGCTGCATTGTGGAGGAATTGCCTGTGCACGGATGGCGATGCACACACACATGTTGGTATGTGGAGCCAGGTGCCCGTGCAGCCTTGCGCTGCTTGTGCTATCTCACTCCGTCTCTCTCCCTCGCTCTCTCCCGTCCTGTCATAGCAAACTTGTGAAAGCGATGGCTGCGCGGCTCTCAGGGCGGCACTCGAGTACTTCTTAAGTCTTTCAAACACCGAGGGGTATATTCTCAAGGACATATCGCCGAGTTAACAGCACTTTATCGCAACCAAAATGGTGATAAATTTAACGCACCATTCACAAGCTGGAGCAAACAGCCCATATCAGCAGTTTACCAGTGATAGCAGCCTCAAAAAGCATTGTCACGGATGAGTCAGGCAAATATTGCTAATGAGATGTAGAGTAGGCGTTCTCGTGCAAAAAGCAGCGAACACATCACTTCGCAAGTGTCTCAACCACCAGCAAGATCGTCGAAGAGAGTACAAAACAGGCGATAAGGTGCGTTAGTAGCAGAAAGTTTACACAAGCTCTGAGCTGGTGTAAAGTCAGACTACAACCTGCAATATGAAAGGGAGCCCACCCAGAGCCATACGTGAATGACAACAGATGCAATGGAGCCAATGATCATGCAGCTCGGACACCCAACACTGCTCCGACACCCCCCGCCACCAGCCCCTTGTCCACCATCCCCCCCTCATCCCCCCCACACAAACAAATGTGACAGCAACGTTAGGAAATCTGGAACATAACAAATTGGCTGATGTCGCACAATTATAGTAAAGAAGATGCATGTACGGTTGGACAAATAAGAATCTCAGTCATCTATGTATTTACATATAAAACATTTTATTTAAACAAAACAACAAAATAAAAGTAGGTACAGGTATGGCGTGTCATCCCTCGACAATTTGTGAATCACAGCCTACAAGACAAAAAGAAAGATAAGATTGTGCGTCATGCGTCCATGAAAGGAGAGAGAGAGAGAGAAAGAGAGAAGAGTGAGAGAGAGGAAGAGACAGAGACAGAGAAAGAAAGAGTGAGACAGAGAGGAAGACAGAGAAAGAGAGAAAGAGTGAGAGAGAGAGGAAGAGATAGAGAAAGAGAGAAAGAGTGAGATACAAGGAAGTGAGAGAGAAAGAGAGAAACAGTGTGAGAGAGAGGTAGAGAGAGAGAGAAAGAGTGAGACAGAGAGGAAGAGAGAGAGAAAGAAAAAATGAGAGAGAGAGGAAGAGACATAGAAAGAGAGAAAGAGTGTGAGAGAGAGAAAGGAAGGAACAGATACAGAGTGAGAGAGAGAGAAAGAGTGTGAGTGACAGAAAGGAAGAGATGGAGAGGTAGAGTGAGTGTTGACACTGTGGAGAAAATCCTTACAGCTCACCTTTCTGCCACCGGTGTGTCTCCAACCACGTGCCGGGACATAGTGGAGTCTTCAAGTTTAGTCATCTGAAACATAGTATAGAATCAGTAATGGCAGAGTACATACAACTGCACACGCCTAATTCTCTGTTTCGCCCCTGCGCACCCAGGCTGCTGCACCCCATCGACTTCCGCCACCCAGAGGTGTCTGCCTGCGTCTGCGCACCTAGGCTGCTGTATCCCATCCACTCCCACTGCCCAGAGGTGTCTGCCCGCTGCTGTGCACCCAGGCTGGTGCACCCCATCCAGTCTCACTGCCCGGAGGTGACTGCCCGCTCCTGTGCACCCAGGCTGCTGCACCCCATCCACTTCCACTGCTTGGAGAAGTCTGCCCGCTCTTGTGCACCCAGGGTGCTGCACACTATCCACTCCCACCGCCCAGAGGTGACTGCTCGCTGCTGCGGAAACAAGGCTCTCTGCTCACCTTCCGCCACCGGCGTGTGTCTAAGAGGGTCCACCACGTGCTGAAGCAACCTCCTCAGGCGTTGCGTACACGCGGTCAAGCCGAGCTCACAATTCAGAGCGGGTGTTGATTGCAGGATGGCCACGCATCATCGCAGGCTGCACATGTGCTCAGCTCTGGTGGCACTAACTCAGTGGAACTGAAGCCATCGCCTCGTGGCGGGATGTCCGTGTCGGGGGGGGTCGTCAATCTGTGAATCAGCCTGCTAGACAAAAAGCAAGATAACATTGTGCGTCATGCGTCCATCAAAGGAGAGAGAGAGAGGAAGAGAGAGAGAAAGAAAGAAAGAGTAAGAGGTAGACAGAGAGAAAGAGAGAAAGAGTGAGAGAGAGAGGAAGAGAGAGAGAAACAGTGAGAGAGAGGAAGAGAGAGAGAGAGAAACACTGTGAGAAAGAGGAAGAGAGAAACATAGGAAGAGTGAGAGAGAGAGAAAGAGAGAGAGAGGTAGAGAGAGAGAAGAAAAAAACAGAGTGAGAGAGAGGAAGAGATAGAGTGAGAGAGAGAGAAGGGAGAGAGAAAGAGTGTGAGGGAGAGAAAGGAAGAGATGGAGAGGGACAGTGAGTGCCGACACTGTGGACAAAACCCTCACAGCTCACCTTTCCATCACCGGTGTGTCTCCAACCACGTGCCGGGACATAGTGGAGCCCTCAAGCTTACTCATCTGAAACGTAGTATGGAATCAGTAATGGCAGAGTACATACAACTGCACACGCCTAATTCTCTGTCCCCCCTTTGTGCATCCAGGCTGCTGCACCCCATCCACTTCCACTGCCCAGAGATGTCTGCCTGCTGCTGCACACCCAGGCTGCTGCACCCCATCCACTCCCACTGCCTAGAGGTGTCTGCCCGCTCCTGTGCACCCAGGCTGCTGCACCCCATCCACTCCCACTGCTCGGAGGTGTCTGCCCGCTCTTGTGCACCCAGGGTGCTGCACACTATCCACTCCCACCGCCCAGAGGTGACTGCTCGCTGCTGCGGAAACAAGGCTCTCTGCTCACCTTCCGCCACCGGCGTGTGTCTAAGAGGGGCTACCACGTGCTGAAGCAACCTCCTCAGGCGTTGCGTACTCGCGGTCAAGCCGAGCTCACAATTCAGAGCGGGTGTTGAATGCAGGATGGCCACGCATCATTGCAGGCTGCACACGCGCTCAGCTCTGGTGGCCCTAACTCAGTGGAACTGAAGTCATCGCCTCGTGGCGGGAGGTCCGTGTCGGGGGGGTCGTCAATCTGTGAATCACAGCCTGCTAGACAATAAGCAAGATAAGATTGTGCATCATGCGTCCATCAAAGGAGAGAGAGAGAGAGGAAGAGAGAGAGAAAGAAAGAAAGAGTGAGAGGTAGACAGAGAGAAAGAGAGAAACAGTGAGAGAGAGGAGAGAGAGAGAAAGAGAGAAACAGTGTGAGAAAGAGGAAGAGAGAAACAGAGGAAGAGTGAGAGAGAGAGAAAGAGAGAGAGAGGTAGAGAGAGAAAGAAAAAAACAGTGTGAGAGAGAGGAAGAGATAGAGTGAGAGAGAGAGGAAGGAGAGAGAAAGAGTGTGAGGGAGAGAAAGGAAGAGATGGAGAGGGACAGTGAGTGCCGACACTGTGGACAAAACCCTCACAGCTCACCTTTCCGTCACCGGTGTGTCTCCAAACACCTGCCGGGGCATAGTGGAGCCCTCAAGCTTACTCATCTGAAACGTAGTATGGAATCAGTAATGGCAGAGTACATACAACTGCACACGCCGAATTCTCTGTCCCGCCTTTGTGCATCCAGGCTGCTGCACCCCATCCACTTCCACTGCCCAGAGGTGTCTGCCCGCTGCTGCGCATCCAGGCTGCTGCACCCCATTCACATCCACTGCCCAGAGGTGTCTGCCCGCTGCTGCGCACCCAGGCTGCTGCACCCCATCCACTCCCACTGCCTGGAGGTGACTGTCCGCTGCTGCGCACCCAGGCTGCTGCACCCCATCCAGTCCCACTGCCCGGAGGTGACTGCCCGTTCCTGCGCACCCAGAGTGCTGCATCCCATCCACTCCCACTGCCTAGAGGTGTCTGCCGGCTCCTGTGCACCCAGGCTGCTGAACCCCATCCACTCCCACTGCTCGGAGGTGTCTGCCCGCTCTTGTGCACCCAGGGTGCTGCACACTATCCACTCCCACCGCCCAGAGGTGACTGCTCGCTGCTGCGGAAACAAGGCTCTCTGCTCACCTTCCGCCACCGACGTGTGTCTAAGAGGGGCTACCACGTGCTGAAGCAACCTCCTCAGGCATTGCGTACACGCGGTCAAGCCGAGCTCACAATGCTGAGCGGGTGTTGATTGCAGGATGGCCACGCATCATTGCAGGCTGCACACGCGCTCAGCTCTGGTGGCACTAACTCAGTGGAACTGAAGTCATCGCCTCGTGGCGGGAGGTCCGTGTCGGGGGGGGGTCGTCAATCTGTGAATCACAGCCTGCTAGATAAAAAGCAAGATAAGATTGTGCGTCATGCGTCCAACAAAGGAGAGAGAGAGAGGAAGAGAGAGAGAAAGAAAGAAAGAGTGAGAGGTAGACAGAGAGAAAGAGATGAGAGAGAGAGAGGAAGAGAGAGAGAAACAGTGAGAGAGAGGAAGAGAGAGAGAAAGAGAGAAACAGTGTGAGAAAGAGGAAGAGAGAAACAGAGGAAGAGTGAGAGAGAGAGAAAGAGAGAGAGAGAGGTAGAGAGAGAGAAAGAAAAAAACTGTGTGAGAGAGAGGAAGAGATAGAGTGAGAGACAGAGGAAGGGAGAGAGAAAGGGTGTGAGGGAGAGAAAGGAAGAGATGGAGAGGGACAGTGAGTGCCAACACTGTGGACAAAACCCTCACAGCTCACCTTTCCGTCACCGGTGTGTCTCCAACCACGTGCCGGGACATAGTGGAGCCCTCAAGCTTACTCATCTGAAACGTAGTATGGAATCAGTAATGGCAGAGTATATACAACTGCACACGCCTAATTCTCTGTCCCGCCTTTGTGCATCCAGGCTGCTGCACCCCATCCACTTCCACTGCCCAGAGGTGTCTGCCCACTGCTGCGCACCCAGGCTGCTGCACCCCATCCACTTCCATTGCCCAGAGGTGTCTACCCACTGCTGCGCACCCAGGCTGCTGCACCCCATCCACTCCCACTGCCCGGAGGTGACTGTCCGCCGCAGCACACCCAGGCTGCTGCACCCCATCCAGTCCCACTGCCCGCGGCTGCGCTAACAAGCCTCTCTGCTCACCTTTCGAAACCTGCGTGTAGAAAAGAGGGCCTACCACATGCCGCTGCAAGCCCCAAGCCCTGGGCCCGCGGACACCGCACCCTGCATGTCATGCAGCCCCGCTCCGCAGGCCACCAGGTCTCACATTTGGTGCTGGGTCTTGATTTTGCCATGGCAGAGGACATACCAGTGCACCGTGCTTTTCATCGCAGGCTGCACACCCGCTCAGCCCTTGTGGTGCCACTAACTCTGTGACCAGCGAGGCGACGCCACGTGGCGGTAGGCCTGCGCTGTGTGATGGCTCAGGCCTACACTGCGGTCCAGCAGGGCACACAAAACCTGAGCTGTCCAGACCACTGGGACAGGACATCACCACAGGCTGCACACCCGCTCAGCAGTTATGGTAACCGTACCTCAGTGGACCGAAAGTCACCGTCCCGTGCCGGTGTGCCTGTGCCGGCTGGAGTGTATACGGTGCGAGCAACTCTGAAATGGTGTCGAGCACGTGCGCCCGGTCTTTTTTATTGGCAGGGTCACGTGTCCTGTGACGCGTGTGCTAGATGGGTGTGGTGTGGGTGTATACTAGCCGTGAGGGAGTTGCTGTGGCGTACTGACAACTAGGGTGTGACCAGAAGATCACTGCAATGAAAATCTGGGCCATGTAGTGTTGTTGTCCTTCCCTGTAAGTGTAAGCAGAGTGGGCTGGCCTGGCGTATGCCAGTCCTGCGTGAGGCTGTGAAGAATGACTCCGGAGCTATGGGCGTGGCTCCGTTCTGGGCTGTATGAGGAATCAACTGATACAGGTGTCCCTGTTGTAGTGCTGACGTCACCCAGGTCGCAAGCGCCAATGTGTCACTCTGTGAGCCAAGTCCCACAACATGGCCAACATGGAAGGTACGGGGACTCACTGACCCTACATTCATCCATAGTTCCACACATGAAAGATGGTGGACATGACACATCTGTGTGGATATGAATGTTTATTGCACATTCAGTGGAGTGTTGCAGCTGTAGCAATACAGGGCCACGGAAAGTTTAAGTTTCAGTTTTTGGCACATGGAGGGCAGCCAATTAGAGCCAAGCTTGTGTTCGGGGTTAGGCTGCGCCAACATATGTACTTATAGAATTACTCCGCCAATCCCCAAGCACTTATAAGTTCACTATAAACACTCCTTGCAGTACTCTAATGATCCAGTCTCTACGTACGTACTTGTACAATGACCGAGAGAAAGTTACATAACCAAAGTTTTCCCCACTGCCAGAGGTAACATGGTTGCATACGCTGTCCACAGCACAATGTAATGTGGTAGGGCTCAGGGGCGGCATCTTGCATACATAATGAACACACGGACACAGATAGATAGTGGAACTGGGTACGGGCACGTGCGCTCGACTCATTTTTATTACCAGGGTCACATGTTCAGTGACGTTTGTGCTGGATGCGTGTGGGGTGAGTGTAAGCCAGCCCTCCGGGAATGGTTGGTGCTGGCAAGAAGTACAACAGTAATCATTGGATCAGACACATAGATTCAATCATAAAGGGTCAATGATTTGTGCTGCACTAAGGTAGGGGCAACAGATGTGAAATAATACACACAAGATTGTATCGTAAAGGGTCCATGATTTGTGGTACACTGAGGTAGGGGCAGCAGATGTGAAATTATACACAAAACATTGTATCATAAAGGGTCCATGAGTTGTGCTGCACTGAGATAGGAAAGCGATACAAAGGGGATGATGGGCCGGACGCTTGAGCCAATCAAACACTCACCCCCAGTCAACTGATCTGGGTTTAATCCATCATCATTCTTTAGCTCACTGGTGGAGTGAGCTAAAGAATGATGATGGATTAAACCCAGATCAGTTGACTGGGGGTGAGTGTTTGATTGGCTCAAACGTTCCGTCCATCATCCCTTTTTGTATCGCACTGAGATAGGGGCATCAGAAACATTCAGCGTGTGCGCAGCCAGCGATGATGAGTGGTGCCGGCGAGCCGCACTGGGAGCAATGTCTGTTGCCTACTGGACTGAGTCATCTGCAATCGCGACTCGATGTGAATTGTGAGCCCTGCTATCCGCAGTGTAGATCGAAGGCAGTAGTCAGCACAGACATCGAAGAATGCTTTTAGTCACTTCCTATTTACAAAATTCGAAAACATAGAGTACAATTCTATCTGCAATAAATAAATCATGTCTCAATTTAAATTGTGAGCTCTGCTAACCGCAGTGTAGGTGTATGGAACAAAAGATGAAACATTTATGGAATACACTGTCGAGATATGTAGGTTTCAGGGACGTTATAGTTAGTTGCCTACTGGACTCTGAAATTAATGAATGAAGACTGAATTTGAATTGTGAGCCCTGCTGAGCACAGTGTAGGCCGGAGGCAGCGGTCAAGAAGGGCCTACAGCCACGTGGCATTGACTTGAGCTGCATAGAGTTAGTGGTAGGTGTGGCACTTAGCATGTGCGCAGCCAGCGATGATGCAATGTCTCTTGCCTACTGGACTGCGTAATCTGCAATCGGGACTCGATCTGAATTGTGAGCCCTGCAGTGAAGATCGAAGGCAGTAGTCAGCACAGACATGAAGGAATGCTTTTTGTCACTTCTTCTTGACAAAATTTGAGGACATAGAGTACAATTCTGTCTGCAATTAATAAATCAAGACTGAATTCAAATTGTTAGCTCTGCTGTCCGCAGTGTAGACTGCCATTCAGTGTTCCTTTGGACTTGCAAGATGAATTTGGTCATTGTACTAAAGCTATAACTGATATAAAACAAGTTCTTGAAGCAAGGATACTAAAAGGATATTATGTAGGTTTTAGGGACATAATGCTTAGTTGCCTACTGGACTCTGCAATTAATGAATCAAGAGTCAATTTTAAATGTGAGCCCTGATGACCGCAGTGTAGGCCGGAGGCAGCGGTCAGCAAGAGCCCACAGCCACGTGGCGTTGAGTTGAGTTGTACAGTTAGTGTCACCTGAAGCAACCAGCGTATGTGGAGCCTGCGATGATGCGTGGTCCGGGCGGGCCGCACTGGTAGCAATGTCTTTTGCCTAATGAATTCTGTCTTAATAGGTCCACGTGGTGTTGAATTGTGGTGCACTGAGTTAGTGGCACCTGAAGCCCTCAGCGTGTGTGCAGCCTGCGATGATGCGTGGTCCGGGTGGTCTGCACTGGGAGCAATGTCTCTTGCCTACTGGACTGCGTCATCTGCAATCGGGACTCAATCTGAATTGTGAGCCCTGCTGTCCGCAGTGTAGATCGAAGGCAGTAGTCTGTACAGACATACGTCTGTGGTGCTCTGCTGCTGGGTTCGCAGGGGGCCTGTGTCGAGGAGGCCGGCGGTCATGGCGGAGGCCTCATGGCAGGGTGAGGGCTGCCGCCCTGGCAGACGCTTTGGCCTTCCCACAAGTGAACCACGCCCAGAGCCCCAGCCTATTTATTCATACTCCTATGCTGGAGTGGGGTACGTTGGTACAGCCCACTCCGCTTCCGCTTCCAGGGGGGGACAACACAGCTACATGACTGAGATCTTCCCCACTGCCTGAGGTAACATGGTTGCGTCTATTGTCCACAACACTACAAGCACCAGCAGTATATGTCCACATGGAGAGGTTTGTGCTCTGCATAGTGAGGTCTGTCCACCACATCACCGCTACACTTGGTATTGTGTGCATTTTTATTGATGGGTGACTTAGCGTCCTTCACACATACTTGGTTGCCACATCTCCCAACATTCAGTTATTGTGTGGCTGAGGGACCATGCCATTTTTGGAGGGTCCGCTGTCCTGTTCTGTGCTGCCTCGGTGGTAGTAGGGAAGGGGGTGGTCCGGGGGGAGGTCCTGAGGGTGATGGCAGTGGGTGTTGTGGCCTTCTTGGGTGTCGGAGCTGCATGGTCAGTAGCTCTATGACATGTGTTGGTCTTTAGATGTGGTTATGGACTGGGCTCCCTTTCACACTGTAGGTAGTCGTCCTGCTTTACACCAGTAAAAGGTAGATGTTAAATTCTTACTGCTAACGCAGCTTATCGCCTGTTTTTGGATCGCACCCGAGATTTGGCTGCTCGTTGAAAATATCGGGAAGTGGTGTTTTCGTGTTATTTTTGCACGGGAACGCCAACTCTGCATATTATTAGCGTTAGTTGTCGCTCTCATTTGTGGCAATTTTTTTTGCGGAAGGTATTGTTGGAAAACTGGCGATATCGGCTGTTTTCACTAGGTTGAGAATGGAATGATAATTTAAAATCACTGAAAAAACCATAGGTTTAATGAACATTATAGTTAGAAATTAGCATTTAAAAAACCTTAGAAATACACTGAAATGCCATGAATGATGTAATATGTGACATCATGAGCAGTGCATTGCGGGGGCGCGAGTTATAGTTAACTGAACTAACTATAACGGTGGAATTTCTATGGTTTTGTACGAGTGAAATGTCCACCTAGCTATAACGTTCCTGAAACCTATGGTTTTTTCAGTGAATTTCAAAGGTTTTTTAAATGCTAATTTCTAACTATAACGTCCCTGAAACCTATGGTTTTTTCAGTGAATATATATAGGATGGTTTCAGGCAATATAAGACATAGATATAATGAGGGTTTTTTTTGTCTTATGTGTATTTTAGTACTTTTTATATATAAGTATTTTTAGAATTATTTCATACAAATTTTGATATACAGACATGAAATTATATCGCATATTCTGCATTGATTTTAGTCTATGTCGGGCGGTGCTAATTAATACAATGTGGAAGGCGGATCATGACACACAAATTTTTACGCATCGCAAGGCATATCGTATCGTTGGCAATATATATAAACAAAGAACTATGTCATTTTATGCATTTTTGCTCTATGCCTGTTCCTGTGGGGTAAAGAATTAGTAGCTTTGTAAAATTTGTAATGTGCATATGGACATGTGTTTCTTCTATTTTCACTAACCACGTGACACAGGGGTTGGTAACTCAGCATTTAAAAACAAAATGGCGGACAGTGATGTTTATGTGTGATCAAGGGCACAGTGTGCTCGAAACGCGTCACGGGGTGAGAGGAAAATAAAATTCTTACCTGCCAACACTACCTGGGTCTGTTTCTCTCTGTTCGCCGGTGTGGAGGTTCGGAGAGTGATTTTGGAGGATATATATATATATATATATATATACACCAAGGTGTATTGAAGAATGAGTGGGTGTATGAGTGTCTAAATGGATGATTTATTGGGTGCGTGACTGACTGTATCAGTGAGTGATTAAACATGTCTTAATGAACGCATGGGTGAATGACTAATCTGTGTGAATGTCTGTATCAGTCCATCAGTTGGTGTGTAAGTGGATAGGTTTGTGAGTACCTGTGGTTTTTTTCAGTGACTTTCTAAGATTTTTTAAATAATAATTGTTATCTATAACGTCCCTGAAACCTATGGTTTTTCAAGTGAATTTCAAAGGTTTTTTAAATGTGAATTTCTAACTATAACGTCCCTCAAACCTGTGGTTTATTCAGTGAATTTCTAAGGTTTTGTAAATGCTAATCCCTAACTATAACTACCCTCAAACCTCTGTTTTTTTCAGTGAATTTCTAAGGTTTTTTTAAATGCTACTTTCTAACTATGCCTACATAGGTAGGACATGTGCAGAAAGAGGAAGAAAGGTGCAGAAAGAAGCAAGAGAAGTGCAGAAAGAGGCAAGAGAGGTACAGAAAGAGGAAGAAAGGTGCATAAAGAAGCAACAGAAATGCAGAAAGAGGCAAGAGAAGTCCAGAAAGAGGAAGAAAGGTGCAGAAAGAAGCAAGAGATGAGCAGAATGACCCATCAGAGGTGCAGAAAGAGACCTACTTTGACTGTACCTTACAACAGACTCATACAAAGTAGTCTAATCACTAATCCGTCTCCCAAGATGTCTTAAACCTCACTTTTCTCTTGAAGGTTCAATATTCATCAACTGCTCAGAATGTTAGGCCTACCAAATATAAAACAGCAATCCTAAGCATATCACTGTTGTAAGTCTGACCAAGTTTGTGAAGGTATGCATGCGTGTCTCTGCTTTTACCTAGTGACATGTTAGATAAAAATAAACATACAAATACTTGAATACCTGTATTTCAAACAGCATACTCTGTAAATTTGTGTACAAAAAGATAGAAGCAAGAGAAGCGAAGAAAGAAGCAACAGAAAGAGGCAAGAGGGGTGCAGAAAAAAGCAAGAGAGACGCAGGAAAAAGCAAGAGAAGTGCACAAAGAACCTACGGAGGTGCAGAAAGAGGCAAGAGGGGTGCAGAAAGAGGATAGGAAGTGCAGAAAGAGGCAAGAGAGATACACAAAGAGGGAAGCAGGATACAGAAAGAGGCAAGAGGGGTGCAGAAAGAAACAAGAGAAGTGCAGAATGAAGTAACAGGGGTACAGAAAGAGCCAAGAGTGGTGCAGAAAAAGGCAAGAGGGGTGCAGAAAGAGGCAACAGAGTTGCAGAAGGAGAACGAGAACTGCACAAAGAGGCAAGAGAGTTGCAGAAACAGAAAAAAGAAGTGCAAAAAGAGGGAACAGGGGTGCAGACAGCGGCAAGATAATTGCAGAAAGAGGGAAGAGGGGTGCAGAAAGAGGAAAGAGAGGTGCAGAAAGAAGTAAGAGCAGTGCAGAAATAAGCAACAGAGGTGCAGAAAGAGGCAAGAAAAGTGCAGAAAGAAGCAAAAGAGGCATAGAAAGAGGCAAGAGAACTGCAGAAAAGGCAAGAGAGGTACAGAAAGAGGCAGGAGAGGTGCACAAAGAGGCAAACGGGGCTGCAGAAAGAAGCAAGAAAGGTGCAGAAAGAAACAAAAGAAGTGCAGAAAGAAGCAACAGAGGTGCAGAAAGAGACAAGAGGATAGCAGAAAGAGGGAAGAGGGGTGCAGAAAGAGGCACAAGGGTTGCAGAGAGAAGGGACAGAGGTGCAGAAAGAGGCAATAGAAGTGCAGAAGGAAGCAACAGAGATGCAGAAAGGGGGAGGAGGGGTGCAGAAAGAGGCACAAGGGGTGCAGAAAGAAGCAAGAGATGTGCAGGCAGAAACAAAAGATGTGCTGAAAGAAGGAACAGAGGAGCAGAAAGAGGCAACATGGGTGAAGAAAGAGAGAAGAAGGGTGGAGAAAGAGGCAAGGGGTACAGAAAGAATCAAGAGAGCTGCAGAAAGAAACAAAAGAGGTGCAGAAAGAAGGAACAGAGGTGCACAAAGAGGCAAGAGGGGTGCAGAAAGAGGCAAAAGGGGTGCAGAAAGAAGCGAGAGTTGCATAAAGCAACAAAAGAAGTACAGAAAGAAGGAACAGAGGTGCAGAAAGAGGCAAGAGAGGTGCAGAAAGAAACAAAAGAAGTGCAGAAAGAAGCAACATAGGTGCACAAAGAGGCAAGAGGAGTGCAGAAAGAGGGAAGAGGGGTGCAGAAACAGGCACGAGGTGTGCAAACAAAACCAAGAGAGGTGCAGAAAGAAGCAAGAGAAGTGCAGAAAGAAGGAACAGAGGTGCAGAAAGAGGCAAGAGGGGTGCAGAAAGAGGGAAGAGGGATGTGAAAGAAGCACAAGGGGTGCAGAAAGAAGCAAGAGGGGTACAGAAAGAAGCTAAAGAGGTGCAGAAAGAAACAAAATAAGTTCAGAAAGAAGGAACACAGGTGCAGAAAGAGGCAAGAGGGGTGCAGGAAGAGGAGTGTGAAAGAGGCACGAGGGGTGCAGAAAGAAGCAACAGAGGTGCAGAAAGAAGAAACAGAGGTACAGAAAGAGGGAAGAGGGGTGGAGAAAGAGACAAGAGAGGTGCAGAAAGAAGCAACAGAGGTGCAGGAAGAGGGAAGAGGGGTAGAGAAGGAGGCAAGAGGGGTGCAGAAAGAAGCAATAAAGTGCAGAAAGTAACAAAATAAGTGCAGAAAGAAGGAACAGAGGTGCAGAAAGAGGCTAGAGGAGTGCAGAAAGAGAAGAGGGGTGCAGAAAGAGGCACAAGGGGTGCAGAAAGAAGCAAGAGAGGTACAGAAAGATGCAAGAGAAGTGCAGAAAGAAGCAACAGACATGCAGAAAGGGGAAAGAGGGGTGGAGAAAGAGGCAAGAGGGGTGCAGAAAGAAGCAAGAGAGGTGCAGGAAGAAACAAAAAAAGTTCAGAAAGAAGAAACAGAGGTGCAGAAAGAGACAGGAGGGGTGCAAAAAGAGGGAAGAGGGGTGCAGAAAGAGGCAAGAGGGGTGCACGAAGAAGCAAATGAGGTGCAGAAGGAGGCAACAGAAGTGCATAAAGAGGCAAAAGGGGTGCAGAAAGTAGAAGAGATTTGCAGAAAGAGGCAAGAGAATTTCAGAAAAAGAAAGAAAGGTGCAGAAAGAAGCAACAGCAATGCAGAAAGAGGCAAGAGAGGCGCAGAAAGAACAAGAGTGGCTTGTACACCATTAGTACCAATTTAACATCCACATTTAACAATAAGTAACAGGGGACCATTCTAGGTTTACAAAGGACCTTCCACAACGCTGTAACACTTGTCGCTGCATTTTTGGTAATGTTTGAGCCGTTTGAGCTAGAAACAAGGCGTTTTTGTTCAAATCTGAAGATTAGGCAGCAGATGATGGATTATGTGGCTAATGCGGAACATTTTTAATTGTGCGAAAGTCGGTGCAGCCAAACAGTCGCATAATTAAAGTGGCCCTGCTCATACCTCTGACAAGGTCCAGAAGTGCTCCTCAGTGATTCCTTCTTTCTTTTGTCTCATTGAGTCCATAGTTTAGCTTCTATGGAAACGAGGAAGACTAAACCTGAAGATACCACTCCACAACACAGACTACCATACCACATAATTACTCTCCATAACACATAATCCCACTCTACATAATTCCTATACACTAAATACCACATACTTTCTATCCACATAATTTCACTGCACAACATACCACATAATTCCACTACACACAATGTACATCCACTCCACTCCAAAAAACATTAGTAAAACACTTTTATATTTACAATGTCAATAGCTCTAACTCTCGCAAATGCGAAACCTATTACATTGCAAATGCTTCTTTGACTAGTAGTCGTGTTTGCAGAGTGGGGGAGAACGGGTGCTGGGCTTCCGACCAGCGCTCAGGAATTCCGCTGTGTAGGACTTACAGGAGGTACCAGGAGGGCTTGTTGGCCCCAAAGTCCCTCAGGAGTAAAGTGGACTTCATCCCTCAACCCGTAGTGTGCCAGGAGGCGCGTTTGCAGAGTGGTGGAGAAAGGGGGCGTGGTCTCCGAAGACCTCTTAGCAATCCCACTGTGTGGGACTTACTGGAGGTAACAGGAGGGGTAGTCGGCCCCCAAGGACATCTTTGGGGGCCAACTACCCCTCCTATTATCTCCAGTAAGTCCCACACAACAGGATTGCTAAGTTCTCATAGCAGGCCACGCCCCCTTTGCCCATCACTCTGCAAACGCACCTACTGGTATGCTCTTGGTTGGGGGATGAAGTCCCCTTTGCTTGTGGGGGACGTTATCGGCCAACTAGCCTACCTGTTACCACCAGTAAGCCCCACACAGTGGGATTGCTGAGAGGTGGACACAGGCCACACCCCCTTTATCACCACTCTGCAAAAGCACCTCCTGGCGCGCTCTTGGTTGGAAGATGAAGTCCCCTTGCCTCCCTAAGGTCCCTGGGGGCCAACTAGCCCTCCTGTTATCTCTAGTAAGCCACACACAGCTGGATTGCTGAGAGTGGTCCGAAGCCACGCCCCCATTTTGCACCACTCTGCAAACATACCTCCTGGCGCACTGCTGCTCGGGGGATGAAGTCCACTTTAGTCCTGAGGTCCTCAGGACACAAGAGGACCTCATCGCCCCACCTGCAGTGCACCAAGAGGCACGTTTGCAGAGTGGTGTAAAAAGGGGCACGGCCTTGGACCACCTCTCAGCAATCCCACTGTGTGGGGATTACTGGAGGTACCTGGTGGTCTAGTTGGCCCCTAAGGACCCTTAGGATTGAAGGGGACTTAATCCCCCAATTCAGAATGCTCCAGGAGGCGCATTTGCACAGTGGTGCAGGGAGGGGGCGGGGCCTCCGGCAAGATGCCATTTTTTTTAAAATTTGTTTTTTGGAAAGGGCAGCTGTGTGTCCCCCCCCCTTCTCTTAATTATTTTTTGGCCCTTAGGATCCCATCCCCCTGGGCCTGAGCATTTCTTTTTTTAAACAGGAAGGGCCTGCGTAGCCCTCCTTCCCTGGGCCACTATTGGCCCTGGGGACCCCATCCCCCGGGGCCTGGCCTAATTTTTTTAATTTTATTTTTTTATTTTCCTGGGAGGGGGGGCTGCGTGGCCCCCCTCCCCTGGGCCACTTCTGGCCCCGGGGACCCCATCAACCAAGGCCGGACCTCAACGTTGTGGACCGTGAGGTGAGCCCCAATGCCCCCACGGTCCCTGCTGGTTCCCCACCTCCTGTGGGAGCCGGCATTGCTTTTGGACAAAGGGAGCTGCTGACATGCAGCTCCCCTTGTCCAAAAGCAATACTGCTTTGCTTCATGGAAGTGAGAGCAGGTTTCCTGCTCTCACTTCCATGAAGCAATGCATAAGTTTGCAATGACAGGGCGGGAGCCATGCTCCTGCCCTGCCATTGCAAACTGCAATGTCCCGGGGTGGGCACCCCGGGACATTGCCGGAGCCGGCCCTGGGGGGTGGCGGTTCCCAGGGCCATGAAAGGCTTCAAGAGGATGGCTGCACGGCTCCCTCCCAACTTATGCAAAGCCCCGGGGAGGTGGCGGTCTCCAGGGCCGGGGGTCCGCAACGGACCCCTGTATTTAATTTACTGTATGCCCCGGGGAGGTGGTGGTCCCCTGGGCAGTGTGGGGGGCAGAAGCCCCCCCGCCCACACTTTCTTAATATTTTTTTTACAAAGCCCCGGGAACATGGCGGTCCCCGGGGCTGCAGGGGGGGCATGAGGCCCCCCGCAATTAAAGTCAAAAGCCCCAGGGAGGTGGCGGTCCCAGGGGCCGCGTGCCCCCGCATATTATAAATAAAGCCCCGGGGAGGTGGTGGTTCCTGGGACTGCACATTGCCCCCGGGACCAAGCCCACCCGGGGGCTTTAAGAAAACAAAGTGCAGGATACCGCGAACCCAACGCGAATCCTGCCTTTTTTAAAAAAAAAATGCTTTTTGAGGCCCTTGGGATCCCAGTGGGACCCCCTGAGCAGGCCTAGGGGGTCAGGGTGTTTCTACCCTGCCCCCTTTTCTTTTTTTTTTAACCTTTTTTAACCTTTTTTCTTGTGACTTGGTTCTACCGAGTGACAAGATGGCTGCCAACACTTCCTGGTTTGGAGTGTTGACAGCCAATCAAAATGAAGCTCGAGCTCGGGAGGGTTTGCGGTGTTGTGGGGATTCTGCACCTACACAGAACTATGCATAGGAAAACAGGACCACAGTGTATAGGGGTGTACCAACCTACCACCTTAGTGCCCAAAATCCCAAAACCGACTAGCTATAGTGTCTCATTCGTTCTCCTCCAAAACCAAGAAGCCACAAATGATTACACAACCCAGAACACAACACTCCTGACTCTCTCAGGAATCGCGGTGGCAAGACATACCCTTTCGCTCGCTCACTCATACTTGTCCACAGATATGAATTGGCAGAGTCACTGTAATAGTTCAAAATGTTTATTTTAACTATCGTGCTCTATAATACAGTATACGAGCCACTACCAGCAGCAAAATGCATAAACTCAGAACAATTAGCATTGTTACAATTCCATAGAGTACAAAGGGGGATGTCATTATATAAAGACAGTGGAAAAAGGACTATAAGGCGTAACCACCCTCCCCTTGACTGGAAGAAGCTTATTATAAAAAAGAAGATCTCAGGGCTTTGTCAGCAAACCCCATACCTTAAAGCCTAGATGTAAGGTTTACATCATAGGAACAGCATAGCTCTTCTCCATGGAAAGGGCTCTCTCCAAATGTGTTAAAACAACATGCATCCCCGTAATATCAAAGCACAAGTCTCCAGCAGTGCATCTGTGTTTAGCATGTTATGTCTAGGTGCTAGGGACTGACCAGAACAGAATAACAAGGGGCATTGTTTATCGACCTTGCACTTTGTGTTCAGACTAAACTCCAGGAACTTAGCAGAGAATGCGAAAAGCAGACAGTTCTCATGTGAAAGGAATAAATAGAGTCTTGCAAAATAAAGTCATGTAGCAAAAGCAGCATCATGGCAGCAAAGCTCATGCTAACTTAGCAATGTCGACAATGACCCTAATGGCCATATAACACCTTCCCCTTGGTAAGGTCATAGGACATAGACAAAGGACCAAAACAGAGTTCAAAAGCCAAGCAGAGTTCACAGGCATCTGAAAAAACCAAAGTGGAAAAAAAAAAGAAAGAAAATAAAATTATTTATCTTCTTTTATGGTTGAAAAGTAAAGGTGTGGCGTCTCCGGGTACATGTTATGATGAAGGAGGTGGTAAATCCATCAAAGTACGTGAACTTAAGAATGCAATTCCCTCCAAAAGAGCATCTCTATCGTTAGTAGAAAAAAGGGATGCCATCCAATCAAGTAGGTCGAAGGAACAAACGTGCTCCTCATAATCTGATGCTTCCAAAAGCATAACTGGACAACTTGCGTGATATTCGGTGAAACTCTGATGCAAGAGGTTCTGCGCAGCCGCACAGATATCCCATTCAGCCAAGACTCCAAGTGCTGGTTGCACGCAAGTAAAGTAGACCAAGCGAAAAGTTAATCCATAACTCACGCATTGCTAATGGCAGGCATCCAAAAACCTGTTGCTTTCGATCACGGTACAGTTGCAATTGGCCTGGTCTGTGCATTACCACAAGATGAGCAGCCATTGCGCAGCAGCAACAGAAGAAGCAGGATTCCACCAGCTAACGCTAGCAATAAAGAGAATCCTCCGAAGACACTGGAAAAAATAGAATGAATAAAAGCTGGTATTACTCCAATTATCGTCTGAAAAGAAGTCACAAGGCCGGCTCCCACCTGTTTAAAAAAATGTGCAAGACCTTTAGTGTCAGACGCATTAAATATTTGATGTATAAGCTCCCCAAAGTGGAGTGGGAGGTTAGTGTTCAGAAGTGACTGAATTTCACTAGATGTTCTAGCCACCTGTAACTCGAAGGTCTCTCGAGCTGAAGTGAGAGCCACTTCTTGTTGGAACAATAGCGCTTTGCGCCTGCTCAATTTGTTGAAATCTGTTTTCAAAGTCAGAATGAAAGGCCAAAGGGAACTATCTGCATTCCCATGCGGGGGCGGAAAAAGCACATTGCTACAACAAGTAACGCGTTGTGAAACAGTTACTAAATACGGGACTCCTGCCCGTAAACCACAGCAGTCTTGGTTGTTTAAAATAAGATAACTGCCGTTAATCAACAGGGTAAAAGCTGGAATTATTGATGGTACTGGAGTCCCTTTCAAAAAACATGCAAGATTAGGCGCTGATACATTACATGCGCCGTGCAATTTAACGTGTTTACAAACTAGGGAATGTCCTACTGTGGAATCGCAGTCCTCCCCTGTTAGGAAGACCTCCTTATCCTCCCGTTGACATCTGTAAGTGAAAAGTAGGGACCATAATTCATGCAAAAATGCACTACCCAGGGGTTCAAAGCGGCCAATTTGGAAATGTTGCATGCAAGATTTAAACTGAAACAGTGAGAATGGGAGAGAAATATCCCCATGAACTAACCAAACCGCTGAGTCCGTCTCCGTCACAGAGAAAGGCAAGGGCTCCAATTGTTCAATGTGCAATAACGTGTATGTAGCATCTTTCATGGACATAAAACGCTGTATATCAGTCAGATTAAATGGTAAAAACAGAGCAGAAGCATTCAAATAATCCCAAGGGACCTTTCCCATTTTAAGGGTCTGTAACGTCCATGCAAATTGCATTACTGATCGTAATTGATTTTGACCATGATATAACACAGATACATCATTCTGAACAATATAAATAACAAAAGAAACAATGTTATCCAATGTATAAATACGTGAAGAAAGTGTATTGATGCTATTGTCGACCACAGCAAGAACTTTTTCTAAATTTGCTTGATTAATTTGGCGCAGACGAAAGGCTGCATCCATCTGCGAAAGTTTCCAAAATTCATTATAAGCTGCATATATAAACCTTTTAGATCTGGGTACCCTGGGTCCTAAGATAAAATCAGCCAAATTGATGTCATTCGATGAGAGCGACAGGTGTTGTTTCACTGATGATAGGGTGGAATGTTCCAACCATTGTTGGCATAATTTACCCACCGAGTATGTGGTGACCGAATGTAAACGTGGATAACGAGGGTCCGGTCTAGTCTGTGTGAAATCAGGTGTTACATTATAAAAACACAATTGACATGCACTTGAATTTGTTTGCCACACCAACCAACCGGATGAATCAATTTCTGAGACATTAAAAGTGTCATTTTGAAACAAAGCCCGCAATGCATCGATAGTATAATTCGTTCTGGCACCCCAATTGTCATATTCCGCTAAAGACAGAATAGATGGGATATTCACATTTTTTACAGTTGCCAAACCAAAGCACGTGGTTTGATAAACGGTATCATTTAAAAATAAAATTTGAGCCAGGATTAGGCAGGCACGATGCAGAGCCTCAGTTCCCTGAACCTGCCAAGGCTTTGTGCCCCAGATTGATTTTAAATCAATGGTCTCTTTCCAGTGATCATAACCCTGTGTGGCCAATTTAGTCCTAAAAGAGTTGGAATAAATCAATTTAGTGTGTGTCAGGATAAATTTGGATTGAGATGACAATTGTAGTTTAAAGAAATAGGATTCCGGATTGGACGTGTTATAATCCGTAAAATATGTGAACTTATTTCTAAAAAAATTTGAACTCCTTTTTATGGGAGTAGGACAATGTTCCCATCGAGTGTAATTAAAAACCAGTCTTAAAGTGTTTGTCTTATGCAAAAAATGATGCCCATAGTGTTGATAACAGAAGAGATCAGCATATTTGGCAGAATTTAAATACAAATCTTCAGCATCAAAAGCAGCATAATATTTTAAATCAGAAAACAATGAATGTACTGCTTGCACATCCCAATCATCAGAATGTATGTCTCGTGTTACCACATCTCCTAATGAGATGCGAAACACGTATGGCACCCTGAGCACCTCCATCGGGCCGTGAATTTCGAAAGCTACTTTATCCCAAACAATGCCGTCTGCAACCGGGAATGCTGAAATGTTCACATGAGTCTGATCACGTTTCATGATGTGGGACGATGTGTGTGGGGCCAGAATTCCATCGACTAAGTTCACAGCAGAGCGTTCTGGCAAATAATGACCATTGATGAGTAAGAAGAATACTGTCACAAATCCAATCGACATAAAGAGGAAAAGTAGGATAAGCACCAACCAAATGTAGGTCCATGGGGGGACCAGGTACGTCTTTTTGAACAAAAAGACCAAAATACTTAAATTAGTTGGTGGAACAGCCAAACTAGAAGACGAGGAGGATGAGTCATAAGAGAAGCTAGCATGGTCCACAAAGTACCCATTTTCACCCCTCGGTATTAAAGGTGGGTGAGAGTTATTAGCATGATGTTGTCGAGGATTGCTCGGCACTTCCATGTTGGACTCATCTGTGGGATACGTATACTCGACATCTGCGGTGGAAGAAGCTGGAGGCAAAACAGGTGAAAGGTCAACAGCAGTTTCCATCTCATCCTCAGTGGTACAGGCTTTAGTCGTAGAGGTTGAGGCGACCGGATGCAAAGAGATAGCGTTGCACGAAACTGCAGGTGTGACACTATTCAGAATCGGCCAGACGGTGTAACTTGACATTGTCCACTGAGATGCATCTGTTGTCTTTGCGACCAGGTAAAGGTGGCAAAATGACTGTACCTTGAATCAAAGTACTGGAACTGGTGCATGATATGAGGGACCAAATTCTTTTTTGTTCTCAAGCTTTTCTCATACCAGATCACCAATCTTGGGAAGCCAGCCGGCAACTGGAATCAGCAGTGCTGCATCATTGGATGAGGGTAAATGTTCAGTTGCGTAGCTGTCACAGGTCTTTTGTAGATCCTGTAACTCAGTAGAATGATTATCTACGTCAAAGATTGCGGCTGCCGCCACAACGTCTAGACCATCAAGGTCTGGCACAAACATTTTAATGCCAAAGAGCATTTTGTATGGGGTCCGCCCACCCAGAGATCTTCTAGGGAGATTATTAAGTGCACGTTGAACACCATACAAGTGGGCCAGCCAGTTCCTGCCAGTACCTAAGACTCTAGCTGTCAAGGATTGCTTTAAGTCACTGTTCATCCACTTCACAATTGAACTGCCCTCAGTCCTGTATGGAGACGAAAACTGCACCAGCACCCCCATTGACTTCATCGCGTCCTTGTACGCCTTAGAGGTGAACGCTGGACCTTGGTCAGAGTGGAAGGTGCCACAGGCAAACATCCTGACAAAGACACTCAAATCCCTGATGACATTTCGAGCGTCAGCACTGAGTTGTGGCCAAACCCAAAGGAATCTAGTGCACGAATCAACTGCAACTAAAATGTATTTATATGCAGTATCAGAAGAGAATGGACCGCAGTGATCAAGATATACCCAGCCAAATGGTTGATTAGAAATACATAGCTGTGTTTGTGGTGGGCGCGACACCATAGATGGTTTGATTTGTTGACAAATGTCACAAGAAAGCACATAATTACGGGTTTGTTTATATAAACCACGCCACCAATAACATTGCTGTAAAATCGAGACCGTCGCAGACAACCTGGCATGTGCAGAAGCCATGCCCTCGTGCGCGGCTCTGATCAAAGCAAGTCTGCGGTCCATGTTGGGAATCAGCCAATTCCCAACAGATGGAATAGAAGCATAAGGAACTTGTTCGGGAGAAATATGATAAGAGTATTTCGAAGGGAAACCCTAAGGATAAGCAGTTCCCTCCCTTGTAGCAGCTACCGCTGACAGAATATCATTATCTATTTTAGTCATGGACCTTGTAACTGCTGCTATGGAACACGTGGCTACTGCATATTTGGCCGCTTCGTCAGCTAAAGAATTACCAAGAGCATGTGCTCCCACACGCTGATGGCCAAGAGTATGTATAACATGTGTGAGGGGCAGACATTGTTTAAGGTCTGCAACTCGAACCCAAAGCATCTTATGCCTAATTGCGCTTCCTTTAGAGTCTCGATAGTCATTTCATGATCAAAAGAATAAGTTGTCATTAAAAGACTGAACACAGTAGTAAGAATCGCACACAATAAGAGTATTCACATTAGGATCTGCAAAATCGAGAGCAAGAACAAGAGCACGCAGCTCCGCCAATTGTGCCGTACAGTCCCCAAGTGCTTGAGTATGCACTATGGAAGACTTAAACTCTCCATTGACAATGGAACCAGCAACAATTGTGCAAGCCGCAGAATAAGCGTGTTTGGAGCTGGTGGCTGGTTGAGCCAAGCCATCGGTGTAAATGATACATTTGTGCTCATGTAAAGGAAGCAATGACAACGGAGGAGGATGAACTTGTTCATACTGTAAAAACCCCTGTGCCTGAAGTGCAGGGACAAAGATAAACGAGACATCAGATGATGTGAAAGACGTAGCCCATTGTATCCAACAGGGATGTAATGCCTTAGAGTTAGCTACACTTGCCTTGGTCACAGCCTCCAATGCAGGGAAGGATGTGACCATAAGAATGCATTTACCTTGCGCCAGTGAGTGTTCTTTCAGAATCGCCATTTGGACCGCCGTTAAAAAAATTTCAACAATGGAAAAGCGCATTTCAGCTGCAGTGTACAAATGTGATTTGTGTGCTATAGGTACTGGGTTCCCCTCATAGAACGTCAAGTAAGTGAAACCCACCTTCCCAGGTATTATACGTATCACCAGATTCGTGGTGTTATCACACGTCAACAAGTAGATAGTTGCAAGCATGTCAGATTGCAAAGATTGTAGGATAGAGGTATGTTCCGGAAGCCAGCTGGCAGAAGAATATGTTGGTTGTATCAACGCATAAAGCGGTTTGATACGCTGGGCATACTCGGGAATGTATGTCCTCCCGAAATTCAAAAATCCCAGCAAGGACTAAAGTTTTTTCAGTGTAGAAGGGGGTTGACAGTGTGCACATTTCTCCAGGAAGTGGGGGGCTAACCCCTTTCCTTCATTATTGAGCTCATAGCCCAAAAAGAGCACTGCCAAATGAGCGATGTGTGATTCTGCAAAATTGAATTTATATCCATAGTCCCTTTTACGTCTCCTAAAATCCCCATGTGTCATGGGGTACCACAGGGCTCAGCGATAAGTCCGATTCTGTTTAATGTCTACTTGCGCCCTCTCATCTCCATTATTAGATCCTTTGGCGTGGATCTTGTAAACTATGCGGATGACATGCAATTGGTGTTTTCTTTAGAGGGGAACCAGGCAATCACCCTGGATATTTTTCAGGAGTGTATGCAGAACACCGCAAACTGGCTCAGAAACAACTCTCTACAATTTAACGGAGGAAAAACGGAGATTGTATACTGCTCCACGTCCAGGATTGCCCGGCCTTTTCCTATAGAGCTCCAAATAACACCAACAGACAAACCTGTAGTGCCAGCTAAAACGGTGCATAACTTGGGAGTTTTGTTGGATGATAATCTCCAGCTAGAATCACAAGTTACCAAAGTAGTTGGTACATGTTTCTCTCTGCTTAGAGCTCTGAGAAGAATTCTGCCGCTACTACCGACTGCCATCAGACCCCAAATTGTGAGGTGTATAATCCTGAGCAGATTAGGATTATTGCAACTCACTATATTTGGGGGCTCAAAGTCACTACTTCAAAAGCTGCAAAGGATTCAGTCAATTGCAGCTAAGCTGGCTCTAAATAGGCAGCGTAGTTCTTCACTTCTCTAGCCTTGAAAGATCTCCACTGGCTGCCGATCTGCCAGAGGATACAATTTAAATCCCTGTGTACCGTGTTTAGAGCATTGCACGGAATGGGCCCAAAGCCCGTGCAGAGGAAATTCTTATGGTATGTTCCCGTGAGAGACCTTCGGTCAGCAAATGCTCACTTAGTGAACATTCCAAGAATTAAGAAAATGAAGTCGGGGGGCAGAGCATTCGGTGTAACAGCCGCACGGCTGTGGAATGAACTCCCCCTAGACATTAGGCAAATTCAATCTTTGCCCCTATTTAGAAAGCAGCTAAAAACCTGGCTGTTTCCCAGGTAGGGTCTGGCTGAGTTCCCAATAATGTTTTCCTGGGTAAGATGCTCACAGGCTCTAATGTCGATTTTGTCAGTCACAGCGCCAGGATACCCGTAGGGTGACAGTATGTGCTATATAAGAACTATTTACATTACATTACATTACATTACATTACATTACATAGTCGGCAAACGCTGAAATGATGCGGTCGACTCGGACAAGATGCGACATAAGCTCATTGTCCGTTAGATAAATGTCATCCACGTACAAGAACGCATTGGGATCTATGTCGGGTAACAAAGACACAACACGCGCAGTTCTTATACCCCATAGGCAAGCGTGTAAATTTTTTCTGATTTCCGACAGCGGTGAATGCTGTCAAGTCACGGCTCTCAGGAGCCAGATTGTGACTGTAGAAACCATTGGATATGTCCAGTTTAATTTTGTATTTTTTACAAACAAGGTTTCACCAGCGCAGAGCTGTGTGTGTTTTGCACTGCAAACGTGCGACAATGACTATTCAAATTTCGGTAATCCAACACAATGCGATATGAACCGTCAGGTTTTGATACCGTAAAAAGAGGATTATTCATCAGTTATGTACATGATTCAATCACTCCCTGATATTCTAACTGTGTTAGAATGTCACAAACGTGCACCTTAGCTTTGCGCTTGATTGGATATTGCGGTTGTGGCTGTGGCGCAGACCGTAAAGGTATCTCATGTGCCGATGAATCTATATCCCAACCTACCTGATTACGGTACACCCCTGGGGCAAGGGCCCAAGCCCACTCAGCTGCTAAAGCCTTTGCATGCTCCTCAGGGACATAACGCGAAAAACTCGGAAGTATCACGTCCTCCCCTTTAGAAGCGGCTAACACAAATGGTGGAGGCCAATCTGCCTCCGCCAACAAAATGTCGTACGAGGAGGTTAGATTTTCCCAGAAAACCGCTTTGACTGGACACTGCACATCACATTCAATTTGGAAAATAATCTCATAGAGTCTATCCGGGGGTAGGGGCAACCCGGGTATCTGCAGTTTCTACTGTCATGAATGTATCAGTTACTGTCGCCTCCAGACAGGGACGCAGTGCCTCCCGCACTATTGTAACCTCCGCTGCGCTGTCGAGCAGAGTCACTGCCCATGTCCAGTCCAGGAGTTGCGTTCTCACCGTCTGAGGCATACCTCGCTGTTAAAGCGGCAACTTTTTTCTTCCGATACGGAGGTCGAAAACGAGGCAGGTCCTCTTGTTTGGCTTTAACGTCAAACTGTCGAGGTTGATCTCATCCCTGTTGATTAGTTGGACCTTTGCCACGATCCTGGCGCTCCCCTCCACCGACTTGAGAGTCCGATGTGTCCTGTAAAGAACGAGGAGAGCGCTGATCAGGGACTTGAAATCTATCAGAAGTCTTAATTTTCGCGCAGTCGCGCAAATCATAAGTACGCTCAGAAGACTCAGGTGTCATGAACCAGCACGCAAACCTTGCTTCTGCTGTTGCTGCCCCTGTTTTTTATTTTTCCAGTTCTTTTTAGGAAAGAACGGGCGCCCGTCTTTATCAGTTTGGGCCTTTTGTGTTTGAGATTGTGTCTGCATTTGAGTAAATGGCTTAACTCCCAGACTATTGCGGCCAATAGTTTTATAATCCTTTGCAATAATCTTGGGTAATTCGCAAGGCTTATCTGCGTCTGCGACAGCCTCTAAGCGGTAAGCCACTTGTAAGCTCACAGCATCACCCTTGACATTAGCAAGGATTATATCAGCAACCACGTCGAACACCCCCACCAGTCTCATCCCTAATTCCAGAGCCGCCTCGGATCCGTGTTCATCCTGAACACGTTTTATCATGGAAGGGAGTACAGTCATGGAGGGAGTGCCGAAACACTTCGAATAAACCGCTGCAAACACCTTGCCCCAGGTGTTACAATCAGCCAAATCGGGAATCAAGTCTTTACGCAAAATGTATGGTTAAGATCCTGTGTTTCTCCACAGGAGTGGTATTCAGAAAAACAGCTTTGATTTGCCCAAATTTCTCAGCAAGCCAATAAGGTAACTCATCCTTATTTTGCGGACGCTTGACCATTAAAGAATTAACCATAGGAGGACTGATGGTTACACCACCAGGTCCAGCTGGTTGTGCAGCAATGCAAGGTGGACCCCCCTGAAAGTTGCGTGACATGAACTGTATGACAGCTCGATGTACACGTATCAAAGAAGTATGTAATACGCGGAGCTCTGCAATCGTTGCAGTTGTTAAGTAACGCGGGTGTGGGGAATACCTATCCGAAACGGGCCATGTGGCCCCCTCTATCGATAAACGGCCTAAACGGACAGGCGTTATTGTGTGAGGAAAGGCACCATTAAACCAAATTTGGTGTTGCCAAGCCGTGAGTGGAACCTCAAGAGTTCTATACGGTCTATATTCCCGCGGAATCACGGTGGCAGTATACTCGTGAAACAAATTGTCTGTTCCATCGACTGCCGGGAAGGTGACCCAGGAACAAAATACCTCAAAGCGGAAAGCTGGATCTGCCTCTACAACAAAAATAACGTCAACACCTGCATCAGGTACTCCAAATTGATTTAAATAAGCCCTGAGCGGTGCGCGGTTAGGAGCCTGTATGGCAACCGCCATAATGAATAATAGAGAATAACAACCTAAACGTGGCAGCGCAACAAAGGATTCAAAGAAAAGAAAGACCTTTTAAAATTCAAGCATGGAAAACCTATAATATATCACGATATAGGAGGCTGCACCGTCGCAGCTGTCTCCAGAAACAGAAGTGAGGGGATTGTGGATAAGCACAAGCACTACGCAGGAGTCTCGCAAATAAGAACCAGACCAAACGTTGGCAGCGCCATGTTGCGAAGATTCTGCACCTACACAGAAATATGCACTGGAAAACAGGACCTTGGTGAATAGGGGTGTACCAACCTACCACCTTAGTGCCCAAAATCCCCAAACCGACTAGCTATAGTGTCTCATTCGTTCTCCTCCAAAATCAAGAAGCCACAAATGATTAGACAACCCAGAACACAACACTCCCAACTCTCTCAGGAATCGCAGTGGCAAGTCATACCCTTTCACTCGCTCACTCGTACTTGTCCACAGATAAGAATTGGCAGAGTCACTGTAATAGTTCAAAATGTTTATTTTAACTATCGTGCTCTATAATACAGTATATGAGCCACTACTAGCAGCAAAATGCATAAACTCAGAACAATTAGCATTGTTACAATTCCATAGAGTACAAAGGGGGATGTCTTTATATAAAGACAGTGGAAAAAGGACTATAAGGCCTAACCACCCTCCCCTTGACTGGAAGAAGTTTATTACAAAAAAGAAGATCTCTGGGCTTTGTCAGCAGACCCCATACCTTCAAGCCTAGATGTAAGGTTTACATCATAGGAACAGCATAGCTCTTCTCCATGAAAAGGGCTCTCTCCAAGTGTGTTAAAACAACATGCATCCCCGTAATATCAAAGCACAAGTCTCCAGCAGTGCAGCTTTGTTTAGCATGTTATGTCTAGGTGCTAGGGACTGACCAGAACAGAATAACAAGGGGCATTGTTTATCGACCTTGCACATCGTGTTCAGACTAAACTCCAGGAACTTAGTAGAGAACGCGAAAAGCAGACAGTTCTCATGTGAAAGACATAAATAGAGTCTTGCAACATAAAGTCATGTAGTAACGTGCGCAAAAGTAGCATCATGGCAGCAAAGCTCATGCTAACTTAGCAATGTCAAGAATGACCCTAATGGCCATATAACAGCAGATCCACCGTGGTCACTAGATATCGATATGTTTTATTTTTAAATTTCTCAGGAACTACTGAACGGATTTACACCATTTAAAGTAAAGAGTGCACTCTGGACCAAGAGCTACCTCTCTGCCAAATGTGGTGTACTTCCGTTCAGCAGTTTGGGCTGTAGCTGCAACAAAAATTCCTATCAATCAATCAGGGAATTGTAAGCGCGCTACTCACCCGTGAGGGTCGCAAGGTGCGGAGGGGGGTCCGCAGATCCGTAGAGCCAGGTCTTGAGGGTCTTCCTGAAGGTGTTCAGGGAGGGGGCGCCTCTGATGTCTGCCGGTAACACGTTCCAGGTCTTGGCTGCAATGTGAGAGAAGGATCTTCCGCCTGCTCTGGCTCTGTGGATGGGCGGGGTTTTGGCCAGTGCGAGGTTGGAATATCGGAGGTTTCTTTTGGGTACGTGGAAGTTGATTCTGTCGTTGAGGTATTTGGATCCGTTGTTGTGTAGGCATTTGTAGGCGAGAGTGAGGATTTTGAAAGTGACTCTTTTCTCCTTGGGGAGCCAGTGGAGACTTCGTAGGTGTTGGCTGATGTGTTCGTGTCGGGGGATGCCGAGGACAAGTCTGGCGGCAGTGTTCTGTATTGTCTGGAGTTTGCAGGAGTAGGGACTTGTTGATGCCGGCGTAGAGTGCGTTTCCACAGTCCAGTCTGCGGGTGATGAGTGCGCGGGTGACTGTCTTCCTTGACTCAGGGGGATCCACTTGAAGGTCTTGCGGAGGATGCGGAGGGTGTTGAAGCAGCTGGAGGTGACGGTGTTGACCTGTCGGTTCATTGTGAGTGATGAATCGAGTATGATGCCGAGATTCTTGGCGTGGTCTGAGGGGGTAGGTGGGCTTCCGAGGGCGGTCGGCCACCAGGTGCTGTCCCATGCAGAAGGGGTGGTACCGAGGACGAGGACTTCTGTCTTCTCGGCGTTGAGCTTCAGGCAGCTGTTGGTCATCCAGACTGTGACGTCTTGCATTCCCTTCTGGAAGTTGAGTTTGGCAGTGGTGGGGTCTTTGGTGAGGGAGAGGATGAGCTGGGTGTCGTCGGCATAGGATACGATGTTGAGGCTGTGTTGTCGGACGATGGCTGCGAGGGGGGCCATGTAGATGTTAAAGAGGGTGGGGCTCAGTGATGAACCCTGGGGGACTCCGCAGGTGATTTTTGTGGGGTCGGAGAGGAAGTGTGGGAGTCTGATCCTTTGGCTTCTTCCGGTGAGGAATGATCGGATCCAGTCCAGGGCTGTTCCTTGTATGCCTGCGTCGTGTAGTCTGGCGACCAGTGTGCGGTGGGAGACGGTGTCGAAGGGCACTGATAGGTCGAGTAGGATGAGGGCTGTGGAGTGGCCTTGGTCCAGGAGGGTGTGGATGTCGTCTGTGGCGGCGAGTAGGGTGGTCTCTGTGCTGTGGTTGCTTCGGAATCTGGATTGGGATGTGTCGAGGACGGCGTTCTCTTGAATGAATCGTGTCAGTTTCCTGTTGACTGTTTTCTCTGCAACTTTGGCTGCGAAGGGGAGGAGCGAAATGGGCCGATAGTTCTTGACGTCGGTGGGGTCAGCTGTGGGATTCTTGAGCAGGGGTCTGACTTCTACGCATTTCCAGTCATCTGGGAAGGTGCCTGTTTTGAAGGTGGTGTTGATGGTGGTTTGTAGTTCGGGTTCGATGGCGGCCGCGGCTCTGTGGTAGATGTGAGGGGGCAGGGGTCAGTGGGGGCCACCGAGTGGATGCTTTTCATGGTTGAGGCAGTGTCTTCGTCCATGATCGGTGTCCAGTTGGAGATGGTGGGCTGGCTGGTGTTTCTGGGGGGCGGGGGGCCGTCTGTGGCACCTGGTGGATGGTCGATGAAGTTGTCATAGAGGTTTTTGATCTTGAGGTGAAATAGGTTCCAAGCTTGTCGCAGAGGTCTTGAGATGGGGTGATGTTTGTGGCTTCGCTGCGTCGGTTGGTGAATTCTTGAATGACACTGAAAAGTTCCTTGGAGTTGGTGGAGTTGGCCAGGATTTTGTTGTGGATGAAGTTCCTCTTAGTGGCTCTGATCTGGTTGTGGTAGTCCGTCATGGCGTTCTTGTAGGTGGTGTGGTTTTCGGTTGTTTTGGTGTTTCTCCAGTTCTTCTCCAGGCGTCTGCAGGTGCGTCTGGCTTCTTGGAGAGCGGTGGTGAAACAGGCGGCTTTCCTGGGGCATTGTCTGTCGGGGTTGCGTAGCGGGGCGAGCTCGTCTACACAGTTGGAGATCCAGGTGTGGAGTTCTCTGGCTGCGTTGTTTGCGTCGGGTGCCCAGGTCTGCTTGTTTCGGGTGAGGGTGGAGTTAAGTTGCTCGTTGGTAACCTTGCTCCAGTTCCTTTGAGGTGTGCGTGGGGCTGGTTTGGGTGCCTTGGGTTTGTTGATGGCGAAGTGTACGCAGTGGTGGTCGGTCAATGGCGGCTGCGTTGTGTGGCTGAATTGGACACTTTCTCCTGCCGTGAAGATGGGGTCGAGGGTGTGTCCTGCTCTGTGGGTCGGTGTGTTGACGAGTTGTTTAAGTCCGATGCTGGCGAGGTTGTCATGAAGGATAGTGGCGTTGGGGTCGCTGGGGTTGTTGAGGTGGAAATTCAGGTCTCCAATGAGTATGTAGTTTGTTGAGGTGATGGCGTGGGGTGCGATGAAGTCGGTGATGGTGGTGGCGAAGGGTGTTCGGGGGACGGGGGGGTCTGTAGATGAGGGTTCCTTGGAGTGTGGCTTTGGGGGTGGTCTGGATCTGGAAGTGCAGGTGTTCAGCAGAGGGGAAAGTTTTGCTGGAGGTGGTGAGGCGGAGGGTGCTCTTGTGGGTGATGGCGAGGCCCCCTCCTGGGTGGTTCGGGCGGTCTTTCCTCTGGATCTTGTATCTATCTGGGATGGCGGTGCTGATGTCGGGGCGGAGGATGCATTGGTCCAGGTCTCTGTGAAGAAGGCGATGTCGGGCGAGAGAGAGTCGAGAAGGTTCCGGATTTCCATGGCGTGTTTGTGTACGGAGCGTACGTTGAGGAGGACGCATTTTAGGGTGTCGCCGGTGCTGGCGTCGCCGGTGCTGGTGAGGGTCTGGGGGCAGTGGAGGCAGGAGAACTGGCTGTGGGTCGTGTTCGGCTAGGCCTGTTGGCATTCTCTAAGTCTTCCAGGGTTGAGTGCGAGGAGGGTGGTGGCGTCGTAGCGATGGGTAGTGGGAGGTCCAGGGTTCCTTGCCCTGGCCGCAGTCGGGGTGCGGGCGGGCGTAGCTGGGCTTGCCTTTGGCATGCCTTCAGTGCACCGGCAGCGCACCCGCTGCGCGCGTCCGCTGAGCAACCGCGCAGCGCCCGCCATTAAGTAGGGGAGGTGGGAAGGAGGAGAGGCTGGGAGGCGGGAGCAGGGGAATTCCGGGGGGAAATTCTGGGGGGGAATTCTGGGGGGGAGGGGCCGCAGGGGCAGCAGCGGCGAAAGGCAAAAGGAACAGGCAGGCAGGAGAAAATAAAAACAGTGGTGGAATTAGAGCAAGACACCGATGGGCACAATAACAGTGGCACAACATGGAAAAATTAAGGAAATTAACATAGAGAAAACACGTTTTGGGACCCCCTTTTTTCTTGGCCCCCGCTTGACGAATCACCCCAAAATCTTCAAGACAGGAGCTGACCAGAGTGCCCCATTAGTTTTGAAAATGTGGCTAAGATTCGTCAAACGGCCCCAAAAATATTGGCAAATTAAAAAAAGCTTTTACTATGGAAACTAGGTCCTAACTATAACTACCTACTGGTGACCGCCAGTAGGTAATATATATATATATATATACCCTGGGCGTAGTTCGCGTAGTCGCGCTACGCGAAGCTACGAGAAGACGTTGAAGCGCTACGCGAGCTACGCGTAGCTACGCGAGCGTGCGTAGTTGCTTGTCGCGCCCATTCGCGATGCGCTTTTCTTCTTCGGGAACGCGTTGTGCGTGTTCGGGACGCTGTTTGCGTGCTCGGGGGATAGTATCTCACGAACTTACCCATGCGGTCGCCTATGGGCGCGGCCATCTTGTTTTTCACTTGTCCCGCCCGTTCGCGATGCCTTATTTCCTGTTCCGGGTCGCGTATAGCGTGCTCGCAATGCGCATTTCATGTTCGGGAACGCGTCGTACGTGTTCGCAACGCTTTTTGCGTGCTCGGGGAGAAATATCGCGCGAACTTACCCATGCGATCGCGATGGGCGCGGCCATCTTGTTTTTCACTCTATGCTATGGTTCTGGGTCTGCTTTTCTACCCTCCCTCAATCTTTGCAATCCTTAGTTTTTTACACTGTTTTTCAATTTTTTTTTATTTATTAGCTATCTCTCTGTGTGCCTAAGTCTATATTTTGCATTTATTTCTACTTTTTACTGTGTTTTTTTTACTTTTCTACTGTTTTATATTACTTTCTTCTTTAAGCTCCTACTTCTTCCCCTAACTTTATTTTTCCCTTCTAACTTTTCTTTTCCGCCTCCTCCCACACACCCCAGAACCATGGCGAAGGGTAGCAGCAGCAATAACGGCTCCAAGAGCAAGGCGCGTGCGCCCAAGAGCCGCCTGCCTTGCGGCAGACTGCGCCCTGCAGGGGTGCAAGCCCGACAGCTTTTTAGCGAGGCGGAGGTGGCCGCCCTTGTTTTTTTGTGCAGCGCCACCTCCCCTTGACCTTGGCAGCAGGCGGCAGGCCAGGCTCCGGGTACCCTACCCAGGAGCGCCACCGCCGGTGGGCGAAGGTGTGCCGGGCAGTGTTTCGCTGCTCAGGGGTCCGGCGCACCCATAACCAGCTGGCCCACCGGTGGTCAGACATCCTGGACCGGGAGCAGGACCTGTTGGACCTGCTAGGTGTCGAGGTCGTGGGGCTTGGTGAGTAGCTAATATATATAGTAGTATAAGTATTGTGTATAATTTTTTTACTGAATAACAAGAATACTGCTGCTTACATTGCAGGTAAATTACGTTTCAAAATCTTCTGTGATTGTAGGACACAGGTGTTCGGCGCTACTCTTACTTGTTTGCAACTTTGCGCTCGCTTGGCCTTATTATTATGTAAGAGTTTAATTTAGAGAACTTAAGTTAGGTAATGCTATTGCTAGAGAGACTCTAGTCCTTCCTTTGTCCTCCTGTCAAATAGTGGTGGATGGATTGATACTAGGATTAGTTAGTATTAGTTGATAATTTTTTAGCGGTCTGCGTGACGCATCCTCTGTCACTGAGTGCTGCTTACCCCAGTCCTTAGTAGAACCTTTTGTAGTTTGTTTAGTGAGTGGTAGGCTTAGCAGTGTCAGTCAGTAGCAGAACATCAGACGCAACCAATCAACAATTTGGTGTATGCACAAATTTATGCATGTGTCCTCCATGTCATCTATGCATTTTTGAGGGCTAAAAAAAATGGAAATGCAGACTTAGTGAACAATTTGCCCATCTGGAATAAGTGGGCTAGGTCAGGTGGTACTTAGGCTTAGTTAGTGTTCTGGATTCGAATCAATCAGAATGGAACACTGGATTAGTGTTCATAAATAAGTAGACGGTCCGTGAATCCCGCAAGCCAGTAGTCGATCAGATTAGATAGGTCAATTTTATTGCAATTATTGTTTCCTAAAACGTTTGAGCATTTTTTTAGATAATTTATTTGTTTCCCAGCATTCATTAATGTTTGTCTCTTTCTTTATTATATCTTACATGATCACTGATCTGCAGCACCCAGGGGCAAGAAGACGGGGTCCGAGTCGAGCGGGACAACCACCAGAGGACCGCTCCTCTACCGAGGGCCCTGCTGCTGGCCCCAGTAAGTCCTCCAGTGGTTAATATTAACAATTATATTTCCCTAACTTTTACTGCACCTTATTTTTTCCGAACTATTAATTCTGGTTCCACTTCCTAATTCTATTTTTTACAAAAGCTTCTTTGATCTTGACTTGACTATCTATTTCTAAATTCTGGTTATCCCTGCCTCTAAGTTCTAACTGCCTCTGCTATGACTCTCTGTACTACTACTATTAGTCTGTCTGTAGCTAAGCTTCCCAGTTTGCCACTCTTTATTTTACGGTTTTGAATAAAACTCAGATTGACCAATAACTCTAGCCACTGAGTCCAGTCCTTTGGGTTGTCCTCTTCTAGTCTTCTTAATCTTGAGGCTTTGACAATTACCACAAACAAAATGCCCAACCAGATATTAGACTATTTTTTATAGGATATAGTACATACTACTACTGATGTGTGGATTCTGCACAGCCACATACAAAACTATGCACAAGAAAATAGGATGTTGGTGATGGGAGGTTGGACCTTCCTCACACCTCAGTCAGAAGTGAACCCACAATCCCCTGAACGACTAGCTATAGTGTCTCATTAGGTCCCCGAACCCCCACCTGAAGATACTCAATGATTATACAACCCAGAACATAACACCCTTTCGCTCACTCACTCGTGTAAGTCCACCACCACCACCACACCAAATACCACAGAGTCTATGTGTAAGTTCAAAAGGTTTCTTTTCAACTAACAAGCTCTGTACCTTGTTCTATAAAATTCAGTGTACTACAGCCAGCTCCAACAGCAAAATGCATAAGATTAAAACAATAAACATTGTTACAAGTGCATGATAGAAGACAAAAGATCTGTGCGAATTCTTGGAGACCCCTCACCGTAGAACGTAGAAGTACTGGTTACATGCATCATTCATAAGCTCTGCAAATCTCTGGTTCGTAGAAGGGAATCTTCTGCCTGTGGTGCGCGTTAGATAGTATAATGCAAGCATTTCTCAGTCATGCCAAAAAGTGTAACATGTTACTTATGGCTAAGCAATACGGACTAACCGAACTCCATAACCAAGTGGCTTGTTTTTCGACCTCTTGTACGCAATGCTCAGACAGTAGCTGTATGAGCTCATGTGGGCTCAAAAAGGCGTCTTACTGTTACTGCACAACAAGCTGCGAGGTAACATGCGCAAAAGACATAAAGCGAAAAATGGTTGCATGGCTCAGGCTAACTTTGAAAAGAGTAGAGTATACTATAATAATGACCCTAGGGACCATAACACTACTAGTGTCTACTGACTCTACTCTAGTACCTGATTTGGACTAGTGATGTATGTTGTATATGTATGTATTAACTTTTTTTTCAATCTTGCTAGGGAAAACGAATAAATAGGGGGAGGTGTACAGGCATCTAAAAATCTGTCATGTTTTTTTCTAGGCGTACCAGCGACCACCAGTGCCGGCGGGGCCAGCGGCGATGCGACCATTCCGGAGGGGGCAGGAGATGCGGCACCTGCAGGAGCTACAGGGGTGAGCCAGAAGCAGTGGCGGGCGGTGGTAAGTTATATTCATTACTTATTGACATTGCACTAGCTGGAAGGGTGTTCACTTCACTCACTGTACTGTTGTTGAGACTTATTAGGTATGAAGTTGTAGTGAACATTATACAACGGTTGAAGAAGACACCCTTTACTTAGCATTAGCAATGCATTAGCAATAGCATTAGCAGCGTGAGTTGAGTAACCAATGGCCTCTTCTATCTGACTCCAACTCAGCTGTGAAAGTTTTATGGAGAAGACTAAAATCCAGATCAGATGACCTTGATGGATGTGTTGAACAAAAAGGGAAAGAAGGGTGGAAGGAGGAAGGACGGGTGAGATTTAATATGACTGGCAGAGAAGGATACGTTGGAAGCATGGATAGGTGGCTGATAGGAATCAGATGCATGTGTTGTTGAAGGATGGGTGGAAGGTGAAAGAAGAATGGATGCCTGCCTGGGTGGGTGACACAGTATGGGTGGATGGATACTGTGGATAGCAAGAATCATCAGCGGTGTTTGGGTGAAACTCAAAGCCAAGGCAAGCAAGGAAGGAGTGGACACATGGGTGGTTGTTGGTGAAACAAAGTAAGGTTTGTGGAGAGATTAAGAAGAATGATAGACATTTACTTAGAATGGATGGATGCCTGTATGTATTCATCATAGACAGCATAGGTGGAGACTGTCACGGGATGCAGAGTCTTAGTTTGAAGGGAATGTAAAAGAAACCGCGCCAGAGTAGCAAAGCCGAGGGGAATACAAGTTGTATTTTCAGAATACAGTTGACTCACAATAGTTTGCAAGCACATCATATATATTGTGTATAGTTAGTTATCAAGCGCCTTCCTTCGACTCCGAGGACCACTCCCTACCTATGTTAATTTATTTTCGAATGTGTCAGCCAGCCTGCAAAGGGTGGCCTATCTGTTCGTTACACAGTCAATCAAAACAAAGTACCTTATGCAGTAGCGGTCGGTGGTGGGAGTGCTGCCGGGCGCTGATGTGGGAGGGCAGGGTGGGGGTAGTAAACAATGGATTACGCGGCCAAATACAGGTAACTTTACTGTAAACATACAAATAAATAAAGCGGATTTCATTGTGCGCACTGCACCGCCAAATGCGATGCAGTGCGCGCAACGAAATTAGTTTTATTTACTTACCTGTAATTGGCCGTAATCCATAGTTTACTACCCCCCACCCTGCCCCTCCCCACGTCACCGCCCGGCAGCACTCCCACCACCGACCGCTACTGACCTTATGTTGTCGTCCCATATATAAGCAATGATCATTGGATCAGATATATAATCTGCCTTTTTGTAGTAGCCAGGGCACTGTGAAAGTGAAATTGAGCAATTGCCCTTCATGTAACAGAGAAAGTATGGCCAGTGCCACCCGTAATAGAAAAATACGAGCTTCCCCACCTGCAGACAGTAGTAAATAAAACTAACGTGAGTCTGCGTCATGACTCGTATGTTTGTCTTGGGTGCAAGCATAGCTGACTGAGCTGGCATGCCGGCTACAACCAGGTTATGTAATTTTGCTAAACTAGAGATAAGAAGAAGACTGGTGTACTGTGTACTGGAGTCCATAGTGCTAGCATAATGCCTGAAACTCCCACAAATGTTAGAGGCCGAGGAAGTGGGAGGATAGATAGATTATTACCACAAATGTTATGTACTGTGCTTCTTGCTAGTGCTACTGTGCCACTATGTGTTGAATTAATTTTGTGTTACTGTTTTGCTAAGAGTATTGGTTACAACAATATTCTTTTTCTTTCTTGATATAGATACTCCTTCGCAAGAAAAACCATCCCGGAAGGAGTTGGCAGCCAGGGCCCGGCGCCGGAAACTGGAGGCCATCTGTGAAGAGTACCGGCGGCTGGTGGCTCAGGCGGAGGAGGAGGAGGAGGTGGCAGCAGCTGCAGCCTCCTCCGATGCCCCGGGCCCCAGCCAGGCCCCACCTCCAGTGGTACGGCGCCGCGGTCTGGCAGCCGCCCGCCGCTGCAATTCTTTATCAGCCAGCACTGTTGTCCCCCACCCTGGATGCACCTGCAGGGCATTTCGCCGCCAGATGCTCCTCCGGATTTCACAGAGGAGCAACTAGAGGAGCGTGTCAAGATCCTGGTGGACAAACACCTGAAAGCCCGCCGAATATAAGAACAATAGGACCCTATTGCATTGCCCCTTTTTTATTCCTTTTGTTGGTGGGTGGGAATTGGGCGTTGGGGTTTCTGGACATTCTTTGAACTTTTTTCGTTTTGGACATTGGTTGGGGTTAGGGAGAGGGGTGGGTCAGGTGTGGGATAGTTTATTTTTGTTAGGGTAATAAATGATATTTATACTTAAACATACAATGTTAATGTTTTGTGGGGGGTTACTGTTTTACAAATTTACGTCACATGGTTTCCTTGCTGCTGCAGGGCCGCAGCCAGTGTTTGATTTAAATAATCTGCCGATGATGTAACACAAACAGATAGATGCGGTACCCCTCACTGAGTTATTTGTCCTACTAGTACTGTCAGTCTCTCCTCCTAGTCCATTATACCTCCCACCAAACTTATCTTACCTGTGATTAATGATGATTAAGTTCGGCACAGCGATGGCTGCATGGTTTCCCAAGAGAATGGAGAAGATGCCATGGTTGTGGATGGTAGTAGTAGACACTGGCAGTAGCATTTGCTAAAAAAATAAAAAAGAGACAGTCACTTGCCTGAGAGCGACTGTGGGAGGAGTAGTAGAACGAATTAAGTACAGTACAGAAGAAGACTTCCAGACAAACAATATTGCAACTGCTAAAGTAAATTAAAACATAATGGTGGCTGGGACAGCCTAGTACGAGAAGTTACAAACTGTAGTTGTGTCGAGTGAGTCACTTAACTTAACACAATCGTAATTCGTAACCTTTACTGCTGTGTGGTAGGATGTTGATGATGAATCCAATCAATGCCGGCAATTAATTATGATATATTAGGTGAAGGTCCGTTGGAAAAAAAATTGGCTTGCACATAGACTGAGCATGGGTAGGCAAGCAGAAGAAGATCCTCGCCCTGCCTTGAAATTGAATTAGTGTTGCTTTCACCACATCTGCCCCAGCAAGCCTGTGATCAATTGGTGTACATTTAATGTAGTTACATCACTTCTCAAATAAATCACAGCCCGGGGGAAGAGGGTTAGGGTTTGATGAATGGATGGGAAGGGGGGTTTGGGGAAAGGTTTGACAAAGAAAAACAGTACGCATGGACACAACAAAAGCAAAGCGCAATCTTGGCAGACGACCATGATCGTATCCAATAAATCTATAAAGGGAGAAAAAGGAAATGCATGCATGATGATGAAGATAACTTGATGGTTAATGAGTACTACTTACTAACTACTACTAGACAATGAGACAGTACAGGGCAGCAGTATATTCTATGCAATTTGCCTTGCCTGTAATATGCCCTCAGAGACCAAAATTCCATGTTGTACCGGGCTTACTTTTAAAGATAGCAAAGAAAATTTAAAAATAGTTGTAGGGATCAATTAGCAAACAAGCAACAACACAACACACAGTCGTAATGATTGAAGAGAAAAAAGGAATCAAATTAATCAAAAGACGAATGATGAATGATACTAAAGTTACTGTATTATCCTGGTCAAATTGTGGAGTTGAATCTCGTCATTCCTCTTGGTCCTAACTTCCATGGACGCTCCGCATATCAATCTTGGGTGCCACTGCCTGCCTGATGCGGATTGGTAAGGTAAGTGTGAGTTGTGTCTCCCAGTATAGCACAGGGTAAAGGCCGGCCTGTAAGTGTAGATGGAAAAACAAAAGGGGTATTGAAAAATCAATGAATAAAAAAAAGCATCAATCACGGTGGAGTCCAAGAAGAGAAGAGAGAACACTTTCAGACTGAGGCGGCTTGGATATATTGTGTATTTGTATATTCTGTTTACAGCATTAAGCTACAACAACAACAGGACAGAAAGAACAGGCCCACCACAGCACCAGCCCATGACCCAACCTCCATTTACCTTAAATTTTGACAGAGCCAGACAAAAGGCATATACAGCAACCTAGCATTTTCAAAATTAAGTGACTAAATCAATGCGCCGCTGTCTGTCATATGACTACACTCGACTCCACCACTACATGGACATGTAGGTCTGCTGTGTTTACTTTCTTGTTGAATTGTTGTGTTTATGTTTACCTTTTATGCCACTGGATGAAACGCAGTTATTCCTTCAATCAACTCCGATCCAACTGACTGACTGCGTGCAAAGATAGTATGTCATTGGTCATCATCATGGTGTGGTACGTGTTGTCCAACTCCAACTCAGTCTGTAGTGACTCCGATTAAGTCCATATTCCATATTAAAAAATTGCAACAGATATTGGCCTGCACCTGCAATAGTAGGAGTACAATTTGGTTATGAAACAACAAGAAGGGAAACATTGACTGTCACTTGAGTCACTTACACTTTGTAGATTAACTAGTAGAGTAGAGTTTGACTTCATGCACAACATCAACACAACAAACAACAGCAATCGCTCAGAGTCAGCAAGCATCCAATGCATGCCATCATTACCTGTCTTGCTCTTCTCTTTGGCTGTCAGATCTTTAGATGCCTAGTTCTGACAGGTGTGTGTGTTTTTTTTAACGAGGCAGTGGCCTCATTATTACTCCACATTCATTTTGAGTGTTAGTCGCTGTTTCGGTTTTCGTCTTATTCATCTGTGGCACTTTGTCACAGTTTAAGTTGCTTCACATGGTCAGCGCTGTGATGGGCCGCGGCCTGGGTAGCGGTCATTGCTGGTCAATTGAGTTTGCACAAATGTCAGCAAGTTTCTTCGAAGAGTCTTGTCTTTCTCTGCCAAGTACCTTCTGTCCTGACAGTGATGAGCTTTGGATGCCTGCCAAGGCTGTAGCCTTCGTACAGTGATGAGTTTACTTTTGGATGCCTGCCCAAGTTCTGACAGTGAAGAGTTGTGGATGCCTGCAGAGGCGGTAGCCTTGGGACAGTGATGAGTTTCAGCTCGGAAACAAAACGGAGGATAGCTATAGTCACGTTTCGCTTCTTATGGAGGGACAGTTAAAGGCAACATTTCTTGTACTCCAATGTCTGGCTTGATGGAAATGTAATTAGGGCGAGTCAGGAAGATGAAGCAGGACTCTGAAGAGTGGACAGTTAAATGCACAGACGTGCAACTCCAATAGGGAAATAAAAAGAGAAGACGGTGGTGATGGATTTGTCGTGATTTGATTTGAACCAGAAAGACAGATACACAGACAAATAAAGGAAGGAAGAAAGTAACAATTTGAAAGCCTAGTTGTCAGGGAAGAGGAGCTCGTCCTCAAACTCTGGTGGTTCGGACAAAAGTAGGTCCTGTAACCCACTACTTACATCATCCAAGTCGCTCTCCTCTTCCTGCTGTGATTCACGTATTTTGTAATCCGGTGGTATAAAGTGCTGATTCATTTTGATCATGGTTAACCTCTCCACGATTTTTGGGCGAGAGACTGGTCCTTTTCAAAGTTACAATGGCACCAGCAGCACTGAAAACACGCTCAGAAGAGACACTTGCGACAGGGGAAGCCAGATACTTTATAGCCAGCCTGCTGAGCACTGTCCATTGGCTTCTTTTCCCATACCAATACACCAATGGGTTTCGATCCATGAAGACCTCTGTTGGGTCATCCAGATAGGCCTGGACCGTCCGCTCAATGTTCAGGGGTGCTCCGATGTGCTCGGCCTGTTTTGCCTTTGCATCAGCACTGGACTTACCATACCCCTGCCGTAGAAACCAATCAGTTGCCGATTGTACTGTGGATGATCCTGTTCTTGCTGTTGTTGATGTTTTTGGTAGTGTTGGTGTCGGTGACTGCTGGGAGGCAAACGCACTGCCCTCAGGCTCCGAAGTAGAACTTGACTCTGGATGCCCTGTAGTACTTGTTATGGCCTGGGGTGGGGGGCCTGTAATTGCCAGCCGTTTGTTTTCGGGTTAGTGGCTTCCTCAGCTATCAAAGTTTTGTAGTTGGCAACATCCACTTCCGAAAAGGAATTACTGCCTTACTGTTCAGAAATACTTTGTACCGTGGATCCAAAATTGTGGCAGTAATGTAATGTTGTGGTGACACAATGTTATTTTTAATCCTTGTATTTTCAGATAAGCGAGCGGCTAAGGACTCCGCCAAATGATATGCGTCTTGTTTGTCATCCACACAGGCGTACGTTTCAGACACCTCCTTCAGCTGTTGCTCTAGCATGTGCAACAATGGGATAGCTTGGCACATAGTACAGTCCTCCCTGCTGACTTCACGTGTGAAGATCTCAAAAGGAAGTAGCATCTCAGTCAGGCATTTAATGAGGTCCCATTGACCCATCTCAACGGTCATGCCTCTCACAGTAGGTTCCCCTAATCTTTGCATGACATAAGCATTGAGTGGTATGTACAGGTCAAACAGATGATCAAGCATGTAATAAGTTGAGTTCCAACGTGTTGGCACCTCCTGGATGAGTGCTTTGACTGGCATTTTATGCTCATGTTGAATGACCCTCAGCTGCTTCCGGGCTTTAAAAGAATGGCTGAAATGTGTGCATATTCTTCTGCAGGTGGCCAGTAAGTTGCTGATTTTGGATTCATTTTTCAAAAAGTCTTGAACAACAATGTTAATGCAGTGTGCCAAACACGGGACCCTGAAATAGCCACCATCGCCCATGGCCTTAACTACATTACTGCCATTGTCCGTGGCAACAAAACCAATCTTAAGCCCTCTTGGGCGCAGCCACTCAAAGACCTTGGTGTTAAACTCTTCCAAAATGTTTGCAGCAGTATGAGATTTCTCCATAGCAAACATGGCTACAGTTGCATGTTTGCGAGTGGCATGAAAAATCTCAGCAGCGTCAACACCAGCAGATATCTGTTCTCTAACCCCCGCAAAGAGATCCAGTGTGCAGTGATGCACATGTAATCTGTGGCTTGGCAACTGGTCCACATGTCTGTTGTCAGGTGGATACTGTGAACAGCACTCTGCTTCAAGGCTTTTCCAAGCAATTCCAGCACGTCGTGATGTAGTGCTGGAACAGCAACTCTGGCAAAATAGTAGCGGCTGGGAACATGCCATTTTGGGCAGATGGTTGTCACAAATTCCAGAAAACCCACCCCTTCAACAAAATAAAAAGGGAGATGGTCCAGTGCTAACATTTTAGCCAGCTTCGCATTGTACAAATGTGCTATTGGGTGGTTGCGTTCGTACTGCCCCTCCCCCCCAAACATGCTGATAATGGTAGGCTGCATGGTTTTCCTTTCTCTTAGGCTCAACAACGCACTTTTTTTCATTGCGGTACTCCTTGGTGTCTCAGGCTGACTCTTACTCTTGTGCCACTGAGATGTTGCTGAAGATGTGGGCGACGTTAACACTGCACTGCTGGCGACAGGGAGACTTTGTGTACCACTACCAGAGAGAATGTCTCCCTGTCCTTCCTCTTCCACTGTGATCGGATCTTCTACTCCTTTATCGCCACCAACACCAATTGTTGCAGTTTTTATGCCGCGAAGGTGGTCCTCCCAGCTGATCAAGTGGTGTTTTTTCAGATGGGTTATTTGGCCTCCGGTACCATAGTTTGTAGCAAGCTTACCACGACTAACAGAGGTATTACAAATGGAGCATATAGCAATGTTCTCCTCCTTTTCGCTAACCGTAAAGAAGTCCCAAACTTGGGAGCTTACCTTTGCCTCCTGCTGGAGGTGCCACTTCCAATGCCGGATGAACTGGAGGGTGTGTGTTGAATTTGACTCTGTGCTGTACCACTACCTACTTCTACTGAGGTGGTGGTTGTGCTGGATGGAGGTTGCTGCCGGGCCTTTGCTAATGCAAATATGGAAGCTGTAGGTCGTGTTGGTGTTACCTGTGGAAGTATGCGTGCTACATCCCTCGCAGCAATTTTGGATAGGGTAATAATGTTGGTCTCCATCTCCTCGGGGCCGGGAGTGATGTTCGTGATGACTGGCTCATCATCATCATCCTGCTGTTCTACATCGACCTCCATAAGTGTAAGGCTTTCTGGAACCTTCCTTTTCCCTAGCTTGGTCTTGGGACGTGTCTCCCTCTCAGACTCAGTTTGTGGCTTCCAAGTGGCATCTAGATCATCAGAAGGGGGGCTTGGTGAAGAACTTGATGGACTACCCCTCCTTTTCCTTGCTGGAGATTTGGAAGACAATGGATCTTCTTCTTCTACCTCTGCATGAGGCTCAATTTCCTGAACTGCCCCTACTTCGGGAGGAACAACAACTACTATTGTGGCCGGTGGTTGCGGCTGTTGTTGTTGTTGACCACTTATCTGCTGTGTTTCCTCCTGCGTTGATTGGGTACTACTTTGAGATAGCGATACGTTTATCTCAGGCTCAGCATCACTGCTTTCCACCATTAGGCTGGCTACCTCTTCCACACTCATGTGCTTGGGCATGGGTTGGTGGGTTGGGCCCACTGATGCGGAGGTGCTGCCCCCAGCTTGCCCCCCGGACACCGCTGCTGCAGGCGTAATTTTATTTTTCCCAAAAACGGTATTGGGCGGCACACCAGACTTAAGTGTGACTTCCTTCTTCGGTTCCTTCTTTTCAATAGCAACTTTCTTGGTACTGGAAGACCTGGTACCTGCTTTCTTTGGGCCCATCTTCTTCAGATGTCAGCAGCACTCAGTTGCACAAGTTGCAGAGATGTCTGGTCAGGTCACACGTCACGTTGTGTACAGCAGCAGGATATCTGTCTGGCAGTACAACGGGCAATGATGACACACCTCCTCCTCAGTCTTTTGTGCACCTAAAAGCAAAAAAGCCAGAAGAACATCAGTCAAACAATAGCACAAATCAAACTAATATAATATATAACTTAGTGTGTGGTTGTCTCAATTATAAAATTTTAGAAACTCAGTGAACAACAACAGTGTAGCCATTTATGAGACTTTGACAACAAGGCCAGGGCTTTCCTGGTGCACTGTGTAGTGTGTACACTCAGGAAGAATAAGAATACCAAAGAACAAAAACTAAAATGTAGTGGAGCATGTTTGGCCTAAATTTGTGCATCACGTGGGATGGATGCAGCATCAGGGAGCTGCAGCTGGCAATGGGGATGGATTTGGAAGCAGTAAGACAAGAGGAACAATGGAAAGACACGCAGGCCTATGTGGCAAAAACAGCACACTACTAACTACCACCACAAAATGGCCCCCAGCAACATGGTCACTCACAGGCACAAGGCACGGCAAACAATGAACTCAAGCAGGCCTATATATGGCCAGACAAAGGATGCCTGATAAAACACACACAGCTTTAATGCAAAAACTAAAATCCACATGGCTAAAAACAGTTTGGAACGTTAGACAACAACCACAACAACAACACATACACACTCAAAAAAGGCATTTATTTAACACACCCAAAAAGTGAAATAGACCCACCCAAAAAACCCACATTTTGCAATTCATCCAATGCCATCCATGGCCCTAAATGATGTTAAAATTCAACAGACAACACAGAAACAGTTTTTATGCACCCATGATGACTACCTCTGGGCCTACTGGCAGACTAGGCCGCAAGCTTGGAGGCCTATGGCAAAAGCACAGTCGCTGGTCCCACAAAATGGCCGCCACCACATGGCCAGGCCACCCACAACAACAAGAAAAGGAAGACAAGACAGACAAAGCAGGCCTATGGCAAAAGCACAATGCCTGGCTTTACAAAATGGCCGCCACCCACATGGCCAGGCCACCCACAATAACAAGAAAGTGAAGACAAAGGACAGGACCAGGAAGTTGGAGACTCTGGGCAACTTCCTTCCTCTATAAAAAATTGTAAAAAAAAAAAAAAAGTGACTCCTTGTTTACAAAACAACATCTAAATGACAACCTGAGGAGTTTTTTGAGCAAAATGAACTAAATCATCATTTTCGAGAAGGTTTTATGCTGCTTGAGAGATATTCTTCGCCAGATTGTAAATTCTGCGGGTTCGGCATCGTGATCGTCACAAAAAGTCGTTATCGCGCGCGCGAAAACATATATTGAGCGCGCGAAGAAGATAAAAAGTGTAAGTCCGCGTTGTCGCGCAGTGCGGACTTGCCCAAAGTCCGCGAGCTGAACGCCCAGGGTTACCTACTGGCTGAAAAGGCCTATTTATTTAACACACACCCAAAAACTGAAATACCACCCCAAAAACCACATTTTGCAATTCAATCCAATGCCATCCATGGCCCTAAATGATGTTAAAATTCAACAGACAACACAGAAACAGTTTTTATGCACCCATGATGACTACCTCTGGGCCTACTGGCAGACTAGGCCGCAAGCTTGGAGGCCTATGGCAAAAGCACAGTGGCTGGTCCCACAAAATGGCGCCACCACATGGCCAGGCCACCCACAACAACAAGCATAAGCCAAGGGGAACAAAGAAAAGCCATGCAGGCCTATATGGAAAAAGCAGCACACTACTAAACTACCACCACAAAATGGCCCCAAGCCACGTGGTCACTCACAGTCACAACAGGCCATGGAAAACAATGAACTCAAGCAGGCCTATAATATGACCAGACAAAGGAGGCCTGCTAAACAACACAGCTTTAATACAAAAATGCAAAAACGAAAATCCACAGGGCTACGAAAGGTTGGAAAGTTACACAACAAGCACACACACACACACATCCAACAAAAGTATTTATTTATTAACACACACCCAAAAAGTGAAATACACCACAAAAATCACATTTACCAATTCAATCCAATGCCATCCATGCCCTACATGATGTTTAAATTCAACAGACACCACAGAAACATGCACCCATGGGTACCTCTGGCTCTGGTCCTACTGGCTGAAATTCCAATCAAAGAAAAACAACTAGGCCCCTACTGAAACTACAGGCCACAACAATACATTTTAAAAACGATGAAAATCCCAAAAAAATGTAGGTACAAACAAGCCCCAATCAAACAAACAAGTACACCAATTCTCCAACTTACTTGTAAAATCTCAAATCCAAAAGTCCTCAAATCCAATACAATGATATGATGTAGCAGACAGACACAAAGAGTGATCCTTCCAGCTCCAAATCCAAATGAAAGTGAACAGCACATGGACAAAGCACTGGGAGGAGCCTGCTGGACAGGAACAGGAAGTTTGAGACTCAGGGGCACTTCCTTCCTCTTGGAAAAAAAGTAAAAAGAAAAAGGACTCCTTGCACAAAAAACTACAGCCAAATCACAATCTGAGGAGTTTTTTTGAGCAAAATCATCATTTTCGAGAAGGTTTTATGATGTTCGAGAGATATTCTTCGCCAGATTGTAGTTTCTTCGTGTTCGGGATCGCGATCGTACCAACACTGCCGCCGGAAGTCAGATCGCACGGCCGAATGACGTGTTCGCGTTCGCACACTCTCGCGGGATCGTGCAGCCGAATTCCAAATCTCGTGGCGCCCACGAACGGATAGGAAATCGCGTCGGCGAACGCAGAATCACGGTAGGTCGTTACCGCGCGCGCGAGAACGCATATTGAGCACGCGAAGAAGAAAAACAGCTACGCTACGCCGCAAATTGCGTAGTGCTCGGCAACTTCGCGCTCTACGCGAATCGCAAAGTTACCGAAACTATGCAAACTCCCCGAGCGTAGCATAGTTCACCGCCTATATATACGTATATATATATATATATATATACATATACATATATATATATAACAATCTTGACCACCTCCGATACTCTGTAATTGATTGAATACCAATCTTAAGAAGAGGGGGAACCGTGAAAAACTTTTACGCCAACTTGAAAGCAAATACATACTAGAATTCAACACTAAGACACCCTCAGGCCTTAACACCAGTGAGGACTTGCACAATTTTCTGTAGATTTGAATTAATGTGGCCAATATCTGTTCCTTTTATTCCTTGCGCTTTGTTCTCCACTTTATGTTCCCTACATTTTTTGTTTTGGTTATTCCCCTTTGGGTCTGAACTAAGTGGCACATATTTGTATAGCATCTGATTTTAATTTTAATTTGGGATATCCTCTTACTTCCTATGACTTACACGCTATTATCGCGTGAAACACACAAGACTTATTGCATTAACGCAGTCATATTTGTTTTAGCTATACATTAATACAAATGTCTGTCACAAATACTCCATGGTGTATTCCCATTTGCGCCACTTGAGCCATTTCAATTGTTAGATTGAATTTCTGGATCATCACACTGTATATAGAACACTATGTGCGCTAACATATGTTACATAACACTTCCTCTTAACACCTAGGTCTTCGTATGTTATGCGCTCACATTTTTTCTTTCATTCATTCATTTTAAATTTTTCGCTACACATTACCCTTGGCACTGCCTTACCCCTCACTATAAATCAGTTAAGCACTTGTTTAATAGTAGCAGCACTCGCTTATTTGCTCAACACTACAGCTGGCGTTTTATCTAATCAGGCATAACGTAGATTACATGACATACTATATATCCCTTATAGAACACTTCTATACAATGTGAGGACAACCACTATGCGCACACACGCGATAACATACCGAGAAGCAGGGCTCTACTTCTCCACTATTTCCCACTTGCGATTGTTGCCATTTCATATTTGAATGCACTGATTTGTATTTGTGGCACAAATAACGCAGTGAATCATTGATGTATTATGCAGTTATAACATATTGTTTCAACTTACCTGTATGCTCATGATTTATTTCCTTTAGCTATTTATAGCCGGGACAGTCACATTTAGTACTATTTATACTTGTTCATCATGTTTGGGGCACATGCATCATGGGTTATTACAGTTGATGTGCCATATGTCTCTTCACCATGTTTGGGATACTCACTTAATGCCATATATAGCCCAGCCTGACTTAAAACAGTAAAGCGAAACCCTGTTGTAAATGACCTACTCACTTTCACTATTGCCGTCAAATCGCCCGGTCATGCAGGTAAACATGAAAAAAAGACTACTATTATCACCTGTATATAATGCACGTACTCACCAGCAGCGCGTTATGTGATCAAGGCTGCATGTCTGGCGGCCGAAACGCGTCATTTTGGACATAGATGTGTGAATAAACCCATCTGTTAAACATCTTTGCCTTTGGAGTCTGTGCCCGTGGTGTTGCGCTGCCGCTGCTGCCGTAGCTGATACATTCCTGGGATTTTCGTGTCAAAATATATATATATATATATATATATATATATATATATATATATATATATATATATATATATATTCACTGAAAAAGCCAAAGGTTACCGGGACGTTATAGTTAGGCTGACATTTCACTTGTACAAAACCAGAGAAATTCAGCAGTTATAGTTAGCTGAGCTAACTATAACTTAATGTAACCTATGATTTTTTTAAATTAAATTTTTAAGGTTTTTAAATTGTATTTTCTATCTAAAATGACTTTAATAGGTGTACTTTTATAAGCTTGTATTTTCTCCAGTGGATTAATAAGCGTTATTTTTTTCTTTACTTTTTAAAATATTCACAACGATGTCGCGTTATCCGCGGTGACGAGAAAGTCTCAAACATATATATAGACAGATTTTACTTAATAGCAGAGACTAGTTGTTTAGGAATGTAGAGTTTATATTTGAGTTTGTGTGATGGTGTTGTGAAAAAACCTCTTCAATGTGGTGTTTTATATATTTGCGGGGACTCTGTAGACTGCGGTGTAGTTGGTAGTCACGAAGTGCGTGTGATTTTTTAAAACTCGGGGACACATACTTAAACATATTTTAATTAATATTTGACACAAGTTGTTTATTGATGTACTCTTTAAACCTAACTTTTGGAAGAATATTTTCAATTAAAAGCCTTTTATAAAACTAATTACTAATTATAACTAAGGCTTCCGGTTTTCCATTTTTACGGATTTTTGCAGATAATTACAGACAGAAAACAAAGTGTTTCCTGTCTGTATTTTTGTTTTAAAAGTGGAAAAATGCAGAAAAGTGTGCTTCTTGTGGGTGACTCTCCATGCTGTTTTTCGTGATTTCTAGGACAACAGTTGAGCAGATAGGCAGCATGAGAAGTTAAAAATAGGATGAGATTTTCCTAAATGCAGGTTTATGGTAATATGTATTTGTATTATAATGCTCAAATTTATGTGAAGGTGTAGTGTTTTGCTATATTTGGCTGCTTAATTTACTAAAAATGCCAAGCAGCAAAGTATGAGTGCATTTGCATAAAGATGATCAGCACACACTTCTTTTCGAACATGAATCAACTTATGAGGTCATTATTTCAGTCGGATAGATTCAAAAAATTTCAAGGAGACATATGTCACAATTTTTAAGATAATCTTTTATTTCTATTTTTCATTTCTTCACTCAAGATGTAGCCAGATGTCGTAACACACCTGCGGGCATTACTACGATGTGATTTTTTACTGCACGTTTACCATTACTACGCATGCTGCTACATAGCATGCTTTTAGTACGCAAATACTTTTACTACGCATTCTAAAATAACGCAAAACGGAAAAATGAAATGCTTACCATTTTTGACTATAAACATGCAAAGTATAAAAATATGCATTACATATGAAATAATTACTGATTCGTTAAAATCGAGACGTTACTTGTTTTCATAATCTCCTCCCCTCTGCACCGACTGTGACCATGGTTCATTTACAACTAGTTGCTTTCCAGGGCTCAGGTTCAAATGGCAACCCAAACTTGCTATTGATAACTTAGTCCTTTTTTTATTTTAGCTAAAGAAGAAATCTGTGACGCAAACACGTTCATACGTCATACGGAGGATCGAAGGTGAGAGGAGAAGAAGCATGAAACAACGCTGAACAGGTAAGAACATTTTTCATTTCAATTAAATGTAATGTAACTATTTTAAAGTATGACTAAAAGTATATTTAATACACATAAACATTTTTTTATTATAAAAAATAAATAAACGAAAAAAGAAGAATAAGTGAATGTTATGAATAAAACATGATAGTTCATAAGCTTATGGCTTGCAGTTTCAATACAACTCCTTGATGCCACTTCAAAAATCACTAAGCTATATTACGATTGAAATGTGCTACCTGCAGGTAAGACAAGAATCTCTGCAACCAAAGCAGTAACCCACAAAGCGATTTCGCTAAAATATAGATAAAATATAAACCTGTGACCTACATGTTACTCCCTTTGCGGCAGGCACATTGACCGTCTGTGATATTTTTTATGCTAAGTCAGACCTTTGAAAAGACTGCTCACAGACATATTCAGATTGTGCATTAACTAGCAGAGTTATCTTACCCTATTATACCTAGGAATATGTTAGGCATGCAAAAGTTTTTTTGCAGCAGGTGCATTAACCCTGTATTATATGGTAAAATGCAGTCTACTTCTGATCAATTTAAATAATGTATAAGAAGAAACTAAAAAACGTATGTTAGCCGGAGATAGGACCAGAAGGTTGCAAATTTGCATTAGTTATTGAAAAAAATTATTAATACTTCATTTTGATTCATTTTGAAAGGTTTTATTAAGAGAATTACTGTTTTTTAAGGTAAAAAAAAAATGTAAATGGTTAAAATGTATAAACAACATAAGCAGGATCGAGGGGGAGAGGAGGAGAACCGATTTACTTGGGTGTACTTGGACAATATGAATTAAATTAGAGGATACTGTTATTGTTGATGGATCAGATTGAGGATTATTTAAACTGTATTTTAAATTACACCCCCACCCAAAACCCCTATTTCCCTGGCATCCCATCCCAGGGGTTAGGTTACTTTATTTAAAAAATATTAAAAATGGTCCATGTACGCCAAGTAGTGGTATGCGAAGTAATGATCTGCGCAGTAAAAGCCAATTCTTATCTTATTAATGCATTTGCGATGTACTGGTATGTGCAGTAAAAATATGCGTAGTAATTGCATTTGTGATGTAAAAACATCGCACTAAAAGCATGCATACTAATGGCATGCTAAGTATCATCATATATTCGCCAGATGTAGCCAATGCGTTTCGTCCCTTCTCGGGACTTCTTCAGGGCTCAATTAAATGATATTTTATTGTCAGTTGTCCAACATCGTCACTTTTTCATTCTGTGATTTTAAGAGGTGTATACCAAGTCCAATATGTCCAGGTCAGTTTATTTCCTTCTCTTTCAAGTATCTTTCTTGATACCATTCGGAGAGATCGCTCGGGGAGAACGGACGGAGGCACAACAACTGGCCTCAGGTGTGGGAGCCAACAAAGGCCCAATTACTTGAAAGAGAAGGAAATACTGCTTTACCATTCTACAACTACTTATAATGTTACAGGAAGTCAAAATCAAAACAGGAACCCTTCACATGTCTCTGGTATAACTCTCATCATATTCCTGAAAACATGCATGCATATGTCTGTATCACAACACTATGCTCACGTGAAAAATTCACAGAACAAACTTTGAATTTGAAACAAACACCAAACATTATGTGGCATATTTCAACTGTACCTCTCTAGAGACTTATAAAAACTACTCTAATCACTAATACCTTATCTCAACATTTTTTGAACCACACTTTTCTGCTGCATTTTTACCATTCTACTTCTACTCACAATTTAGAGCCTACCACATAAAAAGCAACAATACTCCTTTGTTATACATAATGCACCTTCAAATGTATAAGACATATGAAAATACATATACAAGTAGAGACATACTTCAGACCCAAGTCTATGCACACCTTAAAACTTGACAGACTGCACATTCAATGTGAGAGCAACACCTAAAATTATGTGGTATACTACAAATGTACATATCTACACACTAAAACAAACTACCATAATCACTAATCCATCTTCCAATATACATATATTACTATACAAAATCTTTTCAAACAGCATTTAAATATAATAAAACAAACTACAATACACATCTCTACATTTAACAATATATTTCAAACATCACAGTTCTTGATTAATTTAATTTTAACTTTAAAAATAAAGCTAACACATAATAAACCTCACAAATGTATAACTCACCTTCCAAATTGATTTGTAGAATATGAAATATCAGAAACTCATAAAAGATTTTCTTATGCACACACTCAATGTAATGCATTGCTCTCACCAAGGTAAAACCAGTAATGGCAAACTTTCCCTCTCTTTCTCCACACAAATAAATGTAAGTAACAAATCACATTGCTTCCTACATAATTTCAAATTGTAAAACACATTTCTATTGGTTAGACATATTAACCCTTACCAACTGACTTCTAAAAGTGCCCAAACTGGTTCTGGAATTTTTTGGAGTCGCGACTCCACCGTGCACCAACGTGATGGAGCCGCGAATCCATACGGGAGTTCAAAAATATATTACAAATAAAAGTACCACTATTTTTTAAGAACACACCACTTCTAAAGATAGTATTAACTTGGGATATCTCACTTTAATAACATATCACTTATATATAAATTACAATTCCATATTTTAAAACCACAGATAACATTCAACCCTTCCCCCATTCTGCCTAATGCCAGTTTCCATAGCAACAGTTCATGGAACATTGAACTGAACTGACAGGTCACAAGTTCACCATATTTTCAAGTTCAGCACACAAGGTTACAAATGCAAACAGCAGGTGTGGTTGACGTTTGCAAAATATGACCTTATCCTATCTACTGTACCTTTCAAACATTTTTCACTAACCAATAAGAAACATGCTTTTTAAAGAAAGTAACATGCACCCTATTTTTCAGTGTACAATGTTCTTAAACAGCCAATCACTTCTCAACTTTTTAAAAAACATCTTGGCCACCATTTTTGATACCTCTCATTCTACCAACTGACTACCTCAGCTACAGACATCTTCTCATTACTTCCAGACATCCCTTCAAGATGCTTACAGTGTGGATTGTTGGGCACAGCTATGTTTTCTGGTGCAAAAGGTATGCTGAAAGCAGAGGTATTGACAAAGTCCTAGATTGCAAAATGTGGATATTAAATGGATTGCACAGAGGGGATTAAAGTGGCACCAATTGATGCCTTTGTGTAAAACCTTTTTGCATCTCCAACCCCCTGACCTCATGATAGTGCACTGTGGTGGCAATACCCTAGGCACATTGACTGGGGTAGGTCTGGAAATTCTAATGAAGGACACCTTTGCACAGTTGATATTGCTTTTGCCTCAAACTGTCTTTGTATACTCTAACATATGCCAAAGATAGAAATGGAACTGGTCAAATCAATTCTGTCCACAGTTTGAGAAAGTTAGGAAGAATGTCAATAAAGCTGTTTCTGCATACCTCAGAGATCAAAGAATGGGGTCCATCTACAATAACAATCGACGTTTTGATATGATATTAGAGTAATTTGTATGAGTTTGTTGTAAAGGTACATTTCAATTGTACCGTATAATTTTCACTGTCTGTTTGAAATTTGAAGTGTAGTTTGTGAAGTTTTAAGCTGTGGATGTTGTTGTGACTGAGTTATGTCTCTACTTGCACATGTATTATGGTATGTGTTATGTGTGTGAAGATTTTACATGTAGAAAACATAGGTATACATTTATCTGTACATTATTTTATATATGGTGGAACTAGCTAAAGGTACAGGAAAATGCATGCATGCTTTTAGGAATATGGTGAGACTTACAGCAGAGACATCTCCTCCAATTACCCTGTCAGGATGTATGCACTCTTCGAATCACTTAGCCAGTACCGATGCACTTATAAAATGATTCAGGCTCTACCTATGCAGTAATGCAATCAGCCAGGCACTATCCTAGTACTCCTCCAATCATGCAGGCAGTACCCTTGTTGTTACGCAATCACCCAGGCACTACCTTTGCACTCCTTCAATTATCCAACCACTACTCCTGAAGTCCTTCGATCATCTAGCCACTACCTATGCACTTATGAAATCACCCAGGCAGTACTTTTGCACTCCTTGAATCATTCAGGCACTACAATAGTACTACTCCAATCACCAAGGCAGTATCCATGCACTTACAAAATCATCTAAGCACTTCCTATGTACTCCTGAAATCCCCCAGACATTACTTGTGTACTTGTACTGATACTATTAGACCTCTCCGTGGCTTTTGATACCGTGCCCCATGATTTACTCCTGCACAGACTCCAGGCCTGTGGCATTGAAGGCACGGTACTTCGGTGGTTTACTTCATTCTTGGAAGACCGCCAGCAAACAGTATGGGCCCCTCCTTTTTTGGCCCTCATCCCCTCCATGAAAGTAGGAGTCCCACAGGGATCTATTCTGAGCCTGTCCCTGTTTAATGTGTACATGGCACCTCTGGCACTTTTGGCAGAGGAATGCGGCACCAAAGTAATATCCTACGCCAACGACACTCAGCTGCTGTTCACGTGTGAGAAAGACAGTATACTGAGAGGAAGCGAGATAAATGCTTGCCTGTCGAAGATGTTCGACTGGTTCAGACAGAACCAGTTGATGTGTAATTCCGAAAAATCAGAAATCATTTTTTTCGGGCATAAGCCGGACGAGGAATGGCGCCAGTGGTGGCCTCAGCATATGTCCCCCCCCAGCAAGCTCAGTCACCACTGTGAAAAATCTTGGAGTAAAACTGGACGCAGAAATGTCCATGAAGTCCCAGGTCCAAACTGTGGCCGGGACATGCTTCGGACTACTTAAAACGATGAGGAACTTTCTTCTTCTCCTACCAGTTCCTCACAGGAAAACTGTAGTCCAGGCCTTAATTACATCCAGGCTGGATTATGTCAATGTTCTGTACTTAGGCCTCCCAGACTATCTATTAGGCTGCCTGCAGGTGGTACAAAATGCTGCGGCACGTGCTATACTTATGGTAGGCCTGAGGACACATATGCCCCACACCTGATATCCTTGCACTGGCTCCCGGTGCGCAAGAGGATACATTTTAAAGCCCTAGTTCTGGCCTTTAAGGCGTTTCACAAAATAGGGGCCCCCTACATCAGGAACAGAATTCAACACTATGCTCCTCTTAGAACCCTGAGATCCTCTACCCAGCGGCTGTCGACAGTGCCAAAATTCTCTCGCTCTCGCATGGGGGGCCGCTCCTTTCAGGTGGTGGCCTCACAGCTTTGGAATAGCCTGCCGCTTTCCTTAAGACAGAGACAGGATCTCCTTAGTTTTAGGAGAAATCTAAAAACCTGGTTTTTCTAAATTTAGTAAAGATCTTTCCTGTCGGTTGTGTTCTGTTTCTGTCTCTGGGTCCTTTTTAGCGCCGGGACACTCTGTGGAGTAGCCGTGCACTTTACAGGTGCCAAGTAACATAACATAACATAACATAACTTGTGCAATCCCCAGGCATTACATATGAAGTCCTCTAATCCCCAAGATATTACTTCTGTACTCCTGCAATCATGAATGCATTACCTATACAGTGGTTTAATCACCTAGGCAGTACCCTTGCACTCCTCCAATCACCCGGCAAGGGACTATGCACTCCTCCAATTACTTAACCAGTGCCCATGCACTTATAAAATCACCTAGGCAGTACCTTTACACTTCTCCAATCACTGAGACACTATCACAGTAGTTCTGCAATCAACCATGCAGTACTGATAGACTTATAAAATCACCCAGGGACTTCCTATGTACTCTTGTATTCCCCCAGATATTACCCCTCAACTCATGGAATCACCCAGGCATTACCTATGTACTCCTTCATCCCCCAGACATTACCCCTGCAGTCATGGAATCACCAATGCATTAGCTATACACTTATTCAATCACTCAGGCAGTACCCTTGCACTCCTCCAATGACTCACACATTACCTCTGCACTCATACAATCACTCAAGTATTACCCATGCAGTCTTCTAATCCTCCAAGCACTACTCCTGCAGTCATGCAATCACCCTTGCACTCCTTCAATTATCCAGCTACTACTCCTGAAGTCCTTTGATCATCAGGTCACTACCTATGCACTTATGAAATCACCGAGGCACTACTTTTGCACTCCTTGAATCTCTTAGGGGGATATTCACAATAACGTGTGCTAAACATCTCCAAAAAATGTTAACGCAACTTTACACATCGCAGCCTATCGTGGGAAAATAACCCCGTGTTAACGTGGAATTCACAACACGGCGGTACCATGTGATAGTCCCCCAAAAAAGCGGGCAATGTCCGCGATACAACAACCACGACGGTGATAAAAACACAAACATCAACGCGAAAAAACATGCGATGGGCCAAAGCGCAATGAGGAAATCAGCGATAAGCAGCGCCAGGCCTGCAATACCCACATGGCAGGTGGGAAAAACCACTATAAAAGTAGAAAAAACACACAAGCACAAAATGACCAACACCCAAGCACCATGGAGGCAGCCGGAGCAGGTGCAGAGGACGAGCGCAACCCCACAAGCACCCCGGATGACCAGCCTGGGACCTCGGGAACAGGGAAGGGCTAGGACAAGAAGAAGAGGAAGACAAAGTTCAGTCCACAGAAAAACAGGATCCTGGTCACGGAGGTGATGGAACACCATCAACAACTGTTCGTCACCTCCAACGTGTCATTGGGCACCAAAAATGGAATATGGCGGGACATCGTGGACAAGGTGAATGCCGTCGGAGAGCACAAAAGGTCAATGGACGAGGTCAAGAGGCGATGGATTGACATCAAGCGCAAGACCAAGGAGAAACTCGCAGGCAACCAGAAGGCAGCAATGCAGACTGGAGGTGGGAGCCCAGCGCCACAGCTGGAGCTGGATGACATGGAGGAGCTGGTGTCGACAGTCATCAGTGAGGAGACTGTGGCCGGAGTCGGGGGACCGGACACTGCTCGACAGGACACAACACAACCGCAACAGGGTGAGCGACCACCAGGTACTGGGGTGACGGGTGGAGATGGCCACAATGGCACACATGCACAATCAAGCAGAGCACAGTGCACACCCACAATGACTCTGGATCATGGCCCTGATCCACAGACTGTCACAATGTACAATGCAATGCTGTCTGAATGTGAACCTGTAACATACGGCTACATACATGCGGACACATTGTAATACACCATCTCCCCTTCACATTGCAGGGGCACCTGTCAACACCTCCTGCAGAGCAGTCCCAGCCACTCTACACTGATGACGAGGAGGACACCACCAGCATCGACACCCAAGCCCTCCAAGACATCATTGACATCATCCGCAACTCACCTCCAGGATCAGGGCTGCCCAGCTGCATCGAGGAGACCCCACCCACTACCCAAACCACCCAGCAGGAGGCACCCACAGCCCCAGCAGTCTCCCAAGACCCCCAGGAACAACACATGGCCTTCCAACGCCGTGTGCTGGAGGGCCAGAGGGAGACGGCTGAGCAGGTGCGGGTGGGGTTCGACCTCATGGCTACCAAACTGGACTCCATCCATGGGTGTCTAGGTCCCATGAGGGACCAGCTCCAGTCCCTAACAGACACCCACGGCCCGCTCCATGGTCTCCAACGAGCCCTGACTGACATTGCTGGAGTCATGACTCAGAGACAAGAACACCTGTCCGCTCAGAGTGGCTCCAGCGATCCCAGCCGTGAGCTGGCACACATGCGGAGGCTCATGGAGGACATGGTGCGGATGGAGGCGGAAAGGATGGCAGCCACGACTGCACATCAGCGAAATGTAGCAGGGATCTACCATGCCCTGCAGATCCTCATCATGGCATTGCTGACACAAGGTGTGGCGATGATGAATGCTGCTGCCCCCACACCATCCACATCTCCGCCCCCTGGTGTGTCAGTGCCTCCCAGTGCGGCAGGCGTATCCACTACGGCACCTGATGTGTCACTGCCACACAGTGCGGCGACAATCCTCCTCCGGCCCCTGATGTGTCAGTGGCACACAGTGCGGCCGACAATCCTCCTCCGGCCCCTGATGTGTCAGTGGCACACAGTGCCACAGCCGGTACTGCAACACCCACAGGTGGGGCAGAGGACACATCCGAGGACGTGGATGGGATTTAGATCAGAAGGAGGCACTAGCATTCATTTCCGCCACCTTGCCTGTTTCTGATTGGTGCCGCACATGGCCCCATGACCTTCCACTGACCCCCGATACACTCCGCTGCACTCACCTTCGACCGCGACTTGGACTGCCATATCCTGTTTGATGACCAATGACACGGCGACCAGACTGCGGACTGTATCCTTCCTCTTCCGCAGTACTTGTCATCCCCGGATGGACTCTGGCTGGCCCTCCATGGGCCCATATTGTGTAGTGTGCTTGGCATGGCCCTGTACTGCTCCAGCTGCAAAACTCCACTGGATGTGCAATAAACATCCAGAAATGGACTGCTGTGTCATGTCTTTCATCATTCATGTATGAATGTGTGGATGAATGTAGGGACAGTGATTTCCCTTACGTCAATGATGCTCATCTAGTGGGATGCCAGTCACAGTGTGCTACATTGCCTATTGTGTTCCGGTTGCCATGGACACTACAACAGGGTCACACGCATTAGTCACTTCCTTGTCCGGACATGGACTGAACCATGCCCAGAGCCCCCGAGTCATTGTTGCACGCCCTGTGCAGGTCCGGCGTATGCCAGGCCAGACCACTCCGCTTACGCTCCGAGGTGGGGCCCACATAGCTACATGTCGCAGGCGTACATGCTGGTGGTATGCAGGTCACTGTCTAGTTGTCAGCATGTCATGGCCACTCCCTGAGGGCAGGTTTGCACACACACCACACCCATCTGGCACAGGCGCCACAGGCCATGTGACCCCGCCAATATAAGGGGCCGACAACGTCACATTCCCCACTGCCGGTGGTGACTGGATGACGGACGCTCCACAGTTCTCAATCATAAAGGGCCCATGAGTTGTTGCGCACAGGGTTGGTCGCAGCCGAGGCCTTGCGCCTGTCACAGGCCTACCACCACGTGGCGCTGACTGGGGTTGCAAAGAGTTAGTGGCACCCGAGGCCTTGCGCTCGTCACGGGCCTACCACCACGTGGCGCTGACTGGGGTTGCACAGGGTTAGTGGCACCCGAAGCCTTGCGCCCGTCAAGGGCCTACCACCACGCGGCGCTGACTGGGGTTGCACAGGGTTAGCAGCATCGAAATAGCTGAGCAGGTGTGCAGCCTGCGATGATAACGTGTGCACTGATGTGGTCTCTGCCATTGATGCCTCAGGACTCAGCGTCATGTGTGGGACCTGCTGGGCCGTGGGGCGGGTCCGCATTGTGTGGACCATGCCATGGTGGCGGGACCGGGGCCTGGAGCTTGCACGGGCATGTGGTGTGCCCACTGGTGGACACACCGTTGGCGGCAGGTGAGCAGTGGGCCCGGGGTGCGCAAGTGCGGACAGCCAGCGCTGGCCAGCGGGAGGGAGTAGGGTGCGGCTGCATGCGTGCGCAGGGACAGACAGGCGTTGTTGCCGTGTGCTGTGTGATGGACTCTGCCATGATTGACTCTGGCCTCGATTACAGATTGCAGACCTGGTGACTTGCAGTGTGTCTCCCGGCACATGGTTGGAAACACACCGGTGGCAGCAGGTGAACACTGGGGCCTGGGTGAACAGGGGCGGCGGTGTCTCTCTCTCTCTCCCTTCCTTCCCTCTCTCTCTCACTCACTCTCTCTCTCCCTTCCTTCCCTCTCTCTCTCACTCTCTCTCCTTTCCTTCTCTCTCTCTCTCTCTCCTTTCCTTCCCTCTCTCTCACTCTCTCTCTCCCTTCCTTTCCTTCTCTCTCTTTCTCTCTCTGCCTTTCTTTCATTCTCTGTGTCTCGCTCCTTTGATGTGCGCATGGCACATGTTCTGATTTTGTGCTTTATTTTCCAGGCTGTGACATCGAGATTGCCCCGGACGGACCCGACAGGAGTCTTCCGCATTGGTGTTTTGTGTTGTATTTCAATAAAGTTTTTGGTTGTTACTTCAGTGCTGTGTGACTGTTTCTCGTTTTTCTGGCCACACATGTGTGTTATTTTTTGACAATGTGCGTCATCATGCGCTTTTTGTGGCTCTTGTGTCGTGCACGGTATGTGTATGTCCGGGGGAGGGGCCGGGGAACGGGCTGGGGGTGGTTGTGGTGGGTGTTGTGGCCCTCATGGGTATCCGAGCTGCATGATCATTGTCTCCATGGCATCTGTGGGTTTTCGGGTGAGGCTCTTGGCTGGGCTCCCTTTCATGCTGCAGGTAGTCGTCCTGCTTAACACCAGCAAAAGGCAGATGTTAAATCACTGGTGCTACCGCAGCTTATCACCTGTTTTTGGTTCGCATCGCAGATCTGGCAGTTCATTGTGAAAGTGGTGTTGTGGTTTTTTCGTGTGTTTTTGCACGGGAACGCCTACTCTGCATCTCATTAGGGTTAGTTGGTGGTGTCCACCGTGGATATAAATTTTGGAGCAGTTATCGCGGGAATACTGGCGATGTCTGCAGTTTGCACCCGCTTGTGAATGGGGTGTTAAATCTATCTCCACTTTGGATGCGTTAAGGTGGAGATAAATCGGCGGTAGGTCCTTGTGAATATACCCATTAGACACTATAATAGTACTACTCCAAACACCAAGGCAGTATCCATGCAGTTGTAAAATCACATAGGCACTTCCTATGTACTCATGAAATCCCCCAGACATTACCTGTGCATTCATGCAATCACCAGGCATTGTGTATGTATTCCTCTAATCCCCTAGACATTACTTCTGCAATCATGCAATGATGAATGTATTACCTATACAGTGGGTTAATCACCTAGGCAATACCCTTGCACTCCTCCAATCACCCTGTGGGGATCTATGCACTTCTTTAATCACTTAACTAGTGTCCATGCACTTATAAAATCACCCAGGCAGTATCTTTACAGTTCTCCAATCACTGAGGCACTATGACAGTACTACTCAAATCACCCAGGCAGTACTGATGCAGTTATAAAATTACCCAGTCACTTCCTATGGACTCTTCTATTCCCCCAGATATTACTCCTCAACTCAAGAATCACCCAGGCATTACCTATGTACTCCTTAGTCTCCCAGACATTACCCCTGTAGTCATGCAATCACCAATGCATTAGCTACATAGTGATTCAATCACTCAGGCACTATCCTTGCACTCCTCCAATGACCCACACATTACCCCTGCACTTATACAATCACCCAAGCATTACCCATGTAGTCTTCCAATCATCCAGACACTACTCCTGCTCTCATGCAATCACCCAGGCACTACTCTTGCACTCCTTAAACCACCCAGCCACTACCTGTGAAGTCCTTTGATCCTCCAGCACTACCTATGTACTTATAAAATCACCCAGGCACTACTTTTGCACTCCTTGAATCACTTAGACACTACAAAAGTACTATTACAATCACCAAGGCAGTGTCCATGCACCTATAAAATCATCTAAACACTTCCTATGTACTCCTGAAACCCCCTAGACATTATATGTGCATTCATGCAATCACCAGTCATTACATATGTATTGCTCTATTCTCAAAGACATTACTTCTTTAATCATGCAATCATGAATGCATTACCTATACACTGGTTTAATCACATCTGCAGTATCCTTGCACTCTTCCAATCACCATGTGAGGATCTATGCACTCCTCCAATCACTTAGCCAGTGCCCATGCACTTACAAAATCACCCAGGCAGTACCTTAACACTTCTCCAATCAATGAGGCACTATTATAGTAGTTCTACAATCACCCATGCAGTACTGATGCACTTATAAAATCACCCAGGCACTTCGTATGTACTCTTGTAATCCTCCAGATATTACCCCTGAACTCATGCAATCACTCAGGCCTTAGCTATGTACTCATTAATCTTCCAGACATTACCACAGCACTCATGCAATCACCAATGCATTAGCTATACACTGATTCAATCACTCAGGCACTACCCTTGCACTCCTTCAATCACCCAGCTACTACCTCTGAAGTCCTTCAGTCACCCAGCCACTACCTATGCACTTATAAAATCACCCAGGCACTACTTTTGCACTCCTTGAATCACTCAGGCACTACAATAGTACTACTCCAATCACCAAGGCACTATCCGTTCTCTTATAAAATCACCTAGGCACTTTCTATGTACTTCTGAAATCCCCCAGACATTATCTGTGCACTCATACAATCACCCAGGCATTACCTATGTAGTCTTCTAATCCCCAAAGCATTACTTCTGCAATCATGCAATCATGAATGCATTAGCTATACACTGGTTTAATCACCTAGGCAGTAGCCTTGCACTCCTCCAATCATCCTGTGAGTATCTATGCACTCCTCTAATCACTTAGCCAGTGCCCATGCACTTATAAAATCACCCAGGCAGTACCTTCACAATTGTCCAATGACTGAGGCACTATCACAATACTTCTCCAATTACCCAGGCAGTACTGATGCACTTATAAAATCACCCAGACACTTTCTATATACTCTTGTAATCCCTCAGATATTAGCTTTTCAGTCATGCAATCATCCAGGCATTACCTATGTACTCCTTAGTCCCCCAGACGTTACCTCTGCACTCATGCAATCACCAATGCATCAGCTATACACTGATTCAACCACCTACGCACTACCCCTGCACTCCTTTAATCACCTACCCACTACCCCTGAAGTCCTTTGATCACCCAGCCACTACCTATGCACTTATGAAATCACCCAGGCACTACTTTTGCACTCCTTGAATCACTCAGGCTCTACAATAGTACTACTCCAATCATCAAGGCAGTATGCACGCACTTATAAAATCACCAAGGCACTGCCTATCAACTCCTGAAATCCATCAGACACAACCTGTGCACTCATGCAATCACCCAGGCATTACTTATGTACTCTTCTATTCCCTTAGACATTACCTTTGCACTCATGTAATCACCAATGCATTAGCTATACACTGGTTCAGTCACTCAGGCACTACTCTTGCACTACTCCAATAACTCCGGCAGGATCTATGCACTCCTCCAATCACTTAGCCAGTACCCAAGCACTTATAAAATCACTCAGGCAGTAACTATGTACTTATGTAATCACCCAGGCACTACCCTAGTACTTCTTCAATCACCCAGGCAGTACGTTTGTTCTCATGCAATCACCCAGCTACTACCCCTATACTCCTTCAATCATCCAACCACTACCCCTGTAGTTCTTTGATCAGCTAGCCACTACCCATGCACTTATATAATCACTGAGGCACTACCCTTGCACTCCTCCAATCACAAAAGCACTATCCCTGTAATTATGTTATTACTCAGTCAGTAGCCATGCACTTATAAAATCACGCAGGCACTACCTTTGCACTCCTCCGATCACTCAGGCACTACTTTAGTACTCCTACAATCACATGTATGATATGAATCAAAATGCATATGCAAGTCGAGGTATGCCTTAGTTACAAGACATATCTCAATCACAATATAATGCAGGCCTTAAAAGTTGACAGACAGCACTTTACAATTTATTTGGGTAGCTGTACAGAAATCCTTTAGTCTTGCTGTCGTGTAGTTCCTATAAATCCTATACAGGATCTGCGCGTTCAGATAACATAAACTGTGGGTTTGGTGGCGGACGGATTCCGTGCACCCCCACCTTATACGTTAGCCTGTCTGTATTAGCTAGCTCACAGTTCCACTAGAGTCTCCTCTTATTGGGGAGAGAATAGTTCTTGGCAACCTCAGAAAATGACAACCCTGATCCCTCAGAATCGTGGAAACAATATACTACCTTTCGCTCAGTCACTCGTGCTCCCTTAGTTTGTCTCAGAGAGATACACAGAATAAACAGGCCGGGCGTTTCAATAAGTATTTATTGAACAGTTGTTATTCAGGTGTAGAATATATGAGCTGCAACAACCATTAGACAGTAGCAGAGATATATGATTAGCAGTACTACGAAAGTAAAAGGATGGTATAGTTCTACCATCTTGCAGAAATCATGAATATATACAAGTACATAAAACACATGATAAAAAGTGCGTACTCCTACGATGCCTCCCTAACTAGATGTACCTAAATGTACCTCGCATCTGTGTAGGTGTTATGCCAAGAATCCCTCTAGGATCTAGTCCACCCATTACCTGAGAGTTTAGAGAATATGGGACCCCGTCCTGGTCTCGAGTTGGACACCCTGCGAGGGATGTTAGACCACTGCTAGCTGGAGCGTCTGCATGCAGGAACCTCAGCATCTCTGGTCAGTGTGTCAGCCGGGAAGTCACGGTCTCCTCTATCTTCCTAAGCAAGATGGGTTGTATATATACCCATAGGTCTCCCCAGGGGTCCTACCTTGCTGTGTTATTGTGTCGGCCCAAAGATGACGTTGGGCCTGAACTTTATACAGAGATATTATACAGGAGATGGTAATCCTACTGTTAGTCCTGCTGGACAGGTTTGTTACAGAACCATTACAAGCTCTGTGCAACATTATATCCTGGCTTATGAGTGATCCACTTAAAGCATTCTCACAGTTTGTACCGCTCAGAAACACTTCTTGAACCCCGGCTCCGGCATCAAAATCTGTATGGTAATTCCCAAGATTCCTTAATGTATTCCTTACCCATTTCTTCATATCTGCCTGCCTGCTTTTGTTCAAGGCAATATTGAAACTGAAAAGTAGTGACCGGTAGAGTTATGTGGCCATGGATTAGCCATTCTGTAGACGGTGATTCTACCACTGTGAATGGTAATCTATCCAGTTTTTCGATACGCAGCATTGTATTTTTTGCTCTCCTTTGTGCCATTTCTATCTGTTTATCTGTTAGATTGTATTCAGAAAACAGAGACGTACTGTTGATATAACGCCAAGGCACGTAGCCTGCATGCAAAGATTGCAGCGTCCAGCTTAACAACATAATAGAATGTAGCTGTGATTGCCCGTGTTGTAATGTAGCCAAATCTTGTTCTAGTATGTCTATCGCAGAAGATACAATGTTGCCTAAGGAATATATCCTGGAGGTCAATGTAGTTAACCCATTGTCTACCACTGCTAGAGATTTTTCTAGATTTATACGGTCTATCTCTCGTAGTCTCTCTGCGGCCTCTTGTTGTGATATTTTCCATATTTCATTGTAGACAGCATAATAGAAACGTTTCTGACGTGGCTTCCTGGGACCCATTAAAAAATCCCTAAGATCCACATCCTGTGACAGTAAGGATAAGTGTTGTTTCACCTGTGTGAGTGTTGAGGTTTTTAGCCAATCAAGGCACAACTTCCCAACACTGTAGGATGTCACTACCCCTGGATGTTGTCTCTGTACATAACGTGGATCTGGCCTATGGATACTAAACCCTTCGGCTTTACCCATGAATCTTGCCCGACAACTATTAGTATTTGTGGGCCAAATCAACCATTTTCTCCAATCGGGGTCTGATCTGTTGTATTGTATGATGTCATCTACTGTAATCTCTTTCTGTGATGTTATGTAACCCCCGGTGTTTGATGGAGTCGGCAACAGAGGTGTGTTCAAGTCTTTGTTCTTGGCTAGTCCAAGGCAAGACGTCTTTTGCACTGTCTCGTTCAAAAACATGATTTGTTGAGGGATGAGGCATGCTCTAAACAAAGCTTCTGTTCCCTGAACTTGCCATTCTCTAGTACCCCAGACTGATTTTAAGTCTATGGTGTCTTTCCATAAGTCGAAAACTTGTTCAGACAACTGGGCAATAAAAGAATAAGAGTAAATCTGTTTGGTGTTTGTTAACATATTTTTCTGTGCTGATGTTGGTGCAAACTTATAATAATATGAGGCTGGGTTAGACATATTAAACTCCGAAAAATATGGAAAGTTCTGTGTAAATGTTTTTGAACTGCCTTTCGGCGGTGTTGGATAATGTTCCCACTGGTGGTATGTGAACACATTTCTAGGATTAGCAGATTTATGTAAAAAGTGATGCCCATAGTGTTGATAACAATACATACTCTTGAAATCTGATGTGCTTCCAATGTTTCACTATTAAAAAACGCAGCAGATTTTTCCAAATCAGATAACATGACATGACATAACAGTTTCAAAATCCCAATCATCTGAAAATGTACTTGAGGTAATTATATCACTCAATGATATTTCAAATAAATGAGGAATTCTTAAAATTTCAGTCGGACCAAATATATCGAAATCAACCTTGTCCCAAACTATACCATCAGGTATAGGAACTGCTGTAATGTTCACTCATGACAAGTTTCTTTGTTCTCGATGAGATGATTGATGTGGTTTTAAAAGTAAGTTCACCTTTTGGGCTGCAGAGCTTTGTCGAATGTATTTCCCATTAATAAGCATACTAAAAACTATTACCAGGCCTACCCAGAAAAGAAAGAAAAGTATCCCAGTGATTATCCATAGTTCTACCCAGGGTGACACCAGGTAAGTCTTTTTCAGAAAGTGCATAAAGTCTTTAACTTGCTGTTTGCGTGATATTTTTGGCTGGCGTCGTTTCCGGTTCGCTTGGATCCAAAGAAAACATATCAAAGTTTATGAAGTAGCCAGAAGCAGTTCGATCAATTGTTGGTATTGCATCAGGATTTGTAGAAATCGTAGTTTGCTCTTGTCGAGGCATGTTGATGTAGACATCTGTATTTGATCAAATAGCAAGTTGTTTTTGATTTTGAGTTTGATTTTGAATTTGAACTTCAGGTTCAAGAGGAACGAGTTCCATAGAATTGTTGCTTAGTCCTTCATTCCGTGTTGGAGGCTCTTCGAACGTGATGAGTCTTTCCGTTTGAACTTCTTGGATTGTAGTGAGAGGAGGGCGTCTGTTACTTTGGAGTCCACGTGCCATACTGCTTAGTATCAGCCACATAGTGTGGTTTGATTAGGTCAATTGAGACAAATCTTTTCTCCTTTTTTACGGCAAGAGGCGGTAGAAGTACAATTCTTGTTCCTTCAATTGCTAGGACCGGTACAGGCTTTCTTTATGATGGCCCAAATTCTTTCTTTTCCACTATCTTTTCTCTGACCAGATCCCCGACTTTTGGGATCCAGACAGGTCTTGCCGTGACTGATTTGACTTTCCCAGTGGCGGCCTGCTTCAGGTGGACATTACTTTGTTGTGTCCTGGATTCATTTAGATCCTGTAAAACAGCCAAATGATCATGGATGTCAAAAGGTTTTTCATCCGCCACTGTGCCTTCACAATCAAGATCAGGTACCCACATTCTTGTCCCAAATAGGACCTCATATGGAGTGACACCCCCTAGAGAACTTCTTAGCATATTGTTAAGAGCACGCTGGACTCCATACAGATGTTTTACCCAACTTTCACCCGTGCATAATACTCTAGCTGTTAAAGATTGCTTTAAGTCTCGGTTTTTTCTCCCACTACCGAATTTCCCTCGGGATGGTACAGAGATGAGTACCGCAATGCTACTCCCAATCCTCTCATGGCCGCCATGTAAGCCCGAAAGCTAAACGCAGGGCACTGGTCAGAATGTAATGTGCCAATTGCGTATGTCTCTATAAAGACTCGCAAATCTTTTATAACAGTTCGAGCGTCAGCCGAGCACTGGGGCCACACCCATAGGAATCTCGAGCAGGAATCCACTGCAACCATGATATACTTGTAAGCCCCGTCTCTTTGTAAGGGGCCGCAGTGGTCCAAGTAAACGCACGCTAGTGGTTTGTCAGATATTAATAATGGTGTCTGCGCTGGACGTGTTACGGTGGAGCCTTTCATCTGCTAGCAGATGTCACATTTCAAGACATAGGGGCTGATTCTGATTCGGGCCGGAAAACATACCGACCGACTCGGTACGGGAATATAGTCCGACCGACACGTACCGGCGCTGCCCGACCTGGGTAGTACGATGAAATGCATGTGAATCACGACCGACTCGTACGGAACAGAAGCCGAACGACCGAACCGGCCGGAAACAAGCTATCCGGCCGGGAAACCACACTAATAGAACCGACCGACACGCACCAGGAATGAACCCGAACGAAACGTACCCGTGAACTCCGAACCGCGCAGTACGATGTAATGCGTGGAAAACCAGACCGAGTCGCACGGAGCTCAAGCCGTACGACCGACACGCATACAAAAGCCAGCCGAAGGAAGCCAATACTCGGCGACCGACGCGTACGCCGCACAATAAACCTAGCAGAAACACAGCATGAACGACTCGCAGAAGCTCGCACGAGACAACTGCAGCGTCCTACTCGGTCAGAAGAACGTCTCCTACATGCACAAAAAATACAAAGGAAAAAATACAAAAAAAAGGGCCAAACAAGCAGTGACAAAGTCAATAAATACAGGGAAAAAAAACATGGAACAAGGACACACCCAAAACTCCACCTATATAAAGGCCACAAATCACTACCATGATCCTTTGCAAATTCAACTGACATGCCAGCACAGAACACCATCAGACAGCAATCACAGACACACTCGCAGCTCATCCATCACACAAGCCACACACCATTAGCACCTCAACAAATAGCACCCTCACATACACCCAGCAAAACCTACACTCACACACCCTCACTTGCAAACACACACACATCAATCACCACCACCACCCATCACCATGCCCCCAAAGAAGAATCCAAAGTTCCTAGACAGTGAATTGGAAGTCCTGGTAGATGAGATCCTCAGGGTAGAGCCACAGTTGTTTGGTACATTGGTCCAACAGACCCCCATGTCGCAGAAAACCAAGATGTGGGAGAGGATCGTTGACAGGGTGAACGCACAATCACCATGTTTGCGCACAAAGGAAGACATCCAGAACAGGTGGTATGATGTGCGCAGGAGGGTCAGGGACCTACTAAAGAAGGATTACATCTTGAGTCAGTGCACCGGCAGTGGCCCTCCTGCCAAACCACTATACCTCAGGCCCTGGGAGGAGAAGGTGCGGGCCATCCTACCACCAGTGAGCGTATATGGACTATCAAACATCCCAGAGCCTGGTGAGTACACAACTAATATACCCAATATTGTGTGACAATACACACACATCACTGTCAAGGGGATAGTCAAACCATGCACCCTTAGCAAATCCACAGCAACCAAAAGATAATCACCCCAAGATTTGTCTGTCAGTCAGATAAACACAATACATGCCATCTCATAGTGATATGTAACTGTGTCATGATATGCACAAACCTAACTACAAATACAGCAAGGCAGTGGCACAAATATAACCAACAAACACAGTTAGACATTTTGCCACCACTAGAACACCACCTCACAGGGAAGCTCACTGAAAGGAATGAATTCTGTGTATGCTGGTGAAGTCAGTGTAGCCAATAGCATGATGGGAGTTGTAGTCACAGATATTGGTCACCCTCACAATTGGCCCATCAACACCACCCTGAACCATGCTCACATCACAGGGAGTGGAAAATAAATGACAAGATGGCTGACACTGGGTACTGCTGTGGGGAGCACAAGGCCCTGCTGGGAACTGTGCACCAACAAACAGCAGGACACCACTGTCAGCCATCTTGCCATTGCTGTCACACTCACACACAGTGAAGTCCACTCAAAAGGAAGGAAGAATGGGCATGCTAGGAAAGGGGGTGTAGGCAATAGCATGATGGGAGTTGTAGTCACAGATATTGGTCACCCTCACAATTGGCCCATCAACACCACTCTGAACCATGCTCACATCACAGGGAGTGGAAAACAACTGACAAGATGGATGACACTGGGTACTGCTGTGGGGAGCACAAGGCCCTGCTGGGAACTGTGCACCAACCAACAGCAGGACACCACTGGCTGACATCCTGAAAGCTAACTTGCACTCCCTGCAATGGAAGCACGTTCCATGGTGGGATATCTGGCTGGGTGGGAAGGAGGACTGACAGCTCTGACCATAGTTACAAGCAGCTTTTCTCACACACCCCCTTAACACAAACTCCACACAACTCACCTGGGAGAATGCAATGCCTCACACTCTAATTAGATATCCCACAAAGAACCACCACCCTGGGTTATGCTGTGTGAAGCACAGGGACACTCTTGGGACTTGTAGCCAAACAAACACCAGGACAACACTGTCAGCCATCCTGTCAGCTCAGGCACACTACCCCACAGGGAAGCAGAGTCAAAAGGAAGGAAGTATGGGCATGCTGGGAAGGGGGGTGTAGGCAATAGCATGATGGGAGTGGTAGTCACAGCTCAACACCCCCCACCCACATGGCCCAGCAAGCTCACACTGAAGCATGCACACCTCACAGGCAGTGAAAAGCCACTTCAAATATGTCTGACACTGGCCTCAGCTGTAGGGAACACAATGCCCTGCTGGGAACTGTGCACCAACCAACAGCAGGACACCACTGTCAGCCATCTTGCCATTGCTGTCACACTCACACACAGTGAAGTCCACTCAAAAGGAAGGAAGTATGGGCATGCTGGGAAGGGGGGTGTAGGCAATAGCATGATGGTAGTTGTAGTCACAGATATTGGTCACCCTCACAATTGGCCCATCAACACCACTCTGAACCATGCTCACATCACAGGGAGTGGAAAAGAACTGACAAGATGGCTGACACTGGGTACTGCTGTGGGGAGCACAAGCCCCTGCTGGGAACTGTGCACCAACCAACAGCAGGACACCACTGTCAGCCATCTTGCCATTGCTGTCACACTCACACACAGTGAAGTCCACTCAAAAGGAAGGAAGTATGGGCATGCTGGGAAGGGGGGTGTAGGCAATAGCACGATGGGAGTTGTAGTCACAGATATTGGTCACCCTCACAATTGGCCCATCAACACCACTCTGAACCATGCTCACATCACAGGGAGTGGAAAACAACTGACAAGATGGCTGACACTGGGTACTGCTGTGGGGAGCACAAGCCCCTGCTGGGAACTGTGCACCAACCAACAGCAGGACACCACTGACTGACATCCTGAAAGCCAACTTGCACTCACTGCAATGGAAGCATGTTCCATGGTGGGATATCTGGCTGGGTGGGAAGGAGGACTGACAGCTCTGACCATAGTTACAAGCAGCTTTTCTTACACACACCCTTAACACAAACTCCACACAACTCACCTGGGAGAATGCAATGCCTCACACTTTGATTAAATATCCCACAAAGAACCACCACCCTGGGTTATGCTCTGTGAAGCACAGGGACACTCTTGGGACTTGTAGCCAAACAAACGCCAGGACAACACTGTCAGCCATCCTGTCAGCACAGGCACACTACCCCACAGGGAAGCAGAGTCAAAAGGAAGGAAGTATGGGCATGCTGGGAAGGGGGGTGTAGGCAATAGCATGATGAGAGTGGTAGTCACAGTTCAACATCCCCCACCCACATGGCCCAGCAAGCTCACACTGAAGCATGCACACCTCACAGGCAGTGAAAAGCCACTTCAAAGATGTCTGACACTCGCCTCAGCTGTGGGGAGCACAAGGCCCTGCTGGGAACTGTGCAACAACCAACAGCAGGACATCCTGAGAGTCAACCTGCACACACTGCAAGGGTGGCATGCTTCATGGTGGGATAACTGGGCTGGGGGAGAAGGAGGGCCGCATGTCCACCAAATACCACCAATTCTGGCCATGCACACACCTCAACATTCACATTGAAAAGCTTCAGGTTGGCAGGACAATGTGCTACACCAATATCAACCTCTGACTGTGACAACTGAGGACAATGCAATGTACAGGCCCGCATCCAGAGGTACAGTCACAACTGTCAGGTGTGTGGACCATTGATGCCTGTAGAAACATAACATACATTGTGTGTCTCTTCCAAAAACAGGTGATGATGGGGACACAGCAGCAGACGATGAGGAGTCCCTGTCCCAGGCTCCGGGGGACACTGAGCTCACTGGTGTGGAACAGCCTCTGCCCTCCTCGGATGGCGAAGACCTACCTGGCCCCTCCGGTGTGAGTCATCATGCAGCACCAGCAGGACCAACATCTGCACCCCCTGCACCCACCCCTCCAACAACTGCCAACACATAGACCACCCCTGCCAACACCACAGACCAAGGACCACCGATGACAACAGCACAGGGACCCCGGCCCAACGTGGAGCAACGGACAACGACCCCAGTAACAACCCCCAAGTGGGCCTACGTCACCTGTGCGTGCCACCGCAGGTCCCGCACGTGTCGCCAGGGGTGGTGGGAGGGGTGGTAGACATAGGTCGCTGTTTGCAGAGGGGTCTGGACTGCATGATGACCCACAACTGGCACGCACTGCTGATGCGTACCAGAATAGCACCGGAGAGGTCAGCCAGGTAGTGGGGATCCTCAAGGACATTCAACAGCAGCAGGCTGCCCATCATGCCCGCTTTGACTCACACATGTCACGTGTGGAGACACACATGTCCCGTGTGGAGACACACATGTCTGGCAATGGAGTGCAAGTGGGACACATTGGAAGAACTGACAGCGGTACATAGGGACATATTGACATGCCTCCACCAGATTAGCACCAACATGGCCACACCTCCCTGTGTGCCCACAACATCTGGTGCTGCAACAACTGCAACTGCCACAGGGAGGGAGGATGACTCTGACGGAGAGTCCTCTGCACCGCAGCAGCCTGCACGTGAGGGTCCCCCCCGAAAGAAGAGGGGTCGTCCAAGGAAGGAAAACTGAGAGGCCGATGGCCATGTACATCCCCCAGGAACCCAACACCTGTTCTGGAAATTCTCCTTTGTGTGCAAACTGTTCACCCTGTCGAATGCAACACAACTCTCCCACATGACATGGGGAGCTTCAGTTGGCCCAATGTATCAGATGACTGTGGTCTTTACTCAGGACATTTCTGCTACCAAGACTTCCAACTCATCTGGGAACTTTGGATTCCAATCCCAATGTACAGCACCCACCATCCTGTGCACTATCCTCACACATGTATGGAAATAAACTCACTAATACACCATACTTGCCTCTGTTGTGATTCCAACGTGGTTTCTGTCATGGAGATGGTGAACTGCTAAATGACACTGTGCATGCTAACTGCTACAGCAAGTTCAACACCGTCATGTGAGTCATGGCGACGTGACACATATGAGGGAGACACACCACTAGGGCTACACAACACATACACACCAGGGCCATCAGACTCATCGCCTACACTGATGTTGCCAGGAAATACAGTGGAATGCACAGACACCACACCTATTCACAGTCTGTGTTAACTTGCCCACAGGTGCAGTAAGTACATGTCAGTCAGATGTGTGACCACAGACAACGCACATCCCAAAGTGAAGCACAGGTTTATTACACATTTTCAACATGTTGTTTCCACTACAGATGCAAGGTAATCCTACGTGGCAGGGGACACACAGTCAACAAGTGTAGAAGAAATAAAGTCCAGGGGTGTGTGGCACATCACCTGTAGGGAAATGACTGCTTCCACCCTGGAAGTTGAATCATGGTGTCGGGGGATCACAGTTGACCAAACAACTCTGAAAGTACCCTGTGAAGGACAGACATGACACACAGTCAAAAGCACTGAAGAACAGGACAGAACTGCAATACTCATGCCCAATACATGTCACAAGTAACCCTGGGCAAAGCACTACGCTCCGCTCGCGTAGTTTGCGAAGTTTGCGCTACTTCGCACAACGCGAATTGCACGTAGCACAGTGCAAACACGCGTAGCGTAGCGTAGCGTAGTGCAGCGGTCATTTTTTGCTTGCTCGCGGTCCTCAACGTCAAGTTGGCGACCGCGAGCAAGCAAAATGACATCCCGGCGAGACTTTTTCCTTGTTCGCGATCAGCAACATCAAGTTGCCGATCGCAAGCGTGGAAAATAAACCTCCCGGCGAGATTTTCAACGCGGGAGGTCAGGTTTCTCATTGCGAGTGGTCGCGTATGCTCGCGACCGCTCGCGATGAGAAACTACCAGTCCGCGTTGAGAAGCTGCCGCTCGAGTAAAAATCTACTCGAGCGGCAGTAAAAGACAGCTCGCACTTTGCAAGATGCCGTTTTCAATGATTGCACAGTGCGGACAAGCATCCGGCACTGTGCAATCATTGCGAACAGTGCACTACGCAGTTCGCGTAGTGCTACGCGTAGCTTGCGTAGTGCGAACTGCACTTTGCGTAGCTTCGCGTAGCGCTACTTCGCGAACTACGCCCAGGCTTAGTCACAAGATACTCACAGAAAACCAAGTTAGGATGTCAACACTGTTGGGGAGTACAGACTACCTGTAAGGACACATCGCTGCACGCTTCCAGTCAAGTAGCACATGGCCACACTCAAACAGCACCAGAGCACCACCAACACATATCACGCAAACTCACATCATTGGCATGACAACTCTCTGGATACTCACATTCAGCTGAAGAAGTTGGTGATGAGCTGTGTGCGGACATCACCATCATCACTGGCATCGTGGCCCAGGCCAGGATCCTCCACAGGTGGCGGATGTTGGTCATCGTCATCCAGGATGAGAGGCAACTCCTTCCGCACTGCCAGGTTGTGTAGCATGCAGCAGACGATGACAATCTTGCACACCTTTGCTGGGGCATATGGGAGGGCCCCTCCTGTCTTGTCCAGGCAGCGGAAGCGGCTCTTCAGGAGACCAAATGTCCGCTCGATCACTCTCCTGGTCCGACCATGTGCCTCATTGTAGCGCATCTGGGCTGGTGTCACAGGGTTCCTGAGGGGTGTCAGCAACCACGGCATGTTGGGGTATCCGGAGTCACCTACAGACAGACAATTGCACATTAGCTGAGTTGGAAAAGAGGGCGGAATACAACATAGCAGAACACACACAATGGTACAATGTCAGTACACACCGACAAGCCAGGCACGCTGGTTCTGCATCTGTGACATCATCCTCGGGATGCGACTTCTCCTCATCACGTAGGCATTGTGTGCCGAACCAGGGAAACGGGCACACACATGTGAGATGCTCATATCTGCAAGACATACCACCAGAGCATTGATCGAATGATAATGTTTCCTGTTCCTGTATGCCTGCTCATGTGCCTGTGGTGGTACCAAAGCCACATGTGTCCCATCAATGGAGCCAATGACATGTGGCATCCTCCCCAGGGCATAGAAGTCACTCTAGACATCAGTGAGTTGTTGACGTTTAGGGAAATAGATGTACTGGTTCAGGCACCTCAACATTGCCTCCAAAACATCGCGTAGCACACGGCTGAACATAGTCTGTGACATCCCACCAGCAGACGCCACAGTGTGTTGAAAGGTACCGGTGGCAAAGAAGTGTAGGGCTGCCATCACCTTCACCTTGGGGGTCAGCGCTGTAGGGTACGGCCGGCCAGGTTGCAAATGTGGGGCCAAGCGCACTGCCAAATCCTCAATCAGCTGCCTGGTGAAGCGGTACCATCGGATGCTGTCACGTTCCACCATTGTTGCAAGGTCAGGGAATGGTCTATGGACAGCTGGTGCCCTTCAGTGCATAGGTGAAGAAAGAAAGATTGTCAGTCACCCCACATATGTGGCATTGACCATACTCAATATCACATGATACATCATTACGAGACACAAGTACTTGATGTGTGTGCCGTTCTGTATGGACATATATGGCACCTACATGGCCATCATCTAACATCTCAGTTCAACATGTGTTGACAACAGGTTCCAGGTTGTGCTATGGGAAACCATTAGGCTGTGTCACAGTACCCATTTACTGCTGTCACGTTCCATACACACACCACAGTGACATGTCTGGGCAGATGCGCCACAGGCATCACAGCTCATTGACAGGTAGATTCCCAGGGACCCTGTCTTGCCACATGGACACTGGCATGACATGGCGTATCATGTACACATCAGAAAAACAAACATGACTCCCACAGGTAGTGGTCCCTGTTGCCTCCGCAGGACAGACATGGTCTTCTGTGACACACACACGCACAACATCAAAGTCCATGCACAAACAACGTGGATGTGGAGACTGTCTCCCATTGTGCACATGGAATCAGAGACATCGGAAACACAACATGCACACAGACTGTGGAGGGCCATCACTATTGTGGCAATGGGTCCCACATGGGACTCTGGGGGTATGTGACATGACATGACATACACATACACAACCTGGAAATGTGACCATGCCACATGCTCTGAAATGAACAGTTGCACATCACAGTGGTCATGTGCACAACACACAAAGGATCCTGTCCCCATGAACACGTGCACAGCCTGGGAGTGGATGCCCCCAAGTGCCACCCCAAAAACCACATGTTGACCCCCATACACAGAAAAGGTAATGCAGCCTTACATGCCTTAGGATACAGTGTGGACAGGCTGTGGTGTTGTAGGTGTGCCCCTGAGTCCCTGGCAAGTATATGTGGCTGGCACATGTTCACCAGTGACAAGCATGGTGACATATGCGAGTGACCTGTACAGGGACGCGTTGTACAGCAATGGACCGATCGGTGTGCACGCACTGGCCATTGCATCTGTTGTGAGCGGGTACGCGTTGTTTCCCAGAATACGCGTTGTACAGCAATGGACCGATCGGTGTGCACGCACTGGCCATTGCATCTGTTGTGAGCGGGTACGCGTTGTACAGCAATGGACCGATCGGTGTGCACGCACTGGCCATTGCATCTGTTGTGAGCGGGTACGCGTTGTACAGCAATGGACCGATCGGTGTGCACGCACTGGCCATTGCATCTGTTGTGAGCGGGTACGCGTTGTTTCCCGGAATACGCGTTGTACAGCAATGGACCGATCGGTGCGCACGCATTGGCTAGGGCCTGGCATGGCAACGGATGCGTTCGAAGCGTCAACGAGTCTGATGCAGTGAATTCAGTTGGCCAGCCACAACAATGTTGCAAATTCATGGGTGTCATGAAGTTGAACTTTTGAAGGATGCTGTGGGCGTGTATTAGTGGTGCAATTCCATGGATTGGCCAGATTCAGAAGATGCAAACGACTTGGACCTATCACTTTGGACACATGGGACAGTATCTGCCTCTGCAGCACACATATAATGCTGGCTGTTCCCCTGAGAGCTCACTTGCCTGCACTACATGCTCCAGGACGACATCTGCCACCAACACTGCTGCTGTCTCTGCATCCTCTGGCTACTGCAATGGCACGTACTGTGGAGAGAGCCCCAGCCTTCAGCCTTTAGGAGAACCAGGCCCTGCTGGACAGCCTCCTTCCACAGTACAGCAAGCTGTATGGGAAACCAGGGGAGCAGGTGAGTGTGCTGTCCACTGCCTTACTAATTGTGCATGTTGTCTGACTAGCAAGACTTACAGTGTGCACACCACTGGCTAGCATGCTCACTGAGTAGTTCTCACCCCCCCAAAGTGTGTAGTTACATGCACTGAACAGGTACAGTGCAGTAACAGTGCATTCCAACAAGGTTTACTTCCCATGCAATGATACCATGTAGTAACTGCTGGCAAACTGTTCATAGCCATAGTTGCACTGCCTGTGTACATCATATGCCCCTGTGATTGAGACATGTATATCCAACTGTGTGATGCACGTATATGTTGCATGTGTAGTAACGGCATTTTCACTTTGTCATCCTCACAGGTTGATGCCCACCAGAAGCAGGAAATCTGGCTGACCATCGCCCGGGCAGTAAGATCCGTGGGGGTCTACAAGCGCCGGATCCGCAACTGCCAGAAAAGGTGGCAGGACCTTCGTGCTGGACCCGGAGGATCGCAAGGGTCCAGCTGAAGCTGTCGCCTCCTTGCAGGAGGGGCGGACACCGGACCCTGACCCCCCACATGCTCAGGATCCTGGCGGTGGTCTTCCCTGACCTGGATGGGCAGCTGAAGGCCAGACAGCAGCAAGGAGGGGGTGAGTCCATGACTGCACTGTGAACTTTGTCTGACATGCTATGTGCCCTCCTCTGGCCTGATTAAACTTCCACAGTACATCAGTCTTGTGGTCCAGGACCCATGTCCCTCAATTGTGACATGCCCACTCCTCATCTGATACGCAGGTGTGGCCCTTACAGTCAGGAAATTGTGTCACTTGGGTACTGTGTCCTTGCATTTTGCTTCGCTCAAGGTGGGGGACAGCATTTGTTCCCGTGACTTTGTGGTGGGATTCATAGGTGGGTCAATTGCTTACACAATGCCTAAGTACTGACATGTAATCTGGGTGTAACTTTGATATGTGGTCCACTTGCTGATCTGAATCACCACATGTCCCTAGGGTATTTGGCACACCCCCATGCTGCGGGTGGGAACAATGTTTGGGCCTCAGGAGTATGTATATCAAGTGTGTCACACATGCTTAGCCACCTGCCTACTGTCCAGGGCTCATCCCTCTTTCAGGTGGAGCAGGACAGTCATGCCTACTCCAGGGCATACAATACACTCTGTACTCCCACTCCTGTGTATCAGCTGACATGTTGTGATCAGTGAAATGTTCCCTCAGGTGTCTGCCTCTGTGTCATTGTGCTGTGGCTTCATTGTCAGGACTACTGGGATGTTTATCGTTTAGGGCTCAGCATGCCATCTGAGATGTGACCATGAGAGACGATACTTCTGTGACTTATAGGTGTTTTATCACTTGACTGTGCACACAGGTGTATGCGACTGTGAATTTCAGGCAGCTGTTTTTCATTCACAGCAGACTGTGAGGTGCTCAGGTTCATAGAGTTGTGTTTCATGTCTCCCATATGTCCAATTGGCATGACGTGGACAAATAAGAGTTCAGATGATGTGGTTTGTGGGGGATGGACATGTGCACTTGTCAGCTACATAACTTGCATTCCCCATTACCTAGGATTGTGACACAGTGCAGACTGTTGTTGGCTGGCTGCCATGCCCATGTGACTGGAGACAGTGATGTATGACTTTGCAGGCATGCCTGTGCCATCTTCAGGTGGATCCCCACCGAAACAAGAAAAACAGTCACCCAGGCCCTCGTCACCAGCAGGCTGGACTACGGAAACGCCCTCAACGCAGGAACGACGGCTAAGCTCCTGAGACGGCTGCAACGCATCCAGAACGCCTCTGCACGTCTTATCCTCGACATCCCCCGACGCAGCCACATCACACCCCACCTGAGAGACCTGCACTGGCTCCCTGTCAACAAGAGGATAACCTTCAAGCTCCTCACCCACGCACACAAAGCACTCCACAACTCCGGACCAGCCTACCTCAACAGACGACTCAGCTTCTACACCCCCACCCGCCAGCTCCGCTCGACCAGCCTCGCCCTCGCCACAGTCCCCCGCATCCGGAAAACGACCGCCGGCGGCAGATCCTTCTCCCACCTCGCCGCCAAGACCTGGAACACCCTCCCCACCAACCTCCGACAGACCCAAGACCTACTGGCCTTCAGAAGACTCCTCAAGACCTGGCTCTTCGATCAGTAGCAGCACCACCCCCCTCTTCCCCCAGCGCCTTGAGACCCTCGCGGGTATGTAGTGCGCTTTATAAGTGACATGATTGATTGATTGACAGCATTAAACTTCCTAAGAGTGATCCTGCAGGGGAGTGACATGTGCAACATGCACCCCATTGTGGCATTGAATATCCGGACATGGGTGCATCATGGTGTCTGGTGCTGGTATGCATCACATGCATTTCTAATTAGACTCTGGACATCCCTTTATCCGGACACCTGTACTCAATCAGTGGCAAGAGATGTGTTGTGTGCATGTTCACATACTTCACCGTGTTCTCTGTAATGTCCAACAACTGTGTACGTGGTGCATGTGTCCACACTGGGGTATTACCATCCAACAGGCACCAGACAGATGGGTGCAAGGGCAGGAGGGGTGTGAGTGCCATGGTTGACCATCAAACTGACAATTGGCTTCTCCTAATCTGTGTGAGGACTTTTGGCAATGTTCAACTGAGGATGCCAGGGCTTGCTCTGTAATGTGCTGTACTTACTGTGGTGTGTGCGGTCAGTGCAGGTGACTGATGTTTGTCTGATTCCCTAATTGTTTGCAGATACATCCACGGCCACAGGAGGGGACAGTTCCATGGACCAGGATGAGCTGCAGAGCCAGACTGGGTCAGCAGTCGATGAGTGGTCGGAGGGACCCAGTGGCACGGAGGGCGAGGGGAGCCATACCGAGGAGTCCTCAGCACCATCCACCTCAGCTGAGGACCACAGCAGCTCGGAGGATGACTCCCTTGTGGAGGCGGGTGTCAGCAGCCACCACACCCCAGCTAGTATGTCTGGCCCCGCCACCACCAGCACCGCCCTCCCATTGGCTCCCATTCCAGAGGTCCGTGGAGGCTCCTGTGTTCGGAGCGTGTCTCCTTGGTGCCAGGCACCACACCCCCTGCCCCTGTGTCCCCTGCTGCCCTGAGTGAGGAGTCTGTGTACCTACTTTGCCAGCTCCATGTAGGGCAGACAGCAATGCTGAGTGTCCTCCATGAACACACCACTCTGTTGACACAGCTGGTGTCATTCATGGAGGGCTTCTCGACGGCCATGTCTGCCCTACAGAGGAGCAATAGGTCCATGAACTCTTCCCTGATGGCAGCAGTGTCCCTCCTCCAACAGTCCATCACCCCTCCTACCTCTGCCCCATCCACACTTCCTGGCACCCTACCTGTCCCAAGCATATGCACACCTGCACAATCACCCAAACACACAGACACGAGCAGCACAGAAACACCCAAAACAAGGGCAAAACGTGCACACAAGCATCCTCAGGGGACTGATACCACACCCACAGGGGATGGGGAACAGACACACACACAGGCATCCACAGTCACTCCGCAGTCCTCAAAATCCTCTCCCTCCAAGACCCCTTCCCTTGCCTCACCTGCAACCCCACCTACAAAGCAGCTCTTCCTCTGTGACCTTGGCCTCTTCCCCTCCGATCCCGCTGATCCAGCATACAGGGGGAAGAGGAAGTCTACCCACACAGAGGGGAATGCCCCTCGCCCCCGGACACCCTCCCCCAGGCGCAGACAGACTGAGGCCCCCACACGCAAGTCCCCCCGGGCCCGGAAGAGCAAGACCCCGCCACCGCCCTGCAGGTCAACCACACAGTCTCCTTCCTCCATCCCTCAGGCACACACAACACAGGTTCCCCCACCACACCCTGCCCCAGGTTCCCCCACCCACAGATACACCATCCCCAAAATGATGCGGCCTTCTCCACCTACCACTTGCTCTTCCAGCCCCACACCCCCGCTGCACATGTTTGTGCCACTGGTGTGGAGACCGTGTCCTCCCCCTCTGTCCTGCCCACCTTACCTGAACCCCATTCTACTCCCCTGGAGATGGGCACTGCAGTGGAGTCCACTACCACCCCGTCTGACTTGGGCACTGCAGTTGCGAACCTGTCCACTCCATCTGGCCAGCCCACTGGAGTTGTGCCGGCACCCACACCATCTGACTCATGCCCCCCAGTTGTGCCGGCACACACCATGTCAGACACCTCCACTGCAGTTGTCAGTGACTCTCTAGCACCAGCCACCCCTTCCCTGCCTCCTTCTGGTGAGCCCTGATCCTGTCCCTGCGGTGCCTGGCCTGCCCCCCCGTATGCCCCATCAAGGGGAATGTCCCTGGTTAGCAGTGCAGGCAAGCAAAGGGTGACATCTGCCACTGTCACCCTGTTTGGACTTTAGTCATGGACTGGCCATTGGCCTTTGGGTTTTGTCAGGACTTTCTATTTTCAAATCACATATGCTGAATAAAGCTCCTTTCAGTTCTCTAGTGGTTTTGCTTCAGATGTACATGATGTTGAGAATGCTAACCATGCCCTTGCTGCAGTGATGGTGATTTTTGATATCAGGTAAATGAAGTGTTACTATGCAGGACCCCATGTGGTCCAGGGTGAATGTGTCCTATCCTGGTGTGTAGCCATGTCATCCTTTGCAGCAATATGAGGGTGTCATGTTTTTCATATTTGCCAATGGGATTCCCTACATGTTTTTGCAATATCACATCTGTGGCTTACACCCCTGCACATCAGATGTGCTTGCCATTGTTCAAGTTGTCTATTTCCCTGACCGTGTGACCATCTCCACTGGACATGCAAGTTTGGGCATCAATGGGGAAGGACTCATCTGTGGTATCAGTGCAACTTGCTATACATGTGTATTTGATCGGTGCAGATGATTTCGGTGACACTGCCATGAACAGGCTGATGTGACGAGAGCCTTCATTTTGTGCTAATTGTTGACTGAGTGACCAAGTGTTCTGCTGACATGATAGAGCCCTGCAGAGACAACGTATGGCACAGCTTTCCTTACACAGGAGTGGAGTCCCCTCATGGCAGTGTGTAATTCCGTGACATTGCCTGAGCCCAAGGTGTGTGTTGTGTGAGCATGTCTGTGTGTGTTCACTTCCATTTTGCTATGCAGGCTGGGGTCCCTAGTGATTTTCCTGTTTGTGATGCTTGCTGAGTTGAGCAATGTTACCCCCAAATCTTCGCCCTGGGTTCTCTGTGATGTGGGTGCATGGCACATTACTGGTCATCAGGGTGTCATCCATAGGTGTGTTTGCTGTCAGGGCTGAGTTTGTGGGCAAACGCAGATGAGACACAGTCAGGATTCCCCTTGGCACTTGTTGGTTCCACAAGTCATGTAATTTACAGTTTGTGTTAGCTTTCAGTGATTGTGACACATTGTGTGTGTGACTGCTGCCACTCCTCAGGGTCAGAGCTGCAATGTTGGAAGTTGTCTATGTGTGTTCTTTGTGGGTGACCTTGGCTTCTTCATTGGTGTGTGACTGTGGCCGGGATCCCATTGGTTGGTGTGGATTTGACGTCATGCCCATGTACAGCGTACTGTGCAGTGTGTCAGACATTCACAAGTCTTGTTGACTGGCCATGTGTGATGGGTATCTCCACCTTAGTTCCCCCCATCACCCCTGGGATTGTCATGGGTGCATGTGCAAAGTCACCAGTCCATGTGAGCTTCACTGCTGCACATTGGTGGAGATCAAGGTGTGTGGTGTTGAGTGTGTGCAAATGAGAGTTGTTGCATGGCTAGACCCCTACGTCCATGTTGGCCTTGGCTGACAGGCCGTGCTGATTGATTTGTGCTTGTGTAGGTGTGATGGTAGTTAGTTGCTCAGGACACATGACTGTGGTTCACAGTGTGTACGACATCTACCTAAGTCATCACGGTGGGATTATCATGCAGGCCAGTGTCACCACAATGTGCTGTGGTGGGTCTGTCTCTTGCTGTGTTAGTTGCTGTTCCTACAAGCTTGTATGACATTTGTAATTTGGGCTCCCTCTCATCTAACAATGCCTGATTGCCCACATAGGGGAATCCGATCCATGAGTTACTTTTGTGTGGCACTGTATTGACATCTGTGTAATAGGGATTCAGGCCTCCTCATGTGTTGTGTGGTTGCCTGGGGACACTGGCACACCCCCATCACCTGTTGTGTTTGATATGCAGTGTGGGTCTGCCTGTTTGTGTTTGTGCATTTGCACCACTGCATTGGCATTTCTTTAGTGTGCCATTGGCTGTATGTTGTTTGGTGGCTTTCCCCTGCTGTCCCTGGGACTCCTAGGTCATCAGTCAGCACAATGATCATGGTTTGTATGTCCCATTGCTGCCATGGAATGGTATTTGTTCACCTCACATCTACAGTCTCCACAGGATATCTACATTTGTGTGTCCATTGGTGCAGATATGTGGGTCTGCATTATGATGGTCACTTCTGTCATTGTGTTATTCGTGAATGTTGACAATGTGAGCCCCCATGGGTGATGTTTGTCTGCACATGGCCAAAGCGATGTTTCATTGGCACTGCACTGTTTGCCTCACCCAATCTATGTTGCTATGGGACACAAGCACTACTATGCCACTGATGTGTTTGTTGGTGTGTGACCAGGAATCATCCATGCAGTTTGGCATTTGCAGCTTTTTCCATGACAACACTTACATTTTGGTCACTGTGGTGATGGGGCTTTAGACCCCATTGCCACAATGTTCAAAATGTGCTTCAGCTATGGACCCCACACTTAGATTTTGGTCACTGTGGTGATGGGGCTTTAGACCCCATTGCCACAATGTTCGAAATGTGCTTCAGCTATGGACCCCACACTTAGATTTTGGTCACTGTGGTGATGGGGCTTTAGACCCCATTGCCACAATGTTCGAAATGTGCTTCAGCTATGGACCCCACACTTACCTTTTGGTCACTGTGGTGATGGGGCTTTAGACCCCATTGCCGCAATGTTCGAAATGTGCTTCAGCTATGGACCTCACACTTACATTTTGGTCACTGTGGTGATGGGGCTTTAGACCCCATTGCCACAATGTTCAAAATGTGCTCAGCTATGGACCCCACACTTACCTTTTGGTCACTGTGATGATGGGGTGTTAAACCCCATTGCCACAGTGGTCATGGTCTGCTTGCATTGTGGAGGCCACACACATTTATGTGTGACACATGTGATAGGGGGTCACATTGTATGTTCAATGTCATGTTCAGTGTTGTAGGCATTTGACACAGACTACACACGCTTGTCATGGTGTTGGGGGGATGTATTTTTCATACATTCCTTATGTTGGAGTATGCTGGTTGTGTCATGCATTACCCGTCCTATGAGTAGGGGTTGTGTGGGTGGTAGGCATCCAGGCCCCCATGAGTAGGGGTGGTGGTAGTGGTAGGCATCCATCTCCCTATGAGTGGGGATGGTATTAGTGGCAGGCATCCATCCCCCTATGAGTGGGGAGGGTAGTAGTGACAGGCATCCAGGCCCCCATGAGTAGGGGTGGTGGTAGTGATAGGCATCCATCCCCCTATGAGTGGGGATGGTATTAGTGGCAGGCATCCATCCCCCTATGAGTGGGGAGGGTAGTAGTGACAGGCATCCAGGCCCCAATGAGTAGGGGTGGTGGTAGTGGTAGGCATCCATCCCCCTATGAGTGGGGATGGTATTAGTGGCAGGCATCCATCCCCCTATGAGTGGGGAGGGTAGTAGTGGCAGGCATCCAGGCCCCCATTGAGTGGGGATGGTAGTAGTGGTAGGCATCCATCCCCCTATGAGTGGGGATGGTATTGGTGGCAGGCATCCATCCCCCTATGAGTGGGGAGGGTAGTAGTGACAGGCATCCAGGCCCCCATGAGTAGGGGTGGTGGTAGTGGTAGGCATCCATCCCCCTATGAGTGGGGATGGTAGTAGTGGCAGGCATCTATCCCCCTATGAGTGGGGATGGTATTAGTGGCAGGCATCCATCCCCCTATGAGTGGGGATGGTATTAGTGGCAGGCATCCATCCCCCTATGAGTGGGGAGGGTAGTAGTGACAGGCATCCAGGCCCCCATGAGTAGGGGTGGTGGGAGTTGTAGGCATCCATCCCCGTATGAGTGGGGATGGTGTTAGTGGTAGGCATCCATCCCCCTATGAGTGGGGATGGTATTAGTGGCAGGCATCCATCCCCCTATGAGTGGGGATGGTATTCGTGGCAGGCATCCATCCCCATATAAGTGGGGATGGTAGTAGTGGCAGGCATCCATCCCCCTATGAGTGGGGATGGTAGTAGTGGTAGGCATCCATCCCCCTATGAGTGGGGATGGTATTAGTGGCAGGCATCCATCCCCCTATGAGTGGGGAGGGTAGTAGTGACAGGCATTCAGGCCCCCATGAGTAGGGGTGGTGGTAGTCGTAGGCATCCATCCCCCTATGAGTGGGGATGGTATTAGTGGCAGGCATCCATCCCCCTATGAGTGGGGAGGGTAGTAGTGACAGGCATCCAGGTCCCCATGAGTAGGGGTGGTGGTAGTGGTAGTGGTAGGCATCCATCCCCCTATGAGTGGGGATGGTATTAGTGGCAGGCATCCATCCCCCTATGAGTGGGGAGGGTAGTAGTGACAGGCATCCAAGCCCCCATGAGTAGGGGTGGTGGTAGTGGTAGGCATCCATCCCCCTATGAGTGGGGATGGTATTAGTGGCAGGCATCCATCCCCCTATGAGTGGGGATGGTAGTAGTGGCAGGCATCCATCCCCCTATGAGTGGGGATGGTATTAGTGGTAGGCATCCATCCCCCTATAGGTGTGTATGGCATTGGTGATAGCCATCCCGCCCCTATGGTTCTGCTGTTGCTAGTGTACATCCTTTCTGCATCCCTATGTGTGTGTGATATATTTCGGGTACGTGTCGTTTGTTTATGTTGTGGGTGTTTGACTTACCGTCTGCGTCGTACGCGTCCGTACCGGTAATAGATGTAGAGTATTGGTAGGACCTGCACGATGGGATTCATGGTTGGGTCGTCTCGTTCGGGTTTCTCATGGTTTCGACTCGTACTCGTTGCTGGCTTGTTCGTCTCGTCGCCGTGGATCGTCTTGTGGCGCGAATCGGAGCTTATGTACAGCTCTACCGGATGCTCTGACGTGCCGGACGTAATGACGGGTTCGGCGCGTACGGAAGGCACATCGTACTCGTCCGGCCGGAAGGTGCTGTGTATTTGCTTCCGTGCGACTCGAATCGGCATACGGGTCCAGCTCGCGCGGGGAACATGAGCTGGAATTGGTGAGTACGGCTCGCTCGGAATCTGGGCTGTTATGCGCATCGTACTTGTTCGTTCGGACGACTGTTCGAATCGGTCCGGAAACACGCGTTCGGCTTGTTTTTTTTCCGGACGAATACTGTTAGGTGCGCTTCCGGCCGAGATCGGAATCGACCCCACAGTCTTTAGTCTGCTTTGTTAATCCAGGCCAGCAATAGTGTTGTTTCAGCAAAGAAACAGTCGCCGTAACTCCGGCATGTGCAGAACCTATCCCTTCATGTGCTGGTAGAATTAAACCTAACCTACGATCCATGTTTGGAATTACTCTATCCCCCACTCCAGGAATATGAGCAAATGGAATGTTATTGGCATCTAACTTGTAGGAGTACTTGACTGTAAACTTCTTTGGTAGTGCTTTGCTGTTTTTGCGTGAAGCAATGACAGCTACCATAATCTCATCGTCTATTCTCGTTTTAGAACGAGTGATTGCAGCTACGGAAGCCGTATGTACAGCCCCCTTTGCGGGTTCATCAGCCAAGAATTCCCTTCAACGTGAACGCCATCACGCTGATGACTCTGTGTATGTATCACGTGAGCCCTCGGTAGTTCGGTTTTCAACTCCACTACCTGTTCCCATAGCATTTTATGCTTAATTGTGCCACATTTTGCATCTATGAACCCCTTTTGAACCCAGTACTGCAAATATTCATTGTAAGACTGAGGGGTGGGCGGAATTTGCGTAGTCGCGCTACGCAAAGCTCCGCGAAATGGTAAAAAATCTCCGCGAGCACGCAAAAGATCCGCGAACACGCGGAATTGCTTGTTCCGCCCATTCGCGATGCTTTTTTCCTGTTCGCGAACGCTGTTTGCGTGCTCGGGGAGAAATATCTCGCGAACACGCATTTTGAAAGCGCGAACAAGCAAAAAACTCTGCGAAGCCGCGGATCGCAGAATTTTGGGCAATTTCGCGTTCTCCGCGGAACGCAAAATTACCCAAATTCCGCAAATTCCGCGAGCGGAACGGAATTTACCACCCAGGCCTAGACTGCACACAGTAAAAGGAATCACACACAATTAGTGTGGGGAATTTTCGATCCGTATTTACCCATGCCAGTATCAGCACTTTTAACTCTGCCAACTGTGCCGTGCAGTCTCCTAGGGACTGTGTTTTTGTGCAACTTGGGTGGAACTTTCCATCCCACATGTGACCCTTAACGATTGCACATGCTGCGCTATATTGTTGCTTACTCCCTATGGCCGGTTGAGCAGATCCGTCAGTGTAAATGATATAATCATACTGATCTAGAGGCATTATTTAGTTTGGTAGAGGATATTCTTGTTCGTATTGCAGGAATGCTTGTGTCTTTACATTTGGGTCGTACCTGTACTCTACATCTGTTGCAGTAAGAGAATTAGCCCATTGTATCCATCTCGGATGTAAGGCTTTAGCATTAGGAACGCTTGCCTTTGTCGCAGCCTCTAAGGCTGGAACCGGAGTTACTACTATTATTCGTTTCCCCTGAGCCAGTGCTCTTTCTCTCACTACAGCAGTCTGACTGCTGTCAGAATCTTTTCTGTAGATGCAAAGTGCATTTCAAAATTTTGAACCACGGGCGGGAACAGGAACGCCGGATTACAAGTCGGGCTCACTGGCCACCACATAAGGTACGGTGTATGCTGTGTCCAATGCACACTGTCGTTGGGACAATTTCAATTGATCATCATGTTATAACGCTACACTCGTCCTTTTAAAATGATTGGCACATGATCATGACAGAAGAGAAATTAAGTGCAATACGCCACTACTAATTTAATAGCGACGTTGAGATACAGATGAGATATATGAGTACCATCTCTAAAGATTACTTCGAATTGAGACTGTTGTTCTACGTATCCATTAACTAATGCTTTCGCGGACATTATTATCGCCCTGAAGAAGTTCTGCGTACAGAATGAAACGCGTTGGCTGTGGCCTTTTAAAGAAACAAATAAAGAAGCAAGATTATATTTTTCAATACGGATTGGACACTTTTTTGAGAAACGATCTGACTGATTATATTTGGCTAAGTGGTGCAGCTTTGATATGGCTTAAGTATTTGATTTACCCTGAGGTTAAGGGTGGTGCCTTTGGACAGAGGGCACTGTTAAAGCTTGCACAAAGAATCTTTTGGCAGTATATATAAGATTGGTTATTTTCGGAAGTTGGTGCCCTTTGCAGGCAAATTGGTCCACTGTCCAAGTTCTCTGTATTTGCATTTCAAAATTTGTGTACAAATGTGATTTGTATGCAATTGGTACTGTCTCACCTTCATTATATGTTAGATAGGTGTACCCAGATTGACCCGCAGCTATACGGATCACCAGGTTGCGTACGGTTACTCGTGTCTGTAAGTGTTTGGAAGCTATCATGTCAGCTTGTAAGGAACGAAGTGTATCTGTATGTTCCTGTGTCCATTGTTTTACTGAAAAATCAGGTTTTATTAAATCGTAGAAAGGTTTTACTCTTTCTGTGTAATCCAAAATGTAAGTTCGACCAAAATTTAGGAATCCCAGAATTAACTATACATTTTTCAATGATTTTGGAGGTTGGAGCAGCGCGCATATTTCAAAAAAATTTGCTGCCAGGCTTTTTCCTTAACTTGAAAGCTCATATCCTAAAAACAGGACACTGAGGTGGGCAATTTTTGATTTTTTAAAGTTGAATTTGTAGCCCTCAGATGCAAATCCCAAAATTATGGTATTTACTCTGTTCAAGTGTTCCTCTAGGCCATCGTCCATTAGATAAATATCATCCACATAGGACAATGCCTCTTCATCCAGATTTTGAAGTAACTCTGTTACCCTGGCCGAAAATAACCCCGGACTGTTCTTATACCCTTGGGGGAGTCGACAAAATTGCTGCTGGGTCCCTAGCGCTGAGAAGGCTGTTAGATACCTGCTTTCAGGCGCTATATTTTGGCAGAAAAATCCGTTTGAGATATCAAGTGTTGTTTTATATTTTTTCCGAACAATGTTATTCATTAATGCGGCACTGTGTGCATTTTGGACTGCAAATGTCTTAGTGCAAGTGTTTAGATGTCTATAATCTCAAACTAGACTATATGTGTTGTCAGGTTTCATGACAGGAAACAAAGGATTGTTCATTGATGAGGTGCAATTTTCGATCACCCCTTGGTACTCAAGTTGATCTAAGATCTCCCTGACCTGTTGTTTAGCTTCTTACTTTACTGTGCAGTTGGAGTATTTTTTATAGGAATTATGTGGTGGGTGGAATCCTCATCCCATCCAACTTGGTTTTTATATAATGCCAGAGCCTGGGCTACGGCCCACTCCTGCGCATATGTGTGCTGAAAGTGCCTGGGAATATGGTCTGAGAAAGCCAGAAGAATTACTGTTTCGCCTTTAGGGCAATCCATGATGAATGCTGGCGGCCAATCTTGTTCAGCTAATAAAATTTCATAGCCAAACGTCAGATTCTCCCAAAAGAGACCTCTCACCGTTCTACATTTGTCCCCCTCCATTTGGAGCATTATTTCACATACTTTATGTGGGACACTTACCCTAGTATCAGGTGTTTCTACAGTGATATAATCATTCAAGTCCGCTGTCACCAGAAATTCCTTTACGTTCTGGCAAGCTATTGTTACTTCTGCCGCACTGTCTAGCATCGTCAGAGCCCATTCCCCGTTCAGTAGTCGAGTCCTCAGAATTCTGGGCATGTCTTATCTTTAGACCTGCAACTTTCCTCTTTTTGAACTGTGGCTTTTGCTTTGGTTTTTCTTCTTTTTTAGAAGTGCAATTCTGAGCGTGCTGCTTGTCTCTGGACTTTGTATGCTCTTTTTGTCTTTCTGACCAGCCTTCCCTCTCGGAGTTTTTCGATGAACCCTGAAAGGAACGAGAGGAACGTGTTTCAGTATCCTGATACCTGTCAGGTTTCCTAATATTATCCCTATTCCATAGGTTATACCTCTTTTTGGAGTGCTCCTGTGGAGGAGATCTATGTCTGGATTGAGATCTGTTTCCTTTAAAGTTTTGTTGTTTTTTATTGTCCCACTTCTCCTTTGTTGAAGCAGGTGTCTGCGTAGTAGTGTCCTTTTCAGGACTGCCCACCAGTTGTGGTTTTAAAGCTTTCCCACCCAAAATGTCTCTGCCTAATTCTGCATATGCAGTTTCAATTATTTTTGGTAGTTCGTATTCCTGTTCTAAAGGATTGAACTCCCTCAAGCGTTGGCGGATGGCCACTGAAGCTGCTTCCCCCTTAATGTTAGCTAGTATTATGGCTGATATCTGGGCATAGTTACCTAGTTACCTAGTAACTTCATCCCTAATTTTAGGGCAGGTTCTGCTCCGTACTCGTTTTGTATTTGTCTCAATACATCAGGTACTACTGCTAATGACGGGATACCATGAGTTCTGGTATAAATGGCAGCAAAGACTGTACCCCAAGTGGTACAATCCTCTAATTGTGGTGTTATCCCCATGGGCAAGCACATTGTTAGCATTCTGTGTTTTTCATACGGGGTAGTATTCGGGAATACTGCCTCTAGCTGCGTTATTTTCTGAGATACCCAGAATGGTATTTGTTCACGTTTTGTGGGCATTTTGCCCATCACTGTGTGTAATGTTTGTGGTGTTATTTTAGTTGCTGTACCCTGAAATTGTGTTCCATTTGTTGCAACTATTGCTGGTTGGACTGTAAGTGTCCTCATGACGAATTGCGTCAAGTTCCTATAGATTTTGATTAAATCTTTATGTTCTATGAGTAAGTCTCCTGGTGGCATTGTGTCAATGTCAGGATGTGGTGTGTAGGCCGCTAATATTGGCCATGTTGCCCCTTCTTTTCCGAGCGGGCCGAGTCTTACTCTTCTTCTTATGTGGGGTAGGGCGCCTTTAAACCAGTAAAAGTGTTCCTGGTATGTGAGCGGAACCTCTATATCCTCGAACGGATAATATTCCGCTGGTGCATCTCCTTCCGTATAGGAGTGAAATGTTTTTGTTCTTGCATTTGCTGCTGGAAATGTAACCCACGAATAAAATACCTCTGTTCTGTTTGATTCGTGTGCCTCAATCACGAAAGCTACTATGCCACCCCTAGCTGATAAACCATGCACAAGTTGTTTCAGGATGACTGTATTTCTAAAGTTTGATGCAATTTGTATTGCATCTGCATCTTCCTCACCATCTGTGAGGGGAAGTGCTTGTTGCAGTGGGTCTAATTCTTGGTTAGTCATTGTTTTTAGTACACTAAATAACTTTTCAAGGGAACCAAGATACAGTGTTTTGCACAACTTTAGGAACAATGTGTCCTTCAAGCTTGATTAACCAACAGCCAATAAATAGGATTTCTCGCCTACTCAGCTGTGGCGGAGTTTGTGCCCACCCACTCCAGACGTCTCTGGTGTTTTGTGAGTAGGGATCTCTGAGAATAGCACGACTGAACTACTCAGATTCTACTGTTCAATAAGTACCCAACTAACGTTGGCGGCGCCATGTACTATAAATCCTATACAGAATCTGCGCGTTCGGATAACATAAACTGTGCGTTTGGTGGCAGATGGATTCCGTGCACCCCCACCAGATACGTTAGCCTGTCTGTATTAGCTAGCTCACAGTGCCACTAGAGTCTCCTCTTATCGGGGAGAGAATAGTTCTTGGCAACCTCAGAACATGACAACCCTGATCCCTCAGAATCGTGGAAACAATATACTACCTTCGCTCAGTCACTCGTGCTCACTTAGTTTGTTTCAGAGAGATACACAGAATAAACAGGCTGGGCATTTCAATAAGTATTTATTGAACAGTTGTTATTCTAGTGTAGAATATATGAGCTGCAACAACCATTAGACAGTAGCAGAGATATATGATTAGCAGTACTACGAAAGTAAAAGGATGGTATAGTTCTACCATCTTCCAAAAATCATAAACACATACAACACATGATAAAAAGTGCGTACTCCTACGATGCCTCCCTAACTAGATGTACCTAAATGTACCTAGCATCTGTGTAGGTGTTATGCCAAGAATCCCTCTAAGATCTAGTCCACCCCATTACCTGAGAGTTTAGAGAATATGGGACCCCGTCCTGGTCTCGAGTTAGACCACTGCTAGCTGGAGCGTCTGCATGCAGGAACCTCAGCGTCTCTGGTCAGTGTGTCAGCCGGGAAGTCACGGTCTCCTCTATCTTCCTAAGTAAGATGTGTTGTATATATACCCATAGGTCTTCCCACGGGTCCTACCTTGCTGTGTTACTGTGTCGGCCCAAAGGATGACGTTGGGCCTGAACATTATACAGAGATATTATACAGGAGATGGTAATCCTACTGTTAGTCCTGCTGTGCTTCCAAGAAGCCTCATGCATAATGTATGAGAATCGAACCAGGGAAAAACCCGCGTTCTGAGTGCAGTGTCATATCTAGGTAAAAGGTCAGTGCCTAAGAACCGTTATGTATGCAATGTAGGGAAGGATGTAGGTGAAAGGTTGCAATGTTACCTGCGCCTATATAGGGTACTTATATGGAATATAACAGTGCTCTATGATTCTGTTGAATAGGTTATGATGTCTTCTAATTGTAGGAATTCTGCAGTGTCTGATATAGCTTTGAATGCAATTAAAAATATTTCTTTAATTATACATGATAATATTAGAATATAATTATTTTAATAATAATAAACTATTTAACAAAATTAGTTAAAAATCTTTTTGTTTTCAGATAATCACCATTATTAGTAATAAAGATTGAGTATGGCAAGAAAATATCAAAAGAAAAGAAAAGAAAGAAAACAATACTATTTAAAGGAAAGAGAAAAGCAGAAGTTAGATGAAGTACATTATGTGAAATTGAAGCAAAAGACTTCTGGTAAGAGAACTAAACAATTTGTTAAAAAACTTTTAAAGAACGTAATGATTTTTCAAAATGGAGTAAAGAGAAAGAAAAGTAGTACAACGAATCAGAAGGAAACAAAAAAGGCAAAATAATGGAAAATCTGGTTATGGGAAAACAATCTATGTTGAAAGAAGGATGAAACAATTTAAAGACATTAAAAAGAGAATGTATAAAAGTAGAGTACTACAAAATTTGTTGAAAGATTGCAAAAAATATAAAAGAAGATCAGCATTTTACAAGAAAAAAGAACAGATTGAAATTGTAGTTGAAAAGGCTTTTGAATTGAAAAGAAAATTGTTTATATTAGTATTGAACAGAATGAAAACATTAAATAAAATAATGCACTTTATGAAGGAGAAAAGTAAAAGAAAAAGACTGGTTAATAGAACTAACTTTTGCAAAATATTTTCAGGGGAATGCAAGCACACTTCTAGTACGGAACCTTTTTTTAATGAAGAAAGCTATTTTTAACAAAATACATTAGTTCACGCAGTTGATACCAGTGGTCGTTGCTATGAAGTTAAAAACGGTTGTCTAATTGAAAAAGAAAAGATGGTTCCTAGAAATGTGGAAGAAGTAATAGCTGAAGAAGTTCAAGGGAGATGTACACAGGCTCTAGTGTTTAAGTGGGATTGTAGTAGTATTTGTAGAGTTCGACAGGAATCTATTGATCTATTCCAAAATTTCTTAAGAGATTATGGAAAATAAAGTGTTAAACAGAAGATTAAGATGTTGCAAGGACTAGATCTTTGTAAAGTGAGAAAATATACTAACTGGCAGGGTCATTCTCTGGCTTGTCTTTCTAGAAAAGTGTGTCACAGTACTTTTCATCATTTAAGAATGTTAGCAGTACATCATTCAGAAATGCGGATGTTAGTAAGAAGATTATACTATGTAAAGAGTCCTGCATTATGTCTAAATTAAATTAACACAGCTCTTTTGCATGGTTCAGTGTTGGATGTAAAAAGGTTTCTGATGATATACAGTTTCGTTTCTTTGGTTCACAAGAGGAGTGTAGAGAAAGTGAGAGTTTGATAAGTGTAAGTGTTGATGAAGAGATGGAAGATACTACTACTGTAAAGTTTGCAGAAGAAATTACAAAGTTTAAGGTAGTTTCTTGTGAAAATCCAAACAATGTTTGTATTTGTTGTTGACGTACTCACTATAGAAGTCAAACTAGGACTGTAGATCTGTATTTAAAAAGTGAAAAGGAAAACAATGAAAAATGGGGGCAATTTGCTGCTTATTTGTTTGTGGAAGGTCGTTTTGAGTTGGGTAGTGATCAATGTATTTGTAAATATTGTTACAACAAATTAGAAGAGAACAAAATGCCAGCTAGAGCTGAACATAACAACCTAGAGTTGGTAGCTATACCTCCGGAACTGGTAGATTTAAATACATATGAGTCCATTCTGATTCAATCTGTGCACCCGTTTCAGGCTATAATTCGTATGGAGCCTAAATTAGGTAAGCTGCCTCCAACAGATCTACAAAGAGGTTTAAAAGGAAGAGTTGTGTATTTACCTTTAGATTTTAAGAAAAATATTGAAACTGTTGGTGTAGAGAGAGAGGAAAGTAAACCTGTAGTAATTCTAGTTAATGGTGTACCAACAAAGAGTCGGAAAATATGGCAAGAGTTAGTAGATGTCACCAAACTTCAAAAGGCTACATTATATCTTGTACAAAACAATATTTACTATAAAACTGTAAATGTGGAAGAACAAGAAATATGTTTAGAAGATGAAACAGAAATGACAAGTGGCCAAATAGAAAAAGTGGACAACTCCAGGAGAGAAGAAATTTACGAACATTACAGTATACATCCTATACATTCAAAAGAAGTGATAGGAAACACTATTGAATTATTCCAAATGAAGAAAGCGAAGGGAACTCCAATGAGTATATGGGAAAAAAGTATGGAAGCTCGTTGTTTTCCACAGCTGTTCCCCACTGGAAAAGGTGGACGATATGATGAACTACCAGTTCTGATTCCAGCTTCAGAATATCGTACATTAAGATTGTAATCAGAAGATCCAAGATTTCGACAGTGTATTCCATATTTATTTCATCTTCTGTTTGAAAGTGACTTGTCTGGACTTTCATATGCAGTGAACCACATATTAAAAACAGGAGTTCATCTTACACATGTTTCTGCAAAGGAATTCATGAACAAAGTTCAACAAAGAGACGATCATTTAGAATCTCAGTTAATTAATTTGATGGCGTGTCAACGTGGTACTTATGAGTATTGGTATCATCGTCACAGAGAACTTAAATGTATGTTAAGGAACTTAGGAACCCCTATGTGGTTTGTTGCGCTTAGCTGTGCTGAATACGCATGGGACGATTTACTTGAATTTCTACGAGAAGCAAATTCAAATATTAAAAACATTCAATTGAAGACAGCTGGAGAACTGTGTTCCTTGGATTCTATAAATGTGTGCAGATATTTTAAACATAGGTTTCAAGCTATGATGTCTTTTTACTGCAATAAAAATAATCCACCTCTTAGAGAAGTTATGATTTCTTTTGGAGAAAGGAGACCCAAGCCAGAGGTGCACCTCATATTCATATGCTGTTATGGATCAAGAATGTACCAACATTTGGAACTGATACTGATGAAAGTGTTTTGTCTTTCATTGAAAAATATGTTACCTGTGCCATTCCAAAAGAAGGAGGAGAAAACAACTTGACACAGCAAGTTTTATGGTTTCAAAGTCATCGATGTGGGAAATATTGTTGACGGAAATATAAATCAAAGGGAAGATTTTATACAAAATGTCGTTTTGGATTCCCACATCCAGAAATTTCAAAAGGAAAAGTGAACAGTTCCATGTCAGCAGTAAGGCATACTATAAGTCAAAAATCTCCAAAGAATACTTACAACATAAAAAGAATTGAAGATTCAAAGTATATTAATGACTACAATCCAGTGATTTTGACAATATTGAATGCAAATATGGATATCCAGTATGTTGCAGATAATTCGATTGCTGTTGCTCGCTATGTTACGTCATATATAACCAAATCTGAAAAGATGGACTTGAAAGAAATGTGGGAAGAAATTTCACAAAAGAAGACTCTGAGTAACAAATTGTACACCTTTAGTTTGAAGATGCTTTCCATCGAGAGATTGGATCCTACTACTGTTCAGGTCGGTTGACCTCTGCAAGTTTATATTCAAACTCCAGAGGAATCATTTGGGTACGTCTAGGTCTTGCTGCAACACCGAATCGAGTATTGAAATCTGTATAAGAAATTGAATACTTAGCATTGAATGAACCAGACAGTACAGATATTGTTAAAACTAATATGTTGGATACTAACACTCCTAAAAGAAGTCCACAACTTGAAAACATATGTCTCTATGAAGTACTGCAAAATTACAGCTTTAAGAGAAATGTTTCAGAAAATATAAATGAAGAAAAATATGCAGTAATTGGATGTGAAGGATGTTTGGTAAAACATTCAAAAGGAAATCTTATTAGCCACAGGAAACTCAGTTGCGAAACTTCAGATAAAAGGGAATTTTTCTATTTAGCACTTCTGCAACTTTTCAAGCCTTGGCGTTGTGAAGCGGAATTACTTGGAAATTTCGACTGCTATGAAGATTCTTTTAATGCATGTAAAGATAACATTCAATGCACAATTTTCCCTACTTATCTACAAATGTTACATGAAGAGATTGAACAAGAAACTACTATTGCAGCTGAAATGACTAGAGACAGTTCTCAAGATAGTCAGAGTTCCGCTCCACTAAGTCAAGATCCACTAGGACAACCAATTATTGAAAATGAAGCAGCAATAACCATGAATGAAGTAGAAACAACAATGCAATGAGCACAACAGGATATTATTAATTTGATAAAGTTGGAAGAACAACTAAATATTGAACAAAAAGAAATATATCAGCAAGTGACACTACAGATACAGCATGGTTTGCTACATGAAAAAAAAGAATGCCAATGCACATCATTTAAACCTATTCGAAGGTACATTAGTGGTCAAGCTGGAAAAGGAAAAAGTTTCTAAATTAAGGTTTTCACCAGTTATCTACACAAAACTACTAGATGCCATTTATCTTGTGTTGTAACAGCTCCAACTGGATTAGCAGCACATAATATTAAAGGGATTACTTTACATCGATTACTCATGCTACCAGTTGAACATGAAAATAAATTGGGATATCACAAGCTATCTGGAGAAGCTTGTTATGAAGTGTCAAGAGTACTGAAGTAAATGAAACTTCTAATCATTGATGAGGTGAGCATGGTCTCAAACTTAATGCTTGCCTTTGTACATTTAAGAATGCAACAGATTTTAAAAACAGATTATGATGTTCTATTTGGAGGAAAACATGTAATTGTATTCGCGACCTACTACAACTTACTCCTGTGAAAGGGCAACCTGTTTTTAAAACACTTGTGCGTGAAGACACTAGGAAATCTTTGGGAAGTATTGGAAATGTCAACATTTGGTCTCATTTTGAATATAAAGAACTTATTAAGAATATGCGACAAGCAAGTGATGAACATTATGGAAAAATTCTTCAAGATATAAGAATTGGTGTTTTGACAAAACATGGCAAAGAAGCTTTACAAAGTCGGCTTTTAACAAACTTGTTTGCAAACGAAAACATAGCACCTGAAAGAATATACAAGAAAATTGGAGAAAAGAAGTCTAAGGTTTGTCTAATGCCTACACTGGAAGAATGTTCAACATTCAATCAAGAACTATTGAAATTGGGAAAAAAAACAATAGTGAAAATGGAAGCTATTGATAAAATGGAACACGAAGGAGTTACTATTCTCTCAGAGAAATTGCAGTCAAAATTGGATTCTTTGGAAAAGTCGGTGTCTAAGACTGCAGGTTTAGAAAAGACTTTATATGTATGTGTAAACTGTTGGGTAATTTTACGGCGTAATTTAAATGTAGAAGAAGGTTTAGTAAATGGAGCAATGGGAAAATTTGTTGATTTTGTAAATTTTCAGAACAGAGATGGAATTACATTTTTGAAGATTAAATCTGATCATATTGAAGAGGTAAAACAGATTGGAGGTTGTGCTGTTCATTATTTGCTTGTAAAAGACTTGTATGTTTGTAGAAAACAGTTTCCTCTTTCTTTAGCATATGCAGTGACCATTCATAAATCTCAAGGTTTAAGTGTAGACAATGCTTTGGTAAATATTGGAAGTACAGTGTTTAAAGAGGGTATGGCATATGTTGCATTGTCTTGAGTAAGAACATTATCTGGTTTGTATTTGATTGATTTTGATGAGAAAAAGATTAGTGCTGATGGAAATTGTGTAAGAGAGTATAGTCGGTTAAGAAGACTTTATGCTCCTAACTTAGGAGAATATCCCATATATGAGAAACGTGTACTATGTCCAAAACGGAAATATGACAAATATTCCACTTAGATTCAAAAAAAGAAAACAATTCAAGAGAATGATGAAGCTGCAAAGAAAATAAAAATGGACACTGTTGATGATATTGTAGGATACCAGTTAGAAAATAGTTCAGGTATCAACTGCTATGCTAATGTAATTGTAAATGTTGTATTTTATCTAAAAGATCTTCATCATGAAATTATGGAAATTGAGAAAAAAGATTCTGGGGCATATTCTCAAGGACTTATCGCTGAGTTAGCAGCACTTTATCGCAGCCAAATTGGTGATAAATTAATCGCACCATTCACAAGCTGGTGCTAGCAGCCGATATCACCAGATTTCCTGCGATAGCAGCCGCAAAAAACATCGCCACGGATGACACCAGCAACTAACGCTAATGATATGCAGAGTAGGCGTTCCCGGCAAAAAGCAGCAGAAACACCACTTCGCAACATTCTCAACGACCAGCCAGATCGGCGATAAGAATCAAAAACATGCGATAAGGTGCGTTAGCAGCAGGAAATTAACACCTGCTCCTACCTGGTGTTAAGTCGGACGACAACCTGCACCATGAAAGGGAGCCCAGCCCAGAGCCACACCTGAAGAACAACAGATGCCATGGAGCCACTGATCAAGCAGCTCGGACCCCCAAGAGGGCCACAACACCCACCGCCACCACACCCAGGCCCCTCACCCCCCTAGGGCCCCCCCCTAGGGCCCTACCCCAGGCACCCCCCGGACAAAGATATTCCACATCTACCTTGCAAATTCATGAACACAACAATTCGCCTGATGTCGCACAAGTACAACAATTAACATTCATGTGCGGTCAGAAAAAGGAAAAACATTCATACATCTTATAATATCAAAAATAATTATTTTATTCTAATTTAACTCAACACTAACAATTGGAAGAGTCATGGTGGGTCTTCTCTGGACAATCTGCAAGTCAAAGCCTGCCAGACAAAATTGAAGATAAGAAGGTGCGTCATGCGCTCAACAAAAGACAGAGAGAGAGAGAAAGAGAGAGAGAAAGAAATGGAGAGAGAGAGAGAGAGTGAAAGAGAGGGAGAGAGAGAAAGAGAGAGAAAGGGGGAGAGAGGGAGAAGGAGAGAGAGAGCAACAAAGGGAGAGAGAGACAGTGAAAGAAAGAGAGGGAGAGTGAGAGAGAGAGAGAAAGAGAGAGAAAGATAGAGAAAGAGAGGGAGAGAGAGAGACAGTGAAAGAAAGAGAGGGAGAGTGAGAGAGAGAAAGAGAGAGATAGAGAAAGAGAGGGAGAGAGAGAGACAGTGAAAGAAAGAGAGGGAGAGAGAGAGAGATAAAGAGAGAGAAAGAGAGGGAGAGAGAGAGACAGTCAATCAATCAATCAATCAGGGAATTGTAAGCGCACTACTCACCAGTGAGGGTCTCAAGGCGCTGAGGTGGGGGGTCCGCAGATCTGTTTAGCCAAAGAGCCAGGTCTTGAGGGTCTTCCTGAAGGTGTTCGGCGAGGGGGCGCGTCTGATGTCTGCCGGTAGCTCGTTCCAGGTCTTGGCTGCAATGTGAGAGAAGGAGCCAGTGGAGACTTCGTAGGTGTTGGCTGATGTGTTCGTGTCGGGGGATGCCAAGGACGAGTCTGGCGGCGGTGTTCTGTATTGTTTGGAGATTGCGGAGTAGGGACTTGTTGATGCCGGCGTAGAGTGCATTTCCATAGTCCAGTCTGCTGGTGATGAGTGTGTGGGTGACTGTCTTCCTTGACTCAGGGGGGATGCACTTGAAGGTCTTGCGGAGGATGCGGAGGGTGTTGAAGCAGCTGGAGGTGACGGCGTTGACCTGTCGGTTCATTGTGAGTGATGAGTCGAGTACGATGCCGAGGTTCTTGGCGTGGTCTGAGGGGGTAGGTGGGCTTCCAAGGATAGTCGGCCACCAGGTGCTGTCCCATGCAGAAGGGGTGGTACCGAGGACGAGGACTTCTGTCTTCTCGGCATTGAGCTTCAGGCAGCTGTTGGTCATCCAGACTGCGACGTCTTGCATTCCTTTCTGGAAGTTGAGTTTGGCAGTGGTGGGGTCTTTGGTGAGGGAGAGGATGAGCTGGGTGCCGTCGGCGTAGGATACGATGTTGAGGCCATGTTGTTGGGCAATGGCTGCGGGGGGGCCATGTAGATGTTGAAGAGGGTGGGGCTTAGTGATGAACCCTGTGGGACTCCGCAGGTGATTTTCGTGGGGTCGGAGAGGAAGGGTGGGAGTCTGATCCTTTGGCTTCTTCCGGTGAGGAATGATCGGATCCAGTCCAGGGCTGTTCCTTGTATGCCTGCGTCGTGTAGTCTGGCGACTAGTGTGCGGTGGGAGACGGTGTCGAAGGCTGCTGATAGGTCGAGTAGGAGGAGGGCTGCTGAGTGGCCTTGGTCCAGGAGGGTGCGGATGTCACCTGTGGCAGCGAGTAGGGCGGTCTCTGTGCTGTGGTTGCTTCAGAATCCGGATTGGGACTGGTCGAGGACGGTGTTCTCTTCAATGAATCGTGTCAGTTTCCTGCTGACTGTTTTCTCTGCAACTTTGGCTGCGAAGGGGAGGAACGAGATGGGCCGATAGTTCTTGAGGTCGGTGGGGTCAGCTGTGGACCCCACCGACAGTGAAAGAAAGAGAGGGAGAGAGAGAGACAGTGAAAGGAAGAGAGGGACAGGGAGAGACAGTGCCGACACTGCGCACCCAGGCCTCACAGCTCACCTGCTGCCACCGGTGTGTCTCCAACCACGTGCCGGTATACACTGCAGTCCACCAGGTCCCTCATCTGAAACAGAGTCCACAGCTAATGATGGCAGAGTACATATCATTGCACACAGCAACATTGCTTTGCCGCCCCTGCGCACACAGGCTGCTGCACCCCAGCCCCTCCCGCCGCCCAGCGGGGATTGCCCGCCCCTGCGCACCCAGGCCTCACCGCTCAGCTTCCGCTACCGGCGTGTCTCCAACAGGGCCCACCACGTGCCGGTGCAATCTCCAATCCCGGGGCCCACGACCTTGGCAGCCTCCACATCATGCAGCCCCGCACCGCGGTCCACCAGGTCGCACACTTGATTCTGGGTCTTGATTTTGCAATGGCTGAGATCATATCAGTGCACACGGCATCATCGCAGGATGCACACCCGCTCAGCTCCATAGGTGCCACTAACTCTGTGAACCGCGAGGCAACGCCACGTGAAGGTAGGCCCGCGCTGCCCGCTGGCTCAGGCCAACACTGCGGTCCACCAGGTCGTACACTTGATTCTGGGTCTTGATATTGCAATGGCAGAGACCATATCAGTGCACACGGCATCATCGCAGGCTGCACACCTGCCCAGCACTTTAGGTGCCCCTACCTCAGTGCACAGAAAGTCACCGTCCCCTGGCGGTAGGCCTCTGCCGGCCACAGTGTAACCGGTGCCACCGACTCCGTGCAACGTAAGTAATGGACCCTAAATGATTGAGTCTCGTCATAGGTCAGGCGGACGCAGCCATGTCACCTCAGGCAGTGGGGAAGAACTGGGACACGTAGCGTCGTTGTCCCCCCCTTTATACGTAAGCTGAGTGGGCTGGCTCTGCGTACGCCAGGCCAGCGTAGGGGTGTGAACAATTATCCCTGGCCAGTGGGCGTGGTTCATATCTGGGCTGCACAGGAAACCAACTGATGCGTGTGTCTCGGTTGCTGTGTCTGCGCCACACGGCCCGCAATCGACAATGTTGCAATGTTGCATGCAGCCGGAGGGCGTCCGTGCACGAAGGGATTGTATAAGGAGCGCAAGGCCGCTCGGGGTCTTGGCTCATACATGCCAACTGTTGTGTGTGTTCATCGCTTTTTGTTCACCATAAGCCCAAGGCCTAGCCTCAATTGCAGCGCGAAAGTCACATCACATTCCCAGGATACAAGCAGTAGTCTGACTAACATTATGGATGAAAGCCCCTTTGTCTCAATACAGAAGGCGGAAGGACATCTGCACCTCCAACCTTGGAATTGCATGCGACAGGCATCCCCTGAGAGAGATGCTATGGCAGATGATGACGACTCCCACACTACACACAGCACTAATGAAAGATCAACGTATCCACACCCCACACACAGAAGTCCTTGCTCGAGGTACTCCTGCATGGAATGGCCTTGACACTTACGTACAGGACAACCCATACGTCCAAACTTTGCACACTCATATGACTCATTGCTCCGAGCTGTGGCATATCATCCACATAACAGCCGCAGGTCAGAAGAGTGCCGGTTCTACGAGAGCGAACAACGCAATGTCAGAACATCCCGGGCACATGCACAACCCCTGTCACGTGGAACTGTACCGTGACCGAATGCTGCATTTGTTGGGGGCACTGCCACTGGCAGTGTTGCGCATCAGTTACCGTCTGAGCTTTAGTCTTGCGTACGTCACCTGTGTCTAGCCCTGGTTCCACTATCGATCATGCATATTCGAGTGGCCATTGGATGTCTGCCTATCCAACACAACGGTAACTGAACTGGATTATGACATGTGTGTGCGCCCCCTGTTGGACCAGGACCAGGAGTGTAACCATGATACCCGGTCATGGGATGCCTTGGTATTTGGCGTATGTGCTGGCAGTTGGGCATGTGAGATTGCACAATTCCTCGTGTGCAGTGACCACATCGAAGCGCTCCCCTATTGGGCTGTGATGCGGATTGGTGAAACGGCGTGGACGGAGCACATCTGTCCGGACCAGCTAATGGATTGGCTCGCCCCCGTGTTCGTTGAAGTCGACAACGACGTACTCTTGGAACTGATTGCCCATGAAGCTGCGCTCGCTTTCATGGACGAGTAACTACGCTCCTGCAGCCACAAAAGATTGTGACCCATAGCACAGGTCCCAACACCCTTTTGCATCTTGGAGAAATGGACACATATCCCACCATAACAGTGGACATGGCTGCATTCGCCTGGACTCAGAATGCATGTGCGTGCAAGACTGCGGGTTGACACACACCTGTGGAAGGTGAGTGGACAGCGGCGCCTGGCAACGTTTCTCAACCTGACACACCGCTGGAGGGAGAGTACACACATGGCAATGTAGTACTACATGTGACCTTGTTGGACTCCTACACCTGCTCACTGTCAGCAGAGCAGACAGTCAGCCCAGTCCGGTGATACAGGACTATGCAGATCCCATGGGCTGTGAGTGGTATCCCCTGACACGGTGCAATGAGCATTCGTCAAACACCACATGACTCGTCCAGCAAGGCAAGGTGGGCTGAGACCGTTGCCATCCGTAATGATTGGTGTTCATTTGTGCCTCCCCATGTCTTGCACCTCTACATGTTCCTTTGCTGCCTGTTAGTGTATGATGCATTGGTATGCATGTTGTGGCCCTTGTCTTGCCCATACTGACACGCACATGCTAATAAAGTGTACGCAACTTCACTAGTGTTCAACGAGCATTGTCCGTACACAGGGAGGGACTGACTGACGCATTTCACTTAGGGGTGAGTCCCTATTGCCAGCTCCACCTCTGTGAGCCAGACATTGTGGTTGGGAGAGTTGCTGGTAGACCTGTGCGCTTACGTGTCTTCAGCAATGTGAGTATGTTGTCCAACTTCTTGCCATGTGGATCAATGTGTTCCATCAAACCAGGCTGTGTCCACACAGTTGAGTGTGTGTAGGTATGCAAAGAGATGTTCTGTTGTCACATGTGATGTGGAACTCAACTTTAGTCCTCCTACCGACTTTGACATTTTTACACACATCCCTATTTAATACATGGACGTGGGGCTACGTTGGGGGGTTGCGAGATTGTTGTTCATGATCAATGAGGCCCCAGCTAGTTCACACCTTCACAGTCATTTCATTGGCCATGTGTGTCACGGTCAAACATGCGCATTGATGTCATTTCCCTGGGTGTACCTTTTTGTGCACTCAATGTCCCTACAGTCATCCATACTGTTATATTTGATTGAACATAGACATGACACATCTGTGTGATTAGGAATGTTTTATTCACATCCTGTGGAGTGTCGGAGCTGGAGCAGTACATGGCAATGCACACCCCACATTACATGGTTGCCCAGTGGAGGGCCAAACAGAGTCCTTTAGGGAATGAGAAGTTAATCGGTAGAGGAAGGGTTGAGTCCGCTGCCTGTTTGCTGTGTCATTGGCAACCAGAGCAGATATGGCAGTCCATGTCGGGGTCCAGGTGAATGTCGCAGAGTGTTTCGGGGGACAGTGGAAGGTGTTGTACCAGGGCATGATGCAGAGGGCTGTACCAAGCAGAAACAGGCCATATGGCAGGGGGATTAATGCTACAACCTCCTTTTTGACACAGAGTCATTACCATCCAGATCTTCGTCCTCTGATATGTCTTCTGTGTCAGGTGTGCCAGGTGTGTGTGGTGGTGTTATGGCTGCATCACTGTGTGCCACTGACATATCAGGGGGCGGAGGAGGTATGGCTGCATCACTGTGTGCCACTGACACATCAGGGGGCGGAGATGTGTGTGTCGAAGTTCCTGCAGCAGTCATCTGGGACAGGCTCTGTGACAGCAATGGCAAGATGAGGATCTGCAGGGCATGGAAGATCCCAGCTACATCTCGCTGGTGTTCAGCCGCTCCATGTTTTCCATTGTCATCCGCATCTGTTCCAACTCTGTGCTGTCGTCGCTGGAGCCTGTCTGACTCTACAGTTCTTGTATCCGAGTAATGGCTCCAGCGAGGTCAGCCAAGGATTGTTGTAGGGCATGGAGCGGACTGTGGGTGTCCGTTGGGATTGTAAGTGGTCCCTGATGGGACTAAGACACCCACGTATGGCATTTAGTTTGGCTGCCATGAGGTCGAAACCCACCCGCACCTGTTCAGCCAGCCCCCTCTGGCAGTCTGACACACGGCGTTGGAATGCATGTGTTCTTCGGTGAGGTGCTGGGAGCCAGCCGTGGTGGTGGGTGCTTCCTGCTGTGTGGTCTGTGCAGGGGGTGGGATCACCTCGATGCAGCTGGGCTGCCCTGCTCCTGGAGGTGGGGTGCAGATGCTGTCCATGAGCCGTTGGAGGGTGTCGGAGCAGATGGCCAGGGGGTCCTCCTCATCATCACTGAAGAGATGTCTGGTCTGCTCTGCAGGAGGTGTTGATTGTCCCTCTGCAATGTGAAGGGGAGATGCAGGTTAACAGTGTGTTCCATGTATGTTCATGTATTGTACATGTTTACATACAGACTGCATGACAATGTACATTGTGACTGTTTTGGAGGAGCTGGGTATTTGATGGGAGACAGTGGACATTTCGACTACATGACGGATGTGAGGTTGTACTCATACATTGTCATCTGACTGTTTCCTGCTATGCCTGATGTGATTGGCCAGTTTCTACGCACATGCGGCACCAGTTGTGTCCTCTGTTCTGTAGTGAAAATGTTGCACTCTGTACCACATTGTCGTCAGTCTTGATGTGCTGTGATTGCTATGTGTGTGTGCTGCATTGTGGGAGTGTCGCCCCTGCAGCTCGGATTTAGCGGCCCCTTATCCCTTTGGGGCGGTGTGCCTTTGACATGAGTGCTTTTGAGGGGCTGAGATGTTGGCAACTTGGGTCATTTGTGCTGTTGGACGGTTTTTGTACTCTTGTGCATTGTTTGTCTGCAGATGTGTTGTTGACGTCAGGGGTTGTATGTGCACGTGGATGTGTCAGAGTGTGACCTGCTCCTTTGAGGATGTTATCCACACTGGGCCACCTCAATGTCGTGGCGTGCACCATGTCATGTATTTTGACTGAAGCCATGCTATTGGTCATGCACTGTCACTTGCATTGTCAGTGTGGCTCACAGAGCCGCTGCTTTGCTGCGTTCAGCACATGTGCATGGGTAGGTTGTGAGATTGGTGATGGGGGGGCCATTTGTGCACATGGTGGACGGGGGCCTACTTGGTGTTTCTATGTGTGCTGCAGTGTGCCATGGCCATCAGGGACATGTTCCACAGTCATTGTGGGTGTGCAGTGTGCTACACATAATTATGAATGTGTGCCATTGTGCCCATCTCCCCCCGTCCCCCCAGTCCCTGGTCGTTACTCACCCTGTTGCTGTTGGGTCAGGTCATATCGAGCAGTGTCCGGACCCCTGCCTCCTTGCACCGTCTCCGCACTGATGACTGTGGCCACCATTTCCTCCAGCTCATCCTGTGGCGCAGGACTCACACCTCCAGTCGCCGTTGCTGCCTTCCGGTTGGCAGCGAGTTTCTGCTTGGTTTGGCTTTTCACATCATGCCAGCGCCTCTTGACCTCCTCCATTGACCTCATCAACACTCCGATTGCATTCACGTTGTTCATGATGGACTGCCATATTTCCGTTTGTGTTGACGATGCCACAGTGGAGGTGACGAACAGTTGTTGGTAGTGTTCTGTCACCTCCGTGACGATGATCCGGTTTTCCTGCGGACGGAACCCCATCTTCCTCTTCCTCTTCTCCGTGCCCTTCCCCGGCCCCAGGGTTCCTGGCTGGTCGTCTGTGGGGCTTGTGGGGTTCGCGTTGTCCTCTGCACTCGGTCCGGGTGCGTCCATGGTGCTACACAGTTAAATTTTTTTCTCTGCTTTTATAGTGCATTCTCACGCATGACGCGTGGGAATCGCAGGCCTGTCGCTGGTTATCGCTGATTTTTGTATCGCCATTAGGGACATCGCCACTTTTTTCGCGTTCGTGTTTCGCATTTTTTCGGCGTCGCGTAGATTTTTACGCGGGTATTTGGCGCGTTATCGTGAGACTATCGCGTGGTGCCGCCGGGTTCAGAATGCTGCGTTAACACAGTGTTATTTTCCCGCGATAGACTGCAATGTGAGAAGTTGCCTTAAGCGAATTTGGCGATAGTTAACACACGTTCTTGAGAATATCCCCTCTGTTCTTTACTACATTATATTTTTCAAAAGTTGGTAACTGATAAAACTAAAATCCATACTGCTTCTGGCATTCGACATCTTTTGGATATATGTACTGGTTCTTCACAATTTACACTCAATATACAACAAGATGCAAAAGAATTTCTTATGTTTATGCTTGCCGTATTGGAAAATGAAGGAATAGAAATTGAAAATTTGTTTGGACTAAGTTACAGATCGGATCTTAAATGTGAAGAGTGTTCATTTTCTTCTACAACTGAAATAGACACTGAACGATTACCAGATTGCAAATCAGTGTCTTTTAACAAATTAGTAAAATCAGCTAATCAAGATATGAAATGCTCTCATTGTAAATCACAAATGTTGTCAACGTTATATATGGAAAGATTTGGAAAATATGTCATTTTAATGCTACAACGTTGTAGGGCAAATGGAAGAAAATTGGAAACCGAAATAATTTTTTTTGTGGCAAGTCAACTATCAATTTCAGAAACAACTTTTAAAGCAGTGGCTATTATTTTCCATGATGGACCTACTACAACATCTGGACACTATACTGTGTATTTAAAGTGCAATAAAGGATGGTCACATTGCAATGATGCCCATTTGGAATTCAAATGTAGGTTGCCTTACGAATTACCAAATTCATATCTGATATTTTTGATGCCAAAGTTTTGAAAACATTATTCCGCCTATTGGGAAGATGTGAAGAATTACTGTTTGGATTATTGTTTTTGCTAATTCTGATTGCATTTTCAAAATTGTGTTTGAAAGAAATAGTTTATATGTTTGATCTTTATATTATACGCAATGTAAATGAGAATGTATATTTCACAAATGTACTTCACAGAAATAAATTATTTATTGTTGTTGAAGAATGTAATTTAGAAACTAGATAGGTGAAGAGGTAGTTGAACTTGTAAATATTTTCAACGCAGATTTGTTTTTTTTTTACAATCTCATTGATTGTATTTTTTCCCCGCTGTAATATGATGATCTACATTGAAATCACTGTGTATGGTGAAATTCATTAGAATCTGAGAACAGCAAAAAAGGGAAACTGAATATGTTATGTAATTCTAAAATTATGTAGTAGTCTTAAAACTATAATAATATATGCAATAACAGTTTTTTTCTTTTTTTACAGAAAGTAATACTAAAGCTTGAAAAGATTTTAAATGTAGTTTACAATAAAACAACTGTAAAATAGTTTCAATGAGTTTGGTATCTACTTTAATAAAGAAGGTAAGATGAAATAATGTAAGAAGCATAATACTATGAAGTAATGTTTACAGTCGCTTTTACTGCACTACCCATGCACTGATCTATAGCATTAGACACTATTTCCACAGTCCTGCAATCACCGATGCACTATCAATGCATTTCTCCAATAACGTAGTCTGTATTCATACAGTTATAAGATCACCCAGACACTACCTATGCACTAATGCAATAACCAAGGCACTACCAATGCACTCCTCCAATCACCCAGGCACTACTCATGCACTAATGTAATCACTCAGGCACTACCCATGCACTCATACATGTACTCAGGCACTGCCCATGCACTCATCCAATCACCCAGACATTACCCCTGCACTCATGCAATCAGCCAGGTATTACCCATGCACTCCTTCAATCACTGAGGCACTACCTATGCACTCCTCCAATCACCCAGCCTGTACCCATACACTTATAAAATCACCTAGGCACTACCTATGCACTCATGCAATCACCCAGGCAGTACCCCTACACTCATGCAATCACCCAGGCACTACCTATGCACTCATGCAATAACCCAAGCACTACCCTTGTGCTCCCCCAATCACCCAAGCACTATCCATGCACTCCTCCAATCACCCAGACATTGCCCCTGCACTCATGCAATCACCCATGCATTAGCTATGCACTCCTCCACTCACCCAGACACTATCCTTGCACTTCTCCAATCACCCAGGCAGTATCTATGCACTCCTCCAATCACTCAGCCAGTACCCATGCACTTATAAAATCACCCAGGCACTACCTATGCACTCATGCAATCACCCAGGCACTACCCATACACTCCTCCATGTACCCAGGCACTACCTATGCACTCCTCTAATCACCCAGGCACTACCCCTGCACTCATGCAATCACGCAGGCATTACCCATGCACTCCTCCAATCACCCAAGCAGTATCTATGCACTCCTCCAATCACTCAGCCAGTACCCATGCACTTATAAAATCACCCAGGCACTACCTATGCACTCATGCAATCACCCAGGCACTACCCATACACTCCTCCATGTACCCAGGCACTACCTATGCACTCCTCTAATCACCCAGGCACTACCCCTGCACTCATGCAATCACGCAGGCATTACCCATGCACTCCTCCAATCACCCAAGCAGTACCCATGCACTTATAAAATCACCCAGGCACTACCTATGCACTCATGCAATCACCCAGGCACTACCCATACACTCCTCCATGTACCCAGGCACTACCTATGCACTCCTCTAATCACCCAGGCACTACCCCTGCACTCATGCAATCACGCAGGCATTACCCATGCACTCATCCAATCACCCAGCCAGTACCCATACACTTATAAAATCACCCCGGCACTACCTATGCACGCATGCAATCACCCAGGCACTACCCCCGCACTCATGCAATCACCCAGGCACTAACTATGCACTCATGCAATAACCCAAGCACTACCCTTGCACTTGTCCAATCACTCAAACACTATCCATGCACTCCTCCAATCACCCAGACATTACCCCTGCACTAATGCAATCACCAATGCATTAGCTATGCACTGCTCCAATCACCCAGCCACTACCATTGCACTCCTCCAATCACCCAGGCAGTATCTATGCACTCCTCCAATCACTCAGCCAGTACCCATGCACTTATAAAATCACCCAGGCACTACTTATTCACTTATGCAATCACCCAGTCACTACCCCTGCACTCATGCAATCACCCAGGCTCTACCTATGTACTCATGCAATAACCCAGGCACTACCCTTGCACTCATGCAATCACCCAGGCACTAACTATGCACTCCTCCAATCACCTAACCAGTACCCATGCACTTATAAAATCACCAAGGCACTACCTATGCACTCCTCTAATCACTGAGGCACTACTCCTGCACTCATGCAATCACCTAGGCATTACCCATTGACTCCTGCAATCACCCAGCCAGTCCCCTTACACTTATAAAATCACCCAGGCACTACCTATTCACTCATGCAATCACCCAGGCACTACCCCTGTAGTCATGCAATCACCCAGGCACTACCTATGCACTCATACAATCACCCAAGCACTACACATGCAGTCTTCCAATTATCCAGACAGTACTCCTGCACTTATGCAATCACCCAGGTAAAACTCATGCACTCCTCTAATCACCAAAGAACTACCTATGAGCCCTACATGCACCCATGTATTCCTTCAATCACTCAGACACTACCCCTGCAGTCATGCAATCACCCAGGCATTCCCTATGCACTCATGGAATAACCCAGGCATTACCTATGCACTCTTTCAATCACTCAGGCATTACCCATGCACTCCTCCAATCACCCAGACATTACTCCTGCACTCATGGAATCACCCAGGCACTATGCATGAACTCCTTCAATCACTCAGGCAGTATCCATATACTTCTTCAATCACTCAGGCTGTGCTCATGCACTCTTCCAATCACCCAGACACTACCCATGCACTTATGCAATCACCGAGGCATTACTCCTGCACTCATGAAATCACCCAGACATTACTCATGCATTCCTTCAACTACTCAGGCAGTGCCCATGCAGTCCTCCAATCACTCAGACATTACCTCTGTACTCGTGCAATCACCCAGGCATTACTCCTGCACTTATGCAATCACCCAGGCATTACCCATGCACTCCTTCATACAACACATACAAATTTGTCTTTTTTTTACCAAATAGGCGGTTCTAATAAGAACCATTTTTTTGCTTCTTTTTTTGTTTTATAATTTTTTTGTTTTTTTTAACTCTTTTTTGTATTTTGGGGGTGTTTTTTTTTTTTAAATGAACAAACAACGGAAAAAAATGAGAAAACTTTTCTGTAACCATTTGCAATTAAAAATCATTGCAAAAAAAAATTAACAATGGTGGCTTCTTGCAGCGAAAACAATTGCGTCAACAGACTGTTCACCATAACAAAGAACTTTTTTGCACTTTATACATCTTTGTTCTAGACCAGCAAACTCTGGCCTAATATCAGGTCCTCTGCTAGAAGTTGAGGTACCAGCTGAGGAGCTAGGTCCTGCATCTTGATCACCTTGCTGGGCTTGTTGTTTCAGCCCTCGTCGATGTTGCTCCCGTGCTAGCCAACGAGGGTGCATGGCTTCGAGGTGCTTGAGCATGGACGAAGTACCGCACAAGTATTTTTTCTCTGAGCCCCGAGATATTATTCTTTCGCAAATAGTGCAGGTTACCTTCCTTGCGTTCGCCTTTTTTTATCCAGCTGGAAACGTAAAGAACGCCCAGACGATGCTCTCCTTTCTTGTTTTTGTGGGTTCCTCCAAGTCCTCTTCTTCACCAAGGATGTGGATTTGAAGATGCCATTCTTCTAGTTTTAAAAAAAAAAAACACCAAAAAATTGCAAGAAGAGCACTAAACACAAAAGGTGGGTCTCCAGGCAATGTTGTGGGAGGAATGAGAAATTTGGGTGTGGTGCTGTAATTTCTAGAATAAAAAGCTTCTTAACCAATGAAATGCTTTCTTTTGAAGTCACATGGGTATGCGTACTCGGCGTACAACCAGCGCGCATCCGGGAAACTATATTTAACAATAATTTATCTTTATTCCAGTTACAAATATATGATATTTTCAATTTAGTTAAATAATCTCTTGGTATAATATATATAATAAAGTTATATATATATTTTTAAAACTTAAAGATTTGCGATGGGTTCGCGCACCCGCCGCGACCCCCGGAAATACATACGTGACGTTACACGGGCCCGAGTACTGCGCACCCATCGCATACCGAACGCGCATCGTACACGACTTAACCAATATGGCGGCAAACTTCTTGGATTCGCACAACCACCGTGACTGGTACACCATCGGTACGCGAATCCAGCTTTCTTTAAAAATAAAAAAAAGATGAAAGCATATTTTAGAAAGCAGAAATATAACCTTATTTCTATAAAAGTTTAAAATTTTAGAAAAAGTATTTTTGGAACATTATAATTAGAAATTAGCATTCAAAAAACCTTTGAAATTCACTGAAAAAACATAGGTTTGAGGGACGTTATAGTTAGAAATTAGCATTTAAAAAACCTTTAAAATTCACTGAAAAAACCATAGGTTTCAGGGACGTTAAAGATAAAGGTTAGCATTTAAAAACCTTAAAAATTCACTGAAAAACCACGGGTTTCAGGGGCGTTATAGTTAGAATTTCGCATTTAAAAAACCTTAGAAATTCACTGAAAAACCATAGGTTTCAGGCACGTTATAGTTAGAAATTAACATTTAAAAAACCTTTGAAATTCACTGAAAAAACCAGAGGTTTCAGGGACGTTATAGTTAGAAATTTTCATTTAAAAAACCTTAGAAATTCACAGTGAATTTCAAAGGTTTTTAAAATGCTAATTTCTAACTATAACGTGCCTGAAATCTATGGTTTTTTGAAAAACCATAGGTTTAGGGACAGTTATAGTTAGTTGGACATTGCACTCGTACAAAACCCGTGAAATTCCCACGTTATAGTTAGTTCAGCTAACTATAACTCGCGCCCCGCAATGCACTGCTGATGACGTCACATATTACATCACTCATGACATTGTCAGTGACATCACTGATGACATCACTGATGACATCTCAAATGACATCACTGATGACATCATCCACGTGATAATTTCATGCACCTCCTCACACCCTAATATAACCTTTGATACACCCACTCGAAATTACAGACTGCCATTCGCAAAACCATAGACACTCCAACACCAATAACTACATACCCACTCACTGATTCTTAGGTCTACACACACATCCACTCACTCACCCGTACAGTCACTCATACTTACGGTCACTCAGTACAGGACTATCATATGCACTCATACTCCTATATAGACACTCAAACACCGCCACTCATCCATAGAGGTACTCACACACCTAGTCAGTCATGCAAATAATTAACACACTGCCATTTACTCACCTATACAGTTATACACACACCAGCTCACTTATTCATACAAATACTAGCACATTCTTACGCTCTTATACAATCACTGATACAAGCACACACTCATCCATACAGTCACTCTCACAATCACACACTCTCGCTTATAGCTATTTATATACTCCAACACACATATATACTGCCTTTCACATATGTAGTTACTCACACATGTACCACTGGGACATACATTCACTCACTAACACACTCTTACACACACTTACCCACCCATACAGTCTATCACAGATGCACTCTTGAAACCATCCACCCAGTGAATCACCCACTCATACATCTATGCACAGAGTCGCACACACCCCACCCACACAAACACTCAGGCACCCATACAGATACTCAGACAACCAATCAATAACTCATATAGACACTCATGTAGCTATTCACAAACCCATGCAGCCACTTACACAGCAACAGACAGACGGATACCGACATTCACCCAGTTTAGTCACTAACCCATGCATTCAGTAAGATACGTTTAATCACTCACTTATAGAGTTAGTCACGCACCTACTAAATCATCCATACAGACACTTATACACCCACTCATTCTTCAATACGCCTTTCCCTATATATATTAAAAATATTTAAACTTTACAGAAACAAACAGTCACTGGATGATGTCATCAGTGATGTCATTTGAGATGTCATCAGTGATGTCATCAGTGATGTCACTGACCATGTCATGAGTGATGTAATATGTGACGTCATCAGCAGTGCATTGCGGGGCGCGAGTTATAGTTAGCTGAACTAACTATAACGGGGGAATTTCACGGGTTTTGTACGAGTGCAATGTCCAACTAACTATAACTGTCCCTAAAACCTATGGTTTTTTCAGTGAATTTGTAAGGTTTTTTAAATGCTAATTTCTAACTATAATGTGCCTGAAACCTATGGTTTTTTCAGTGAATTTCAAAGGTTTTTAAATGCTAATTCCTAACTATAACATGTCTGAAACCTATGGTTTTTTCCAGTGAATTTCAAAGGTTTTGTAAATGACAATTTTTAAATGTATTAATTGTTATATTTATTTTTTTAATACTGATTTACTACATTTTTTTAAACTATTTTTTTTTATATATTTTATTTTTTAAATTACATTGTAATTACATTATACATTACATTACAAAATATACTTTCTCAGAATGAATTACTTTAGTTTAAATACTTTGCAAATAGGCAATAGACTTTTAAATACAGTAGTTACAGTTGTTGCAATGGGCAACACAATTTCAAACACAATGCAACATTGAACTCAATGTGAATTTCTAGTTAAATGCAATTAGTTACTTTATGGATTACATTTCTAACCACAGGACTGATCCTAGATTCAGTCCTGGCACATCTCCTGTAAACAGTTGAGTAAAAGCGTTTTGGTTACAGTAGTGATTTTTAAGGAATATTATTGTATTTTAAAAGTTGACACTTAGAAACTTTTTCACATAGAATCACCAATGTTATCCTATAGGAGGAAATTCACTTAGCAGGTAAGTAGTGTTATCGTTACTTTTTCTTACTCAGTGGAGGATCCTGGATCCAGCACTGGTGCATCTCCTGTAAACAGTTGAAAGAATGCGTTTAAGTCATACAGGCGATTTTTAAGGAATATTTGTAGTTTGTGAAAATCGACACTTTGAAACTTTTCTGCTGAAAACCAGACAATGGATTCCTATGGAAGGAAATACAAGTTACTGGTAAGTACGGTTAGAATTACTTTTCAGGGTCAGTGCTGGGCTAAAAGATGCAGCACTGGGTTCTCTCCTGATAACAGGTGAGTAAATCGGAATTCGTAGTTCGGCTGATTTTAGAGGAATATTATAAAGTTCCAAAACTCCACACTTAGAAGAATTTCCAAGTGAAACCAGTCAATGTTAGCCTATGGAAGGAAATTCAAGTTACTGGTAAGTACGGTTAGAATTACTTTTCAGGATCTGTACTGGGCTCAAAGATGCAGCACTGAGGTCTCTCCTGATAACAGGTGAGTAAATCGGAATTCGTAGTTCTGCTGATTTTAGAGGAATATTTGTATGTTTCAAAAATCGACAGAAACTTTTTCAGCAAAAAGCAGGCAATGATATCCTATGGAAGGAAATTCAAGTTACTGGTAAGTACGGTTAAAATTACTTTTCAGGATCAGTACTGGGCTCAAAGATGCAGCACTGAGGTCTCTCCTGATAACAGGTGAGTAAATCAGAATTCGTAGTTCGGCTGATTTTAGAGGAATATTTGCACAATGGTGAAGGAAGGGGGTGGGGCCTGAGGTGACATGTCTGCAAACACGCCCTGTGGCGCGTTTTAAGTTGGAGAATTAATTCCTCCTCAATCCCGAGGGTCCCTAGGGGCCAACTAGCCCACCAGATACCTCCAGTATGCGCCAGAGAGCTGCATTGCAGAGAGGTGTTCAGAGGCCACGCCCCTTTTTACAACACTCTGCAACGCAGCTCCGTGGCGCTTACTGGAGGTACCTGGTGGGCTAGTTGGTCCCCAGGGACCCTCAGGATTGAATGGGATTTAATTCCCCATCTTAAAATGCGCCACGGGGCCTGTTTGCACACATGTCACCTGAGGCCCCGCCCCCTCCCTTCACCAAGGTGCAAACGCGCCCCGTGGTGCGTTTTAAGTTGGGGGATTAAGTCCCCTTGAATCCTGAGGGTCCCTGGAGTCCAACTAACCCACCATGTACCTCCAAAAAGCGCCAAAGAGCTGCGTTGCAGAGAGGTGTAAAAAGGGGCGTGGCCTCTGTACACTTCTCTGCAATGCAGCCCCCTGGCGCATACTGGAGATTCCTGGTGGGCTAGTTGGCCCCCAGGGACCCCCAGTATTCAAGGGGAATTACTTCCCCTTCTTAAAACGTGCCAGGGGGCGCGTTTGCAGACTGCTGCAGGGAGGGGGCGGGGCCTCCGGCACGATGCCGGTCTTTTTTTTAAAATAAAAAATTAAGAAGGGGGGCTGTGTGGCCCCCCTTTTTTTACCTTTTTTGGGCCCTGGGGACCCCATCCCCCAGGGCCTAACCCTTTTTAAAAAAAATTGAAAACGGGAAGGGGTCCGCCTGGGCCCCCCTCCCGTGGCCTATTTTGGCCCCGGGGACCCCATCCCCCGGGGCATGCCACCATTTTTTTATTTTTGGAGGGGGACTGCGTGGCCCCCCTCCTGAGGCCTCTAATGGCCCCGGGGACCCCATCCCCCAGGGACGGCCTTTGCCTTTTTTAAAAATTATTTTTTAATTGTTTTTTTGGGGAGGGGGGCCTACTAGCCCCGGGGACCCCATCCCCCGGGGCTGGCCCTCTCCGTTGGGGACTGTGGGGGGGTCCCCAATGCCCCCACAGTCCCACCGGCTCCCCGCGTCCTTCGGGAGCCGGCATTGCTTTTCCACATGGGGAGCTGCTAAGATGTAGCTCCCCGTGTCATAGCAAACTACAGTGTCCCGGGGGTAGGCACCCCGGGACACTGCAGGAGCCGGCCCTGGGGTGTGGCGGTCCCCAGGGCCATCAAGGGCTCCAGGAGGGGGGCCGCGCGGCCCCCCTCCCTCCATTGGCAAAGCCCCGGGGAGGTGGTGGTCCCCGGGGCATGTGGGGGGCTCGAGCACCCCCACACAGGTCATTTTATCTAAAAAAAAAAGAAGCCCCGGGGGGTGGCGGTCCCCGGGGCGGCGGGAGGGCCGAGAGCCCTCCCGCACCATTATTTTTTTAAAGCCCCGGGGGTGGCGGTCCCTGGGGCTTGGGGGGCCTTAGAGGCCCCCCATGATAATATTTATTAAACCCCCGCATGCCCCCGGGACTTGGCCCACCCGGGGGCCAATTAACCACGAAGCGCGTGAGACCGCGCTTCGTTTTTTATTTTTTCTCGGCGGGATCCGCGCACCTCGCCGATTTAAAAAAAAAATAAATGTTTTTTTCTGCCCAAGGGGTCCTTGTGGGACCCCCTGAGCAGACCTAGGGGGTCAGGGTGTTTCTACCCTGCCCCCTTTGTGCGTTTTGTACACTTGTTTCTGTGCCTCGGTTCTACCGAGGCATAAAATGGCTGCCAACACTTCCTGATTTGGAGTGTTGACAGCCACTTGACAGCCAATTAGCATGCAGCTCGTGATCGGGACGGTGCACACAGGGTGCGCTATGGGTGCGCAAATCCGACGTGGCCATAGATATATATGTGATTTTCCTTTTGATTTTCTCAGGAACTACTGAACGGATTTACACCATTTAAGCAAAAGGCACGACTCTGAACCAAGGGCTACCTTTTTGCCAAATTTGGTGTAATTCCGTTCAGCAGTTCGGGCTGTAGCTGCGACTAACGGTTCCTATGGAAAAATGAATGGGGAAAACACGTTTTGGGACCCCCCTTTTTTCTCGGCCCCCGCTTGACGAATCACCCCAAGACTTTCAGGATAGGAGCGGACCGGAGCGCCCCAACAAGTTTGAAAATTTTGCGACGATTCGTCAACCGGCGCCAAAGTTATTTCAAATAGAATGTTGCAGATTTCCTATGGAAAATAGGTCCTAACTATAACTATCTACTGGTGACCGCCAGTAGATAATATATATATATATATATTTACATGTCCAAGGTTTCTTCGCTCCCCTGTACACTCCTTTGTACGGCGAAGGATTTCACGGCACCACGACAGAGGTAATAAGTTTCAAAGTATCTATTTTCACTCCATAGTGCAATATCAAATGATAGTGGACGGTATATATATATATATATATATATATATATATATATATATATATATATATGTTCTTTTTCACCCACTGGCAGGTCAGCTGTTCCCTAGGAAAAGTGTTTTTTGTGTTGCTAATATCTTTGGCCCCATTTGGCAAATCTCCTACAAACTTATCAAAAAGTTGCTACATTTTGACTAATTTGCGCATTGAAAAGTTCAGGGTGATCCGTCAAGCAGGGGCCGAGAAAAATGTGGGTCTCCATATACTAACTCCCCATGCATTTTCCATGGACTTCTTCAGAAAGGTCTTCAGCAAAATCTTCTAAATGGAATTATACCAAATCTAGCAGGAAACTAGATCTTGGTCCACAGATTGTGCTGTTTGTGATTTGGTGTAAATCTGTTCAGTAGTTTTTGAGAAATTAGGGTTAAAGTATGATTGAATATCTGGATGTTTGGGTCAGCGAATCGTTCTATTTAAAAATAGAGCTTTATGATTGGCCCAGGGAGTTTTATTTCCCTTGGGCCATCTCGATCCTGCGGGAGTCAGATGCCCGTGGGAGTGATCGCTCGCATTGGCAGCCAGCAACATTAAGCAAATGTTGCTAGCAGCCATTACAGATCTCAGGGACTTAGTCCCCTTGTCCTAAAGCAAAAATCTAAAAAGTAATATAAAGGGGCAGGGTAGGGAAGCCTCGACACCCTAGGCCCCATAGGGGGCGGTGTCCAAAAACAAACAAAAATCAACAAAAAATGCTGCGATCCCACAGGATAGAAAACTATATGGTGATCATATTCATTAATTATTAGCCCTGGTTTGACCACCCCGGGGCTGAAATCATGAAAATAGGGTAGGGGGCCATGCGACCCCCCCTCCCTGAGCCATTAAAAGCCTTGGGGAAGCCACCCGGGAGCCAAAATTAATGTGTATGGGGAGGGGGCTGTGCAACCCCCCAAGCCTTCAGAAGCCCCTGGAAGCCCACCGCCAGGATTGAAATTGTTCAAGATGTGGAGGGAATCGCACGGGGCACCCTCCACGAGCCTCTGAAGGTACTGGGGAGCCCACCACCAGGGCTAAAATTACAAAAAATCAGGAGGGGGACTACGCAAACCCCCTCCCTGAGCCATTAAAGGTCCCAGGTAGCCCACCCCTGGGACATAATGGCTTCCCTGCCCACAACAGCGCCGGCTGGGAAACCTATGTTTGCTCCCGCTTGGTGGGAGCATTTTTTAATCTGTCACCAAGAGGGAGCGAACACAAAGTCTGCTCCCAGCCGGCGGAAGCTTTACAAAAGGCTGGGAGCAGATTTTTGATCTGTTTCCTTGCCTGCACTGATGCGGGCAGGGAAACAGATCAAAATATTGCAGCGTTGGTAGCTTCTCCCTCTCTGGGGAGCAATACCAGATCACGCTGCATGCATGGAGCAGGCTGGGCCACTAGGGCCCTTGGGGCTTCCCCCATAGCCCCAACAAGTGTATAGTGGATGCCCTGGGTGGGCACCTGGGACATACCTTTATAAGGTGTGTGCCACAGGGCATGGGGTCCCCTGGGCTGTAACGGCTCGGGGAGGGGGGCCCTATGCCCCATGGCACACCCTTTATTTTTGCTAGTGGCCCTAGGGGATGTCATCAATGATGTAATTTGAGATGTCATCAGTGATGCCATAAATGATGTAATAGAACATATCATCAGCGGTGTAATATGTGAGGTCATAAGCAGTGCATGGCGAGGGTGCAAGTTTTGTAAGTAATAGCTAGCTCTACTAACTATAACTGGGTAATTGCTGAGGTTTTTGTATTCAAATTTTAATGTTGCCACTGATGTATTCACTTAACTATAACTCTACTTTAACCTTTGGTTTTATTCAGTGAACATATATAACAATAAAAATAATGTATTTAATTGATTTATTTATGTTTTATTACTTGATATGTTAGTATGTTTTCACAGATTCTTGGGTTTGCAGGGGAATAGAGTGGGACGGTGTTTTAAAACAAAATATTTACATGTATATGTTATAGAGTTGTTAAAAAATAAAGTTAAAGAAGTTGCTTGAGTTTTAAGTAGAAAAGGGTGGGAAGTTGTTGTATACTAAGCGGTGGTTCTGAGGAGGTGCAAAAACCCACATCGGGGTTGCCTCGCTCAGCAGAGGCTCTAGTGCAAAGCTCCGATGCGTCGGGCTATATCAGTTCTTCTAGGTCCACTGGTGGACCGGCAGAGCACCTTCAGGCCTACTTCCAAGAGTCCAGGACCGGGATGGCATCAATTGGGGGGCAGGACTCACAGCAGGCAGTGTCCAAGTGTAAATGTTCAAAGTGGTTCGATCAGGAGGCCAGTCAACTAGCCCTTGGAGTCATTTCTGGTGGTCCTGGGTTCAAGATGCATACCCATTTCTTTTCACACAGGCAGCAGGGCAGCAGAATACCAGTTCTTCTTGCAGCAGAGCAGAGCAGCACAGCATTCCTTCTTCTCAGTCTTCTACAGGTCCAGATGTGTACTTCAGAGCTGGGTCTGCAGATACATTTATGCTTGGTGTCAGCTTTGAAGTGGGAGACGATTCTAGAGTCATCCCCCTACACAGGTGTCTTGAATTTCCTGCCTCCCTGCCCTAGACCCAGTTTGTCTCGGGCACAAAAGACTAGAGTAAAACCCTTTGTGAGTGTGCTTAGTCAATCAATCAATCAATCAAGTGTTTGTATAGCGCACTACTCACCCGTGAGGGTCTCAAGGCGCTGGGGGGGGGAAGCTCTGGATCAGTCAAAGAGCCAGGTCTTGAGGTCCTTCCTGAAGGTGTGCAGGGTTGGGGAGCATCTGATGTTCACGGGGAGCTCGTTCCAGGTCTTGGCTGCGATGTAGGAGAAGGCCCTCCCGCCTGTTCTGTTTCTGCGGATGCGGGGGACATCTGCCAGGGCGAGGTCGGCGGAGCGGAGGTTCCTCTTGGGTACGTGGAAGGCTACTCTCTCGTTGAGGTATTTGGGTCCGATGTTGTTGAGGGATTTGTAGGCATGGGTGAGGAGTTTGAAAGTGACCCTTTTCTCGACGGGGAGCCAGTGGAGGTCTCGCAGGTGTTGGGTCATGTGTTTGCTACGCGGAGTTCCGAGGACGAGTCTGGCGGCGGCGTTCTGGATGGTCTGGAGTCTGTGTAGTAGGGTTCTGTTGATTCCGGCGTATAGGGCATTGCCATAGTCCAGTCTGCTGGTTATGAGTGCGTGGGTGACGGTCTTTCTGCAGTCGGGGGGGATCCATTTGAAGGTCTTGCGGAGGATGCGCAGGCAGTTGAAGCTAGTGGCGGTGACGACGTTGATCTGGAGGTTAATGGAGAGGGAAGAGTCGAGGATGATGCCAAGGTTTCTCGCGTGATCAGTAGGAGTGGGTGGATTCCAGAGGGCAGAGGGCCACCACGTGTTGTCCCAGGCGGAGTTGCAGGATCCAAGGATGAGGACCTTGGTCTTCTCTGAGTTGAGCTTCAGGCAGCTGTCTTTCATCCAGGCTGCCACGTTCTTCATTCCTTCCTGGAAGCAGAGTCTGGTGTCTTCGGGATTCTTCGTGAGTGAGAGGATGAGCTGGGTGTCGTCGGCGTAGGATACAATGCTGAGCCCATGCTGTCTGACGATGGCGGCGAGGGGGGCCATGTAGATGTTGAAAAGCGTGGGGCTGAGTGATGAGCCTTGGGGTACTCCGCAGTTGATATCGGTGGGTTCGGAGAGGAAGGGAGGGAGTCTGATCCTCTGGGTTCTGCCGGAGAGAAAGGATCGGATCTAGTCGAGGGCGTCTCCTTGTATCCCTGCGTAGTGAAGTCTGGCTGCAAGGGTCCGATGAGAAACTGTGTCGAAGGCTGCGGAGAGGTCTAGAAGGATGAGGGCTGCAGTGTGTCCCTGGTCGAGTAGCAAGCGGATGTCGTCAGTGGCGGCGAGGAGAGCGGTCTCGGTGCTGTGGTTGCTGCGGAATCGAGACTGGGAGGCGTCTAGGATGGAGTTCTCTTCGATGAAGGTGGTCAGCTGGGCCTTCACGAGTCTCTCGGTGACTTTGGCCACTAAAGGGAGGAGAGAGATGGGCCGGTAGTTTTTCAGGTCCGTTGGGTAGGCCGTGGGTTTCTTGAGGAGGGGTTTTACCTCCACCCGCTTACAGTCGTCTGGGAAGATGCCGGACATGAACAAGGCGTTGGCGGTCCGTCCGAGTTCGGGTGCGATGGCGGCGGCGGCCCTGTGAAATATGTGCGGTGGGCAGGGGTCCGTAGGGGCTCCTGAGTGGGTTTTCTGCATGTTGGTGGTGATGTGGTCGACGGTAGCGGGGTTCCAGGTCATGATGGTTGGTTTGTCGGCAGCGTTGGGGGGGAGGGGATGTCCGCGTCGGTTCGTTGAAATTGTCGTAGAGGGCCTTGATCTTCAGGTGGAAGTATGAGCTGAGCCTGTCACAGAGTTGCTGGGAAGGAGTGACGCCCGTGCTTCGCTGGGGGTTTTGTGAACTGCTGTATGACGTTGAACAGTTCCTTGGCGTTGGTCTGGACTTTGTCTCTAATGAAGGTCCGTTTGGTGTCCCTTATGCGCTGGTGGTATTCCTTCAGGGCACTGCTGTGGTTGTTCCGAGCTTCCGTGGTTTTCTGGTTTCGCCAGGTTTTCTATAGTCGTCTGCAAGAGCGTCTGGCTCAGGGGGCGTTGTTTGGCGGAGTGTCGCAGGGGTGCGAGTTTGTCGGTGCAGAGGGAGATCCAGCGGTGAAATTCTGTGGCTGTGGCTTAGTGAGACCCTTTGTGATGTGCAAGTGCGGTAGGTTACAGCTCCTCCCCCTCATCCTAACTGAGATGGCCCATCATGCCAACACCCATTCCCCCCTTTGTCTCATTGTCTGAGAGAAATACACAAAGGCCAAATGCCAGCTACACCTAGTCATGTGACCCTGGATATAGGCTGCAGGCACCAAATGGTTAGGGCAAGAAAATTAAATTCCAACTTTCGAAAAATGGCATTTTCAGAATTGTGACTTAAAATCCAACTTTGCCTTTAATGAGGGTTTAAAATTACAATTCTTTAGACATCAAACTCAACATTTTTCCCTGCTGCCAATTGAAAGTTATTACTTAGTAAATGTAATAAAGTAACCCAATGTTACCCATTAGCAGAGGCAGACCTTGCAGTAATAAAAAAATAATTTAAGAATTTTCACAATGAGGAAAGGTAAAAGTTAAATGTACAATTCCTTATTAAATACACTGCGCCCTGCCCTGTGGGCTGATTAGGGTCTACCCTAGGGGTTACCTGTATGTATTAAAAAGAAAGGTTTAGGCCTGGCAAAATATTTATTTTGCCAGGATGAAATGGCAGCTCAACCTGTACACACAGGCTGCAGTGGCAGTCCTGAGACATGTTTAGATCGCTTACTTAAGTGGGTGTCACAATGAGTGCTACATGCCCACTAGAAGCATTTAAGATACAGGCCCTGGGTACATGTAGCACCACTTTAGTAGGTAGTTGGAAGCAAATTAAATGTGCCAATTGGGTGGAAGCCAGAGTTACTATGTTTTAGGGAGAGATAACAAACACTTTAGCACTGGTTAGCAGTGGTAAAGTGAGCAGTGTTTTAAGACCAGCCAAAACAAAATCAGCAAAAACAGGAGGCTTGAAGGCACAAGGTTGGGGGGGAAACCATGTCAAGGATGTCATGTCCAACATTGCTCAACAGAAGGTTTCACCGAATCCAGTGCTGGGCAGCACAGAACGATGCAGGACACTGCATCGCAGTACCTCGCAGCTCCTGTTCGGCCGCTTCATCTGAATCAACTCAGCTCAGCACAGACCAATGCAGAGCCTCGCGTCATGGTAACCTCATAGCGCCTGATCAGCTGCTTCACCAGAACCAATGCATCATGGCACAGACTGATCCAGAACCTTGCATCACAGCACCACACAGCTCCTCATTGGTGGCTTCACTGGAACCGACGTGACATGGCACAGACCGATGCAGGGACTCACATTGCAGCACCCTGCAGCTCCTGGTCAGCGGCTCCATGGACCTGATGTACCCTGAACCAGAGCTTCTAATCGCAGCACCACACAGCCCCCATACCACAGTCAAAAGGTACAACTTTCAGCGGACTGGACTTGGTCCTGTATCTAGCCTGAGCTCCATCACAGTCAGCCTGAACTTATGACTTTGTTCCAGTCAAGCACCACCAGATACCCACAGTTGTCACTTCACGCCTTTTTGGTGCAATTTACCTTAAACTTCAAAAACTCATAACTCCAGTTTTACAGATTAAATTCTTATTGTTTTGGTTTAATTTTATTTATTTAAATGTACTCTTTTTTTTCTAAATTGGTTTGGGATTTTTGTGTTGTGTTTTCACTTTATTACTGCTTGAGTGTTGCATAAATACTTTACACATTGGCTTTCAGTTAAAACTGACTGCTTTTGTACTTCCCTGCTGTTTGCTTACAGGACAGTGCCCCAGAAGGGGGTAGATTTCAGTCCCTTCAAACGTTTGTATAATGGCTGATGCAGATGATTGGTGAGAATCCCAAACTGTTTAGATGGTCCATATCCCTACTGGAAATGGACTGACCACGCCAATGTTGATGGTCTTTCTAGGTTGTTCCACCTTAGCAATGAGAACTCCCATGAGGGTGAGTAGTGCTTTCTGCTGGGGGACACGTTTACTCAACATCTTTGGAATGGTGTTACCCCAGACTTTTTGCCTTCATTCGCTATTTTTGATTGTTTTTGTTGGCTTTAAGACTTTGTGCACCCTCTGCTCCCTTAAACATCATACAATTGGTACACACCAAACTGGCACATTTATTTTACTTTTAATTCCCTAGCAAATGGTACTACATGTTCCCAGGCCTGTGAATTAAATGCTACAAGTGAACTGCAGCTCTCAATCTACCACCCGTTAAAGTAGCACTATAAACATAATTTCAGGCCTCCCACTTCAGTGTGTAGTGCAGTTTAAAATGTCATTTTGATCTGGTAAAATAAACCTTTTGCCAGGCCTAAGCCTTCCTTTTTGGTACTTATAACTCACCCCTAAGGTAGGTCCTGAAGGCGTCAGTCGCTTTTCACTGTGGAAAGGCTTACATAGAGTTATTTTATTACAGTTAATGCTTGATAACTTCAGTTTGGGAATAGACAGAGAAATGCTTTTTCAACTCATTTCAATTGTAATTTAAAGTTCTCTTTAAAAGTAAAATTGAATTTTAATCTACTACTCTGAAAATGCCACGTTTAGAAAGTTGGCAGTTTCCTCCCTAAACCAAATGTGCCTTTCTGCCAGTGTTCATGATTATGAATGGTTTTCCTGAGGTGTGTTGTCCAGACATGTGGACAAAAAGAGGCTGGGTGTGGAGGGAGTGGGTCTTCCTGACAATATGGCTGGGGAGGAGTCGTGCCCTACCCTGATTACACCTCATAGTGTGGAAACTAGCTGAAATGGCTGTTAGCATCAGCTGAAGCCATTTTGTTTTTGGCAGCCATTTTAGTTAGCCATGTGCTCGCCATGTGCTTTCTCCCTCTTCACTGTTGCCTGCTCTTGTATTTCACTTGAGTCAAGAACTATAATTAACTCCTTCAGTATTGAGCCAGAGTACTGCACATGCTCAGAAAGGCCTAGCTGGTAGAATGCACCTGCTCTTAGAGTAACTGTCAGGCTATTTTAACTGATGTCAGCAACTTTGTTACTCCTCCTACTTTGTTGACTACGTATTTTCTGTTAGTCCTTATATGTGTAATAGCTATTCATGTGTATACTTGTACCGCCTTTTTTTGAGTCTACATGCTAACTCAGCTATAAACTGGGCATAAAAGACCCAGGATGTCTGTACTCCATGGACTGTCTCCTACAGTGGCCTGAGGGTACTGTATTGACGCAGTCACCCTCATGTGAGGTTAATAAACTTGTTATTTTGATATTCCAGCTTCCGTGCCAATCTCTTCTTTGTTGGTTTAAGGATCAGGTGCATCAGTGAACCCCTACAAAGGTTTTTTTTTCTACAAATTGGCGCCCGAACGTGGACCTCATCGGAAACGCGGCTATCCAAGGGAGTGGTTTTGACGGAAGGCAGGAATCTACTGAGGAGGTGCCCTGCACGAGGAAGCCCTTTGTCTTTGCAGACCAACGTGTTTTCCGGTTTTCCCGATCTGACCCTCCAGGTGTTGGCCGCTCCCGACTGAGATCTTTTTTTGGCGTGAGTATTTTAAAACGACCGTTAGGTCACTCAGAACTTGGCAGTTGGAAGCTGGAGACTTTGGTTTGGTAAGGTTGCTGTAGCAACACTTTTGTTTGGATTAGCTTGGCCAGGATTTTTGGTTTGTTTGTTTGTTTGCTGCAGCAAATGAAGACAGGTAATGAGGAGATTTTTCTCTAATTTTTGAAGTCTTGAACGGCACAAATTGTGTTAAGTGTCATTTGGATATAATATTATATATGCTATAATATTTTTGGCATGCCTGCTCCTAGCACACTTCGTAGAAAGTGTTGCTGTCTTGGAGGTACCAATATGGATTTAGGAAGTACTCAGCTGACTCCCTAGAGGGGATACCTAATAGGTTTATGTACATTAAATATGAGTATTTCTTCCATAATGTACAGTACACTATGGAACAAATATATTTAAAAAAGAATCCTGATCTGCACACTTAGTAAAATTCATAAGTGGTGATACGGAGCGCTTTTGAGTGTTCTGCCAGCCCAACTGGTAATTTGGTGTATTATTGGAAAAGGCCTGAGATGCGAGCATGTCTTTTTGAACATGGCAGTCTTTTGGCTGTCTATTTGTCTTGGTGTAATCTCTGTACTTTTTTTAGAGTCCTTTTGTTTGAAAATATTACTTACAATTGGTATTTACAAATGGTTTGGTTTGAGTACAGTCTGTAGGCTGTCTCTTGCTTTGTCCTAAGTGTTGATTTGTGGGTTAATTGTTTTTTTTTTAGTGTCTATGTGGTGGTGGATTGACACCGGTGGTGATGCTTGAAAGTACTTGTTTCAGTAAGTAGTGACTCTGTTTTTTGTGTGATAATGGCTTGCCTTAGCAAGCAGTGTTGTGTGCTCTGAGTGTGTGACCCCCTTCTTGAAAATGTCTGGAATGAGCTCAATTTGGTTTTTGTCGTCATTCTGTTATGCAAATGTCATTGAAAGAACTACATTTAAAATTCAAGGAATGAATTATATAATATATGCTAAATAGCTGCATGCTACCATTAGAAGTAAAACAGTAACAAAGTATCGATGTGTGAATTCTGCCACAATGGTAAAGAGAAATTAGAATTAACACTCAATAGGAAAAAATAGGCCTCATAGAAAGAAAGAAAAAAAAACGAATTTGTGTGCTTTCAAACTAGGACTTAATACAAAATGTTACAGCATTATCCTTAGATATTAATAATTAAAAGGCATTCACATCATCTGAGTAAATTGGTTGCTGTTGAAATAAACGCGCCTTTTTTTCACATTGCAAGACGATAGATTTGTACTGGCTTGGAATGCCTGGATTTAAATAGACTGCACTGTGCTCATTCCCGACGCTAAAAAAAAAGAGCTTTTAAACAGCTGTTCAAAGCTGTCTGTACCGAAGGAAGCTGTCTGAACAGCAGAGGTTAGAAATGGTTTGCAAACTTTTTGAGAACATTACAATACAGCAAAGGGTTTTTCTCCTGAAAAAGGCATAGAAGTTGAGGCCTGCTGGTCGTAAAGCACAGCTGAGTAAACAACACATGGCTATGCCCAGTCACAAGCTACAGATCAAGCACGTGCGTTAAAGACTACTGATTTTAAAAGTTACAAATACAGCTTCATTATTTTGGATAAAATAGAAAGGATTAAAAGCAGGGATTTTCTTTCTTGTTGCTTTTCTAAATAAGCATATCTGTGGTTCTGATGGTAAATAATTACTGCCCTTTAAAAAGTGACACAAACTATTTCATGTTTCAGTACAGCTTCTGTGCTTAGTGTTATAAATACATGCATTTAAAGGCAAAAGGAAAGGAATGAGGCTTGCTTTTCATATGTGGAAACATTAAAAGAGTTAGTGATCATTATTAAAAAAAAAAAAAAGGACTACATAAAAATAAATTATTAACAATAATTGCATTAAAATCGTTTTTTCTTTTTTATGATCTTTATAATGTCTAATATTCCTACTGTGACAAATATATAAGGTCCTAGCATCAAAGTTGAATTTGAGCAGCACTTTACCACAATGTGGGGAGTGAAATGTGAAATTTCACTTTACCCAGGCATATAAAAACTTATTTTATAAGGGTGTACCTTATACATTTCTGACCCCCCACCCCTGGCATATCTAGGGGAGACCCTGGGGGTCCCTAATATGCCAAAACATAGTAGGTTATTCATTTTTAAGTGCCCCTACCACCAATGTCGAGTTTGGGCACAATTTACTTTTTAAAAGCAGTCCTGGCACCCAGGGCTGTTTTCAAACTGATCTCAGGTTTCAGCAGTACACACATGCAACTGCAGAACAAGCAGCTGGCCTCTAAACTGCTAGAAAGCACATCACACACTGCACACGAATAAAAATAAGTATAAAATAAGACAGCAAAAAGTGCATCTTACCTTTAAAATTATTAGCTCATAGGCACGGATCAGGACTGCTTTTCAGCTGTGATTCTTCAGAGTTACTTTGAATTGGAAAACCGCATGGAAATAGCCTTGCACATAAATGGGACAGCAGGTTTAAGGGGCAGAGGTCGAGTTCTGAATTTAGCAGACCAGCAAAATGCCCACATAGGAGGGGTTTTTCTAATAGGTTTGCTTTGGCACTTCGACCTCGGAAAAGATTCTGAAGGAAGTGATGACAGTGCAAAGAGAAAGAGAAGCTTTGCTTATTATTTTTTGCAAAAGACCAGGCAGGTTTTGCACAGTCATAAGAAGCAAAGGAAAGGCAGTAACGTATGTGGGCTCTGTGTAGAGCATAGCTCTGCCATGTATATAGAAATAATGCTTTTAGTTTAAAGATTACTGTGCAAGGGCTACAATAAGGAGGCAATGAAATTCAGTTTGCATTCATGTGCCCTCATGTTACACTAGTACAATTGCTAAAGGATTTGGTAGTTGGTTATTAATGTTTTCTAGCTAGCTCAATGTGCTATTTACCTCCTACAAGTTTGTTTGTGCTCAGCTGCCAAAAATGGGGGTAAATATTGTCGACATTGTTTCAGGTTACCTACTGTCGAATGGGGAGGAGATTAGGGATATTAGCTCCTGGGCAAATTAAGGGTACCTAAAATTAAGTAACACATTGTCATTTTTCTTGATTTATGTGCTCTCTCTCTCTCTCTCTTTTTCTCACTCTCTCTCGAGCCTGTCTAAGCTGTCTAGGAACGGCCATGAGACGTTTAATTGGCTATTCAGTAATACTGTTTTAAAATTATTGTTAGCATTAATAAAATGAATAAAAAATATGCCATGTTACTGCCCATTCTGTCTGATGAAATTATGAAAGGATGAGTAGTCTAGATTGATGTTCCCTTATTTGACCTTTAAAGAGGGACTAAATGTGGGTAGTTTTTGTTCTAAAATTCTCAGGAGATAACACCATTATTGTTTATATTATTCCCATGCTATAGTTATTTATGTAATAAGGATCCCTGTTAAATTAGCAGTTTTAGTTTTTCCCGCCGCGCCTATAACATGAGAGCATGGTCCTAAGCATAAAATGTAGGTGTTTTTACGTAAGAAAAATCATTTTAGAAGTGTCTGCAGTCCTGTACAAGTAGTGAAAGGTTATAACTTATGAAACACAAGCTTGTTAAGACAAGAAGCACAAAAGAATACTTGTTCTAAAAATTCCCTTTCTTGAGGTTCTTCAGATGAAAAATATAGGAATACACAAATGTAAGGATTTAGAGTATGTCCATATTGTTTTTCTTTTCCCCTCAGAATTTAGTAAATAAACATAGACTTCCTTGGCTGCTTCAAATAGTGTAACGTTTTACTCTTGTCAGTTCACCAAAAAGTTCCTTTTGTACTCACTAATAGGTCCAGGGTTTTTTTACTCTCAGATAGATTAAGTGGTTCTTGGGTGCCTTGCTAATGTATGGGGCCCCCCAAGACTGGAGAAGTATTTTGAAATAGGGTATCCTCTCTGTTGATAGATTATTTGTATGCCTTGTCTAAAGATTTTTTTTGTTCTTTCCATCAATAGATATCTGCTGCCCTACAACCATTGCCAGAGGGGCCCGGACATCAGATTCAGCCTGGGGAGTTAACGCCGATCCAGCTTCGAGTCGAGGTAAAGGGAACCAGCACAGGCATTGCTGGCAACTAGGACCTCAGTGAAGGTAGAAGGTCAGAAGCACTGGGACGTGAAGTGTGCACCCCTGCCACTGTCTTGGGCGAAAGACGGGGTCACAAATCAGGATGGAGAATTCTTTGTGTGGATCCAGTTTTTGATGCCCAGCTGAGAGAGTCACAGACCGACAAGGACGGCAGGGAGGCTTTTGCTTGAGGTGACCCCTTTTGATACAAGGGTTGCCTCAGATATTACAGCATCAGGCCTTTGAGTCCTAGTCCCCAAGTGAATGCAAGTCTGCACCTTTGTTTGTTGATCAAGGGGTGCCTGGGCATACTGGGTACAATCTGTGGTCCCGACAAAAGAGCAGTGCGCCAGCGGAGCAACACAGGAGTTAGGGAAGGACTTGAGTTCAGGGTACAGGTGCTGTGCCTTTGGTGCCTGTTAGATTAAAGCGAAGAATACTGGTGCACTGCCTGAGACACTGGACAGGATCGTTGAGGGCATTTGCCCCGGAGGGTGATTGCCCTATCCTGAAAGAAGAAACTTTTTCCCTTAAAACTGGGCCGTGATTGTTTTCTTGAGTTGCAAGTTGTGCAGCTCCACATTGGGAGAAGTGAACACTTGATGAACGATAGGAGCCTGCCTGTGAGGCTCAGACGGACACAGGGAGAAGACTCCCCTCTGGCTGGTTGTACAGCGGCTTCTATTCTTTGAAGTACTTTTTTAGCAATGTATCCCTTTGGTCGTCCCATTTTTGAGGAGGAGCAGCCCTTTGCGGCTCCTCGTCCTAATTCCCATGGCCCCGTTTGGTCCTCCTGGTCCCCCAACACGAAGATAATTTTTGTGACAATATGTCTAGTTGCTTTAATATTTGCATTAGGAATGTTTATTCTGAAAGAGAAACGTTTTTTTGAACAGTTGATAAATACTACTCTGCCCTCCTCCTGAGCATATCAATTGGTACTCTAGCCCTCATAAAAAGAACACTGGAAAGGTCTATTAAAAAATGTTTTTTTATTAAGATATTATATTAGATATGTGCTGTCGGCTATTCTGAAGCTGAAATAGATGGTCACTGAAATACATCGGAGCCCTGAAACTTAGAATTGGACTGGATGGTTTTGGGATTTGCTTTCAGCTTGGGGTTGGAAAATATTAATAGTTCTGTTTGTAACAATAGCCATTATTTTCTCCTGCTCTCTGTGTGTTCATTATGACCCAATACTCTGTTCCCCATGTATTTCTACTTGTATCTCATCAGTTAAACAATGTTAAAAATGTAAATGCCCACCTAGCAATGGATCAGGATATTAATGGATTATGAGGATAAATGTGCAGGATAACTTCCATGCTTCTATTAATGCATAGCGGATGTCTTCAGCTAATGCTAAAACGGCCATCTGTGGAAACTAGCTGAAATGGCTGTTAGCATCAGCTGAAGCCATTTTGTTTTTGGCAGCCATTTTAGTTAGCCATGTGCTCGCCATGTGCTTTCTCCCTCTTCACTGTTGCGTGCTCTTGTATTTCACTTGAGTCAGGAACTATAATTAACTCCTTCAGTATTGAGCCAGAGTACTGCACATGCTCTGAAAGACCTAGCTGGTAGAATGCACCTGCTCTTAGAGTAACTGTCAGGCTATTTTAACTGATGTCAGCAACTTTGTTACTCCTCCTACTTTGTTGACTAAGTATTTTCTGTTAGTCCTTATATGTGTAATAGCTATTCATGTGTATATTTGTACCGCCTCTTTTTGAGTCTACATGCTAACTCAGCTATAAACTGGGCATAAAAGACCCAGGGTGTCTGTACTCCATGGACTGTCTCCTACAGTGGCCTGAGGGTACTGTATTGACGTAGTCACCCTCATGTGAGGTTAATAAACTTCTTATTTTGATATTCCAGCTTCCGTGCCAATCTCTTCTTTGTTGGTTTAAGGACCAGGTGCATCAGTGAACCCCTACAAAGGTTCTTTTTTTACTACAATAGGACTCTACCTGCCTCACAAAGGGACCTGACACCAGAACTGCCATTGCCTTTGTCACCCTAGACCATTTGGAGCCAAACATAGGGGAAGGGGAAGAACTGACCAGAACCAGTTTGGGAGCTACAGATTGTTCCCCTCACAAAGGATGGCACTTGGTATAAATGTGGAACCTTCTGAACTTTTCATCAGAACACTACTGGATCCATGGAAGATTTAGAAGAAGGACTGCCCTGCTGTCTGAGGAAGGAAGATTGGACCTGCTGGTCTTCCACCCAAGATCCCCAGAAATGACTCCAAGGGTCAGTTGGCTGATCACCTGTTTGAGCTAAAGGGATACAACAAGTTCCAGATGCCTCTTCTGCTTCCAAGCTGGCCTGACTGAACCTTGACCTGGTCTCCTCTAATGGCCTTTGAGGAAGTGAGTCCTTACCTTCCAAGTGCTGTCCTTCAGGTTCTTGAATTTTGGCTGGAGTCAGAGTGTAGTCTTTCCTTCTCAACTGAAGATTTCACCAGATCTGGTATAGCGCAATGCAGAGCAGCAGAAACCCTCTATTGCAGAAACTCACATCTCCTGTTCGGTGGCTTCATCGAAACTGACACAATGTGATGCAGACCAACGCAAGGCCTCGCATCACAACATCTCATAGTTCATAATCAATGGCTGTGCTGGAACTGATACTATGTGGTGCAGACTGATGCAGAACCTCACATCAAAGCACCACATGGTTCCTAATCAGCAGCTTCTCCGTAAGTGACACAGAATGATGCAGACTGAAACAGAGCCTCACACAGTGGCATAACAAAACATGAGGGGGGCCCCCTACAAATCATACGCAGGAGGCCCCCCACCGCTCCAGACCCAGTCAGCAGCTTACAGGCCAGGGGCTCTCCACTCATGCACAGTGCCAGGAGTGGCCCCCTCGAGTTTGGGGTCCCTCCCACACTGCAGCGGGCTGCATGGGATATTATTACACCATTGGCCTCACAACGCAGCACCCTATAGCTTCTGATGAGTGGCTCAACAGATCTTATGCAGCTCGATGCAGAGATTTTCATCGCAGCACTGCAGAGCCCACGTACCATGCACAAAAGGTACAGCTCACAGCGACCAACACTTGGTCCTGTATCCGGCTAATGCTCCATAGTAGCTGGCCTGAACTTTTGGGTTTGTCCTGGCCCGGCCCGAACAGATACCCACAGTTGGTGCTTCACACCTTTTGGCTCTATTTTCCTTAAAGATTAAAAACTCATAACTACATTTCTACTGATTGAATTTTTATCGTTTTGGTCTAATTTTATTTATTAAAATGCACTCTATATTTTCTTAATTGGTTTAAATTACCCTTGTGTTGTATTTTCACTTTATTATTTTTGAGTGGTGCATTAATACTTTACACATTGCCTCTAGGTTAAGTCTGACTGAGTTTGTGCCAAGCTAACAGAGGGTAAATCTCAGGTTGATTAAGTAAATTTTGTGATTCACCCAGAGAAGGATTGTGTTTATTATTTAAGTTTTACTTCCACTCCTTACAAATAATAACTCAATTTCTTACATGATTAATTTAGATGTATAAACCAATTCATTTTTCTAGTAATTAAAGAAGAAATTGAATGGGGTTTTGGTCATGAGGGGGAACGTTTTTTTAAGTAATTTGTAATAAAATACATGTCATATATTTTCAATGAATTAAATATCTACAGGGTAATTTATTATAGTTATCACTTAATTTTTTTTTTTTAAATCTTTTTATTGTTCAGCTTGTAACTACAAGATACAAAGCCCCAACGGGACCGAGCAAGTCAATGGAAATAAATGGGCAATACAAGCATTTCACATGTAAAGACAATACCCAAACAAAAAACAACCCCTCCACCCTTCCCACCCCAGAACCCGGCACTGGTTAGGGTACATGAACCCGACGTTAGGAATGATCTGTAGACACAAAGCAGCCCACAGAAAAGACCCCCAATCCCGCCATCTTAAACAAGCAGTCTGTCATTCCAACTGTCTATGTCAAATCAAGGTTGCTGAGCAGGTACCCTGTTAATGGGGCCCAAAAATCCTTGGGCCTTGAGGCCTCAGGTAGTTCCTCCGCATAAATCCCCAATTGATCCCTGCAATACAGTAAGTCGCGTACCCATTTCTTCACTGTAGGGAGAGTTTTAGCCCCCCAGCATTGCGCAACCGCCCGCTTAGCAAAGAGAGTGGAGACAGCCTCCAATCTCCGGTTGCACGGCTTAAGTTTCTGTACCCATCCTAATAGGTAGACATCAGGCGCACACACCACAGTTTCAAGCACCACTTCCGTGAGCACACTTGTGACCCAAGTCCAGAAGACATGTATGCCAGCACAGTGCCATGCAAGATGCATAAAATCCGCATCCTCCTGCCCACACCTCACACAGCAAGCATTCTCCCTAAGTCCAAAACGTTGCAACTGAAGAGGTGTGTAGTAGAGCTGATGGAGATATTTGAAATGTATGATGCGAAGGTTACAATTTGCCGTCAGGCGCCCTGTCAGTGTGCAGCAAAACTTCCAAGCGACCTGGGACAGAGAGGCTCCTAACGCCGCGGTCCATTTAATGTAGGAAGGGTTATCAAGGGGATCCGCTCCCTCAGGGATGCATTATATATTTTCGTTATCAGTCCCCTACGTGAGTTGCTGACTAGCACCTCCTGCAGCGCCAGTAGCGTTCTCGGCTGGATAGTCAGGATATATAGCATGAATAGCCTGCCTCACACACACATAAGTGAACCCCAGCATCATGTCTTGATCCCACCCTTCCTGCATGTCTGACAGCGGTCGAAACTGGGCAAGCATATAGAGGTCACTTAGCCGAGCAATTCCCGCATATCCCAGTGTGCGTAGCGCGGCCTGCTCTTGTGTTGCGGAAATGTCTGGATGTGCAGCAAGCGGTAGCGCCAGGGCGTAGAGGTAATCTACGTGCGCCCTTTTAGCCAGGGCCTTCCATGCCCACGCAGTGCAATGGACCGGGTTGATTTTGGCCCGTGGCTCACCATGCCCGCCCAATAATGCAGCCACCACTAGCGGCACAGGGAGCACTGAATCTGCTTCCACTGCAAGGTGCGGCTGGAAACGCTGCGGAAAATACCAAAAATGCGCAAACTACGCCTGAGCGCACAAGTAATACAGCCTCATGTCAGGGGCTTCAAAGCCACCGCGCTCAAACAGATGCACCAGCACATCCCAGCTACAGTGGGGCTTCTTACCTCCCCAGACGAAGGACAGCAGGGCAGATTGAAGTGTGTTAAATAATGCAAGATTTAATCGAATCGGGATGTTAATGAAGAGATATACAATTTCGGCAGAATCGTCATTTTGACAACTGCTATTCTATCCGTAAGGGAATGCGGCAGCATTTATCACTTAATTAAGGACATTAAAAATTATTTACAATATTTACAAATAATTGTTGGATTTCTATGAGTGTAAGGGCCCAGGCCTGGGCGTAGTTCCGCGAGTGGTGGTGTGCAGTGCGAGCTGCAGTTTGTGCTGGTATTCCTGCCGCTCGGGTAGAAATTCTACCCAAGCGGCAGCTCGTGCTCGCGAACTTACCGTTCGCGATCGCGAACATACCATTCGCGATCGCGAGCAGGGAAAAAACTCTGCTGCACATCGCGAAGCAGAGTTTTCTGCACTCCGCGAGCTCCGCGGAGTGCAGAAAACTCCGCAAACTCCGCGAACGGAGCGAAGTTCACCGCCCAGGCCTATGTAAGGCATGAGCAACTAAAAATAATTTAAGATGTTTTATATTCATACATTAATTTAAAATGGAATGCATATTTAGTTATGATTTAATGAAACCTGTAGATTTTAATATTTAAAAAGGTGAATGAATTGTACAAAAATGCAAATAAATTGACAGACAGGTAAATAGATCACTGTATCCAATGAGTTTAGTGTTGGAATTAGCACTGTAAATTTTACTCAGAAAGATTAAACACTTTCCTAAATAAGGGTGGGGTTGGATTTAGACTAATATATATGCACAATTTTGATGGGTTTAGAATTTTCAATTTGTTTATCTCAACTAAAAATGTTCTTTGGTGTATGTGTGGATTCAATTTATAATACAATGTGAAAGAAAAAGGAGTTTTTAGATCAGTTGGGGATGATTCCAGTACAAGTAACCATGCCACAAGCATGTCAGGGTAAACACACAGTTACAATAATTTAAACCTGGGCTGAAACCCTGGTAGCTAAGTCACATAGAAGACAGGCTTAACTAGGAAAGAGTACAGCATTACCAAAGCAATAAAATGTCAAAACACAATAAAAATCCTACAACCAATTTTTAAAAGTCAAGAACTATTTAATAAAAAAAGACACAAAAATGATTAAAATTCAATCAGGTGAACCAGAGATAGTAATTTTAGGTTAGAAAGTGCCAAGACACATCTTAACATGTATGGGGGGGTGGACCTTGATGCCAGTCAAAGAAGTTACCTTCAGGCTTAGCCTTTTTTCTGGAAACAGAAGTTATCCAGTGAGACAAGGTTAAATTCAGTATCTGACAAATTCTTAGTGAAGCCATATAATTTCTGGCAAAGTCTATTGGTATTGGCAGTAAATGTTCAGAGTGTGAACATTCTAATTTCAAGGCCACCAAACTCTTGTTAGCTGGATTCTTTTTGCACCTTCACCCATTCAATATTTATTTGTAGGAATTTAGTCACATTTTAGAGCTCAAAAATATCCAGTGGGACAAGCCTGGAAGCTGAAGTAGGGCAGGTTGTACCGAAGCCAGATACCTTAGCTGTGAGGGTCCAATGAAGTCTTCCTTTAGGTGGCAAAAATCTCTGAGTGGGATCAACCAGATTTTCTTATCCACTGAGGTTGTGCCTTGGGTCGATAGCCTTGGTAAGTTAGCCCCATCTTCCGGAGGTCAAACTTTTTCTTCTTCCTCCTGGTTACTTCTAATGCATCCAGGAACTCAGGGACAACACTTAGGGGCGATTACGATGCGGCCCAATAAAGCTCCGACCGACAGTCAGAGCTTTCAGGGCCGCATCGTATCGGCCCCGCTCTTTACTTTCTGACTACCTAATTATGATCTAGGTGGTCAGAAAGTAAACCAGCAGGTCATTCCTGCTGGCTTCCTTGAGCTGCCTGCCATGGGGTACATGGATGAACTGCACCTCCCTTTTCTCAATAGGAGCTTGTGTTATGGCCGGTTTACGAACAGTGTTCGGTCACATTGTAATGAGCCGCTTGGGACCGCCGACCGAAGGTCAGCCGGTCGGTCCCAGGACCGAGACTGTGTCAGGCGGACTTCATAATCAGGCCCTTAGAGTATAGGATCCACTCCAGCAGAGGCCACCAGCACAGTGCAGTCAAGGTCCACTTGACACTGGTCAACTGATGCACAAGGAAAAGCCCTCTTGCAGTTTCTGATGTCTCCCTAACTCCTTAGGAGGTCTGCCAACTGACCCCTAGGATTCCACTTCTCATTCCTGGGTACAAGCGGGAGCAGAATCAGCCCTTCAGGTCTCCACACAGATCACAGAAAGCCAACCTTGTATCTCTTCTGTTCACCCACAGGTCCTGGTGTGATATGAGGAGCTGAGGTGCCACTGTTGTTAGATCCATTATACAGTGGGTAGGGATGACTCCTGAACACTCCCTGATCAGTGTGTAACAAGTTAACATGGAGAAACCTTCCCACTTTTGCAGCACAACCTTTTTGCCTTTATGTATCCTATTCCACAGTGTGCAATCCTATTGTAATCTCACATGGCAGGACCTTTCTGTCCTATGCTTGTGGCACACCCAGGAGTCTGTCTAGTGTAATGAGCTGACCCCTCCCACTCAACCACACCACAGTGGTCCAGGGACTAGCTCCTTCCTCCAACGTAACTGGAGCCAAAAGAGCTGATATGTATCCTGGGATTAAAAGGCCCCACCACTCTATAGCACCCTTATCACTAAAGTTTAAAAGAACAAGCCTCTCCCTGGTCCCTTGCTTGCTAACGAAGATCCTGGACCATCCTTGATTGCCCTTCTTGGTATAAGCTGTGTCACATACCTCAACCAGACTTTTCTGTGAAGCCCAAGTAATGGTCTCTGCTCTGGTAGTAGCTTTTCATGCCTCATCAATAGGAAGCACTGACAGTGGCAGCTGCAAGTATTGTGATGCTAACCAGCCCCCTGGAGCATCAGGCAGGGACAGTATAGCACTTTAAAGGTTATTCTTCATATATATTTATCAAACTTCACCACTGAATTTTAAAACATTATAAATAGGCAAAAATAGTACGTTAACTATATATTTTTTTAACGAAACACGCCACAGCCCAATGCAGTGAAATAGCTCTTGGGCACTAATCACTGTAGAAAAATGTAAAACATTTAACACTAGGTATCCTTCTACCTAGTGGCTTGCAAGGCCCATTAAGAGATAACTTACTTTAGGTTTAAAAGTCGGGTTCCCTCCTGTCAAAATAAATCAGTTTGACAGGTCGCCTACATGCTTTAAAGCTGAAGCAGCCAGGACATATATTTGGAAATGAAGCCATGTTTTCCTTGCTAGCCTAGTGGGTGGTACAGTTTGTGTCGCAGTTTTCTGGTGTCAGTTAACTGTCATGTTGGTTTGTTGTATTTTGTGCACCATATGCTAAGACCATAAATGTGCCAATTAAGGATAGCCAATCATATCATATTATAGGGGTCAGAGCATGTGCACTTGGAACTGGAAAGCAGTGTTGCAGTGTGCAGAGTTAAAAAAACACAGCCACATTGCAACATCATTCCACAAGAAATGGGGGTGACAACACAAAAGAGCCATTTTTTACAGTGTTGTTAAGATATAAAGTGGTTAGGTATAGTTAGATCTGCGTTTCCATAGGACGTGCGCTTTTTGGTTTGCTTATAACTTTGCTGTCATTTGATGATGCTTCGCATAACTATAAAAAAATTTTTATTCACCTCAGCTCCTTCCAGGAACCTTTCAGGGTGATCTGTCAAGAGGGGGCCAAGAAAAAGGAAAGAACTCAAAATGCAAACACCAATGCATTTTCCATAGATTATTACTTGCGCCCTCACCCTGCACAGCTAATTGCTCCACCTATTACATTACTCATGGCATATTCTATAGCATCATTGACAACATCACTGCAACATTTGAAATTACATCTTTGATGACAACACTGTGCATGGTGGGGGCATTAATTAAGGTTCATTTAAGGTACGAGTTATAGTTACTAGAGCAAACTATAACTGGTGAATGTCAGTGTTTTTTTCTTTTAGCTTAAAACGTTACGTTGTCACTTACATTTTCACCTAACTATATTGCCACTTTAACCTTTGTTTTTTTCAGCGAATATTTATATAGTTATAATTACTGATATATTGATATCTGTTTATTTATGTATATATATATACCTATATAGATTATATATATATGTGTATGTGTGTGTGTATATATAAATATTTGCTAGAATTGTTATTACTTTAAAAATAGTAAATGAATGCACTTATTAATATGTAAAGTGCAAATAATTAATATATGCAAATTAGACATGCTATTTAAGTTTATATTTTTGCTACAATAAGTTGTATATTTACATTTGAACTATTAAATGAAGAAAGTTTAATTTCAATTTTAAATATATTTTATTAGATACAATAAAATTGAACTCAATAGTAAAATAACTTTTTTGTTAAATAATAGAATAATGTACATTTTATAAAAAATAGGATTTCTGTTTTCGAATCTTGTAGAAAACAATTATCACAATATAAATAGGTTTTACAATATATAATACATTAATAATATGTTATTAAGCGAAACCATTTTCAGCATGAAGCAAGAATGTGATGGAAAAACGCATACCTTGATTGTACTCAGTGGTGATTACTTGGGCCTGCATTCCAAAACGTTATTTTTCATCCACTGTGCCACTCTAGACTGCTCCATAGAATGATACAAAACTGTTCTTGAGCTGCTCGTAATCCCATTTGAAAAGCACTGGCTTGGCAGATAAGTATGACCCGTTCTGTTTAAAAGTGCATGGTGGCCAAACTTAGTGGACTGCAATAGAGCCCCAAGTAATAGCCACCGAATGAGATGAATTTAAGATCTCCATCTATCACTTTTTTGTTTTCCTAAGTGAGAAACCCTAAATGTGACAAGTGTGTCCAGACTTTGGTCCTTTGCTGACTGTGCCATTGGACTCAAGTTACACATCAGTCTTGAGCACCAATAGCCCACAATAAGTCTAGAGTTGTTCATTTTTAGGTCAAGCATTCGAGACCTGTTGTAACTTCTCTTGTGGGGTTAAAGCCATCCGCCTGCTGTCCATTTGTTTGCTTCAGTGTCCTTTAAAAATCCTCAATTGCTAGTGGTCAATCCTTCTCTTTGTCCCTCCTTTATCTCTTTCTTTTCCTCCCACACAGCAGGGACTAAGTGCTGTATTATTACTATATGGTTGTTTATTTGTAGTATAGGGACTTTTTTTCTCTCCTTTCCTGTTCGTGTTACTGTTTCCTGTGTTCATCTCGGCGCCTGTAGCTGTTCGCATTTTAATGAAGCATTCCTCCCTCCCACCTCCTCCCATGTGGCTGCATGCCCGTGCCACTCCCCTTTGTTCCTAGTGCTCCCTTCACATCCCTCACCCCTCCTGCCACATTACTTGCTTCTTTTTACGATCCATTGCTAAAAGTGCATCGAAAAGCATGCCTCCTCATCCTTCTCCTGTGTCTAGTTTCTGGTAACACTTTAAGTCGTCTGGGGACTGACCAGAAGTAGTGGCCTGGGCTGTGGATGACTCCAAAGTGGGATTCAAACAATGCTAGCACTTGAGCCTAATTTTTTAACAAAGCACACCGGCTAAGCAGAGAGAATCCATATTTATTAAATATTATAAATTCTCTGTGATGCCACTGCGTGAACTGCTGATGCAACATCTATGTTGGTGTTTTCTAACTAGTTTGGAGACAGAGTAAGCCGTAGCTGCCTTCGTGCCTGGGTGCTGCTCAGATCCTCCTGCTTATTAGCGCCCTCATGTATGGCTAGTGAAGTGTAGTACTCTCGCACTGCCAGCCTGGTCATGCGCCTAGAAGCTCAGCTTCTCGCACCGTGGGATCAGCTGCCATTATGGATAATTATGCGCAGTGTCTGGCCGCCCGTAGCTGCACTGATAATTGTTGGCTTTTGCTGGCTCCTGCCTTTTAACAGAATTAAGTAGTGTTGCTCCGGTTCAATTTGCTAGAGGAACTTTGGAATTGTGCAGATTAATGGCGTTTCATGAGATGTTCTGTTAGTTTATTACGCAACGCTGCAGGTTATCATTCAACAAATACCCTCACACATGCTGGTTGACTGCCAGCTCCGAAGGTGAGACGCTGCCGCCAACCACAGCTCACGGAGTTTCGTGCTCTACTTGGGCTTTGGTAATTGCAGCTGAGTGGGATAAAGCGCGGGTTGTGCTGCAGACGGCTGATGCAGTTTGATCACATGTGAAAGGAGTGCTTCAAGGCCTGCATCAACCCTACCCTACTTTGATATCGCAGATGTTGTTTTTGTCTCACCCACATTTCTCCCTTTCATAGATGGGTGCTCATTCCTGCCATTGGGTGCCTCTCTCGCTTCTTGGCTCTATAGCCACTGGAAGTCGGGGAAACGAAGAAAGCCCCCATCTGCTGACCGTGCGTAGCATGTGTGGGCAGTTCTGTCTCAGTACAAAGGAGCCCTCCCTGGAGGGAAATTGTCTCGTATCCCAGCCGGATTTGAGGTCCAGGGAGTGTGTTGATATTGTTGCAGCCTGGCAGGGCAGCAATGGAACAGCTTTTCCGGGAGGAAGGTAGAACCCTCAGGAGGACTGGTCATGTGAGGCGATGCTGCTGGACCCATTATATCTGTGGGACCAGTAAGTGTAGGGAGAGAGAAAATTTAACAGGACGAGCCGAGCTAAGGGTCTAGCTCCACTCTTAGAGCCCGTATCCAAGCGGAGCCCTGAAAATGTTTGCCATGTAGATCACACAACAAACGTAAAATATGATGAAATCTCTTACAAATTCAACACAATGTATTTATTTAACATGTGGAAGTTTTCACATCAATACACCACATTTTAGCACTGCACTGAGAAGTAATTATTCAAAGTGATCATTTTTAAACATGAACATTGTGCCCCTATCCTGGCGACAGCGCCATTAGTTAACTACCAGGCACATGAACCCTGTGTGTGGCCTAGATTCTTAAACAAAGAGCAACAATAGGTGTTCTACAGCTTGTAGTATAAACATGCATGCATATGAAGGTACTTTTATATGCAATAGAGAACAATAAAGGATTTCTGTAAAACACATTATTTGCCGAAGATCACACAATTTTATTAAGCAGGAAAGCCGCAATTAATGCAGGTTTTCTGGTTTCAGTTAGTCCAAATCAAAAACTAAAAGGGTATCCATTGGTGTCTCTTTTTACCTCACAGGTCAATTCTTTATTTTTACCTCTGTGTATGAGGGTAGAACGAGGGTGGGGCAGCTTTGATAGCATTATCAGCACCCCACGGAACATTGGGGCATATTAGCAAGACCCACGTTAAAATTATCGCCGTTTTAGCGGCAGGAAACTGCCGCTAAAACGGCGATAATGGGCTTGCTAATATGCGTTATGGAATTCCAATAGAAGCCCAGGTTAGATGTCCATATTAGCAAGCCCATTATCGCCGTTTTAGCGGCAGTTTCCTGCCGCTAAAACGGCGATAATTTTAACGTGGGTCTTGCTAATATGCCCCCAAGTGAGTAACGCACGTATACGTCTTGTTTTTCATGTAGTCGTTCTCGTCTGTGTGATTTTATGGAGCGCATGCTAAACTGTTCTACATATCGTTATGTATTTTGAGATAGGCCGTAGTCGGAGTGTAATCTATACTTGTGTTTGTTGTAAAAGATTGTTTTTTGTCATGAGTTTGGGGATCCTGGCTGATGAGGGGTGAAACCCTGAAACCGGTCCTAGGATGCTTGTTTCCAGTCCAGGGACAACCTGGCCTGGCAGTTCGGGCTAGACTGTTCTCATTGGGCGCAGGGTGTGGCTTCGCTTCCATGTGGTTCACATAGAAGGTTTGTAGTCCTCTGCCTTCCTTCTGTAAAATTCACTGCAGTCTCTAAAGAGCTGGAACCTTCGGTATGGGTCTTGTTTGGAGGTAACGTAATGGGCTTGGGGTTCTTTAGCTGATGAAGTGCATGTGTTGTCCAAGAGCATTTATGCTCAGTAAGGCCATGTTGGGTGCTTGCTCTTTAAAGCTGGGTTCATGTTTTAAGGGCTGTTTGTTGGGTTTAAGTTCACACACTACGTTTGGGTTCATTTGCTTCCTTATGAGAACTATTGTAGTGGATTATTTTCATATTGCCTCCAGCTTTTTTGGGGGGTGGGCGGAGCTTTTGATATTGTAGAATTTTGCAACTTTGAGGAGCCTTCATTGAGTAATTTTGCTCCGGCATGTTTACTGTTTGAGGGGGCATGTGATCTGGTGTTGACAGCAAAGCAGGGTTTTGCTCCAGTAGCTATTTTATATAAACTGTTCAAAGCTGTATCTCCTGCAGTCCTCCAGCCAGTTCCTTAAATATCATGCATATCAGATAAATACAGGTAAAATGTTGGGTCTCTGGGTGTTTGTGGAAGTTTGGGACAAGAGAGAGAATGTTTAGGATTATATCCATTTTAAGTTGCCTGTTCTAGGACTCCTAAACAAAAATAAAATATCTACAGCAGAAATGGCAGTACTGCTTTTTGTTTAATGAGTTCTTTTTGATGTCTGCAGCCAACTTGTCTCATTCCTTCTGGAGAATGTAGTTATGTTGGATGTCTGTTAAAGAGATTGCGCTAGATGTGGCAGTGTTGTTCCTTAGTGTTTTTAAAGTCTTGTTTTCGTACCTACTAAAAACAAAGCACAGTTTAATTTGAGTTTGGATTAATTCAGCTTTTGATCAAGAGTTGTACACCTTATACATATAAGGTATTGCCAGGTAACTGCGTCAGATGGAGTTTGTGTTAAGTTGCATAAATTCTAGAGTGTAGTCACTTGGCTTGATTAATTATTTTTTTCTCCGAGGTCCATCTCCATTTGTAAGATGCTCTGCAGCTTTGAGAGGTTTTGTTACACCCTGGGCAGAGGCTGGCTGCATGATTGGCTGCATCCATCTCTAAGCAGCTGCCGCCAGAAATGATTGTTGAAGTTCTGATGTTGTCAACAGTTAGTTGCAGTGTTTGAGTTTTAATCATGGTGAGAATATTTTTCTGAATTTGTTTTTCCAAGCACTTAACATGTACAAAGCTGGTTTTGTAAGTTATTTCCCCTTTAGTGCCTGGATTAACATGGACCTGGAACTATGTACCTGGCCTGCAACAACCACAGCATCAGAGCTCAAGATTGCTTGGCATTTATTTTGCTTTTTGAATCTTGCTTGTTGTGGAGGAGGAGTGGTGAAGGAGTCCTAGCTAAACCTCTAGCCTTTATTTGTTTATTTGGCTCCTAAGAGCTAATTATGAAGCTTTTGTACTGTTCTCTTTGGTTGTGGGAAGTTCTAGTATTGCGTCGCTGGAAGACATAGCAAAGGCATGCTCCACCCCTTGTGATACATGCCACATGTATACTGCTGACAGTACCTATGTCATTGAACACATACTGGGGTACTTGGGATCTCTCGCAGTGTCGCAATTACTCTTACTTCAGGTCTGTGGTCAAGTGATGCCAAGAGCACCAACATGCTAAAGTTGGATAGTTAAAAGGCTGTGGCGGAATCAGTAGTTCCCTGACTTTATCAAAATACTGAATCTCCATGACTTAGCTCTCTAGAGTCAGCAGCGGTGGGAAGGTATAGCTTTGCATTGCTAGCTGTGCAAAGTAGACTGCAAACAGGCCTAGTTCTGTTTAACTGCAGTTTTTGCTGGTGTGTGAGCTGAACTGTGGCTTCCATGCTATAACGAGGAAGTACCACTTGTCATTCTGGTGCATTTCACTTTTCCAGGCATTGCATCTCAGTCTCACCACTGCAGGAAAGCTAACCTTTTGCTGGGCACCATTGCAAAAGGAGAAACCATGCTCCTACTCATATCGTAGGTGGGTTTGTTTCTCTGGCTAGTTTTCTGAAAATTCATCATTAAGGGTGTTTGGACTAGGGAAGTCACTTAAAGCTTTCCCAAAGCATCAACTAAGTAATACAGAAATAGGCTTCCCTTAATACATCAAAATAAATAGCATAACTGAACTATCTTAATGTAGTCCAGACAAACCCCTGAACTAGTCAATTTTTTTGCCTGCTAGTATAGCCTTCTGTGGACCTCCAAATCTGTGATGAGACTTTGTAAAATCTGCTCCCATCCCCTTGACAGACTTGTTTTTTCTAGTACTCTTCATGCCCTACTCCTGCTTGTGCTTCTTTTTTTGTCACAGTGCCCACAGCCAAAACAGAGCAGGCTGCCTTCAATGGCTTCGGCCTGCAGCCGGCAACGGAAAATTGCTTTCACTTTACATCCATGCTTCATCACAGCATGATGGCCTCTTGAAGAGGCTGCTCGCCTTTCTTTTTTTCCTGCACTGTACCCGTAGCTAAAACAGAGCAGGCTGCCTAAAATTGCTTCTGCCCGCTGCTGGCAATGGATCAAGCGCTTTCACTTTTAACTTACAGCCGCACTTCATCACAGCATAGCAGCCACTTGGGGAGGCCGCGCACCTTTCTTTTTTTCCTGCACTGCGTCCGCACCAAAAACAGAGCAGGCTGCCTAAAATGGCTTCTATCTGCTGCCGGCAAAGGATCAAGTGTTTTCCCTTTTAATTCATTCAACTAAGGTGCGTGGATTTTAATTTTTTAAGTGCTACAGCCAGAAACGTGACATTCAAGCACTTGTTTTGTCACCAGAAGCAGTGGCGGAGGAGCGTCTCCCCACTGCTCAGCGAGCAGTGCAAAAAAGGAAAAGAAAATTATAATAACAATAGTTACTCTCATTTTCTTTTTCTTTGTGGGACTTGGACCCAGGTCGGGTGGGGCGGGGCTAGGCTTGCGCCATCAGAGCAGAGTGAGGAGTGGTTTGCAATCCGCTAAGTGCGCATGATGGTTTGGCCAGCCCTCTTGGGCCGGTCAAACCGTCATGCGCACTTAGCATGTTCTCCACCGGGCTGTGTTTCACAGAATGGTGGAGAACATGCCCTGGCTCCCAGGCACTGTCTGAGCGGCCTGTTTGGCTGCTCAGACCAATCACGATGCTGCTAAGGCAGTGTTGTGATTGGCTGGGAGCCTGAGTGTTTCCGGTTCTGCGTGGAGGAGAGGAGGCGGCGGCGACGGCAACAGGTCAGTTTATTTTTTACAATTTTTTCATCGCCCACCACCCCCGTTCCGAGGCAGCCACCACCGACCAGAAGTCTTGCTTTTTTAACCATCTGATCTCTCCTGGTAAGTATTCACTTTCCACGTACTGATTCTGGGTTTCTCATACACATATGGTCCAAACGGAACAGTGGTTTGTTTACAAAGTTAGTGCTAGATCATTAAGTCGCATGTCATAATGCGTCCGGACTTTCATTCTTTGCTTAGGAAGTCTGTCCATTCACATCCTTGGAGGATGTCCCCAATATTTTGTATTCACAGTTTTGGTTTGCGTTGCTTTTATAGTTGTTGTGACAAGATGCAGGGACATGAGGTACAAGGGAATTGTTACATTGCCTTGACTTAATTAAATGTGCACATTTCTCTGCCAAAGGGGTGCTTTTGTTCTGTCTTCCTCTATTCCCAACCAAATGCTACATCTAAACCCATGAAATATCACAAGGTGATCAACACTAGTGTACAGCAGGCACTAAATATGTTAAAAATCAGTCTAACTTGACGCTTGTTTAATTTGTTGAATGTGTGAGGTTTTTGCTAATGTGGCAAAATAAATGAAGATTCATGCATGGTGCTAAATGATGTGCTGCCCCATTTTCTTTATTGAAAGTAGAGGTTAGGTTTCGACATTTGTTTGTATTTTTTTCTGTAGATGCTAACCTTTTCTTAATTAGTTTCATATTGATTTGCAGACTGTGGGACTGATTCAGTATGTCATAAGCACCAGTGGTTCTGCAAATGTATCTTCGTTCTACAGTTATTTTTCAACATCTTACTCTGATCAACACTGTACATTGTCGTTCTTATGATCTTTAAAGTTACTAAATTTATGTATCTTGTTTTTCCATGGCGCCCTCTTGTTTTTAATATGCCCTTAGATTAAGCTGAATTTAGTAGCAGGTTGCTTGTGGCTGTCAGCAGTCACAGTGAAAGCAGGCTTACTTGTTTCTTCCACTTTCATTTTCTTATCTAATCTCAGAGGAAAGTCTGCTAATATTCTTAACAAGAGAGAATGCACCAAGGATCTCACACATTTTGTCCATCTCTAGTGGCACCTGTTTCCACCCGGACTGTATTAGGTTTTTAGTGAAATGTGTGACTGATAACATTATTTCCATAGGTGCTCTTTTGACCCATCGCCTGGGAAAAGTTTCCAACTCCAGCCTAAAGGTTATAACAGTGGAATATCAGTCATACTGATAGTTTGTGCTCTTGAAATTAAAACCCAAAAGCACTTTGGTGCATTAAATGGCAGGATATTAACCTGGACACGATCTGAAAAAAATACCCATAAATGATAGATCAGGAGAGACTATTGCCTATTAGCTTTGCCAATGCTTGTCGTTGTTTAATACCCAGGGGATAATGCCTAACTACTGGTAAGTTTCCACCGGTGTGTTGAAGTGTTTGGTATAGGAACTATTTTCTTTTTTCCCTGCTCATGTTGAACATGTATGTTTTGTTTACAGCTCCTCCTTGCTTGGGTCTGAAATTGAAAAGACATTTGTGCTTTTCTGACATTTTTTAATGGAAGCTACGTGTTTTGATTTTGTGAATTTGTATGCAATGAAAGGCCACCTTTCTTTGTAATTAAGTTTCATCATTTTTATACTTGGGAACACAATCTACACAAATTCAGCCCACACCATGCCACATAGTTCCAGTCTGCATAATTTCACTCAACCCAACACACTTCCACGGCATGCAATTCAACTCTACACATTTCCATTCCACATCACATAATTCAGCAAACCACATAATATAACTCAACAACACACCACATACATCCAATTCACACCACAGAATTCCACATCATGACATAAAATTCAACAGCATACCACATAATTAACCTCCACTACATACCACTCCACAACACAAAATTCTATTCCACATGATTACACTCTATGACACACAATCCCACTCCACATAATTCCAGTACACTCAACACCACATAATTAGTATACACATAATTCCACTGCACATAATGCCACATAACTTGACTCCACAAATCCACTCCACACCACACAATTCCACAACTAACTATTCCAGTCTAACCCACATAATTACACTGCACACCACATACATCCATTCCAAACCAAAGCGCAAAGGTAAAAGACATTGTCATTTATAACGCCAATAGCTCTAACTCTCACAAATATGAGACCTATTGCATTGCAAATGCTTGTTCCATTAGGAAAGGAGTTAGCCTTGCACTTTGGACTGGATGGGTGCTATCGGAGAAGGGCCAAGAATGATGGCTCTTTTCCATCTAGAGTGGAACGGTTAGTGAAAAACAATGATCTTGTATATGGCCTGTCTGATAGTCAGTGTCTGAGATTAATTTTAACATTATTTATCTTAGCTTCTGCTGCAGTGTTTTGTAATAAAACATCAAAAGATTTTGAAAAAGAATTTGGAAAATAGGGTACAAAAAAAGTAAAGATGAAAACAGAGAAAATAGATCAAAAATAGCTTACCATCTTTCACAGCTTCCTAGCATATGCAACCAGGGCACAGAAATAAAGTTGGTTGTAGGGCCTCATGTGGGCCTTTTACAGTATTGGTGCACATGGATGTATGACGTTATAACGCAAACTATTACAACAAATACCTTTACAATGCAGTTTTTGCAACACAGCATCCATTACAACACATGACTTTACAACGCAAGCAATTAAAATGCATGTTACATTACAATGAAAATGACTATTCTAACACCGCCGAGTGCTTACCTCAGGGAAGGTGCTGGTCAGTGAGGGATATGCATTGTAATGGCATGCGTTGTAATGGCATGTGTTGTAATGGAACTTGCGTTGTATTGACTGCATTGTAAAGGCATTACGTTGTAATGCCCGCGTTGTAATGGATGTTTCACGTGCACCGTTCAAAATAGATTTGGCCGTGAGCCTAAATCCCAGGGCTCACCTGACAGCACAGCCTCTTTATTTGCATTACAATGCAATCTGCTGTTTGTTTCAATAACCACCTTTAGGGGCTTCTTCCTAAATGGTATATGTGAGACTGCAAAGTACTGTAATGTTGAAACATGTGCTTGATTTTGCAGAGCTCAGACCATGCAATGTGTTTGTAGGACTGCAAGAATGTCAAACACTAAGGGCCAGATTTAGATCTTGGCGGACAGGATACTCGTCAGAACGGTGGTGGATATCCCGTCCGCCGAAATATAAATCATTTAGGATATATTGGGATTTGTATTTCGGTGGACGGGATATCCGTCACTGTTCTGACGGAGCATCCTGTCCACCAAGATCTAAATCAGGGCCTAAATCTCTTAACTAGGAACTAGGGTTGGTGTAAGTTGTTATGGTTCCAGGATAATAACCACTTGGTATAACTGAATGTACCTTTACAGTGTATATGTTTTCAAGGTACATAAATGTGGAATAATAAAAGGAAATCTATCCTTACTTATGTATACTTACGTCCACAATATTGGGATAGTCAGTATTTTGGATATATTAATATTGCAGGACAATATTTTGTCACTTTGAGACATGCATCCAGTTAGAAGTGCAGGAGTGCACTGTGATAACGCTGTGGATGTGTCTGTAGCCCTGGAAGGGGCAGGTCAGGTATATGTGCAACACGAGAACTTCAGGAGAGCCATGGTGTGTCACAAGACTGGGGTATCAATAAAAGGTGCAAGTCGGTTCCAGAGGTGCACTGTGAGAACATTGTCAATGTCTTAGCACTGGGGTATCATCAGAACAAAATGCAGGCAAGAACAGAGGCTCATGATTGCACCCGCGAGAGTCCCGGAACTGATATATTAGGGAACGTAGCAGGTCCAAGAAGAGGTACAATGAATGAACTCTACTGGTAGCTCAGTAAAGTAACTCTGCAAATTACAGGTGATTCAAGAGGCATATTATGATAGATCTTCATATCTCTCAGTTCATAGCGCTGTAAAATGGGACTTTTGAGTTCTAATAAGCTTTAGTCCATGTCATTGAGCTAACGTGCTTATGAGTTCACCAGAACCCATGAAACAATAGAAATATGTAACGGTGTAACACGTGTGAATGAACAATTTTCCAGTGCTATTTTAAAGACTTATTGAACATCTCACTGTGGCTGGTTACTTTAAGTCTGGTTGGTAGAGAGCCAGATTAATGTGTTTCATGTGTGCATACCAAATGGAAATATAATGATTAACAACATGCATTAAAACTCATGAGTGACAATGCGTATTCTCATACGACTCAGGAAAAGACCGATTATATGGGTAAAGGCATTCTTTCCCGCACTTCGACCTATTACCACATAATTTCTAGAAATACATAAAGCTCATTTGTGAAGTTTATGCTTTTAACAGGCCAAATCTCCTATCAACTATTTTCCATGTGTGTTGCTGCTCTGTATTTAAAGACTGACATGTTAGTATATAACAACTCATAATGGAAAGATATGGAGCAATGATAATGCATAATTATTGTCTACTCAAAGACGTAGCAACAATTGATATGAATGTAACTGCATTTTTCTTTCCAAATCTAAGGTGCATACATATAAGTAAAAACCTAAACCAACTTGTTTTCGTTTTTGATGATATTAGTCACTACAGAGGGGCAACACAGCAGCATATACTACTGTTCTATCACACGTCATTATGATTTAAGCACAATAAGAAGTGTAGTGGTCAATGTGTGTGTAGGAAAGTGCGCTTTTTATATGTTCACCGACCCACGCTTTTTTCTCCAGGCCCCAGTGCCAGTGCTTGCTCCCTAAATCTGATACATGGGAATTGGTAACTCCAATTGGAAAGGATGTTAATGCCCTTATTAGTCCCTGGTAAGTGGTACCAGTGGCACCCAGGGCATGTGCGCTAAAGGGATCACCAGGGCTTGAAGCACTGTTTGTGCCACTGGGAGTGACCCAAGTAAACAGATGACAGCAGACCTGCCATTGCAGGCTGCATGAGCAGTGCACACTGCTTGAACTCGACTTGGCCCTCACCAAGTGTGGCAATGTCAAAGCACTATTTTTAATATATATATATGCCAGTCACCACTAAGGTAGGCATCTTGAGCCCAGGGGGCAGGGTGCATTATATTAAAGGTGTGTACATATCAGTGCAAGCTTATATGTCCCTATAGTATCCTCTTTCCATTAAGGGCTAATATAAGTAATCAGGGGGCCATAGGATAACATGAGCTGGCACCTACGTACCCCCAAAGTTGCCAGTTTTATTATGGTCCCACTGAAATATGTCATGTGTTGTATCAAAAAAACTTGTCACTTCATCCCTAACATGATTCCCATGTTGGATTTGATGTGACATGCATCCAGGTGGCTACCTTAGAGGTTGCCCACCTGGTTGCCCCAGCCATTCCTGTGCCCTGGCTGACAGCCCGAAGCTGCTGCTGCCAAGACAGGAATCTGACCTCCTGTAAAGAGTTGTGAGCACTCCCAGGAGTCATAAACGAAGGCTTGTCCAGGAAGGAGGTGCCTGACATGATGACTAGTGAAGTGGCACATCAAGGCGGTGAGATTCAAAGCTTACTCCACATCTGATATGCATCCAAGCTGCCTCCCAAAGGAAGAAACAACAATCTCCCTGCCCCAGGCACATTTGCAACCTGGCAGGTGGTAAACTTATGTAGTCAGGAGGTGTACACCCCAGAAGGCTAGCCACACCCTACCTGGTCGGTACAGCCAAGGAAGGTTTCTGCCATTTTTGAAAGTGGCAGAATAGAGGGTTACGGGGTAGCAAAAGTGTCACCCCCCCCAGATGGGGTCACCACAGGGGCGGATTAGCCACTGGTGCGAGTAGCCCATTGGCTGCTTACACCCACACACCTAACATTCCTAAATCTAGGGTTTAAGGGTACCCCTAGCACCAGAATCTCAGATCTGATTTGACTTGCAACAAAGGACAAAGAACAGACCTGAGTCTGCAACTTCAATACCTGCACAAAGCAAAGGCGCGATACACCGCCCCTATGGCAACCACCTTGCAACTGCATGACTGTGACTTCTGCCGGACCAAAGAGCGGTTCCCCCAGACAGAGAAACCCCCATGAGAGCCAAAGGACACTCCAAGACTCTCCGGGAGTCGTGGCACTAATCCCCTGCAGCCCGCAGGTAATAGCACACTCTCCGAACAAAAAAATTGCTGCCCATTGGGCCTGCCAAGGGATCACCCAAAAGTAGATGGTTCAGTGCATTGTGGAAAATGTAGTCCTGACCTCCAGCAAGTTTCAGGTGGCTTACGTTTTCCCCTTGGCCTCTGGATGCTAAAATATCATTTTGCTGACCTTACCACTGCCAAGGCCTGTTGATGCCCAGTCCAGCTAACCCTAACTTCACTCGACACTACAACTCAAGGGAACTCTGCAGCGCCCTCAAACAACCACCTCAGTGGCCCTGTTGTTGACTTTTTGCATCTGTTCCCTCACCAGCACTGTTTGAGTGGTAAAACCAGCTCCCCCCCACCTACCTCTTCAGCGCCAGGGACAGTTAGATCTACTCTACACCCGGGCCCTACAAGCCAGGGAAAATTCGATTGACTGTAATGGCTTGGTCATGGGACCTGCATCACCTTACCTCAAGTGGGTTCCATGCAACTCGACCTGCAAGTGATCGTTTGTCACTAGTGCTTTTCATCATTGACCCCAATGTTAAAGTATTGCAGTATTGAATCGCAAAAATTAATTTTTCCTTCTAAAGTCCATAACTCCAGTTATACTCATCCGATTGTCTTAGTTTTGGAGTCCAAATTTATATAAAAATCTGCTTTATTTTCATAAAGTGTTACCGGATTTCTTTCAGTTTGTGCCAATTAGTTATTGTCCATGTTAGTACTCTGAAATGTTTAACACATGTTTTTCTAGTAAAGCCTTTTTTTTTACTAGAATGAGGAACATGTTTAACAAGCAATACTAAGTCATTTTCTGCATGATATTCCTCTTTGTGACTGTATAATGTGCCCTTTCTATTCTGCCTTTTGCCTTCTACTTTGAGCAGGTTGTAAGTGAATGTGTGAGTTACTGTGGGTTTGGTGTGAAAGGTTGTTTCTAGGACACAACAAGACAACCTTGGGGAATTGAGAATTCTATTCCCACAGTGTACTGTGGGGCCTGAACTAAGGCTGGACTAATAATCTGTCCACAGCCCCTTTCCACATTATCACCTGGTGAGGATCCTCATCCATTTAAACCAGGCCTGCTGTTTCCAAACGTTGATTACCAGTCCCTGCATATGCAGACACAGTAATCCTGGGCCTGTAAACACCACACCACACAGAATAACCTGAGCACTCATAGTGAATAGTGAGGTCCTGTATGCCTCTTTGGTCTACTCGAAGAAATGTGACATTCTCTAATAGAGTGCTTTGTTTTTAATCTATATAGTTGCCTACTAAACTTCTAAGATTATGAGTTAATGGGAAATTAGTGAATTGTTGATTTATTGTTAAATACATATTTTAGTGAATATCCAAAACACATAATAGAGAATGATGCATACAGTTGTGTTTCTGGGTGTCTTTTATCCTAAAGTATGTTAGTAGCAGATTTCATAAAATAGTGAATCGCTACAGATTAAAGCCCCTATGCTTTGTATTTGTGCTGTTCTGGTTACCAATACGGTCAAACAGTCAGAAAGTGAAAGTGTCTCGTCATTAACAACAGAAAATAACCCCAAAAATATCCATAGGGTGCTTTACAGTGGCCTAAATCACCCAAGACCCTTCATGAGCTATTTTTTAAATTGAGATAACTAATATTGACTTCTTTTAAAAGAGCATAGAAATTACCTAATGGCTAATCCTTTGCTGTGGATTGAACTAAAATCGGTATTCATATTGTTCATATGGAGTTAATAGTCTTAGTTTGGTGGACAGGTTACTTGTATTAGGGCGGAAGCGATAGACTTCAAATTTGTGATTGTGTAACCCCTCTTCCAAACTCACAAAAACACTTTAAGTGACATATAAACAATGATTTCTATTATATGCCTAAATGATGTCAGCTCCATCATAATTCATGTGCTATGTTTCCTGCAATTTGCAACTTTGCGTTGTCTAAATGTCTTTTACCTAGGAATCTAGTGCGTAATGTGCTCTATTTATAGCCTCACTGTGTGTAATACCCCAGTTGTGTCAATTGGTGTATTTTACATCTGGTGTCTGGAGACTCCTCACCAGGGATCCTCATAACGGGAATCAAGAACATCTTTAAGCACTTAACTCTCAAGATAGGAGGCACAAAAGTTCGAGGACTGACTCAGGGAGGTGCTGTGGACTAGAAACTCAGAACTCAATCATTGCCTTTTTTTTAAAAGTAAAAACGTAAATTCACACACAACTAAATATTACAGACAAAATTACATATATTTGTAATATTTCAGATTACAAATTGGAACGCCTTTTAGAATAATGAGAGTGCATGTATCAGGGACTAACTAACCCCGAAAACATGTTTGTTCCTATTGTTGTGTTGTTTCATGTAATAATGCATGCACACAGACACACACACATACATATGTATACCTTTGAGTTGCCTTACTTTGTTCCGGTTGCCTTGCAAAGAGGACATCTTCTCTGCAGGAATGTGCAGCACTGCCACCTGATCCTGCAACATTGCATTTTAACTTTTTTACTGAGGGCCCACTGCAACATGAGGAAATGCTAGTAAAATCAGTAATTCCTTATTTTTACCCAGACATTCATACAGAGATTTTGCCTGTTTTCAGCAGCCAAAATCTCCATATGAAAGTAACTGCTCCTATTGAGTCCTTCAAAATTAAGAAACCACTAGTGATGATGACCTAAGTTGACTTATTTTTAAGAGTGTTCAGTCATGCACAGTTTCCTGGAGGGGAGGTTCCAAGAGGAAACAGAAAGTTCCCAGGTGGAATTCAATCATGCTGTAGATTTCTCAGGGAAAGTGGGTGCCCTCAAGTATAAGGCACCCTCTGTACTTTTTAAAATGCATTGCAAGAGTGGCATTTTAACTAAATGACACGGCCTATGCTGGACCATTTTGGATGGGCTGATGTCATTCTCCACTTAATGCTAGGCTCTGATACTAGTCCCACCATCTAGGGGCTACCTGATACATGCACACCTTGTGGAGAGTATTCAGCCTTCCTGCAAACTCTAGCATTACTGTTTATTTTCCTTAGCAGCTGCAGGGGATTGATATTGACTTGGACGCTTTCTTTTAGCACCATTAAGGACATCCAAACCACCACTCACCCTGTTTTCACTCCTCAGCCGCTCAGGCTGTGTGCCCTTTCATACTTACTGTGTGCAACAAGAGTCTTTGTGACCACTCCTGTGCTACCACATCAGGACTAGCAGCACAGGAGACCACTCTTTCAGAGGTCCTCAGCACGTCCACTCTCCATTGAGCCTGGGAAAGAGTCAAAAAACAGATCTGACCAGCCCTAGAGACAGTCCTCAAGGTCCAGGTTAAAAGTCAGGCATGTGTGCACCTCCAAGCTTGAGACAGGTGTTCTTCAGGTACACTAATATTTATTCTGTACTTCTCAGCTCCTTCTTAACTTAACTCTGAGCCTGTGCAAGGGCTTACTAGAGGAGGCGGAGTAGCTTGTAATTAGTGGGGCTTCCAACTCACTTAGTGATGCCACAGTCTTCTTCCAATCACCAAAAGGAATCATCATCCTGTGCTTTATTTTGGGTAGGATTGCAATTGGTAGCTGAAACCAAATCTAGGTATATCTTGCTCTGAACCAATTAACTCCCACCCATGTCTGCCCCTTAAGTTCAAAACTCTTCAAAGTAACCCACTGTCGGTAAGGAGAAACAAAGGTTTGGCCATCCTATTGTCAATACTCTGGGGGTATCCTGCCCCTTAATTAATAAGCATTTGCTAGATAATGGTTTTTGAGATTTAGACCCCACCCTTACCTCTAGCAGAAGGTTTTCTAAAGGAGCCTTTGGACTGGCAGCTGGTGTAGCAGAGGTATTAACTCACTCAGGCAGGGTAGCTCAAACTGCAAAATGTATTAGAAGCTGGCTAATAGAAATATGATATTCTGTAAAGTAAATTAATACTTACACCTACAATCGTCTTGTATTTGGATCCTAAGATCATATTTGAATCCAAAGTTACAGTTCAAACACAATTCACTCAGAAAGTGCAGAAGTAAAATGATTTCAAATTTTACCAATTAAATAATAAAAATTCAAACAGGGTTCCGTCCTCAACAGTGCTATCTTTGTACAAATTCTAGGCTGACTGAGCACTTGTCAAATACAATCTGCTCAGAGACCGTTATCCCATTATCCCATATTCTATAAAGGTGAAACTGCTGAGCTTGCATCGTTTACCTCCATCCATAGCACCATCAAAACCTACCTTGTGAACTAAAGCATCCATAATGGCATTCTCATCATGCTAGAACTCAAGTCCCAAGTAACAACACCTACCCCTTGGACCTTGATTTTTTAGCCTAATAACAAACTCCCATCTATGTCAATTACCCTCTAATCAGCATTGCCTCTAATGGTATCACACTATCTCATGGAACATGGCACAAACTCACAGAGGCCTATTCCCAATTGCATTTATTAGCATCTTTAGGCATACTACAGTACCATTCACTAACCTACAAGTTGAAGTTTCTGCCACCGCCACTCCTATCTTTTCTTTGTAGAACTCTCTGACCTGACTGAGGTGATCTTCCCACATGTACGTCTACGTTTTTGAAGTAAATGTGAGAAGAATGAGGGAATGGCTGGAAAAAAGGTTTAAAAATAAAATCCACACAATATGAAGGGGGGAGAGGTTAACTCCCTACTCCAGTCTCACAAAGGAGTAGGGAAAGAAATAAAATATAAAATGTATAAAGATATAGGAGAATGGTGGCATGTGCTCCCTGTGAGAAAACTGCCCTCACTCACAAAATTGTGACATGCTTCATCATAGGGTGTGCTACAGACACCCCTGCGCAGACCAACGCCTGGGGTCTAGCAAAAGGGAGGGGAAGACAATACAGACAATGATATTCTTGGGATCACCGAAGAAAAAGTGCAGCCAGTGAAAGTTAAAACTAGCTCGGATGTGTACCCACTCACAATTTTATTCCGGCTAGGTTTACAAGGATGGGCATGAAAAGAAAAAAATTAAGGTTCCTTCACCCCGCCTTACTGCCAAGGTGTCGACATGTTTCTGCCATCAAAGGTGTGCCCATAAAAACAGGTCACTCCGGTATTCATCAGGACCCTTCCAGACCCAAAAAGGGAGGTCCCCTCTGATCCTACCTCCGGTATCTGTGGAATATGATCCTAGCAATGCAGAGATACCTTGATCAACACCCAATCCGTGATCGAGTTTCATAGATTGAGTCTCTAGAAATAGCGAGGTGTTGGGAGTAACCCCCTGTAATCAAACTTACGTCAAGGTGGGTGCACCGCCCAGACAATATCCAAATCCTCGCCGCGAAGGTAAATAGGTATATCTACTATCAATTGGGAGGAGTTTAGAGAGGTTTAAGGATGGGTTTAGGGAGGGACAAATAAGCACCCACTCAAGAGCAGGCTCACTAATATTGACAAACTCCACTTCTAGAGTTCCTACAGCCAAAAGGACCTAATAAAGTTGTATATGTACTCCAGCTCAGACCTCAGACAGCTCGACCTCGAGTAAGTCCATCAGGGCAATGAGCAGCACATCATCAATCTATTGTGGAAAGAATTGAAGGAATGTGCTTGATGCAGTTCAGTCAAATGCATTGCAAACAGAAACAGTCCTTCAGCCCAAGCGACCCAAGTTATTTTATATATCTAAATGTTCTGCCATCTAGGTTTGAAAAATAGTATACAAATTATGGAGGAGTGAGGTGAACCGACACAGATCTAAAAAATTAGTCTTAAAGGAAAAATGATACTGTATTGCCCAATTGGTTGGCGCATCTGCATTTTTTTCTGAATGTTTGTCAATCCTGGGTGCCTGGCTGAAGCAGTCCGGTAAGGTAAGCAGGAGTGTTATGTAGCTTTCACCTTTAGTGCAGGAGAAGTGAAGGCCTGTGGATGGTAAAACAGAAACGCTACTGTAGAGTCAAGGAAAAGTACAGAACAGAAGGTAAGTATGCCAAGAAGACTCAGAGAGGCAGAGTAAGAGCATAGCCTGCTGCAATCAATCATTTTATGACTCATGTGCGATCGATTAACTGAGAAGGGGTTGATCAATCTTACAACTGCCATCATAAAATTTAGCCAAGTGCATGAATAATGTGATGACATCACATCTGTCTCCAATTACTTACAACAATAGGCCCCCCACCCGATCAGACCACATAATTGAGCAGTTTCAAAATTGAGCCAGCACTGCATTGCATTTCCCAAATTAACAGATCTCTCACCACTCCACGGAGCTGAGTAGACCTCTTAGAGTCATCATCATGTTGTTTTCCCTGAAGTTGATAACTTCCTTCTTCTGGCTGTTGTTGACATAGTCTCACCCTGAGTCCTTTTAATAATCCTCCTGACAAATCTGTCCAACTCCATTCCAACTTCTGACCCAAATGAGAGAGATCGACATGTAGTGCTCTGCTGTGATGAACAAGAATAGAAACACAGGGTAGTTTTTTTGTGTAGATTTGTGTTTGTTATTAAATGGCCTAGAGAGGTCTTTGAAGATTAATTTGTAAACCAGTTACCAGAACAAAAAAAACAGAGTGGAACAACCAAGCAAGCACATCTCGCTATGTGTGAAAGGGGAAGGGCCAATCACCTTCAAGAAAAATGTTCACCCATCATGCCACAAACATTGCAAATCATCACAATCAAACTTACAAATTATAGTTTGACACCCTCCCTCACTATCTGCCAACACATGAATCATCACTAACAATCAGTCATTAGTGCAATACATTATTTACCTGTTCCAATCCAAGCACTGTGGTACCCAATTGTCGATCCTCTTTGATGCATGCAACACACTTTGAGGCAGTCTTTGTGAATCAAATGGTCTGGGACAGACCTGCTAGTGGATAAAAAAAGGATAGGCATGGGATGGAGGCAGGCATTGTCTCTCCAATGTCCTTCAAGGGAATGGGGAGGCTTGTTCACTGCACACTACTCAAACTCCAATCTGGCTACACTTTTGGCTAAAATGGTGGGGCTGCATAATTCAGTCACAAACAAACAAACAAAATAAATAATTTCATGCTCCCCTAGCTATATCATTTTATTCTTTTTTGCAAAGAAATTCTGCAACAAACGTTCTATGGTGGCCTACTTGGTCAGGGAAGTAGAGTTCGTCCTGAAACGCAGGTGGTTCACCCAGGAGTTGGTAAGCTAACACACTCTGATCTGAGTCTGACCAATCACCCTCATCCTTCTCCTGTGGTGTTTCAGGAATGGTGTAATTTGGTGGTAGAACATGTCGGTTCATTTTATTCATGGTCAATCTCTCCATGTTTTGAGGTGAGAGACTTGTCCTTCTCATTGTAATGACTGTGCCAGCTACACTAAGCACATACTCAGAACACACACTGGCTAGCGGACAGGCCAGATACTTTATTGCCAGCCTGCTGAGCTATGGCCATTGATTTATCTTCGCATACCAATACACCAACCTCTCTTGGGTCATCCAGATAATCATTTAACATCCTTTCATTGGTCTTAACGAATAATGCAGTATCAAGATTTAAATATCTGCAACTTCTTGGTTGGACAAAATCATTAAGTAAAGAACTAGCCGGGGATGGAGATTCAATAAAAACAATCCGTGCAAGACCAACACATAAGGAAGTAGCAGTATGGTATTGGAAAATGATCGAGATTGGAGATAAAAACTCGAATGTATTCACGGAGAGCTGGAAGAAGGACATGCCGGATGAAGACACCGAGATTCTCGGGCAAGTATCTATGTCTACCCTTTGGTCATATGTGAAAGCTGCCCCGTTAAAAAGAAATCATCTTTTCACTCTTCATAAAGCTTATTGGACGCCTCTGAAGCTGTCTAAGTTGGGGAGTCGAGCGACACGGAAGTGCCCGAAATGTGACGATATCAATGTAAACGAGGTGCATATGTTTTGGCAATGTCCTTCGATCGAGCTCTTCTGGGTACACGTGAGTAACAGCATCTCTGAAATTCTGGGGAGAAAGGTTGGGTTAACAGCATCGACAGTTATTTTTGGGGTAATTTCAAGTGAGATGGATAATACTGTTTTTTCAAGAAACCAGAGGGCATTACTTTTTGTCTTAATCCTCTTGGCACGCAGGGAGATCTGCATTAAGTGGATCTCATCTGTTTCACCTACTAAACTAGAATGGATAAGCTCGGTACAACGTATTTCAACCCTTGATCGAGCAAGTAGTAGGGCCAAAAACAAAGTTCTGGGATCTTTGGGAAAGCTGGTTCACAATTTTCGCTTTTAATTAGTTTGGTTAAAATTGTTGTTTTATTATAGCGGGTAAATTCAGTTGGAGTCACCCCTTAGGGGAATATGCTTTTCATTTTCTTTTAAACTAACTCTGGGTGCAGATATATCCGGCTTTTGCTAAGTTTTATACTTTTTCTGGTGGTCCAATGATTATGAACTTGCTTGTGTGGCCGAGTTGTTGGGAAACTAGCTAAGGCTAGGGGAACGGCCCATTAAAGAAGAAGAGGGGCCTTGGTAACTTCCGATAAGCCTTGTTGAAAAGGGGAGAAGGGGAAGTGCCCGGGGTTAAACTTTCCCATCCTTCAATGAGAAGCGACCGGGCCTCCTATTTTCCTAAATTTTTCATGGTTACACTGGGCTGTGATATATCGGTCTGACCAGCTCTACATTCTTGAATTTCGAGCATGTTTTGTAGAATGAGGACTAAAAAAAAAAAAAAAATCCTTTCATTGGTCATTGGTGCTTCCACTTGCTCAACCTGTGTGAAGGAATGAAAGTGGTCAGAATGTTTTTATAATATAGATCCAACACTGCGGCACAGGTCAAGTGAAGGATTAGGCTCTGAATAACGCTATGCACATCATATTCATCGCCCACAGCTATGAAACTGTCAGACATGTCTTTTAGCTGATCCTTTAGCTGATAAAACAACAGCATAGTGTGATGTATCTCTTTAAATGAGATCAGGCTATTGGAATCCTTGTGTTCCTGGTATGCTATTGATGTACTGATGTCACATTGGAATTTAATACATGTCATTTAGAATTTGTTATTGCTTAAGCTTAGCGGCAGTTGAAGCCTTGTCTGGTGTCCTGTTGGATGGGATCTTCTCATTGGAATAAACTAATTACAACATCCATTCCTGATTAAATGTATTTTATATGGAATGCTTCATTGGCGTAGTCGGCAGGATGATGATGCCATGAAGAAGATCTCAACACAGAAAATTTGGTGAGAGACATTTTAAAATTTTGGATGGATACTACTCTCTTTAAAAATCTCGATTTCAGTTGGAACTGACTTTGGATACCTGTATATTAAATGAGATTGGGAGCTTCGCCGCATGCTCGCCCTACTGATATTTATTTGGGTTGGGAGGTATTAAAATCGATGCGGGCTCATCTCTAGAGACAGTAATCCTAAAGTTAGGTTTGAGTACTGTTCGAGGTTGTGCTTACTAAACTTATGGAAAATTGGCAAGTTGTCGATCGTGGATTCATGCTGAGTGAACTTTTCCTAAAGCTGGCTTAATGCGCTATACTAGTTCATGCGCCGTACTTATTTATGGCCTTGTCATTTATGCGCAATACTCGGTAATACTTCAGTGACCGAGGTCATGTGGATCCATTAGCTTGAATACGTTTATTCTGGGTTTATTGGATCTTAAAGTGTTCGTGTTGAAACAGTTTAAACTTGAGCTTGTAACGTCAAAGAAATTAAAATAAGCTTACCGGCATTCCAACCGAACGGAGTGGAGGCATTCATACCATCGTCGTCCTGGTTACTGTTGCGCGTTTCATTTGCAGCGTAACAGCACCTACGTCATGCGTTCTGCTTGCACGTAACGTAACACGGCGGCCATTTTCTTCGATCAACTTCCTGGATTGTGTTCGTTGCTAAGCAACTTGACAAAACCATCTCCGCGCTGGTATCGGTGGTAAAAACACTTACGGACAACACGACAAGGTAATAGATCTGCAGATGGAACAACGCGTGTCGCTACAGTGATACGCAAACTTGGATTGTTCTTCATTGTTTTATAAGTACTTTTGGTGAACAACCTTAGTGGAAAAAATATTTATTTCCTCATGACTATTAATTCTAATCTTCACTACGATAACATCGTTTTCCTCTTCATTATTGAAAAATTAGTATCTTAAACTTATCTTCACCAATTGTCTAAGCAATTTTGTGTTAACCTTTATTTATTTCATAAATATTTACAGTGGTTGGTGATACTAAGAACTGTAAAAATTCAATATGCAGAATATAACAGCTGCACCTTTCTTTTTGTCTAATCCAGGGGTTCCTACAATTCAATGGAAAAAGTGGAAGGTTGTGTTTGAGAGGTATGCCAGGGTTTGTGGTCCTTCTCTAAGTGCTGAGAGGAAGTCATCTTTATTACTTCATTGTCTTGGTTCAGAGGGTCAGGATGTGTTTGATCACCTTCCTGATCTCCCAGATGCGGAGGCAAGAGATTTAAATGATTACGAGATTTGCATCAAAAAGTTAGACAAACACTACTTACCTAAAGTAAGTACAATATTAGAAAGATATCAGTTTGCCAAGAGAACCCAAAATGAAGATGAAACTATTGAAATGTATGTTACTGATTTGCGTAAGCTTGCCTCGTCATGTAAATTCGGAAATTTAACTGATGAACGTATTCGTGATCAGTTCATGTTTGGGTGCAACATGGAAAGAATTAGAGAAGAGCTTTGGTTACGTGATGAACCTACTTTAGAAGAGGTTCTCAATGTAGCAAAGAGAATAGAACACTCATTAAAATGTGTTGAAATTATTAAGAAAGACAATGTTAAAGAGGTAAATGTTCAACTTGTTAAGGAAAAAAATCAAAAGAGGATTGAAAACAGTAAAAATTATTTTACAGTCAACAAGGAAGAATTTAAAGGAAACACTAGTGAACAACGAAGATGCTACAGATGTGGTAGAGTAGGGCATCTTGCAAATGATAAAAAATGTCCTGCATTAAGTCAAATATGCTCAAAATGCAAAAGAAGGGGTCATTCTTCTTTAATGTGTAAAAGCAAAACCGTTGCAAAAGTAAAAATGGTAGAGGTTTATGAATCTAACAACAGTGATTTGGGGGATAATGATTTTGTATGTGGACAAATCGTAGTTCAGGTGAAAAATGAATCTGACAAGAAAGTTTGTCCTTTTGACAATATTATGGTTGAAGGGGAAAGCACTCGTGTACTATTCGACTCAGGTGCAAAGATCACTATAGTTTCGAATGAATTTTATAATTCCAAATTAAAAGGAAAGATTTCACTCATGAAGCCGGACATTACACCGTTAGCTTATGGTGGGGAACCAATAAAACTGCATGGATATTTTATTGGTCTTATTGAGTTTAGAGACAGATTTGTGTCAGGTAAGATTTATGTTTCTAAGAGAGGCGATAGTATTATCAGTTGGATACATCAAGGAGATTTAGGTGTGTTTTTAGATCCCAATGCCGATCCTCCTATTCAAATTAAGGACAGGGTGTGTTCTGTGTCTAACCTAAACGACAATGAATTTGTACATAAGCTTAAGATTAAATATCCTGGTGTTTTCAAAAATGAGTTAGGGTGTTTAAAAGGTTATCAACATAAGATAAAATTGAAAGAAGGTTCGGTGCCAATAGGTTGTAAAGTGAGAAATGTGCCTCTGTCTGTGAAAGATGATATGAAAAAAGAAATTGCTAAACTCAAAGCTTCTGGAATAATAGAAGAGGTAGAGGGGACGGAATGGTTGGCCCCAGTGGTCGCCGCACGCAAACCTAATGGGGATTTGTGTCTCTGCATCGACTTGAGGCAACTCAATAAGTGTGTGATTGTTGATCGATATCCGTTACCAAACATTACTGAATTGTTAGTACTTTTGGGTGAAGCAAAAGTGTTCAGTACGATAGATCTAACATCGGCTTATCACCAAGTGGAGCTTGAGGAATCATGTAGAGATTTTACGTCATTCATAACACCTTTTGGTACTTTTAGATTTAGAAGAATGCCGTTTGGATTGGTATCTGCTTCATCGGTATTCCAACGAGCTATGGAAAATGTGCTGTAAGAGTTAAAAGGTGTCTGTATTTATCAAGATGATATCCTTATCTTTGGTGATGATATGGAACAACATGATAATAGGTTGTGTATGGTATTAGAGAGGTTGTGTGTGTGCAATCTTACTGTTAAAGTAGATAAGTGTAGGTTTAGGACTGAATCTTTAAGTTATCTAGGACATAACATTTCGGGTGACGGTGTGAAACCCAAGAGTGATTTGATTGACACAATTAGTAATATGAGTTCTCCTACTAACAAGAATGAATTAATGAAATTCTTAGGGATGGTAGAGTACTACGCGAAATTTGTAAAGAATTTTGCTGACTCTACTGTCAACATGAGATCTTTATTGCGTAAAGGTGTTGATTTTGAATGGTCTAAATTATGTGAAGAAGAATTCAGTTCTGTGAAAGTAAAACTGGATAATGCTCCCTCTCTTAAAAGTTTCAATCCTTCAATCAAACCAATCCTTGTTACTGATGCTAGTGAAAAGGGGTTGGGGGCTGTTTTACAACAAAATGGTCCATGTGGTTTACAAACTGTCATGTTTCTTTCTAGAAGTTTAAGAGATCCTGAAACACGTTATTCCGTGATAGAGAGAGAATCTCTTGCTGTTTTTTGGGCAATAAAAATTGAAGAAGTTCTTATGGGGTGTTGACTTTGAAGTTCGCACTGATCATAAGCCTTTGGTGGAGGTATTCGATAAAAAAGGTTTAGATTTGATTTCAGCCAGGATTACTAGGTGGATTATTGGTTTACAGTGGTATAGTTTTTCTCTCAAATATATTCCTGGAGTTGATAATAGCATTGCTGATGTTCTGTCACGTCTTGTTCCTAAAGAATCTCTTGTAAATGAGGAGTTTGATGACTCAAAGGAATGGGTATGTGTGGTCGATCATAATATAATGTCGGAACAAAAATGGAGGGAGGAGTTAGTTGTGGATTCTATTTTAAAGGATGTTATTTCTTTTGTTCAAAAAGGTTGGACAGATAAGAAATCCTATTCTGATAGTATGAAACCTTATTGGATCATGCGAAATGAGTTATCAGTAGCTGATGGATTATTGTTTCGTGGAACTAGATTAATTCCTCCAAGCAGCCTTAGGAATGAATTAGTGGATCTAGTGCATTCAAATCATGCCGGTCTGACCAAAAGTAAAGAAAGGTTACGCATGTCTTACTGGTGGCCAGGTATGGATAAGTTGGTTGAACGGGTAGTACGTGAGTGTATTCCTTGCTTATTGAGTGACAAATCTAAGTGTCCACGGGTACAACCCATGGTCATAAGGAGACGTCCCTTTCGACCCTGGCAGGACATTGCTTTAGATATACTTGGTCCTGTTCATCATGGTGGAGCGCAAACTTTTGTTTTGGTGATAATAGACATGTATTCTCGATGGCCTGAGGTGTTCTTTTTGTCTCTGATAGATTCTGCTCATATTATCAAATGTTTAATAGAATTATTCTTGAGAGAAGGAATGCCGGAATCTATTTTGACAGACAATGGTGTCCAGTTAATCTCAAGGGAAATGGAGGATTTTTTATCTTCCACAGGTGTTGTTCACAAAACTTGCTCTTTATATCATCCGGAAAGCAATGGAATGATTGAGAGATTTAACAGAGTGCTCAAAGAAACCATTACTTTGGCGAAATCTCTATCTTTGGATTGGAAAGCCGAAGTTTTGAAGAAAGTGGAAGAGTACAGATTATCTCCTCATGGTACAACAGGGAAAATTCCTTTTATGTTGTTTCGTGGTAGAGTTCCAAATACTTTTGTTGAACCTGGTTGGGTCAATAAGTATGAATTAGCCAAGGGTAAAGAATGTGTGTGTGATGGTGGAGAAATACAAAAAAGAGAAGAAAATAAAGCCAAAGAAAGGAAAAGGTATTTTGATATGAAAAATGCTGTTAAAACAACTGTGGTGAACGTTGGTGACTGGGTCATGATTAAACGACCTGGTCTGTGTAGCAAATCTAACTCTAAGTTTTTTAAACCCCTCAAGGTCATTAAAGTGTTTAAAAATGCAATTAAAACCCAGGATCATCGCATTTGGAATTTGAACAGGGTGGTGGTGGTTAAGGGATATGTGGAAGATATTAGAGTTGCCACTCCAATTAAGTGTTCTAAGAAAAATGGTGATGATAACATTGTTGTAACAAAAACACGTTGTTCCTCTAGGTCTATAAAACGTCCTGGTTATCTTTCTGACTATGTGTAAATAATGCTTATGTTTGTTATTATTAAGGAAGGGAGGTGTGTGATGTATCTCTTTAAATGAGATCAGGCTATTGGAATCCTTGTGTTCCTGGTATGCTATTGATGTACTGATGTCACATTGGAATTTAATACATGTCATTTAGAATTTGTTATTGCTTAAGCTTAGCGGCAGTTGAAGCCTTGTCTGGTGTCCTGTTGGATGGGATCTTCTCATTGGAATAAACTCATTACAACATCCATTCCTGATTAAATGTATTTTATATGGAATGCTTCACATAGCTATGACCATCATACTGTCCTCCTTGCGGACTTCCTTTGTGAAAACCTCAGAAGGAAGTAGAATCTCTATCAGGCATTTGACTAGTTTCCATTTGTACATCCCAATGGTCATGCTTTTAGTTACATCCCCTCTTCTTTGCAGGACATACTCATTGATCAGTTTGTACTGCTCAAATAGATGTTGTAACATGTAATAGTTTGACTTCCAACATGTTGTCACCTCCTATATGAGAGCTTTAACTAGTACTCTAATAGCACACTGAATTATCCTCAACTGCTTCTGGGCTTTAAAAGAATGGCTGAAATGAGTGCAGATTCTTCTGCAGATGGTCAGTAAGTTGCCTTAACTATATTACTGCCATTATCCGTGGCAACAAATCCAATTCTGAGACTTCTGGATTGCAGCCATTAAAACACCTTGCTGTTAAAGTCTTCCAAGATGTTTGCAGCTGCATGGGAATTCTTCATGTTGAACATGGCCAAAGTTACATGCCGCTGAACGCCCTCAAATGTTTGTTCAGTGCTGATACCTGTAGCTGTAGCCAAATCCCCACAAAAGAGATACAGTATGCAGTGATACACATGTAATCAGTGGATAGACAACTCGTTCACATGTCTGTCGTCAGGTGGATAGTCTGAACAACACTCTGCTGCACAGCTTTTCCAACCAATTCCAGCACATCATGATGGAGTGCTGGAACAGCCACTCTGGAAAAGTAGGTCCTGCTGGGAACCTTTCATTTCGGGCAGATGACTGCCGCAAACTCTAAAAAACCCACTCCTTCCAAAAAAGAAAAAGGGATGAGGTCCAGTGCTAACATTTTAGCCAGCTTGCTGTTGCACAAATGGGCAGTTGGGTGGTTGTGGTCGTAGGGTCTCTCCTGCCTAAACATGCTCATAATATTAGCCTGGATTTGTTTTTGTTGGTGGTGCCAATGATGTAGGCGACTTCTGGAAAAGACCAGGAGGTGGCAGACTCAATGCACATCTTAGGGTAGTCACTACTATATGCTGTGTTGTCTCCATCTGACTCTTTTGCCCTTGCGAGGTTGCTGTTGAGGTGGGTAAAGCTGGTGCACTGCTGGGGACAGGGATTTTTTTGCATAAATATGTAACCCTGTTCTTTCTCATAACCACCTACAACTCCCACTCTGATGGGAAGCCCTGGACCCTATACCCCTCGCACATTACCTTGACCACCACCATGTGCAGAAAGTTTATTAAGGTGCTCCTCCCAGCGGAGTGTGTGATTTTTTTTCAAACGGGGTTGCTTGGCCTCCAGTATAATATTCTGTACTAAGCTTACCTCGTCGAACACTAGCATTGCCAATGGAGCATATTGTGATGTTGTACTCCTGCTTGCTAAATGTAAAGAAGCCCCAAACTGGGGAGGTTCACTTTCTCACCGGGTCACTGGTGCCACTGCCAATGCCCGAAGAAGTGGAGGTAGATGGGTGTGTTGATGATTGGCTCTCTGCAGTATGCACTTCTACAGAGCTAGAGGTGGATGCAGGTCTGGGCATGGGTCTTGCAATTATGGGAGCTGATGCAGGCGGGGTGGTGGTGCCACATTCCTTGGACCAGGCTGAATAGGAGGGGTAATGTCAGTCTCCTCTGTGCCAGCTTCCACAATGAGCGGGTCATTGTCATCCTCAATCCCTTCAATGAGTATAAGGATTTCAGGAACTTTACTTTTCCTGAGCCTCTCCTGGAATGTCTTGGACTCAACCAGGTCCAATGCATTTCCGGATCATCAGAAGGGGGGCTTGGAGAAGATGGTGGAGTACCCTTCCTATTTCTTGCAGGAGATCTGGAAGCCAATAGTTGTAAAAGTTGAGGTTCTTGCTAAGCAGGAAGCTCAACCTCCTGTTCTGCTCCTACTTCAGTAAGATCCATTGCTGGCTGTGGCTATTGACCACTTTTTGGAAATAATTGTGTACTGCTTTGGGAAATAGACAATTCCAATTCAATGTCACTGCTCTTCGGCTTTGACACAATTGAAATGGCTGCCTCACTGAGAGACATGGGTTTGGGCTTAGGTTGGGGTGCTGCTCCCAGCTTGCTACCAGGAGGCCGGTGTGGCTGTCACAAGTTTGTCAAAAAGGTTCTGTCCAACACACCAGTTGCGGAAATCTGCTTCTTTTCCTCCCCACTGGCCACATTCTTGGCAGCACCTTTCTTTGAGGCCATCTTGAAGCTGTCAATTGACAATGGCACTTAGCTGCAGAAGAGACTGAAAGACTCACGTGACTGTCTGGCAGTACTGTGGGTGAGGTCTCCTGTGCACATGAAAGCAAACAAGCAAGAAAAACATTTAGTGAAATGTGGCATTCTTGCAGTTTGAATTAATATCCTAAATAATTAACAACAACAGTGCATTTCAAAGTCAAACCACACCACCAGAACATAATATTTAATTTCCAATCAGGAAAATAATGTATCTGCTTTGTGTGCAATGCATGCATCTAAGGGAGAAACCTGTTGCGGTCACAGCAGTTCAGGGGAAAATGGAATAATCCTTAAAAAATGAATGCTGGTGTGTGTTGTGAAATTAAGGCAGGCAGGGTGTTCAGGGAAAATGGAATAAGCCTTAAAAATGAATTCTGGTGTGTGCTGTGTAACTGTGGCAGGTAGAAGGTCCAAGGGAAAAAGGAATAATCATTAAAAATGTAATGCTGTTGTGCGGCTGCGCACCTTTGGCAGGTCGGTGGTGGATGGATGGTGGAAAAACTTTAGAAAAAAATTAAAATAAAAAATAAATAGAACAATTTAAAAAAATTCAAATAAAAACATTCAAAAACAGAATAGCAATAATGAATTGCTGCTGTAATAGGGGACTATGAGAAACTTATAGGGAGGCAAGGGAGTGCAGGTGAAAAGTGCAAAAAGCATGTAATATAAAAACTGTTAATAAATATACAAATATTACATAATGATCCTCAAGCAAAATGTTAAACTGATATCAGGGAAAAGTAAAAACTATCAATCTCTCTTTGAAACCTGGAAAACAGTGTGGCTGTAAAAAATACCAGCTGGCTATATGGTCGAACAACAACAACCAGCAAGGAGGCTTGGCCACAAAAAGGAACACATGCAGGCCTATGGCAAAAGCACACTGGCTGGCTACACAAAAAGGCTGCCAAAAACATGTTCAAACAATAACAACCAGCAAGGACGCATTGCCACAACAAAGAACACGTGAAGGCCTATGGCAAAAGCATACTGGCTGTCTACAGAAAATGGCCTCCAGGCACATGGTCAAACAATAACAACCAGCAAGGACGCATTGCCACAACAAAGAACACGTGAAGGCCTATGGCAAAAGTATACTGGCTGGCAACACAAAATGGCCACCAGCCACATGGTCAAACAAGAAGCAAGGATGCATGGATACCAAGAACACATGCAGGCCTATGGACACTGACTATACAAAATGGCCTCTGGCCATATGGCATGGGGCACAAATTCAAATGGTGGCCTATGACAAACACACTCACACACTGGCCACACAAAGGAGGCATGGTAACACAGGAGAAAGCATTAGTTCAGCAATGCCAAAAATTAACTGAGCTGTAAAATTTAATAACAACACACATCATCCAAAGGCATCAACTACCATTTTGCAGGGACAAAAAAAGTGAAAACCCACCAAAACCTTTTTTTAAATGTAATCAAATGCCAACCCTGGGCTAAATGATGTTTCAAATTAACAGACACCACAGAAACAAATGTTTCCTGCTCCCATGACTAGTCTGGGACTACTGGTTGGGTGGCCCATTGGCAGACTAGGCCATGTAGTAAAATACATGAATAATGCAAATGTATTAAAAAACATGGAGAAAATGTACTGAACTGAGCAAAATGTGTCCTTTATAAAAGAAGAAAAATGTATTGCAAAACAATAAGTAGGCCCCTACTAAAACTGCAGGACACCCCACAATAAAATTTAAAAATCAAATACAAGTACAAATAAATCCTGGCATATGCCCTCTACCAAACACACAGCACCCTTAGATAACAGTTTTTAAACTTACTTGTGATATCACAAAAACAAAGTCCTTGGATCCAATGTTATGCATCAGACAAAGAGAGTTATCCTTCCATCTCCAAATCCAAAGGAAAAGTGACCAAGAGATGGACAAAGCACTGGGAGGAGCCTGCTGGAAAGGAACTGGAATTTGGAGTCTCTGGGGCACTTCCTCCTTGTTGAAAAAAAAAGTAAAACAAAAAAAAGCTCCTGGCACTAAAAAACAACTTGAATAGTACATTGAAGAAGAATCTTAACTCAAAAACGTTGTTTTGAATCGACTTAGCGGCTTCTTCAGGAGAAAATCTGCTTGAGGATGCAGCCGCAGTTGCTTGCACTCTCTCGCACTCCCTGTCATCAGAAAAAAGGCGGTGTATGTCACTGGCACTAATGGGCGGTAAATACCGCGAGTGCTCAGAGGAAGTCGCCAAGTTTCGCTGCCGCTCGCGGGTGCCCGGCAAATCTTGCCGGCACTCGCAAGTGCTCAACAAGACTCGTCGTGCTCACCAGTGCGCACAAAAACCCGGCATGACCGTACCAACCGAAATCAAATTCTGCTACGAGACAGAGTGCAGAGTTTATTGGGAACACTGCGTTGTCCACGGAATGCGGAGTTCCCGTATTCCACAAACTCAACAAGCTGGGCAGAATTTTACACTCAGACCTAATTTAATCTGCTCTTATACAAGTTTTGGCATCTCTTGATGGGGATATATTGATTGGAGGGGACTTTAACATAGTTATGGACATAGACCTGAATAGAACCACATACAGGGTGGGGCAGACTAGGGCACAATCAAAGAGGAGCTTCAAAGGGATGAAAGATGTGGTGTTTGTGGATATATGACTTGACTCCCACCCTACGCAACAAGACTACACTTTTTGCTCTGCCTCTCAATTAACCCTGGGCGGTGAACTACGCTACGCTCGCAGAGTTTGCGTAGTTTCGGTAACTTCGCGATTCGCGTAGAACGCGAAGTTACCGAGCACTACGCAATTTGCAGCGTAGCGTAGCTGTATTTCTTCTTTGCACGCTCAATATGCGTTCTCGCACGCGCTGTAACGACCTACCATGATTCTGCGTTTGCCGACGCGATTTCCTATCCGTTCCCGGGCGCCACGAGATTTGGAATCCGGCCGCACGATCCTGCGAGAGTGTGCGAACGCGAACACGTCATTCGGACGCGCGATCTGACTTCCGGCGGCAGTGTTGGTAAGATTGCGATCCCGAACACGAAGAAACTACAATCTGGCGAAGAATATCTCTCGAGCATCATAAAACCTTCTCGAAAATGATTATTTTGCTCCAAAAAACTCCTCAGATTGTGATTTGGCTGTAGTTTTTGTGCAAGGAGTCCTTTTTCTTTTTTACTTTTTTTCCAAGAGGAAGGAAGTGCCCCTGAGTCTACAACTTCCTGTTCCTGTCCAGCAGGCTCCTCCCAGTGCTTTGTCCATGTGCTGTTCACTTTCATTTAGATTTGGAGCTGGAAGGATCACTTTTTGTGTCTGTCTGCTGCATCATATCATTGGATTGGATTTGAGGACTTTTGGATTTGAGATTTTACAAGTAAGTTGGAGAATGGGTGTACTTGTTTGTTTGATTGGGGCTTGTTTGTACCTATATTTTTTGGGGATTTTCATCGTTTTTAAAATGTATTGTTGTGGCCTGGGTGGCCTGTAGTTTCAGTAGGGGCCTAGTTGTTTTTCTTTGATTGGAATTTCAGCCAGTAGGCCCAGAGGTACCCATGGGTGCATGTTTCTGTGGTGTCTGTTGAATTTAAACATCATGTAGGGCATGGATGGCATTGGATTGAATTGCTAAATGTGGTTTTTGGAAAGTATTTCACTTTTTGGGTGTGTGTTAATAAATAAATACCTTTGTTGGATGTGTGTGTGTGCTTGTTGTGTAACTTTCCAACCTTTCGTAGCCCTGTGGATTTTCGTTTTTGCATTTTTGTATTAAAGCTGTGTTGTTTAGCAGGCCTCCTTTGTCTGGTCATATTATAGGCCTGCTTGAGTTCATTGTTTTCCATGGCCTGTTGTGACTGTGAGTGACCATGTGGCTTGGGGCCCTTTTGTGGTGGTAGTTTAGTAGTGTGCTGCTTTTTCCATATAGGCCTGCATGTCTTTTCTTTGTTCCCTTGGCTTATGCTTGTTGTTGTTGTGGCCTGGCCATGTGGGTGGTGGCCATTTTGTGAAGGCAGGCAGTGTGCTTTTGCCATAGGCTTGCATTGTCTGTCTTCCATTTCTTTTTGTTGTGGGTGGCTAGCGGCCATTTTGTGGAGCCATCCAGGCAGTGTGCTTTTGCCATAGGCCTGCATTGATTGTCTGTCTTCACTTTCTTGTTATTATTTGTGGGTGGCCTGGCCATGTGGGTGGCGGCCATTTTGTGGAGCAAGGCAGTGTGCTTGCTTTTGCCATAGGCTTAAGCTTGTGGCCTAGTCTGCCAGTAGGCCCAGAGGTAGTCATCATGGGTGCATAAAAACTGTTTCTGTGTTGTCTGTTGAATTTTAACATCATTTAGGGCTTGAATGGCATTGGATTGAATTGCAAAATGTGGTTTTTGGGGTGGTATTTCAGTTTTTGGTGTGTGTTAAATAAATAGGCCTTTTCAGCCAGTAGGTAACCCTGGGCGTTCAGCTCGTGGACTTTTGGCAACTCCGCACTGCGCGACAACGCGGACTTACACTTTTTCTTCTTCGCGCGCTCAATATGCATTTTCGAGCGCGCAATAACGACTTTTTGTGACGATCGCGATGCCGAACACGCAGAATTTACAATCTGGCAAAGAATATCTCTCTGTTCATTTTGCTCAAAAAACTCCTCAGGTTGTGATTTTGATGTAGTTTTGTGAGCAAGGAGTCATTTTTCTTTTTTTTTACAATTTTTTTAAAGAGGAAGGAAGTTCCCCAGAGTCTCCAACTTCCTGGTCCTGTCCTTTGTCTTCACTTTCTTGTTATTGTGGGTGGCCTGGCCATGTGGGTGGCGGCCATTTTGTGAAGCCAGGCATTGTGCTTTTGCCATAGCCCTGCATTGTCTGTCTTGTCTTCCTTTTCTTGTTGTTGTGGGTGGCCTGGCCATGTTGTGGCGGCCATTTTGTGGGACCAGCCACTGTGCTTTTGCCATAGGCCTCCAAGCTTGCGGCCTAGTCTGCCAGTAGGTCCAGAGGTAGTCATCATGGGTGCATAAAAACTGTTTGTGTTGTCTGTTGAATTTAAACATCATTTAGGGCATGGATGGCATTGGATTGAATTGCAAAATGTGTTTTTTTGGGGGTCTATTTCACTTTTGGGTGTGTTAAATAAATGCCTTTTTTGCGTGTGTATGTGTTGTTGTTGTGGTTGTTGTGTAACTTTCCAACCTGTTTTTAGCCATGTGGATTTTAGTTTTTGCATTAAAGCTGTGTGTGTTGTTTATCAGGCATCCTTTGTCTGGCCATATAGGCCTGCTTGAGTTCATTGTTTGCCGTGCCTTGTGCCTGTGAGTGACCATGTGGCTGGGGGCCATTTTGTGGTGGTAGTTAGTAGTGTGCTGTTTTTGCCACATAGGCCTGCGTGTCTTTCCATTTTTCCTCTTGTCTTACTGCTTCCAAATCCATCCCCATTGCCAGCTTCAGCTCCCTGATGCTGCATCCATCCCACGTGATGCACAAATTTAGGCCAAACAGGCTTCACTACATTTTTGTTTTTGTTCTTTACTATTCTTATTCTTCCTGATTGTACACACTACACAGTACACCAGGAAAGCCCTGGCCTTGTTGTCAAAGTCTTTTTGGGGCAGGGGCGTCTGTGGCCTCTGGGTCACAGTTAGAAGACTGGACAGCTATTGCAGCGCTAAAGAGAGAATGGTTGAAAGTCACTCTGCATGGAGCTCTAATGACAGAGTATTTAAGAGCTAACATTGCACCCCGGGGCCTCATTGTCAACATCTTGCCCAGAATTTTGCTGGAAGATGGGCCCTTCAAAAAAGATTGGTGCCAAGTATCCTTGAAGTGCACCAAAGACCTACTAGTGCTGATTATTAATACCGCTAAGAGGTTGGCTGATGCCCTTCTCGCCAGGATTCAGGTAGCTGAAGCTGCATTGAAATCCTCCATACCTAAAACGGCTTTTACCTCAAAATTGACTGAAATGAACAACGAGATTGCTGAAAATAGGGAGTACTTGCTCAAACAGAAGGTTACTAAACTACAGAAGGATGTGGCCAAGTTTGACAAGGAGAAAGTGTACCCCTATTTAAAGGATGACTATGCTGCACCGAGAAATAGTTACCCCTCTGAAGATAGTTCTGACAACAGCAGGAGGGGGTCATCAAACAGCGACTTGAGTACTGGTAGCTGGGGCAATCACAACCAACGTAGACCTAACTACCAGTCCTACCCCAACTACAATAATGGTCCGGCTTTTCAGGGACCGATTTCACCACCTTGGCAGTACCCGCTATATCCTCAGGGCCCACCACAGTACTTCCCCATTAACAACCCCCCTTTTTTAGGCAGAGGTTGGGGCAGAGGAAGAGGGCGAAGAAGAGGAACACAGAAGGGAGTCCAATGGCAAGATCAGGCTCCACACAGTGTGGAGACCCGGAGTATGAGCAGGGGAAAAGGGCTTAGTTGTCAACCTTTCGAACAGAGACTTAACTAGCACAGAAAAGAGAGTCCTGGAAAAGGCCTGGGATTTGTCCCTACTCCCAAGCTTGACAAATTCAGTGAGATGTGTGAAGTGCAAGAATTCTTTAGGAAAGTGCGCCTCAAGGCCTTCTTTCAAGATAGGGTCTCACCCGACCTTAGGGACTCTGGCCTATGCAACCCTTCAACCTTTACACCCAATAACAGCATGATCCCTCCAGAAATTCTAACTTTTGAGAGGGCCGTACTTAAAGAACTGTCCAGCCCCCACAGGACCAACCAATTCCACAACCTCTCTAATGAAGAGAGGAATGCTGCCGTGGCATTGGCCAATGACACCAGCGTTACTATTAAGCAGGCTGATAAGGGCGGGGCAACTGTAATTCAGCTTACTGCAGACTACGATAGAGAATGCAGACGTCAGTTAGGGAATACCCGGCACTACACATTCTTGTCGGTAGACCCTACACCTAGACTCACATCAAAGATAGTGATAATGGTCCTCGAGGCTGAAAACAATGGCTGGATCACAAAGAAGGAAGCGGACTTCCTCATGACAAAAGATCTGAAAGTACCGTACTTCTATACCCTCCGAAAGATCCACAAAAACACGACACCGGTCCCAGGGAGACCTATAGTGTCAGGGATAGGGTCACTACTGGAACCACTGTCTAGGTTCTGCGATCACTTCCTTCAGCCCCTGGTAAGGAAGATACCATCATTTGTGCAGGACACAACAGATGTCCTTCGGATTATTGATAACATTGAGAGCATTAACGAGGTCAATCTACTGGTGACACTTGACGTGGAGGCCTTATACACCAACATTCCACAACGAGCGACCCTAGCAGCCGTTGAGGCCAGTCTGCTGAGGGAAGAATGGGACTCACCTACTCCAGTCTCCTTCATAATGGGATGTGCCACGTTAGCACTCACTGAAAACTTCTTTGAATATGAGAAACAACTATTTCACCAGTCCCAGGGTACTTCCATGGGGAGTACCTTCGCCCCTAGTGTGGCTTGCCTGTACATGGCAACGTTTGAAGAGGAAGTTATCATGAACCCCACCAATCCGTATAGGAACAACTTGATACTGTGGAAAAGGTTCATAGATGATATCCTCATCCTCTGGAGAGGAGATATGGTAATGTGTGAGGCATTCTGTCAATGGATCAATACACAGAATGCTTTCCTCAAATTTTCCCACACCATATCAGACACAAGTATCCCCTTTCTTGATCTCAGGATAAGACTAAACAGTGAGGGACTGAGCACAACCCTATACAGGAAAGACACTGACAGAAATAGTCTGCTCCTATACGACAGCCACCACCCTATGACACTCAGGAACAATCTACCGTTTGGTCAGTTCCTCCGGATCAGGAGGAATTGCAGTACATTAACTGACTACAAAATGGAGGCCGTACACTTAGAACAGAACCTTAAGGAAAGGGGCTATCCAGCACGTCAAGTCAGGAACTCCTACAAGAAGGCCCTGAATAACCCACGGGAATCCCTACCCCAAGCCTCTACCAGAGAACAGACTGATGTCTTAACATGTGTCACTTCATTCACACCACACTCCACACAAATCAAGAGAATCATCAACAAGCACTGGGGCATAGTAAACACAGGAGAACTACACCTCCCAAGACCCAGGTTTGCTTTTAGACGCACGAAAAACCTCAAAGACATCCTGATACACACCAGGCCCAGGGCTAAGGAACCATTGACCCAGAGGACCCTATGGGACATGCCACCTGTAACAGGGCACTACCCCTGTGGTTCTTGCGCAGTGTGTGAGCAAACTAGAAAAGTCAAAGAAATCCCACTGACTGACACGTTCACATGGAAGTTGAAGCGACATACCAACTGTAACACAACTAAGTGTATTTACATGCTGACGTGTCCGTGCGACAAGAAATATATAGGGATGACAATGAGGGCTGTAAAGGTGCGCATCACAGAACATAAAAGCAATGTTAGATGCATGAAAACGACTACCAGACTTTACACACACTGTAAAGACCACCAACATTCTGCTGAATCCCTTAAGTGGGTGGTACTTGAAGCACATACTAGGATTACACAACAGGCCCTCTTCAAGATAGAACAGAGATGGGTACACCACCTCTCTACCAGCGTGCTTGGTCTTAATGATGATATTCCTTGGGCCGCCCTGACAAGGAGGTAGGCGTTCCACGATAGTAAACAGAAGCTCTGACCTGGGTGGGTCCAGCCCACAGCATGTGTCGGGGGAACATGGTCCCCACTAGAAACCTAGTGCACACGATTTTAGCCCCTTATACCTACATGGCCACATACTGGACAAACGAGTAGGGCAGCGGTTTTCTATAGTTCAGGTGTCTATGGGGTTGAATAACCGCTTCTGTGTAATAGGCTGGAGATACACGCTGTGACACCGGGCATCATTGGTGTTACTAATACTGATTTCCGCTTTAAACAACACTACAAGATGGCTGCGGCACAATCAAGGCGGTTGCACTTCACACGTCCTGGCCACACCCCCTATACCATGTGATGCATTGAGGTATGACGCTGTTCACCCATGTGACGGGCTGTGGGAATCCCGGATTGCCTTCATAAACACCACCTAGATGGCAACAAGGATATCCGGTGTTTTGCGGCTGCACGCGCGGGAGGTGTACCGGCGCACGTCTCAATGAGGACAGGTGAGTGAGGGCGTCGACCTTAGTTGGCGGGGGAGCAATTGCCAGGAGTGTGTTAAGGACCGATCAGGTCTAAGCATGGGGGAGGTGGAGGGATGCACCACCCACCCACCCCATTAACTTGGATGTTGGCTCAACACATGGGTGACCGCTGGGCTGCCAGGCTCCTGGGTCGTTTACGCGGCTGGTGGCAGAGGGGGACCACCACTTTCCGCCACACGCCCCCCTGGGTGACGGTGGAGGGTCCTCGCTGCCACGGGCTCGCGGGGACTTCACTGGGTGCGGGCGCAACACACGGCCTCTAATGACATGGGAGTTGAGGGTATGTGCTTTCACCTCCCCCTTGTAGGGGTGCCTCTCCCAGCCGTGCTCCTAGGCAACATTGGAGCAGGTGACCAGAGCTACCAGCTTTGCGCCACACATGGCAGTTTTAGTCTTAATTTGAATTTCTCAAACTTGCTTCCTTTTCTGCAGGACACCACGAATCTGGTGTCTAAAGCCCAAAAACCGAATGGAATGAGCTTTATCCCATAACTAGGTGAGTCGCTTCCTGCACGCTTTGACTCCTCCTTTGGGTAATACTTTAGCAGTGCATAGGGATGTGATCTACCACCATTTCCCCTTTTTTAACCTTGTTTGTAGTCCAGTCTCATTTTTAATACTTGATTTTATTTCTTATTGCTAATGACTATTTTTAACTTTTAGTACGCATGTGTGATCAAGGGTCAGACTAAGTCCTAAGTTTGATCGCGTATTGGACATTGGAGTTGAGGGTATGGGGGGCATATATACCCATCTGCTAGATTGAAATATCTAGTGATTGCTTGTTGTCTCCTTATGTCATCCTCCTTGTGTAGGTTACCACTAGGATTGGCGGGACTTCACGCTCGCTTCAAAGAAGTGTGGTAAGTAGGAGCCTCATTGCCCACCACCACCATGTGTAGATAGTATAGTAACACAAGGTCCTGATGAAATGCAATGGATCAATATTGACCACGATGCATGAAACATGTCGACCACACGATATGAGATGAGCTAGGCTCCACTGGACCATAGAGCCAGAGAGCAGCCACTCTGTTTTTAAGAAGGTGGATTACCAGCCGAATAAAGATTTTATGTGGACTATCCAACCTTTTTAACGTCACTCACCTGCACCACATCTACACTGTTTTTAGGGCCCTCACACCCACGCACCAAACGGCAGGAACTAAAGATCTCAGTTAAAGTGCCCCTTTAAGGGAGCCCGTCGGGTATTGCAGCGCCGACCCGACGAGGAGCAAGTCCATATGATGAAGCATGACACCTAGCTTGCTGGGTGTGTGAGGACTCCAGTTCCGACAAGGAGGACTTCCCTCCTTTTATCCCTTGATCACGTTGTTCGATTAGGGGAACAGCATATTTTTCTTGTTGAGCCTTGTTGTCAAAGTCTCATAAATGGCTACACTGTTGTTGTTCACTGAGTTTCTAAAATTTAATAATTGAGACAACCACACACTAAGTTATATATTATATTAGTTTGATTTGTGCTATCGTTTGACTGATGTTCTTCTGGCTTTTTTGCTTTTAGGTGCACAAAAGACTGAGGAGGAGGTGTGTCATCATTGCCCGTTGTACTGCCAGACAGATGTCCTGCTGCTGTACACGACGTGTGACCTGACCAGACATCTCTGCAACTTGTGCAACTGAGTGCTGCTGACATCTGAAGAAGATGGGCCCAAAGAAAGCAGGTACCAGGTCCTCCAGTACCAAGAAAGGTGCTATCGAGAAGAAGGAACAGAAGAAGGAAGTGACACTTAAGGCTGGTGTGCCGCCCAATACCTTTTGGGGAAAAATATTACGCCTGCAGCAGCGGTGTCCGGGGGCAAGCTGGGGGCAGCACCTCCGCATCAGTGGGCCCAACCCACCAACCCAGGCCCAAGCACATGAGTGTGGAAGAGGTAGCCAGCCTAATGGTGGAAAGCAGTGATGCTGAGCCTGAGATAAACTTATCGCTATCTCAAAGTAGTACCCAATCAACGCAGAAGGAAACACAGCAGAAAAGTGGTCAACAACAACAGCCGCAACCACCGCCCGCAATAGTAGTTGTTGTTCCTCCCGAAGTAGGGGCAGTTCAGGGAATTAAGCCTCATGCAGAGGTAGAAGAAGAGGAAGCCACTCATTCAGAAGATCCATTGTCTTCCAAATCTCCAGCAAGGAAAAGGAGGGTTAGTCCACCAAGTTCTTCGCCAAGCCCCCCTTCTGATGATCTAGATGCCACTTGGAAGCCACAAACTGAGTCTGAGAGGGAGACACGTCCCAAGACCAGGCTAGGGAAAAGGAAGGTTCCAGAAAGCCTTACACTTATGGAGGTCGATGTAGAATAGCAGGATGATGATGATGAGCCAGTCATCACGAACATCACTCCCAGCCCCGAGGAGATGGAGACCAACATTATTACCCTATCCAAAATCGCTGCGAGGGATGTAGCATGCATACCTCCACAGGTAACACCAACACAACCTACAGCTTCCATATTTGCATTAGCAAAGGCCCGGCAGTGACCTACATCAAGCACAACCACCACCTCAGTAGAAGTAGGCAGTACGAACGCAACCACCCAATAGCACGTTTGTACAATGCAAAGCTGGCTAAAATGTTAGCACTGGACCTTCTCCCTTTTTCTTTTGTTGAAGTGATGGGTTTTTGGGAATTTGTGATAGCCATCTGCCCAAAATGGCATGTTCCCAGCCGCTACTATTTTGCCAGAGTTGCTGTTCCAGCACTACATCACGACGTGCTGGAATTGCTTGGAAAAGCCTTGAAGCAGAGTGCTGTTCACAGTATCCACCTGACAACAGACATGTGGACCAGTTGCCAAGCCACTGATTACATGTGCATCACTGCACACTGGATCTCTTTTGCAGGGGTTAGAGAACAGATATCTGCTGGTGTTGACGCTGCTGACATTTTTCATGCCACTCGCAAACATGCAACTGTAGCCATGTTTGCCATGGAGAAATCTCACACTGCTGCAAACATTTTGGAAGAGTTTAACAGCAAGGACTTTGAGTGTAACCCTGGGCGAAGTACTACGCTACGCTCGCGTAGTTTGCGAAGTTTGCGCTACTTCGCACTACGCGAATTGCACGTAGCACAGTGCAAACACGCGTAGCGGTCATTTTTTGCTTGCTCGCGGTCCTCAACGTCAAGTTGGCGACCGCGAGCGAGCAAAATGACATCCCGGCGAGACTTTTTCCTCGTTCCTGATCAGCAACATCAAGTTGCCGATCGCAAGCGTGGAAAATAAACCTCCCAGCGAGATTCTCAACGTGGGGAGGTCAGGTTTCTCATTGCGAGTGGTCACGTATGCTCGCGATCAGAAACTACCAGTCCACGTTGAGAAAGCTGCCGCTCGAGTACAAATCTACTTGAGCGGCATAAAACGACCGCTTGCACTGTGCAAGATGCCGTTTGCAATGATTGCACAGTGCGGACAAGCATCCGGCACTGTGTAATCATCGCGAACAGCATTTCCTACCGCACTACGCAGTTCGCGTAGTGCTATGCGTAGCTCGCGTAGTACGGAGTGCACTTCGCGTAGCTACGTGTAGCGCTACTACGCGAACTACGCCCAGGGTTATTTGAGTGGCTGCTCCCAAGAGGGCTTAACATTGGTTTTGTTGCCACGGACAATGGCAGTAATGTAGTTGGGGCCATGAAAAATGGTCGCTATTTCAGGGTCCCGTGTTTGGCACACTGCATTAACATTGTTGTTCAAGAATTTCTGAAAAATTAATACAAAGTCAGCAACTTATTGGCCACCTGCAGAAGAATATGCACACATTTCAGCCATTCTTTTAAAGCCCGGAAGCAGCTGAGGGTCATTCAACGTGAGCATAAAATGCCAGTCAAAGCACTCATCCAGGAGGTGGCAACACGTTGGAATTCAACTTATTACATGCTTGATCGTCTGTTTGAGCAGTACATACCACTCAATGCTTATGTCATGCAAAGATAAGGGGATCCTACTGTGAGAGGCATGACCATTGAGATGGGTCAATGGGACCTCGTTAAATGTCTGACAGAGATGCTACTTCCTTTTGAGATCTTCACACGTGAAGTCAGCAGGGAGGACTGTACTATGGGCCAAGTTATCCCATTGTTGCACATGCTAGAGCAACAGCTGAAGGAGGTGTCTGAAACGTACGCAGGTGTGGATGACAAACAAGACGCATATCATTTGGCGGAGTCCTTAGCCGTTCGCTTATCTGAAAATACAAGGATTCAAAATAAAATTGTGTCAGATCCACATTACATTACTGCCACAATTTTGGATCCACGGTACAAAGTATTTCTGAACAGTAAGGTCGTAATTCCTTTTTCAGAAGTGGATGTTGCCAAGTACAAAACTTCGATAGCTCAGCTAGCCATTGACTTTGAAAACGAACGTCTGGTAATTACAGGCCCCCAGCCCCAGGCCATTACAAGTACTACTGGGCATCCAGAGTCAAGTTCTACTTCGGAGCCTGAGGACAGTGCGTTTGCCTCCCAGCAGTCACCGACACCAACACTACCAATAACATCAACAACAGCAAGAACAGGATCATCCACAGTACAATCGGCAACTGATTGGTTTCTACAGCAGGGGTATGGTAAGTCCAGTGCTGATGCAAAGGCAAAACAGGCCGAGCACATCGGAGCACCCCTGAGCATTGAGCGGACGGTCCAGGCCTATCTGGATGACCCAACAGAGGTCTTCATGGATCGAAACCCATTGGTGTATTGGTATGGGAAAAGAAGCCAATGGACAGTGCTCAGCAGGCTGGCGATAAAGTATCTGGCTTCCCCTGTTGCAAGTGTCTCTTCTGAGCGTGTTTTCAGTGCTGCTGGTGCCATTGTAACTTTGAAAAGGACCAGTCTCTCTCCCAAAAGCGTGGAGGGGTTAACCATGATCAAAATGAATCAGCACTTTATACCACCGGATTACAAAATACGTGAATCACAGCAGGAAGAGGAGAGCGACTTCGATGACGTAAGTAGTGGGTTACAGGACCTACTTCTGTCTGAACCACCAGAGTTTGAGGACGAGCTCCTCTTCCCTGACAACTATGCTTTCAAATTGTTACTTTCTTCCTTCCTTTATTTGTCTGTGTATCTGTCTTTCTGGTTCAAATCAAATCACAACAAATCCATCACCACCGTCTTCTCTTTTATTTCCCTATTGGAGTTGCACGTCTGTGCATTTAACTGTCCACTCCTCAGAGTCCTGCTCCATCTTCCTGACTCGCCTCTAATTACATTTCCATCAAGCCAGACATTGGAGTACAAGAAATGTTGCCTCTAACAGTCCCTCCATAAGAAGTGAAACGTGACTATAGCTATCCTCCATTTTGTTTCCGAGCCGAAACTCATCACTGTCCGAAGGCTATCGCCTCTGCAGGCATCTACAACTCTTCACTGTCAGAACTTGGGCAGGCATCCAAAAGTAAACCCATCACTGTCAGAAGGCTACAGCCTCTGCAGGCATCCAAAGCTCATCACTGTCAGGACAGAAGGTAAATGGCAGAGAAAGACAAGACTCTTCGAAGAAACTTGCTGACATTTGTGCAAACTCAATTGACCAGCAATGACCGCTACCCAGGCCGCGGCCCATTACAGCGCTGACCATGTGAACCAACTTAAACTGCGACAAAGTGCCACAGATGAATAAGACGAAAACCAAAACAGCGACTACCAACACTCAAAATGAATGTGGAGTAATAATGAGGCCACTGCCTCGTTAAAAAAAAACACACACCTGTCAGAACTAGGCATCTGATGATCTGACAGCCAAAGAGAAGAGCAAGACAGGTAATGATGGCATGCATTGGATGCTTGCTGACTCTGAGCGATTGCTGTTGTTTGTTGTGTTGATGTTGTGCATGAAGTCGAACTCTACTAGTTAATCTACAAAGTGAAAGTGACTCAAGTGACAGTCAATGTTTCCCTTCTTGTTGTTTAATAACCAAATTGTACTCCTACTACTGCAGGTGCAGGCCAATATCCGTTGCAATTTTTTAATATGGAATATGTACTTAATCGGAGACTAGTCACTACAGACTGAGTTGGACAACACGTACCACACCATGATGATGACCATACTACCTTTGCACGCAGTCAGTCAGTTGGATCGGAGATGATTGATGGAATAACTGCGTTTCATGAAGTGGCATAAAAGGTAAACACAACAATTCAACAAGAAAGTAAACACAGCAGACCTGCATGTCCATGTAGTGGTGGAGTCGAGTGTAGTCATATGACTGACAGCGGCGCATTGATTTAGTCACTTAATTTTGAAAATGTTAGGTTGCTGTATATGCCTTTTGTCTGGCTCTGTCAAAATTTAAGGTAAATGGAAGTTGGGTCATGGCCTGGTGCTGTGGGCCTGTTCTGTCCTGTTGTTGTTGTAGATTAATGCTGTAAACAGAATAGACACGATGTATCCAAGCCGCCTCAGTCTGAAAGTGTTCTCTCTTCTCTTCTTGGACTCCACCGTAATTGATGCTTTTTTTTATTCATTGATTTTTCAATACCCCTTTTGTTTTTCATCTACACTTACAGGCCGGCCTTTACCCTGTGCTATACTGGGAGAAACAACTCACACTTACCTTACCAATCCGCATCAGGCAGGCAGTGGCACCCAAGATTGATGTGCGGAGCGTCCATGGAAGATAGGACCAAGAAGAATGACGAGATTCAACTCCACAATTTGACCAGGATAATACAGTAACTTTTGTATCATTCATCATTCGTCTTTTAATTAATTTGATTCCTTTTTTTTCTTCAATCATTACGACTGTGTGTTGTGTTGTTGTTTGTTTGCTAATTGATCCCTTCAACTATTTTGTTAATTTTCTTTGCTATCTTTAAAAGTAAGCCCGGTACAACATGTAATTTGGGTCTCTCTGAGGGCATACAGGCAAGGCAAATTGCATAGAATATACTGCTGCCCTGTACTGTCTAATTGTCTAGTAGTAGTTAGTAAGTACTACTCATTAACCATTAAGTTATCTTCATCATCATGCATGCATTTCCTTTTTCTCCCTTTATAGATTTATTGGATAAGATCATGGTCGTCTGCCAAGATTGTGCTTTGCTTCTGTTGTGTCCATGTGTACTGTTTTTCTTTGTCAAACCTTTCCCCAAACCTCCCTTCCCATCTATTCATCAAACCCTAACCCTCTTCCCCCGGGCTGTGATTTATATTGAGGTGTGATGTGACTACATTAAATGTACACCAATTGATCACACGCTTGCTGGGGCAGATGTGGTGAAAGCAACACTATTTCAATTTCAAGGCAGGGCGAGTATCTTCTTCTACTTGCCCACCCATGCTCAGTCTATGTGCAAGCCAATTTTTTTTCCAAGGGGACCTAATACATCATAATTAATTGCCGGCATTGATTGGATTCATCATCAACATCCTACCACACAGCAGTAAAGGTTACGAATTACGATTGTGTTAAGTGACTCACTCGACACAACTACAGTTTGTAACTTCTTGTACTAGGCTGTCCCCGCCACCATTATGTTTTATTTTACTTTAGCAGTTGCAATATTGTTTGGTTGGCAGTCTTCTTCTGTACTGTACTTTACTTAATTCTACTACTCCTCCCACAGTCTCTCTCAGGCAAGTGACTGTCTCTTTTTTATTTGTTTTGCAAATGCTACTGCCAGTGTCTACTACTACCACCACAACCATGGCATCTTCTCCATTCTCTTGGGAAACCATGCAGCCATCGATGTGCCGAACTTAATCATCATCAATCACAGGTAAGATAAGTTTGGTGGGAGGTATAATGGACTAGGAGGAGAGACTGACAGTACTAGTAGGACAAATAACTCAGTGAGGGGTACCGCATCTATCTGTTTGTGTGTTACATAATCGGCAGATTATTTAAATCAAACACTAGCTGCGGCCCTGCAGCAGCAAGGAAACCATGTGACGTAAATTTGTAAAACAGTAACCCCCCCACAAAACATTAACATTGTATGTTTAAGTATAAATATAATTTATTACCCTAACAAAAATAAACTATCCCACACCTGACCCACCCCTCTCCCTAACCACAACCAATGTCCAAAACGAAAAAGTCCAAACAATGTCCATAAACCCCAGCGCCCAATTCCCACCCACCAACAAAAGGAATAAGAAAGGGGCAATCCAACGGGGTCCTACATAGTTCTTAGATTCGGCGGGCTTTCAGGTGTTTTTCCACGAGGATCTTGACCCGCTCCTCTAGTTGATCCTCTAGGCTTGAAATCCGGAGGATCATCTGGTGGCGAAATGCCCTGCAGTGGCATCCAGGGTGGGGGGCAGCAGTGCTGGCTGTTAAGAAATTGCGGCGGCGGGTGGCTGCCTGACCGCGGCGCCGTACCACTGGAGGTGGGGCCTGGCTGGGGCCCGGGGCATTGGAGGAGGCTGCAGCTGCTGCCGCCTCCTCCTCCTCCTCCGCCTGAGCCACCAACCGCCGGTACTCTTGGCAGATGGCCTCCAGTTTCCGGCGCCGGGCCCTGGCTGCCAACTCCTTCCATGATGGTTTTTCTTGGGAAGGAGGATCTATATCAAGAAAGAAAAAGAATATTGTTGTAACCAATACTCTTAGCAAAACAGTAACACAAAATTAATTCAACACATAGTGGCACAGTAGCACTAGCAAGAAGCACAGTACATAACATTTGTGGTAATAATCTATCTATCCTCCCACTTCCTCGGCCTCTAACATTTGTGGGAGTTTCAGGCATTATGCTAGCACTATGGACTCCAGTACACAGTACACCAGTCTTCTTCTTATCTCTAGTTTAGCAAAATTACATAACCTGGTTGTAGCCGGCATGCCAGCTCAGTCAGCTATGCTTGCACCCAAGACAAACATACGAGTCATGACGCAGACTCACGTTAGTTTTATTTACTACTGTCTGCAGGTGGGGAAGCTCGTATTTTTCTATTGCGGGTGGCACTGGCCATACTCTCTCTGTTACATGAAGGGAAATTGCTCAATTTCACTTTCACCCTGCCCTGGCTACTACAAAAAGGCAGATTATATATCTGATCCAATGATCATTGCTTATATATGGGCCGACGACATAAGGTCAGTAGCGGTCGGTGGTGGGAGTGCTGCCGGGCGGTGACGTGGGGAGGGGAGGGGCAGGGTGGGAGTAGTAAACTATGGATTACGGTCAATTACAGGTAAGTAAACATATAAATAAATAAAACTAATTTCTTTGCACGCACTGCATCGCATTTGGCGGTGCAGTGCGCACAATGAAATTTGCTTTATTTATTTTTATGTTTACTTACCTGTATTTGGCCATAATCCATAGTTTTCTACCCCCCACCCTGCCCCTCCCCCTCCCCACATCACCACCCGGCAGCACTCCCACCACCGACCGCTACTGCATAAGGTACTGTGTTTTAATTGATTGTGTAACCAACAAATAGGCCACCCTTTGCAGGCTGGCTGACACAGTCGAAAATAAATTAACATAGGTAGGGAGTGGTCCTTGGAGTCGGAGGAAGGCGCTTGATAACTAACTATACACAATATATATATATATATGATGTGCTTGCAAACTACTGTGAGTCAACTGTATTCTGAAAATACAACTTGTATTTCCCTCGGCTTTGCTACTCTGGCGCGGTTTCTTTTACATTCTCTTCAAACTAAGACTCTGCAGGTGACAGTCTCCACCTATGCTGTCTATGATGAATACATACAGGCATCCATCCATTCTAAGTAAATGTCTATCATTCTTCTTAATCTCTCCACAAACCTTAGTTTGTTTCACCAACAACCACCCATGCGTCCACTCCTTCCTTGCTTGCCTTGGCTTTGAGTTTCACCCAAACACCACTGATGATTCTTGCTATCCCCAGTATCCACTCATACTGTGTCGCCCAACCAGGCAGGCATCTTCTTTCACCTTCCACCCATCCTTCAACAACACATGCATCTGATTCCTATCAGCCACCTATGCATGCTTCCAGCGTATCCTTCTCTGCCAGTCATATTACATCTCGCCCGTCCTTCCTCCTTCCACCCTTCTTTCCCTTTTTGTTCAACACATCCATCAAGGTCATCTGATCTGACTTTTAGTCTTCTCCATAAAACTTTCACAGCTGAGTTGGAGTTAGATAGAAGAGGCCATTGGTTACTCAACTCACGCTGCTAATGCTATTGCTAATGCATTGCTAATGCTAAGTAAAGGGTGTCTTCTTCAACCATTGTATAATGTTCACTACAACTTCATACTTAATATGTCTCAACAGTACAGTGAGTGAAGTGAACACCCTTCCAGCTAGTGTAATGTCAATAAGTAATGAATATAACTTACCACCGCCCGCCACTGCTGCTGGCTCACCCCCTGTAGTTCCTGCAGGTGCCGCATCTCCTGCCCCCTCCGGAATGGCCGCATCGCCATCGCCGCTGGCCCCATCGGCACTGGTGGTCGGTAGTACGCCTAGAAAAAATATTACACATTTTTAGATGCCTGTACACCTCCCCCTATTTATTCGTTTTCACTAGCAAGATTGAAAAAAAAGTTAATACATACATATACAACATACATCACTAGTCCAAATCGGGTACTAGAGTAGAGTCAGTAGACACTAGTAATGTTATGGTCCGTAGGGTCATTATTATAGTCTACTCTACTCTTTGCAAAGTTAGTCCTGAGCCATGCAACCATTTTTCGCTTCATGTCTTTTGCGCATGTTACCTCGCAGCTTGTTGTGCAGTAAGACACCTTTTTGAGCCCACATGAGCTCATACAGCTACTGTCTGAGCGTTGCGTACAAGAGGTCGAAAAACAAGCCACTTTGTTATGGAGTTCGGTTAGTCCGTATTGCTTAGCCTTAAGTAACATGTTACACTTTTTGGCATGACTGAGAAATGCTTGCATTATACTATCTAACGCGCACCATTTTTCTCATAACAGGCAGAAGATTCCCTTCTACGAACCAGCGATTTGCAGAGCTTATGAATGATGCATGTAACCAGTACTTCTACGTTCTACGGTGAGGGGTCTCCCAGAATTCGCACAGATCTTTTGTCTTCTATCATGCACTTGTAACAATGTTTATTGTTTTAATCTTATGCATTTTGCTGTTGGAGCTGGCTGTAGTACACTGAATTTTATAGAACAACGTACAGAGCTTGTTAGTTGAAAATAAACCTTTTGAACTTACACATAGACTCTGTGGTATTTGGTGTGGTGGTGGACTTACACGAGTGAGTGAGCGAAAGGGTGTTATGTTCTCGGTTGTGTAATCATTGGGTATCTTCGGGTGGGGGTTCGGGGACCTAAAGAGACACTATAGCTAGTCGGTCAGGGGATTGTGGGTTCACTTCTGACTGAGGTGTGAGGAAGGTCCAACCTCCCATCACCAACATCCTATTTTCTTGTGCATAGTTCTGTATGTGGCTGTGCAGAATCCCCACAACAGTAGTAGTATGTACTATATCCTATCAAAAATAGTCAAATATCTGGTTGGGCATTTTGTTGGTGGTAATTGTCAAAGCCTCAAGATTAAGAAGACTAGAAGAGGACAACCCAAAGGACTGGACTCAGTGGCTAGAGCTATTGGTCAATCTGAGTTTTATTCCAAACCGTAAAATAAAGAGTGGCAAACTGGGCAAGCTTAGCTACAGACAGACTAATAGTAATAGTACAGAGAGTCATAGCAGAGGCAGTTAGAACTTAGAGGCAGGGATAACCAGAATTTAGAAACAGATAGTCAAGTCAAGATCAAAGAAGCTTTTGTAAAAAATAGAATTAGGAAGTGGAACCAGAATTAATAGTTCGGAAGAAATAAGGTGCAGTAAAAGATAGGGAAATATAATTGTTAATATTAACCACTGGAGGACTTACTGGGGCCAGCAGCAGGGCCCTCAGTAGAGGAGGGGTCCTCTGGTTGTCCCGCCGACTCGGACCCCGTCTTCTTGCCCCTGGGTGCTGCTGATCAGTGATCATGTAAGATATAATAAAGAAAGAGACAAACATTAATGATTGCTGTGAAACAAATAAATTATTTTAAAAAACGCTCCAAAAACATTTTAGGAAACAATAATTGCAATAAAATTGACCTATCTAATCCGATCGACTACTGGCTTGCGGGATTCACGGACCGTCTACTTATTTATGAACACTAATCCAGTGTTCCATTCTGATTGATTCGAATCCAGAACACTAACTAAGCCTAAGTACCACCTGACCTAGCCCACCTCTTCCAGACGGGCCAATTGTTCACTAAGTCTGCATTTCCATTTTTTTTAGCCCTCAAAAATGCATAGATGAGATGGAGGACACATGAATAAATTTGTGCATACACCAAATTGTTGGTTGGTTGCGTCTGATGTTCTGCTACTGACTGACACTGCTAAGCCTACCACTCACTAAACAAACTACAAAAGGTTCTACTAAGGACTGGGGTGAGCAGCACTCAGTGACAGAGGATGCGTCACGCAGACCGCTAAAAATTATCAACTAATACTAACTAAACCTAGTATCAATCCATCCACCACTATTTGACAGGAGGACAAAGGAAGGACTAGAGTCTCTCTAGCAATAGCATTACCTAACTTAAGTTCTCTAAAGTAAACTCTTACATAATAATCAGCCCAAGCGAGCGCAAAGTTGCAAACAAGTAAGAGTAGCGCTGAGCACCTGTGTCCTACAATCACAGAAGATTTTGAAACGTAATTTACCTGCAATGTAAGCAGCAGTATTCTTGTTATTCGTAAAAAAATTATACACAATACTTATACTACTATATATATTAGCTACTCACCAAGCCCCACGACCTCGACACCTAGCAGGTCCAACAGGTCCTGCTCCCGGTCCAGGATGTCTGACCACCGGTGGGCCAGCTGGTTATGGGTGTGCCGGACCCCTGAGCAGCGAAACACTGCCTGGCGCACCTTCGCCCACCGGCGGTGATGCTCCTGGTAGGGTACCCGGAGCCTGGCCTGCCGCCTGCTGCCAAGGTCAAGGGGAGGTGGTGCTGCACAAAAAAAAAAAGGGCGGCCACCTCCGCCTTGCTAAAAAGCTGCCGGGCTTGCACCCCTGCAGGGCGCAGTCTGCCGCAAGGCAGGCGGCTCTTGGGCGCACACGCCTTGCCCTTGGAGTCGGTAGTGCTGCTACCCTTCGCCATGGTTCTGGGGTGTGTGGGAGGCGGAAAAGAAAAGTTAGAAGGATAAAATAAAGTTAGGGGAAGAAGTAGGAGCTTAAAGAAGGAAGTAATATAAAACAGTAGAAAAGTAAAAAAAACACAGTAAAAAGTAGAAATAAATGCAAAATATAGACTTACGGACAGAGAGAGATAGATAATAAATTAAAAAAAAAAGGAAAAACAGTGTAAAAAACTAAGGATTGCTAAGATTGAGGGAGGATAGAAAAGAAGGCCCAGAACCATAGCATAGAGTGAAAAACAAGATGGCCGCACCCATCGCGACCGCGTGGGTAAGTTTGCGTGATATTTCTCCCCGAGCACGCAAAAAGCGTCGCGAACACGTACAACGCATTCCCGAACATGAAATGCGCATCGCGAGCACGCTATACGTGACCCGGAATAGGAAATAAGGCATCGCGAACGGGCGGGACAAGTGAAAAACAAGATGGCCGCGCCCATAGGCGACCGCATGTGCAAGTTTGCGAGATACTATCCCCGAGCACGCAAACAGCGTCCCGAACACGCACAACGCGTTCCCGAAGAAGAAAAACGCATCGCGAACGGGCGCGACAAGCAACTACGCATTGATTTTGTATTGACTTCATTGAACAAACTGAGATGCCGGGTGAGAGTTAATCCAGTTTGTTCAATGAAGTCGATACAAAATCAATTCCAGTGAATGCGAGCACGCTCGCCTTGGAGCAGAAGAAAAGCTTGCCTTTTGCAGAGTCTAATATCGGACGAACTCATTTAAAAATTGTGAGTCCCACTCCGAATAGCTCCTGTCCATGCTCTGCAGCCTTTGCGCAAGAATTATACACAGTTTAAAGTGTGCACGTGGTGCTTTAAAGCTACAGTAGAACGAGTCAACTGACATATAGATAAAAACGCGTGAAATCAACGAACTGGAGCGGCTGCTCCTACTTCAAGAATCAGATTATCCCGATCATTTGTTTGAAGCCCTGACGAGAGTCCCAGTACTATCCAGCCTGGGTCTTGAAACGGGTTGGCATTTTCAAGAGGCATTTTGAGAGGCATTTAGTTAAAACTAAATGTGTTGAGTGTCGGATGTATTAAAGATTAATTCATTATTTCCAACACTTTTGTGATATTCTTGCTGAAACAATAAGTTTAGTCCATGAAATTGGACATTTTTCGCAATCACCGTTGTGTTTTTTCACAGATGATGCAAGCTTTAAATGTTTTTTGCAATTGATTTATGTTTGTTTTCATTTAGTGATCTTGTCGCTTTAAATGTTTTTTGTAATTGATTTATGTTTGTTTTCATTTAGTGAATTTGTCGCTTGTTTTAATTTGTTGCAAATAATTCTCACTTTGGTGTATGTCCAAATTGTTTTTGATTGTGTATTGTGGTATTTATATGTGAAGGTTTCTGTGTCAATTTGAGAAATATGTGTTTCTTTTTCAGTCTTTTGAAAAAATTGTTTTGAATCAATTTAAAGACTATTTAATAAAAATGTTACTTGGACAGATAAAAGAATAGTCTGCCCGTTACTCCATAAATAGTAGGAGTGTAGGTTAGCACAGAGCCAGGTGTTCATGTTGTGTTTTGACTTTTAGAAAGTTGGCATGTTTTTGTCCTAACAATTTGTGCTTTCTGCCAGTTTCCTGGGTCTCATTACTTTGAATGGCTCTACTGTTGGGGTTTGTACATTCCTTCCACACAGTGACACAAAAGGGACCAGGAGTGGGTAGGATAGGCCATCCTGTCAGGATGGCTGGGGGTGGAGCTGTGTCTTGCCCCATGTACACTTCAAAAGGGCTTGCCTTCAGCACACACAAAGGAACCTGCCACTAGTTTTTTTCACATCAGACTTTTTGGACCCTTAACAGGGGAAGGGAAGAACATTTAAGAACCAGATGTGGGGATAGCATAGGGAATCCCCCTCACTTCAGTGGCTGGTGCCAAGTATAAATATTGGACCCCCAGAACTACACTGCAGTGCACCCCTGCACCTGTGGACATTACAGAAGGACTGCCCTGCCACTAGTGGACTGTCTTGCTGTTACCAGAGGGCTGCTATGCTGCTTGAGGACTGCCTTGCTCTCTTAGGAAGAAGATTCAACCTTCTCACTTCAGCCTCGGCTAACCTCAGTAACGCCAAGGGTCAGTTGGCTGACCTCCTGTATGAGCTACAGGGACACAACAAGCTCCAGAGGCCTCCCATGCACTTCCCAGCTCTCCTACTACACTGGACCTGGCTGGCCTTGCAACTGTTATCAACAAGGTGGTCCCTATGGGGGAAGTGCAGCTTTGGACTTCCACAGCAATAGTATAGTCAAGAGACTTTTTATTAAGTTTTCTTAGTTAAGCAGTCAATGCATTTATTCATGGAAGTTACATTTAAAAAATGCAGAAACAAATCATGACAAAATGACAGTATTTACACTGGTCAAAAAGACAAGGTGCTCCCATAAAGAGATCTGCACCCCACGGTGACCACCAACACAAAGCTCCAGCAATGACCATCTGCGCCGCCTAGCATGCTCTTTCTGTTACAGCGACGACCATCTGTGATGTTCCCCCTTCTCCTTGCAGCCTCCTCCACTGTAAACAGATTTTGAGAAGGTAACTTTTTCAGTGGGACTAACCTGGTTCCTGTATCTAGCCCAGACTCCATTTCAATCAGTCTGAACTTAGGGCTTTCCACCGGTCAAGTATGAACAGATAACCACAAGTGGTGCTTTGCGCTTTTAGACGCTATATCTACCTGAAACTTTGAAATGGAATTTCTCTAGTTGTACTAATTGAAGATTTGCTGTTTCATTATAATTTTGTTATTAATATTTGCTACATTTTTCTAAATTGGTCTTGGATTTGTCTTATGTTGTGTCTCACTTTATTAGTCTTTGTGTGCTGCATAAATACTTTACACATTGCTTCTAAGTTAGACCTGACTGCTTTTGTGCCATGTTCCCAGAGGGTTAAGCACAGGTAAATTTAGTGACTTTGGTGGTTCATCTTGAAAAGTATTGTGGTCACTGCATGATTGGGGCTTCCACCCCCTCAACCAACAACCCAATTTCTTCCATAATTGTTGTAGAGGGCATAGTGTTACTGACAAACCTGTCAAAAGTCAATTCACTCTCTCAGCTGCTGCTATGCATTTCATACCTGTGGACGTGAATTCAGTTTCAATAAATTACCCCTAAGTAACAGTTTAAACCATCCTGTTCTAATGCCTCTGGTGTACAAGGTGCTAGGTTTTAATAATTTGACAGTTATCATTTACAACTTAGTTACTTGAAGTGGGGTTAGAAGAGGCCTACAGTAGTCCAACAGTAATATAATCACTAATTTATACTGTTTTGGTAAAGCATGACAGTGTTGGTCATCTTGAGAAGTTCTCTGTTCACAGCAGGGGAAACAGTCGGAACACCGTGGTCTAAACCATGAGTGTTCCGTCCTCGCAAGCTAAACCACGCTTGCCTTAACCACGCATATGCCTTAACCACGCATGTGCATGGTTAAGGTATTGCGTGGTCTAGCTGCTGGCTGCATTGGATGGAATCAGGGAGAGATTCACGGTGAGGTAAGTGGGCCTTGGGGGGGTGGGTTGGGGGTTTGTAGTTTTTGGGACTGTGGAGGTTCAGGGGGAGTTTTCAGGACAGAGGTTCAGAGTAGTTTTTAGGGCTGGGGGAGTGTTGGGGAATTTTTTTAATTAGGGTATTAGGCCTCAGGGCAGAGGGAGGGGAATGGGTAGTCGGGTAGTTTTTAGGGCTATGGGGAGGGCGGGGCAATTTTTCGGGCTGGACTGGGTCAGGTTAAGGGACGGGTTAAGGGACAGGGTTTTATGCCTCAGGGCAGGGGGATGGCAGAGCTTGGGGGTAGGGAGGGGATATGGGTATTTGCACCTCAAGGCGTGGAAGCGGGTGGGGGAGTTTATACCTTAGGGTAGTGGGGATGGGGGTCGCGACCTTAGCCACTCATACCCATTTACCATTCATGCCTTTACCATGAAATTACATGGTAAAGGCATGCGTGGTAAAGAAATGCGTGGTTAAGACGCGTTCGTTATTAAGACCGCGTTGTTTAGGCATGCATGGTTAGGGAATTCTCAGAGCAGGGATCAACTTTTCAGAGTGACAATCAGAAAGGCTAGGGGAAACATGCAAAGAAAGCTGAAATTCCATTCAGGCTTTCTATAAGCAGTGCAGATAGCAGCAGCCAAGCTAATTTTTGACTCACACCTCTTTAACTACATCTTCCATGTTCTGATCACTCTTCACTGGCTTGCATTGGAAGATTGTTGGTTTTTCAGTATTTCCTGTCTACCTTTTAGCATGCCCACAAAAACACTTATAGATCCATAGCAACCAACTAGTTTGGATCCTGAGGCTCACATGACCTGTGAAACAAGGAGGAGCTATGTCAGAAGATCTCCCTCTTCAAAAGCGAACAAACAAAAATACACTATTTCAATGGCAGTGGATAAAGAATATAGAACTCACTCTGTCTCCTGCACGGCCTGCTCCATTGATGTGTAACCCAGTCAATAGCTTTACACAGGGACGTCTTAAGGATTTTGGGGGCCCTGGGCCAAATGTATTTTGGGGGCCTCTGTTCAGAACAGCTTTGAATTTATGATTCAATTTCAGCTTTCATGTCCTCTTTGGCCAGGTCACTGACAATGTACAGGCGCACTAACTCAAATTCTAAATGAATTTACATCTAATATTAGGGGATAGTGACGTGTTTAAAATATTGTAACACAGCAGCAGGTCACTCATGTTACTGCAAATAATCTCTGTGACACCCTCCCATTTCTCAAATGTAAGGTCCTATTGTCATCTAAAAGAAACTTTAAAACAATTTTTTTATAGATGTTGCATGAAACATAAACACATTTTTCTGCAGAATGTCTGTAGTAGACCCTTACACATCACCCACATTAAAATACATTAGAGGAAAATGGTATTTAAGACAATCTGTTTAAGAATTATTCAAGGTCAACAGACTCTCAGTAGAACAGAGCTTGCTCTATCAGGGGGGCCCATGAAAGGGTGGGGCCCTGGGCCAGAGCCCACTTTGCCCATGCCTTAAAACGTCTCTGGCTTTACATTTATAAAAAAATAAAAACAAAACATAAAACCAGTCAATTCTAAAAACACTGCAAATTATTGGATCGAGGAAATGCCAAAACAATCAGTGTTCTTGCACACCTGCCTGAGGAGAGAGGAGAGCGTTACTCTGACAGACAAAGGCACTTCCAACCTAAAAGGAAGTACACATTTCATTATTTAACAGTGTATGGTAGGAAGTAAGTACACATTTCGTTATTTAACAATTTAAGGTAAACTTAATATAAAACTTAGTTAAAAATGCAAAATATTATATATACCCATTTACACTAAAGGAGTTTGCCTTACTTTATTCTCACTACAAAAATGTCTATCAAATTCTCCTGCACAATAAGTAAGTTACATATTTACGTGAACATTTAAAGACTCAACAGAAACATTTATCAAATAGTAAGTTTAAACCTAACCTTTTATTTAAATCATTACGTTAATTTAGATACAACTCTTCCTCAACTTGTAATAATACAAATTGTAGCACTTATAAAGGGTTTTACTGTTTTATTTACTACTTATTAACATTGGAACGCCAGACCTACAAACATTTTTTTTTAAAGTGCATATACTCAGGGATGGTGGGAGGGCCTGATTTACTAGTTAAAATCAAATGCCACAAAAAGTGTTGAAAATACATATATTCTAGGGAGTTATATTTACTATGCTAACTTTAAATAGGGATGTGCAAAATGTGTGTAGTTTGAATTCGCTTAATTATGCAAAATTTCAAAACAATTATGTGAAATGGGTGTAATTATGCAAAATGCATCTTCGAGCTTATGTTATAAAATGACACAGGATGCAGTTTGAGTTCAAAATATAGCACATATGGCAGTCTGTGTACAAAAGAGTGTCACTATTTTTTTACTCCAGCTTTATCCTGCCTAGCTATACCTTGTGTTACACTGTTTCTTGGGCCCGTCCACCTCCATTCAAACCCGGACGGGGACGCGCTCCAGTAAGGCTGCAGAATATACTTTAATCTTTTAAACTGACACAATTCAGGAGGATTGTAAGCATGTAAAGCTTTTTAATAATACTTCATGCCATTGGATTTGATTTCATTTGTTGCACATTATACTTACTTGTAAGCGTGTATAGTTTTTAAAAATACTTCTTGCCATTAGATTTGATTTCATTTATTGCACATTAAACTTACTGGTTGGCCGCATTCCCGCTGCACTCCGCATTTCTCCTCGGTCCACTGCGAGTTCCCTTTTTGAGTGGAGGGAGATTGCGGGATAGCGGAAACAGTTTTCCCTCACTTCCGGGCTGATCGGAGGTTAGCAGTCTAGCTGCTCGCCTCCTATACTTAAACGCATGCTTGACACGACGCACAGCGGACGCACTCCAGTAAGGCTGCAGAATCTACTTTAATCTTTTAAACTGACACAATTCAGGAGGATTGTAAGCATGTAAAGCTTTTTAAAAATACTTCTTGCCATTGGATTTGATTTCATTTGTTGCACATTAAACGTACTTGTTGGCTGCATTCCCGCTGCACTCCGCATTTCTCCTCGGTCCACCGCGGGTTCCCCGTTTGAGTGGAGGGAGATTACGGGATAGCGGAAACAGTTTTCCCTCACTTCCGGGCTGATCGGAGGTTAGCAGTCTAGCTGTTCGCCTCCTATACTTAAACGCATGCTTGACACGACGCGCAGCAGACGCGCTCCAGTAAGGCTGCATAATCTACTTTAATCTTTGAAACTGACACAATTCAGGAGGATTGTAAGCGTGTAAAGTTTTTTAATAATACTTCTTGCCATTGGATTTGATTTAATTTGTTACACATTATACTTACTTGTAAGCGTGTATAGCTTTTAAAAATACTTCTTGCCATTAGATTTAATTTCATTTATTGCACATTAAACTGGTTGGCCGCATTCCCGCTGCACTCCGCATTTCTCCTCGGTCCACCACGGGTTCTCCGTTTGAGTGGAGGGAGATTGCGGGATAGCGGAAACAGCTATCCCTCACTTCCGGGCTGATTGGAGGTTAGCAGTCTAGCTGCTTGCCTCCTATACTTAAACACATGCTTGACACGACGCGCAGCGGGCGCGCCGCCGGCGAGCCAAAGGCAAGCCCGACTGTGCCCGTCCGCGCCCAGCCATTGCCAAGAGCCAGGACCCCTGCATGTTTTACGCCAGAGTTAGGAACCAGGCAGAAATTTACCTTCACCAAGTAGGAACTCCTCGATATTAGACGAGGTAGTTCAGATAAACGCACTCATCATACAAATATAATGCTTAGAGCTCTCCCGGCTATGGAGGGGCCCTTCGCGTGCTGTTCCTGTCAATTTCAGAGGATGAAGGTGGAACAGAAGCACATAGACTTTACGACACTTGACCTAGACAAGAGTCAGCACAGCCCCCATGTAGATACCCTTCCCCAGACTCCTCCAGGAAACCACACGGACAAATCTGCCCATAGTTGGAACTGCTTACTAAGTAATATCAGATCCCTGCCTAAGCACGCAGTCGAAATCTGGGATCTATTTACCTCCAAGAACCCCGATATCGGATTCTTGACCAAAACCTGGATTAAACCCAGCTCCATCCCTGCCATAGCAGCGGCACTCCTGGTGGGCTACCGCATTCAAAGGCTGGATAGACAATCCAAGGTGGGGGGGGGTATAGCCATCATTCATAAAGAATCTATCAAAGTTTCCATACTTGATGATAAAATCGAAATCTTAGTCTTTAGAATTGACTTGCTTCCCCAACACAGCTGGCAAGGTGCCCTTGTATACCAGCCCCCAGGACCCCTCTTAGATTTCTCGCTTAAGCTAATGGAATTAATCTCCTCCCATGTCATTTCAACCAAACATTTCTTGCTCTTGGGAGACTTTAACGTTCACAGTGAGAACACTGCTAATCAGGATGCCTCTATGCTCCTGGCAGACTTAGCCGCTCTAGAGTTAGTTAAGATCAACAACGACCCACTCACTAAGCTGGACATACTTTAGATCTCATTTTTACTAACTTTTTTGTGAGGCTCCCTGTCCGCTCACATGGACTGACCACTCATTAATAGATTTTAAAATTAGGGTTCCCATGGTACATGACGTTTCCCCTATGACCCCCCTTAGCTCTCGCAGACAGTGGCATAAAATCACTCCGGACCACTTCCAGGATAGAATTCCAGCACTCTGGAACCTTGAATAAGGTAATGTGGAGGAATGCCTTGCTCGCTATAACTCCACAGTTAAAACTGTCATTGATCACCTGGCCCGTCTGAAACAGTGCCCCAGTTCGGCTAGGCGCCCCCAGCAGCGTGGTTCTCCTCCAACCTTCGGACGGAAAAGCGTCTTTGTAAAAAACTGGAACGGTGCTGGCGCCTTTCCCATGATGCACAGGACAAAGAGAGATATAAGATCGCTCTGGCTCAATACCACAAAAATATAAAAACCGCACGCAGAGCCCATATTGCGCTGCAACTTAATCAAGCAGGGAATGCCCCCAAAGTTCTCTACCAAATCCTTAAATCCTTCACTAACCCGAAGGCATGTAACAACGAAGCAGCTCCTCTCAAGCACTCTGTGATAAAATAGCAACACATTTTACACAGAAAATTGAGCTGATCTACGACAAAATCACCTCCGTCAGGAACTCCCAGCAGGATTCCAAACCATGCTACTCTCCTGCCCCGCCTAATGTGCAGACGTTGGATAATTTCCCCACGCTCACTGCTGGTGACGTAGAGTCATTACTGAATACAGTCAAATCTGGCTCCCCTTTGGATATTATTCTGGCAAAGACCACCTCATTGCTCTACAAACAGCTATCCCCCCCAATTTGCTGGATCCTCAATCTCTCGATGAGAGAGGGCCAACTTCCCTCCTAATGGAAGGGGGCACAAATAATTCCCATCCGTAAGATATCAAGGCCCCCATGGAGGACCCATCCAACTATCGCCCAATTTCTCGATTACCTCTCCTGAGCAAGATATTGGAAAAACATATCAATAAACATCTGTCTGACTATGTCGAAGCCACAAGCTGCCTTGATCCATCTCAGTCTGGATTTAGGCCCAGGCACAGCACCGAATCAGCGTTGATTGCTGTCACCGACAATATTAGACAGTCCCTGGACAACGAACAAGCAGTACTACTTGTACTGCTTGATTTGTCGGCCACCTTCGACACGGTTTCTCATCAGATTCTGCTCAAGAGACTTAAAGAAATTGGAATCCAAGGGCAAACCTTTCAATGGATGTCGAGTTTTCCCTCCCATTGAACTCAGACTATCAACTTAGGCCCTTTGCGCTCAAAGACCATGGTACTGACTAAGGGAGTACCCGAGGAATCCTGTCTCAGTCCCACTTTATTCAACATTTATGTTGCTCCCTTAGCAGGATTACTTAGGAAATTGGGTTTTGTACCAATCTCATACGCTGAAGACACTCAGCTCCTACTTTCCTTTGATAAACACACTCCCAACGCCCAGTCTACCTTCTCGGATGGCATGATGGCAATTGCTACCTGGATGAGGAACAATTTCCTCCAACTTAATGAAGGAAAACTGAGATCATGCTGTTTGGAGATGCCCCTATGCTGTGGTCCCCAAGCTGGCGGCTAGAGGAGTTAGGCGACGTCCCAGCTCCCAAGACCGTGGTCAAAAACCTGGGCAATTGCCTGGACCAGAAACTGACAATGAAGGAGCACGCTGCAACCACCTCAGGCTCCTGCTTCCACGTGCTCAGCCTCCTACGGAGGGTATTTCCCTTCCTCCCTCTGACCACTCAGAAAACTCTCATTCAGGCATTAGTGCTGAGCTGCCTGGACTACTGCAATTCCCTTCCGATCTCAGCTAATGAATCATCACCGAGCAGACTGCAAGTAGTCTAAAACACAACGGCCCACCAGGTTTTGAATGCCCCCACCGAACTGCCTCTCTCCCTCTCCTACAACAACTGCATTGGCTTCCAATGCGTAAGCGGGTCAGATTCAAGATTTGCTGCATTGTGCATAAAATCTTGAATGGCAAAGGCCCAAGCTACCTTGCAGATAAACTCATTAAATACCTGCCATCCAGGTCCCTACGCTCAGGGACTAAGTCCCTACTCCTTGTTCCACATTGCAAAAAATCACGTCTGGGTGGTAAAGCTTTCTTCCACCATGCCCCCTACTACTGGAACCAACTCCCCATCCATGTTCGGCAATGCCCGGATCATCTACAGTTCAGAAAGCTTCTTAAAACTGTACTGTTCTAACCTTGTCTCCCCTCTCAAGCGTGCTGCAGCACTCCCATAGCGCGGAGATACCCATTGGGGAGTGATTCGGGCGCTTTATAAACTAATAATTATCAAATATCTCCCCCTTTTTTACCTTTATTTTTGCTTTTTGTTAGCTTTTGACTGTCACTGTGCATCTTTGTTAACTTTTTGTCCCCAAATGTCTAGCTTCCTTTTTCCTTTAGTTATCCTCCTTTTACCTAGCTATGGCAGAGACAGGCAGCATCGCCATGCCATTTCAGAATCCCTGTGGGTGATGTTGGTGCGAGGGAGTAACACCAAATTTATGATGTATGTTGTATGATGTGTGTAATGTATAATGTTAGGGTTTCTGTATCCACTTTGTAAGTGGGGGTGCTTGCGGTCTACTCCATATAAATGGGGCATGCCAGCTAGATATAGTATAGGGCTGGAGGATTGGGAGGGGAGTGGAATGGACGTCTAATGAATTATACCACCTGGATTCTGTTCCATAGTGAGCCAAGTATGCTTAGCGTGATGTACAGGATGATGTCAGGATTAGAAAGAGGAGGAGGATAGTTTGATATTAAGGGTTTTGGCATTCCTCCATGCCTCTTCTTGTCTTGTCTCGATCTCTGTGAGTTGCAGTACATTAAGGGAGGCTGACTTTGCCCATAGCTTTCTGAGTAACAAAATAGCAAAAATGTATGAAGCGAATGGAGGAGCAATATAATTTGCAGGAAATAATGTGTAGGACAGGAAACTATTTCTTGGATGGAGGTTGAAGGAAGGAATATGATTGGTTAATCAGGCCGTATGTTTGTTTGCCTGTAAAATGCCCTTTGTTTGAGAGTACTACTTATCTTTCTTCCGCTCGGGATAATCAAAGAGAACTGAAGGGTTCTTGGGGCACACCATGACTCAGTGGCTCAGTTGCCATCACAGCCTCCCACCAGCCATTACTGTTAAGTCATGTTTATTATTTCTTGCTTTTAATAATTCTGACCTAGTATGCAATATCGCCATCTGTATTTTCCATGTTCCACACCTTTCACTTATGTACTTTAATGTCCATTGTCCTGCATAATCATTTGTGTTTTCTTTTATATTCCTTCTAGTTCCGCAGCTGACTTCCTCGTGTCTGTAGCTTTCTTTCCTACTTTTTTGTTACAGTCGCTGAAACCTTTCCATCATCCCTCTTTTATACATCTCTTTTCCATTCTTTTCCCTTCCTGTATCATTATTTTTCTGATTCTTGTTTAGCCAGTTCCTTTCATTATTAAAACTCTGTTTTATCGTGTTCTATAATTTGAATTGTTGACCACTTGAATTTCACATTTGCTAGGTACCATTTTTTTACTTTTATAGGTTCTGTGGCTGGCACTGATATTCTACATAATTGTCTTACATGCTTGTCTACCTAGAACCTTAAGTACTTCATGCTATGGATGACGGAATGGAACCATGCAAATGTGGGGCTACTACATTTGTTAAAGTATTCCGTATTTGCTTCCAGGTCTGGATATCAATCCTTTTTAAATAATACACCCTCCTATATATCTGTCTCAGACACTCTTCCAGTGAAAGTCATTAGAAGAAAGAAAGGTGATTTGCTCATTACTCACTCATGTCCACCACCTCACCTCTCCATTCTTTTCCAGGGAGACCACAATTCCATCTCAACATGTGTCACATTTCTCTCACAATTTCTGCCTAAGTGTCTTCTTCTTATGGCTTCCATTACACTGTTCCATCTTCTGTCTCCCTTAATCATCTTACTAAGCTTACTACATATTAGAAAGCCCAACCTGTCCATAGCCAAACCTAAACCTTGCCAAGCCCTGACATTTTATTAGACCTTACCTTATCCAATACTCACCAGTTCCATAGCCCAGGAATACAATATTTGTTGTACATTTTATGAATATCAGGTTTCTAGATCCCTTAGGTTAGTTTCACTAAACACACTTACAGGTCATCTGGAGAAATGAAAGTGATGTGTGGGTTAGGTACATCTATAAGAAAAGTTCCTTCCTCAAGAACAACATTCTTGTCGACCACTTTCTAAAATATGAAATTCTGTGGTTCTGGTGAAGAATCAAAATCTGTATGCTTTTAACTTGTTAGAAGCAATGCCTCCCAGGTCTACCCACGTTCTACATTTCTGCATAGCACTCTGAAAACAAAATAGAAAATTATACATGCACTACACATACCTAAATTAAAAACAAAATACATCATGACCTTCTTAAATGAAGGGTTTCCACTTGGATTTTCCCACCTATATCACATGCTTCCTTAAGTGTGTCCAAAACAAAGCAGTAACCTGCCTCACCAAAACTTCAAAAGAAGAACCAGTGAAGCACACTTCAGTAGCCAAAATAATTAAATTCAAAACATTGTATATAAGTCCATAACCTTCAAGTGTATTTCTTACTTCTTGATATTTATTACTTTATTACCCAAACCAAGATCATACATGACAGTTTACTCAAGTCCCGTACAAGGCCCCTATACAAATTTAGACCAGCAAAATTTGCAATCTCTTTCCCCAAGATTTGAACCTCTGAATCTTGAAAGTCACTTTGGTTTGATCAATAGAGAATCTCATAGGCTTTCACAAAGCCTTCAGGATCATATTTCATGCCCTGAAATCCTCTTCCAAACAAATCAACTACTTTACTGGTTGTGCATCTTTGATATGGCATCCTGCAAGCAACCAATGGCATACGTAAGCTGTAAGTACATAGGGCCACATGTATCAAGCAATTTTGCCTTCGCAAACAGGCCAGTTCGCAGAATCGGCCTGTTTGAGAATGCACATTTTTTTTCCGCATGTATCAAACCCAATTGTGTGATGTGATAACCTGTTACCTAATCGCAAAATGGGTTTGCGATTCGGTATTTGGAAGGGGCGTGTTTAGGGCATCCCTTCCAAATACCGAATAGTAACGGTATGTATGAATGTTTTGTGACCATGAATGCGGTTGCAAAACATTCGCATTTTACCACCAACTTCAAGTTGGTGGTAACCCATTTGCAAACGGGTAGGGGTCCCCAAGGGACCCCTTCCCTTTGCGAAAGTATACAACAACTTTTTTTCAGAGCAGGCAGTGCTCCCACAGACCACTGCCTGCTCTTAAAAAATGAATGAAAAACGTTTCTTTTTTTTTCTTTTTGGAAAGCAACCGGTTTTTCTTTAAGAAAAACGGTCTGTTTTACAAAAAATAGATTGCTTTATTAAAAAGTAATCACAGACATGGTGGTCTGCTGATCTCTGCAAGCCACCATCCCCGTGATTTTTGTGATTCCTAATGGGTCGCAAATTGCAACCTGTCTCATTAATATTCTTGAGGTGGGTCATTTGTGACCCACTGGGAATCGCAGAAAGTGTTCAACACACTTTCATACATGCCGTTTTGTGATTTTCTAATTGCGAATCGCAAGGATTCGCAATTAGGGAATTGCAAAACGGTTTCTTAATACATCTAGCCCATATTCTTTATTTATAGCTCATAACCATGACGAAAAATGGCCATCATGGGAAGGATAGCATTTAACAATAGGAAGGAATCAGAAGCTCTCTGACAAACTTTAAACAGCTATTTTGACCTTCATGACAGCTAAAATCAAGCCTACATAACGCGAAAATGTATAAGGAGGTGCACATGGAAATTCGACATGTGACATTTGTAAATTATGTGAGTATGAAATCGTCAACTAAATGAATCCTCTCCAAACCTCACTGAATTATTAACGAAATAATTCTACTATATTTTCCTGCATTGAATATTGTGAATGTTATCTCACTAAAACAACAGTTAAATAGCTTTACTCACTCCTTAACCCAAGTTAAACAATTAATTAAACAAAATAACAAAAAAAACTGCGGGTTGTCCTTTGTATATGAGCTTCTTTTGACTTGAATACAATATAATTGCAAAAAAGTCCAAAACGTTTAATAGGTCTCTGTGTTGCCACTTCAAAGAGATAACAAATGTTCGTGTCCATTATTCAAGTAAACATCAACATCAGCTACTGGCATTACTGAAGAGAACATATTGGAAACGTTTGTTCTCTACCAGCAAGCAGTAATATACATCAACATAGATGTTTTTAGTGAACTGGTGCTGTAAGTATAGATTTAGAAAATAGTCAGAGGAAAACAAGGTCATCCGTAATGCATATGCTAGAGTAACCACATTTACAGTAACTGTAAGAGATACCAGCGTCTCTTCCACTTAAAGAAAGGGCTGTTTCAAGAGTGACACATTCATTTTTAAACACAACTTTCAGATGACATGTTTATGATATATACGTGTGTAATAGGAGCTCTATTTTGATTTATATTTTTCACATCATTAAGCAATAATCTTTGATAATACATTATGACATTTTTGGAGAAGCAATCAAAGGAAGAGAGCGGATAGTAATGGAAAATGAATATTTAATGTAGAGTTATTGATTCTTTTTACTGTAGAATGCTATCACCGGCACTCTGAAACCGCATGCATCTCAAATGGCGTGCACACTGAAGAGTTTCCTACCAGGGATGGGTTCAGACTGCCATAATGAACAACCCCAGAGGGATCAATTTGAAGTGGTGAAAAAATATGGATAGAACATGAAATTGGATTGTTGCAATCAACAATATTTAATAGTTCATTGCAGGAGAAAAGGAATGTGATTCAGACGCATAGATTTTAATTTTTTTTGGTTTAAGGTGCACATTTTTTTCAGTCTACAAGTCGATTCAGATTACAAACCAGTTTGGAACATGTAATGGTGGAACAGATAAACTTTGACTTGGTGAATTCCTGTCTGGAAAATAGTCATATACTGAAGCAAAAAAGGAAGATGCCCATTTATGTTATTGTTGGACTTGGCCCTTTTTGGCTAAAGTTCCCTAAACGTTTTGCCTTCCCCCTAGACCTTTTTTCTGACATGGTGTTGCCAACTTAGATGCTTTGGGCACTTTGCCACTGCTGATCAGTCTCAAAGTGCAAGTGCTCCCTGAGTAAAGTGTGATGGTAATTGGTTGTCCATAATTGGCATGTTTGTCTTACTAGTAAAGTCCCTAGTAAAGTGCACTATGTGTGCCAGGGCTAGTAATACAAAGGCTACTCGTGGGCCTGCAGCACTAATTGTGCCACCCACATAAGTAGCCCCCAAAGAGAGAACTCAGGCCTGCCACTGCAGTGCCTGCGCGCAGTTTGCTAACTGCCATGTTGTCCTGACAAGGGCACCCACTTGCCAGGCCTTACCCTTCCCTTTCCATGCACATCAGACACCCCTATAGTAGGCCCAAGGTACCCCCCTGGGCAGGGTGCAGTGTCTGTGAAAGGTAGGACATGTACTGAGGTGTGTACCATGTCCTAACAGTGAAATACTCTCCATTTCGTTTCTCACTGTTGCAAGGCCATCTTGCCCATAGGACAGAATGGGGGAGGCTGTGTAATATGTTTCCAGCCTATCTTCCCATAGGTTTAAGATTGAGAGGTGAAGTTTAGTGTGCCTGAGCTCACAATTTAATAACACATCTTTTTGTGAAGGTGGTTTTTGAATTCTGTGTTTAGAAACCACACTTTTAGAAGTGGCTGGTTTTCTTGTTCTAACAATTCTGTGTGTCTCTGCCTGGTTGTGGATTGACTGTCTGGATTTGAATGTGATAGGATTTGGGAAATGTCTTGACCCAGGGGAGGAGTAGGTGAGACAGCCACGGTTGACCTGCATCTGAAGTGTAGGGGGGAGGAGTAACCCCTGGAGGTGAAGAGGCCTGGGCTGCTGCCATAAAACAAAGGCTCCATCTCCTGCTGAGTGATTGCAGATCCAGAACCCCACTATCAAAGGGAGAAGGTGTCACTGGCAGGGAGACACCCAGAACTGAATTGGACAGGGGTCAGTGCCCCCTGAACACAAAGACTTCAAAGACATTTAGGGGTATAACTATGAGAGCTAAAACCCCTGGACTTTAGACTAAAATCCCGATTGTAAAAGGATTGAACCTACTTGGTGCTCAAGAGGAACCTCTGCCAAAGAAGAACAGCTGAAGAGACTGAAGAGAAGGACTGACCCTTGCTGTGTGTTCTGGGGCTGGCCTGCAGTTTGCTGGTTTGACTAAGGAGAGGACAAGGGACTTTGCTGTGTGCTGTGTCCCCCTGCTTGTGAGGACTTTGCTGTGTGCTGTGTCCTGAAGTAGCGTGTCTCCAAGGGCCCGAGGAGAGCTAGCTCCCTGTTGTGGAAACTCAGGAACATAAGTTTCCAAGTGTGTCTCAGCGACGCTGTGTGCGTGTGCTTTTTGCAGCCTGAGACCTTCGTAAGAACTGCCCCGTGATCGTGTGCACCCGGAGTCCAAGTGAGTCTCAACAACGCTGTGTGTGTGTGCTTCGTGCAGCCTGAGACCTTCGTGAGGATTGTCCTGTGACCGTGTGCACCCGGAGCTCAAGTGAGTCTCAGCGACACTGTGTGCGTGTGCCCTGTTGCAGCCTGAGACCTTCGTGAGAAATTGCCCCGTGACTGTGTGTCCCGGAGCAGTCTTGTTCTCTGCTTTGATCAACAGCGTGGCCAGAACTGCTGTGATCGTCATTGCCATCGGCCATGACCGGCATCCCCAGAGGAGCTGTGGGAATTCACCGCCACTGGCCCGAGCCTGCCTTTGCCAAGGAGAGACCTCGAACCATCACCGTCAGGGGGGTCCGAGTTCCACTGCCCAAGATCAATGAAATCGCACCGGAGGCCCAAGCCGCGAGGAGAGGAGAGGAGAGTGACATCGCACCCCCCAGGTAACGCTCAGTGAGCGTGCGTGTGTCGCCGCCTGGGGTGGGTTGCGGCCTACGAGAGTAACACTCTTGGCCTTTCCCATCTTTGCAGCGCTAGCCCCCGCTCAAGCCCATATCGCGGCCCGTATTTGCCGAGGAGTGGCAGTACCGGGGCCGGAGTGTGGAGCTGCGCTTTGTTTTCCATCATAACAGTGTTGGGGCATATTTTGGCAGTAGCTGACCGCGAGTCAGTAAGAGTGGCATAGAGACCGTCCAGAGAACCGCGATCGGTGCCGAAGTACATTATTTTTGCATTACGAACTGGCTGACTGTTGCATTACGAATTGCATTATTTTTGCATTACGAACTGCCTGATCGTTGCATTATTTTTGCATTATTTTTGCATTACGAACTGCCTGATTGTTGCATTACATTTTGCATTATTTTTGAATTACGAACTGCCTGATTGTTGCATTACGAAGTGCATTATTTTTACATTACAAAGTGCTTAATTCTTGCATTACAAACTGCATAGCCTTGCATTTGGACTGCATTGGATCATCGAGAATTGCTCATTAATACTGCAAGAACCTACCAGTGCGTGCTGGCCTAATAACCGGCAAGGTGAAATATTACAAATACGCATATGTTGGATTTTTATCGTGTGGTCTCATCGTATATCTTTTTTTATAAACATATAATTGTTTTTTATGAAACTCGTGTGAAGTCCATTTGTGGTGTTATCACTGTGTTACTGAGAGCGTGGTTGCAAATACTTTACACATTTGCCTGGAGATAAGCCTGGCTGCTCGTGCCAAGCTCCCAGGGGGTGAGCTGGGGTTATCTAAAGGTGTGTGCCTCCTTACCCTGACTAGAAGCAAGGGTCCCTATTTGGACTGAGGTACATACCTCAGCCAACTAGAGACCCCGGTTCTAACAGTTATACACACAAAATTATGTTTAGGCATATTGGCATGAGAGAAATAAACAAAGGTGCTAAATACAGATATTTTGTCTCAACACATAAACAAAGGAAAAGCAACAAGCATTGCCAGAGGTAAGAAGATTTTTTATTTTTTTTATAGTGGCCTATCACTTAGGAGTACAGAATGGGAGCAAGCCACTAAGGCATTTATGGGTATGTGTTGTAGTACTCGTATAATCCTACTTTATGTACTTATTGATGCAATTCAGAAAGATAAGTGTGGAGATCTCCCCATGCTCCAATCCTATCTCTCAAGGGTGTAGTTCTAGGCTGCAAGAATGCAGTACTACGCAGATGCAGATCAACATTTTAAGTGCAAATGCGGGAAAAGCAAAGCCAAGTATTTGGAAAATGGAGAATTTCTACTACAAATTTGATGAAGACTGTGTCCACCCGCCACCGCAACGGAGCACAGGACCGACTGCCGAAGTAGCGGCGGTCCCGCCAGGCCCATTAGGATGCGACAGCCACCCTTGAGGCCGCATCCTGCATATTTAACATTGTGGCGGGCGGTGCTGTTAGCAGCACCCGCCACAATGTCAAAAAGGCATGTTGTGCATTGGCATGCACAATGTGACAGGCACCGCGCGGTGCCTGCCACCTTGTGCATGCCAATGAAGGGGGGTACCATGGGTACCCCCCACGTGCCCCCCACCACCCCCAACACCCGGGGGCCTGCAACGGGCCCCCCAAGTCAAAGACCGCATGCCTTTCCATGGCGGAGTCTCCGCCATGGAAAGGCATTCTAACGCACCCATCATAATATGGATGGCGGTGCCTGCAGGGCACTGCCACCATATTATGGGCCTTTTCCACCCGACAGGCAATCGTGACGATTGCCTGCGGGCGGTAAAGTGGCGGACGGTCTTTCCGTCCACCGAGCTACTCCCCACCATGCTAATGTGGCGGGGGGTAAAAGGCCGTCCGGCGCTGAGTTTTGGCGGGCGGATCGCCACCGCCGGTCAGGCGGTGGCGATCCGCCCGGCATGATAATAGGCCCCTTTGTTATTTGGCTCTCGGATCCCACCATAAGCCACATTTGGCCTCATAAAAGTAGAAATTATGTGCTTTTCATGGTATCCTTGTCAAGGGTGGGCGGAACTCATGGAATTTCACTCCGTGGAATTCTGCAGAGTTACATAAAAGCACAGCTAGATTCCGTAGAATTCAGCGAATGGGCAGAAAATGCATGTTGCGCTGTGATTTAGCACCAATAGCGTATTCCACACTGAAAAATCAGAGTGAATGGCAGCGCATGGTGGACAAGTGCACAACCATTTTATTTTTTTGTCAAAGTATATCAAACTCTTCACAAGAAAGGAGAAAACAAACGACCCATATCCCTGCCAAATGTAAAAGTGCAAACAGAGTTAAGGAAAATAGAATGAAAAATATATCAAAAGAATATTCACAAAGACCAGACATGCGCTGTCCGAGTAGCCTGATATGGATGATTGTGATTGCTGTTGGATGTCTACTGACAAAGACAACAATTACAGACGTTTATTGCTTGACGTTCACAAAGCTTTTGATATGAACTCTCATTAAGTTCCCTTCTATGTTCTAAAAAGAAGTGGGTTTTCCTAAGCTCTTTATACAAAATGATGAAGCAGATAAACTGCTGAATCCTTACTTGACACATAAAACCGATCTTGACACCCTAAGTTGCACGACATGTGTGTATTTTACATTGAGGATTCATGAAAAAGAGAGCATAAAGAAACTTAGTAACTGCATCGTAAAAGCATGCAAAAGAGTGTAGACTAGATGAAAATGCTCGAATAACATAGGTTTGTGTTTACTAAGTTTCTATGGTGTATTCTTTCCACGTGAAATACAATTGTGAAAGTGATGACTCAAAAGTTATAGAAGTTCCATTAATCCATTCTCATTTGAATAATTGTGTATGTAAAGAATTAACAGAACTAAATGCTACTTAGATAACCTTATGAACGTATTGAAGAGTTTGGTTTTAATACTATCACCGCTCATTTTAAAATGTGCACCACCCCAAGATAAAGAAATGGTGTTGCACATTATGCTAATTCCAATTTCACTGAAACGTTCAGAGAATGATCTTTATGTGTGTACTAATGAGAATTACTAGAAACGGTTTAGTTACCTTACATTTTGAAATTATTTTATATGTTGGTACTTATGAAATGTAGTAATGTGCCATAGTTACATGTGCAAATTACAATGAATTTAAAATGCTTTACAAATAACATAAATTGAAGAAAGAATGTAATGGTTTAGAAACCTTAGAATGAAATATGTATTTCCATTAATTTTTAACGTGAATTTTCCCCAAAAAATCAATTTGGGCCTGCATTTTCTTTCCTTTGCTCAACTCTAATCTCATGAGAAGCTCCCACATTTACAACGTTGGATGAAACTAAGTTTCATAAAAAGAGTTCTCATGCACATACCAGGATTATTTGCAACTATTTCATTACTTTGGGAAACTCTGCCATGAGAAGCTGTCCTTTTGAACTCACTCATGTGCCTTTGCTAAAAGACAATTGTTCTCATTCTTATTCTTTGAATTGTTTGATAGCTTATACCTAATGTTCACCACCTTTTTCCGATAAAATGTGTCTTCGTTACGCTGCATAAAAATCACCCTATATAAACTGATCAATGGACTGAGTGGTCTGACCAGATGAGGTGACACAGAGGGTGTCACCCCAGGACTTGGCAAGTTATATCACATGTTGGATTGATGATAAGGATGCCATTGTTTGCCTTTTTGCCATTCCATGCAAGTCTATACTATGCCATTCCGACACATTGCCACCTTTCCATTGAGGATTGCTTCCTTGCGGACTGAGAGACATCGCTCGTTTCTTGCGGACTCTACTGGCTTTCCTTGGTGTTGGACTTGGCCCTTTTTGCAGGGTCATCCCTGAACTTTTTGCCGTCCTCCTAGCCTTTTTTCTGACATGGAGTTGGTGGTTCTAGGACTCTGGGCACTTTAGCACTGCTGTCCAGTGTAAAGTGAGTGTGCTCTCTGTGGTAAACTTGGTAAGATTGGTCTACACCTGTTTGGCATATTTAATTTACCTGTCAGTCCCTTGTAAAGTGGTATCTCATATACCGGGGGCTGGTAAATTAAATGCTACTGGTGGGCTTGCAGCACTGATTGTGCCACCCACCAAAGTAGCCTTTCAAACCTGTCTCAGGCCTCTGCCATCTTAAGGGCCTGTGCGCGCAGTGTTACTGCCGCTGTGACGTGGCACCTAAAGTGTGTGCCATGTCTGTGACCCCCCTTTCACTGCATGTCAGTCACCCCTAAGGTAGGCCCTAGCTGGCCCTATGGGCAGGGTGCATTGTAGGTAAAAGGTAGGACATGTACCTTAAGTGTGTGACATGTCCTGGTAGTGACAAGCAGACATTTTGGTTTCTCACTGCTGTGAGGCTGCCCTCCCATAGTAATGCATTGGGGATTCCCTGATCAGTGTTTCAGTAGTAATTCCTGATATGAGAGGAGCAGCGTGGTCAAGTTTGGTATGTTTGGAATAGTAATAATAAATGCTATGCAATGGTGTGCGCCGATTTATTATTACTATTTTAGAAATGCCACTTTTAGAAGTGGGCATTTCTGTGTGCTATGTGTCTGCCTGCCTGATGTGGATTGCATGTCTGGCTTTGGAGTGGCAGGGGCTGGTGTGTTGTGTGTGGCTCCAGGAGGGGCAGGGTGAGTCAGCGCTAGGTTGAATAGGGCATCTGCATTTGGAGTGGTGGGTGGAGTAGTCCCCTGACCCTGAATAGGTCTGTGCCTGCCTAGGTGAATGCTGGCTCCGCACCCCTGTGGTGTGTCTGATGATGAGCCCCCACCTGACAAAGGGGAAGAGGCGCCTTGTCAACAAAGTGCTCCAAAACCCCCCATAACCAGTTTAGGCTGGTTCCCCCAAACCCTGTGCCAGGGCAGACAAAGCAAATGTTGGTATAAATATTGGGGATGTGACCCCATGAAGATGGTGTGCTTTTGGGCTTCCCTGCAACCTGTTGCTGCTGGGCCCCAGGAGGAACCGCCACGAGGGACTGCCTCCCTGCTGGAGGGCCCTGTGTGCTGGCCTGCCTGGGCCCAGCTGTGCCCCTGGAACCTTGAGAACTCTAGCGCCTTGTGAGCGCTTTACTTTTGTTCTGAAGAGGAGCCCTGGTGCCTTGCAGTGCGCAGCTGCAGTGTCTGCAAGGGGAATCCCGGCGTGGGGACTCCCTCGTGTTGCTGGGATCAGAGCGGGAGCCCACCCCGCTTTCATGCCTATTTAAAACGCGGCTGCCCACCCCGCTGGTTCATGCTCCTTAAAAAGCGGGTGCCCACCCCGCTGGTTCGTGCTCCGTAATAGCAGGAGCCCTCCCCACTTTTGGGTGTTATTTATGGGCGGGTGCCCACCCCGCACTGAATTCACGCCACAGGAATCACCGCCACGTCCCGAAACGAAAGAGCCGCTGCAAGCAGCAAAACTGGAAGTCAGGCGTCTGTTGACTGACCAAGGGCAGGACCGTCAAAGGAGTCAATCCCAGCCCGGCGCCAGGAAGAGGAGCGGGACGCAGGAAACGGCTGCCAGCATCGAGGCGGAGCTCCCGTGTGAGTGACGGGAGCCCCGCGCGCAGCCCAGACCGTCCAGAGCCTTGCGGGCTCCACAGAGAAGTCCTGTGTCCCAGGAGAGGGACCGGACGAAACAAGAAGGAAGCCGAGCTTTCCCCGCATTGGACCAGCCGGGGCACATTGCCTGTACCTGAGGACCTGCCCAGAGACCGGACATAGCCCCCAGAGAACCCAGGTGAGAGGGTCTCCCCGAGGCACATTGTCGGTGCCTGTTTCCCTGAGCTGTCCCGCAGGAGAGTGGGCCGCTCCAATGTGGGGGGCCATTTAGTATTTAGGAGTCCCGGAGTGGGGCTTCGAGGGCACCGTGGTGCCCAGGCTAATTTTTCCCACAGCTGCCCCGCCAGACAGTGGGTAGCTGCAACTTTTGGGGCCATTTCATTTTTAGAAGTCCCGGAGTGGGACTTGGGGGCTCTCAGGGCACAGTGAGTGCCAGTGCTTATCCCAGCTGTGCCGCGAGAGCGAGGGCAGCTGCAGGGTTTAGGGGCATTTTGTTGTCGATAAGGAGGGGGTGAGACGCTCCCCTGTGGCCCAGCCCATTGCGCAGCATCTTTGCTGCATTGGCAGCTAGGGGGCCATTTGAGAGGCCCCAATTCAAGCCCTGACATTTATGGACAGAGGGCATTTGGAGCCCCAGTGAAAGGCCAGTGGGCCTGGGGTCAGATGTAGGTTGGTAGGGCGCAAGGCCCTATATGTGATTTATGTGATGCCTATGACATAAGGTGTTTATGCTGCTGATTACGCCTGATCTAATGTGATTTATGCATCATGTGTTTATGTTGCTAAGGTGATATAATGCTGAGTACAGTATTTTGCCAGTAGTTACTGGTTGTGATATTTTTACTACTTGTGCTTGTGATGGTTCTGACAGTGGCCCGATTGGCCCTTTCATGTATATAATCCCCTGTAAATACTGCCTAGTGCCAGTTGGCACAGTGTACATTGGGTGATTATGATTCTAATGTGTTTTGGATAATACAAAGTCTATTTGTATATAACCTTGTGTGGAGTTTCTTTTGTGGTGTGCCTAGTGTGTTGCTGCTGTGTGTGTGTGTTGCGTAAATGCTTTACACATTGCCTCTGGGATAAGCCTGACTGCTCGTGCCAAGCTACCAAGGGGGTAGGCAGGGGTTATCTTCAGTGTGTAACTCCCTTGCCCTGACTGGAGTGGTGGTTTCTGCCTGGCTTAGGCGCAAGCCTTAGACAACCAGAAATCTCATTTCTAACATTGGTTGTCAGCGGTGAGGATAGGACTTGCGTTTGCGCAGTACCACAGCGTCAACTGGTTGCACTTTAAACTCTGCATTTAGATAATCACAGGTTTGGGGATTTTTTTTCCTGATTTTGTTTTTCTCCTGAAAGTGTCATTTTTGAAGTGTGTACTCCTGTTGCAGCTCTTGCACCTAGGTCTCTCGTGTTGCACTTGTGTCTTAGTGCCTTTCCAAAATGGAATCTACCTTTCGGTTTCATGATCTGTTCAAATACAGTATGGGGGAGTTAGAAGATTTCTGTGAGGAGAGAGACATAGCAGTGAGTGGGTCAGACAACCACCACAGTCATCAGAAAGTTCTGCTCCAATGGCAAGAGGAGGAATGGAAACGCGAGTACTTTGAGGGGGAGGGTTCCCGGGCCACACACCAAGAGTGTGGTGGGTCTGAGGGTGGCCCTGAGGAGTCTGCACAGGAGGAAGAAAATGACAGGGCAGGGACGCCAGTAGGTAGTGAGGACCCCATAGATAGGGAGTCCCTTGCTGGGTCCAGTGCCGGGGGCAGTGCCCCATCCCTTTCCCTGTCCCCAGAGGAGTGGGTGGATAGGGGGGAAGAAAGGGAGCATCAGCTGGCTTTGGACATGCTCCAGTCAGAGTATGCCAAGGAGATAGCGCGGCTGGGTTTGGAGGAGAAAAAGGCCTTGTTGGCACAGGAGTTGAGTCTCAAGGCTTTGGGCCTTGAAGAGAAAAAGCTAGAGACTGAGAGGGTCTTAACTCAGGAGAGGATGGCGGAGGCAGAGAAGGCCTTCACCAGAGAGAAGCTAGCTCTGGAGGGTAGGTTATCCCCTGAGTGCAGCTTTAGTTGTCTGGATTCACCAGTGAGGGTGGGGTCCAGTGGTGGCAGCAATATAGAGTCCAGTGCAGGAAGTCCCACTCCCAGAGCCCAGAAGATGGTACCTAGTTCCCAGGAAGAGGGTGTCACACCTGAAGGGTATAGGTTGAGGTTCAGGGGCAGTAGGAAACTGTCTCACCAGTCTTGGGGGGAGTTTGTGGATGAATGTTGTGATGCACTGAAAGGTTGGGTGATGGGTAGCACGGCAAATGATTTTGAAGGGCTGTTCAATCTGGTTGTCAGAGAGCACATGTTCAGTAATTGTTTTCCGGGGTTACGCCAACACCTGTTGGAGTGTGAGTTCTCTGATCCCAGGGAGCTTGCACGGGAGGCAGACCTCTGGCTGTGTGACGGAGGGTCTGGAGAGGCATTGGGGAGTGATCCTAAAAGGAGTGGCTCAGGTATCTTCCGGTCCTGTGTGGTGGAAGAGGTTCAGAGTAGCCCAGCTAGGTCACGGTGTAGTGGGAGGGGTGTAGGGGCTCACGTCCTGCCTCAGTGGAGAAGGAGTGAGTGTGGGCTGTGTCCCAAGGTGCCTGAAACCCAGTCTCAGGGCCTGGAGGGTTCCCTAAGGGAACACCAGGTCGGGGGCCTAGGCTGTACTAGTAGGCCATTTGAGGGGGATCTCCTAGTGTCAGGAGAACCTGGAGCGTCTGTAAACAGAGCTCCAGTGGTTCTGGTGTCTGGCAGTGCCTCTCCTAAGTGGAGGGTGCAGAAGTCCAGATTGAGGGGTGAGAGGGGGATGTGTTCCCCAGTGGGAGAACCAGTGGGTCATGGGCCAGCCAGAAGGGCTGAGTCTCCTAGGAGTGACCACGGTGACACCACTTCTGTCCTGGGGGATCTTCGCGCTCTGTCAGATGGACAGGGGCCTGGAGATCTGGCCAAGCAGACTGTCACACGACACATGAGTCATGTGTTACCCTCGGGGGGATACTGTGTGAGTCCCAAGAAGTCCTAGTGTGCCAGGCAAGTGCCCAGCCGCGGGGTTCAGCCCCAAGGTTGGGAGGCCAGGTTCAGGTTCTGCCTGACCTGGAGGGAAGGACATCTGTAAGCAGTGTCCTGACCGGGGGGATACTGTGTGAGTCCCCAGAAGTCCTGGCGTGCCAGGCAAGTGCTCAGTCGCGGGGTTCAGCCCCAAGGTTGGGAGGCCAGGTTCAGGATCTGCCTGACATGGAGGGAAGGACATCTGTAACCAGTGTCCTGACCGGTTTGGCTTCCAGGGGTACCACTCCAGGTGGGAGGGTGCAGAACTCTGGAAGGGGGTGCAGAGGGAGGGATTCCTTGCCTCTGACCCCGGTGCAACCTGAGGGTTTAGACCCTAGGTTGGGAGACCAGTTGCTGGAGAGAGGTCCTGAACTGGTGAGAGAGTTGTGTTCTGAGGGTACCTCTCCAAGGAGGAGAGTGCGGAACCCTAGAAGGAGAGGTAGGGGGAGGAGAGCCTCGCCCGTGACTTCTGGTCAACCTTAGGGTGCGGACCCTAGGTTGGAGGATCAGTGGCAGTTTAGAACTGCAATGATGAGGGGAAGAGTGGAGAATGGTCACTATGTGCCAGGGGTTACTGCCCCCCACTCTGTGAGATGGCAAGGACCAGATACATCTGGATGGCCTAGGGCCTGGTCCTGGCCGAGGACAACTAGGGAGTACCAGTGGGGTAGCTTAGTTGGTCCTGGGAGCTTTGACATAGGGAACCACATGGGTTCAGAATGGCGTAGAACTGGAATGTGCCCCTTCAGTCTCGGGCCCGCGTCCGTGTTCTATCGCCCAAGGCAGGGAAGCCCATCAAGGTGGTGATTAGTCTACCCTGCGTTTTGGCTGGAAGAGGGTTGTGTTGGACTTGGCCCTTTTTGCAGGGTCATCCCTGAACTTTTTGCCTTCCTCCTAGCCCTTTTTCTGACATGGTGTTGGTGGTTCTAGGACTCTGGGCACTTTAGCACTGCTGTCCAGTGTAAAGTGTGTGTGCTCTCTGTGGTAAACATGGTGAGATTGGTCTACACCTGTTTGGCATATTTAATTTACCTGTCAGTCCCCTGTAAAGTGGTATCTCAAATACCCGGGGCTGGTAAATTAAATGCTACTGGTGGGCTTGCAGCGCTGATTGCGCCACCCACCTAAGTAGCCTTTCAAACCTGTCTCAGGCCTCTGCCATTGCAGGGCCTGTGCGCGCAGTGTTACTGCCGCTGTGACGTGGCGCCTAAAGTGTGTGCCATGTCTGTGACCCCCCTTTCACTGCATGTCAGTCACCCCTAAGGTAGGCCCTAGCTATCCCAATGGGCAGGGTGCATTGTAGGTAAAAGGTAGGACATGCACCTTAAGTGTGTGACATGTCCTGGTAGTGACAAAAAGCCATTTTGGTTTCTCACTGCTGTGAGGCTGCCCTCCCATAGGAATGCCTTGGGGATTCCCTGATCAGTGTTTCAGTGGTAATTCCTGATATGAGAGGAGCAGCGTGGTCAAGTTTTGTATGTTTGGAATAGTAATAATAAATGCTACGCAATGGTGTGCGCAGATTTTTTATCACTATTTTAGAAATGCCACTTTTAGAAGTGGGCATTTCTGTGTGCTAAGTGTCTGCCTGCCTGATGTGGATTGCATGTCTGGCTTTGGAGTGGCAGGGGCTGGTTAGTTGTGTGTGGCTCCAGGAGGGGCAGGGTGAGTCAGCGCTAGGCTGAATAGGGCATCTGCATTTGGAGTGGTGGGTGGAGTAGTCCCCTGACCCTGAATAGGTCTGTGCCTGCCTAGGTGAATGGTGGCTCCGCCCCTCTGTGGTGTGTCTGATGACGAGCCCCCACCTGACAAAGGGGAAGAGGAGCCTTGTCAACAAAGTGCTCCAAAACCCCCCATAACCAGTTTAGGCTGGTTCCCCCAAGCCCTGTGCCAAGGCAGACAAAGCAAATGTTGGTATAAATATTGGGGCTGTGACCCCATGAAGATGGTGTGCTTTTGGGATTCCCTGCGACCTGTTTCTGCTGGGCTCCAGGAGGAACCACCACAAGGGACTGCCTCCCTGCTGGAGGGCCCTGTGTGCTGGCTTGCCTGGGCCCAGCTGTGCCCCTGGAACCTTGAGGACTCTAGCACCTTGTGAGCACTTTACTTTTGTTCTGAAGAGGAGCGCTGGTGCCTTGCAGTGCGTGGCTGCAGTGTCTGCAAGGGGAATCCTGGCGTGGGGACTCCCCCGTGTTGCGGGGATCAGAGCCGGAGCCCACCCCACTTTCATGCCTATTTAAAAAGCGGGTGCCCACCCCGCTGGTTCGTGCTCCTTAAAAAGCGGGTTCCCACCCCGCTGGTTCGTGCTCCTTAATAGCTGGAGCCCACCCCGCTTTTGGGTGTTATTTACGGGCGGGTGCCCACCCCGCACTGAATTCATGCCGCAGGAATCACCGCCGCGGCCCAAAACGAAAGAGCTGCTGCAAGCAGCGAAACCAGAAATCAGTGTCTGTTGCCTGACCAGGGGCAGGACCGTCGAAGGAGCCAATACCTGCCCGGCACCAGGAAGAGGAGCGGGATGCAGGAAACATCTGCCAACATCGAGGCGGGCTCCCGTGCGAGTGTTGGGAGCCCCGCGCGCAGCTCAGACCGTCCGGAGCCTCGCAGGCTCCACAGAGAAGTCCTGTGTCCCAGGAGAGGGACCGGGCGAAACAAGAAGGAAGCCAAGCTTTCCCCGCATTGGACCAGCCGCAGCACATTGCCTGTGCCTGAGGACCTGCCCAGAGACTGGACAGAGCCCCCAGAGAACCCAGGTGAGAGGGGCTCCCCGAGGCACATTGTCGGTGCCTGTTTCCCTGAGCGGTCCTGCAGGAGAGTGGGCCGCTCCAACGTGGGGGGCCATTTAGTATTTAGGAGTCCCGGAGTGGGGCTTCGAGGGCACCGTGGTGCCCGGGCTCATTTTCCCCACAGCTGCCCCGCCGGACAGTGGGCAGCTGCAACTCTTGGGGCCATTTCATTTTTAGAAGTTCCTGAGTGGGACTTGGGGGCTCTCAGGGCACAGTGAGTGCCAGTGCTGATCCCAGCTGCGCCGTGAGAGCGCGGGCAGCTGCAACGTTTGGGGGCAAATTGTTGGCGATAAGGAGGGGGTGAGACGCTCCCCTGTGCCCCAGCGCATTGCGCAGCATCTTCACTGCATTGGCTGCTAGGGAGCCATTTGAGAGGCCCCAATTCAAGCCCTGACATTTATGGACAGAGGGCATTTGGAGCCCCAGTGAAAAGCCAGTGGGCCTGGGGTCAGTTGTAGGTTGGTAGGGTGCAAGGCCCTAAATGTGATTTATGTGATGCCTATGACATAAGGCGTTTATGCTGCTGATTGCGCCTGATCTAATGTGATTTATGCATCATGTGTTTATGTTGCTAAAGTGATATAATGCTGAGTACAGTATTTTGCCAGTAGTTACTGGTTGTGATATTTTTACTACTTGTGCCTATGATGGTTCTGACAGTGGCCCGATTGGCCCTGTCATGTATATAATCCCCTGTAAATACTGCCTAGTGCCAGTGGCACAGTGTACATTGGGTGATTATGATTCCAATGTGTTTTGGATAATACAAAGGCTATTTTTATATAACCTTGTGTGGAGTTTCTTTTGTGGTGTGCCTAGTGTGTTGCTGCTGTGTGTGTGTGTTGCGTAAACGCTTTACACATTGCCTCTGGGATAAGCCTGACTGCTCGTGCCAAGCTACCAAGGGGTGAGCAGGGGTTATCTTCAGTGTGTAACTCCCTTGCCCTGACTAGAGTGGTGGTTTCTGCCCTGCTTAGGCGCAATCCCTGGCCAACCAGAAATCCCATTTCTAACACTTGGTCTGACACATACACTGTATGAGATACTCCCGGACACTTCTCCCCCATGGGAGACAAATCCTTTCCTTTTGAAGTTTGGAAATTGATGGCCCGAAAGATATTAATATGATTATGCTGCATTACTACAATAAATGCCTGATATTGATGTATTTACTTTTCTTTACTTACTGATAAAAATCTAGCCATCCTCAAATCCTGTTTCTGTCTTTCTAAGTCTTGTCTCCAATAATTGATTGTGCATACCAATATAGTATTAATGAGGGATGGGAATTTTAATAGAGAGGTCTTTGGTCAGCAGATTGTGATGTTACTATTTTGTGTAGCTCTAACTGAATTATTGGTTTGCATGATCCTAGCCCGACTGAATTTCTTCAGGAGATTTGGTCTAGTAGTAGTAATCTTTTATTTATAAAGCATAGTCCTCAGAGTTATATTTATGAATCTAATCACAAGTTTGTAGGTCAGTTGCCCAATTTCTGGTCCTCATTGGACAACTGAGTAAGATCACCTCTATCCGACCCCTCACTGCTCGGTTAAAAGATTAATCGGAGGACCAGATGAATGCCTCTGAGGAGTAGTGCCAGAAAATATCAAGAAAAAAAAGTATATGGGCGTTTTGCGCTAAAGCAGTATTGTCTGGTAGCGTGTTGGATGGTTTATCCATCTGTAGAAGTTAGAATTTAGGAGGATCCCTACTGAGATCCCTATCGAAACTCCTTGTTTAATGATTGCCAGTAGCAATGCAGGAGTGTGACAAAAATGGTTTGAAGCAGAGTTGTGAGTATCAATAGGGAGGGCCAGCATGCTCCTACATCTACTTTAAGAATCTTGAGGTTATGCTCAACCCTCTTTAAACATTTTAAGAAAAAAACAGCTGAGGATAGTGTCCATTGTATTGTAGCAAGCACGAATAGTTTGCCCACATGTTTGAATACATTGTTGATTAAAAACCATATCTCAAACATTTTTTCTTATTCTTTAAAAATGTGGGGTAGATACAGACCAAGGGTCACATGTACGAAACTTTTGCGACACGCAAAATGGTCGCAAAGGGGTTTGCAAATGCAAAAATAGTGGTTTGCAATGTACAAAAGCGATTCACAAAGCCCAGATTGCTATGCGACTGTTTTGCGAGATGGTAAAATTTGCGAATGCAAATACTGCATCACAATTAGGAAATCTCTATTTGTGATTCAGAAACTGTATGTTAAGTGCAGTCACAAATAGTGAATAGTCGCAAAATGGCCCGTTTGCACTTGCTATTTACAGAACAGATGGTACATGGGTGGAAAGTACATGAAGTGCCCCAGAATACATCAGCGATTACCACTATGGCTACTCTGCATCACATTGCAAGGAGAATGTGAATACTAGCTACTCAGCGGAAGAGGAGTCGGAGACAAGAGAGGATTTTCAGAGTCAGGTTGACAAATACTTCAACAAACTGAGGAAGAAATATATGACAAATACAGGCTGAGTAGCAATGTCATATTAAAGATAATTTCCCTCTTATAGCCACATCTTGAAAGCAGGACTCTGTGCAGGAATTCCATCCCTGCTCATGTTCAGGTGTTGTGCTCATTACACCTATCCAATCCAATCCAATAGCATTTATAAAGCTCACAGCTACCACCTACGGCGGTTTCCCGGCACTGTGAGGTTAAAGCAGTGGGGGGAGGAGATGAGGCTAGGACAGATCAAACAGCCAAGTTTTCAAGGAGCTCCTAAAAAGGGATTCGGACTCAGCCTTGCGCAGATGAATGGGCATCTCGTTCCAGAGGGCGGCTGTTCTAACTGCGAAGGCACGCCCTCCCAACCTAGCTCTCCGAAAGCGGGGAGCACGGAGCAGCGACTGAGAGTTTGAGCGCAGAGTTCTGTTCTGGTGGTATATCTGGAGTCTCTGCCTAAGATAACCAGGCCCACAGTCTCTAGTCGCTCTAAAGGCCAGAGATAAGGCCTTAAATTGAATTCTCCTCTTTACCGACAGCCAATGTAGGCTGCGCAGATGAGGGGAGATGTGGTGCCGAAGAGGTACCTTTCTAATAAACCTAGCTGTTGCATTCTGGACTGTCTGCAGCCTTTGAATAAGATAGGCTGGAAGGCCCAGGTACAGGCTGTTAGCATAGTCCAGCTGAGATGTAATCAAGGCATGGACAATGGTGGCCCGACAATCCATAGGCAGAAGATGGAGAAATCTACGCAAAGATTTAAGTTTCCAGAAGCACGCTCTGGAAACTTGCCCAATCTGGGCCTTAACAGCGAGTTCAAAATCGAATCTAAAGCCTAGGTTTCTGACCGAAGATACAGGAGTGGGAGGAGGATTCAGTTGCGACGGCCACCAAAGGTCAGCTGAGGGGGGTGAAGGCTGGTTAAAAAACATCACCTCGGTTTTATCCGTGTTCAGTTTAAGACAGTTGTCTGTCATCCAAGAGGAGATCTTAGTAAGGCAGAGCCTGAAATTGTCAAACGCAGCCCTCGTAGCTGAAAATGAGAACACCAGTTGTGTGTCATCCGCGTATGATATTAGTCGTACACCACAGTTATTCATTATAAAGGCTAGAGGGGCGAGATAGGCATTAAACAGGGTCGGGCTAAGCGCAGCACCCTGTGGTACTCCACAGCCCATGATGCTAGGAGAGGAGACATAAGGGCGAAGTAAGACCTGCTGAGACCGCTCCTCCAGAAATGAATGGAACCAGTTTAAGATGGTCCCCGAGATACCCATCTGAGCCAGGCGGTCTAAAAGAATCGAATGAGAGACCGTATCAAAGGCTGCAGATAAATCTAGCAACACGAGCATAGCGCTGCTGCCCTGGTCTAGGGATTCTCGGATGGTTTCCGCAACTTCCAGCAGAGCGGTCTCAGTGCTATAGCCCTTCCGAAAGCCCGATTGTGAGTCGTGCAGCAGGTTATTGGACTCCAAATAGGTAGAGAGCTGTCTCTGCACTTCCTTCTCCAAAATCTTAGCAGGGGCGGGCAGAAGTGAAATAGGCCTAAAATTCATGAGTATACTAGGGTCTGCATCTTCTTTTTTAAGGATAGGCAGGACAAATGCCTTTTCCAAACTGAAGGGTAACTGCCAACCCTTAGAGAGGTATTCCAAATAATGTTTAAATGGGGATTGAGAAGGGAAGCCAGGAGATTAAAAAATCTGGCTGGGCATGGATCTAGGGGTGAGCCAGACTTAATTCTTCCAAGATCTTGCAGAGATGCCACTGGACAAAAAGTCTGAAATTCCGACCAGTGGGAGGAAGGAGTAGGGGCCTCGGAGATGGGCAACCTGTCCCCTGGTCCCAGAAAGGAAGAGTAAATAGACTGTACCTTCTCCTGGAAGAAGGTCGACAGATCTCTACAAAGATCAGCTGTTGGCGTTATCTTACTGGTGGTGGCTTGAGGTTTCATAAAATCATGCACGATTTTAAAAATTTCCTTAGAAGAGTTGTTAGAATCATTAATTTGGTTTGCTAAAAAGTCCTTGATAGCTTTACGTTTGAGGGCGTGGAATTTTTTTGTGCAGTTTTATATGTGCTTTTATTGTCTGGATTGTAAGTTTTTCTCCAAATGCGCTCTAGCTTTTTGCATGCACTTTTCACTGATTGAAGTTCTGGAGAGAACCAGGGGGAGGATGGCTTTTTCCTAACTTGTTTCACCAAGCAGCGGTGAGCAGCTGAGCGGGGGGCTCTGCCTTTGTTGATACCCGATGCTATCTCGCTCCTCTACTCTAAGCACGGACGCTTTTTAAATCTGTTGCACTTTTAAGCTGTAATCCCTGATTTTAACATTGTTTTTTGTGTCTTACCTGACTGCTGCCGATATTCTCTGTTTTGCTCTGTGTCTTGGTTGCGGTATTGCTGCTAAGCAGGATACCGCTACCCTCCTCACTTTCTTTGGCCCTCTAATGGCCATTTTTCTTCGGGGGTCAGAGCTGAGTTTGGGTGCTATTTTGGGTTGGCGTTCTAGTCTCGCACTCACCTTCCATTCTCTCCCCTACTTATGGCCAGTGCCCCGCGGATGCGCAGCGGTGAGCAGCTGAGCGGGGAGCTCTGCCTTTGTTGATATCCGATGCTATCTCGCTCCTCTACTCTAAGCACGGACGCTTTTTAAATCTGTTGCACTTTTAAGCTGTAATCCCTGATTTTAACATTGTTTTTTGTGTCTTACCTGACTGCTGCCGATATTCTCTGTTTTGCTCTGTGTCTTGGTTGCGGTATTGCTGCTAAGCAGGATACCGCTACCCTCCTCACTTTCTTTGGCCCTCTAACGGCCATTTTTCTTCGGGGGTCAGAGCTGAGTTTGGGCGCCATTTTGGGTTGGCGTTCTAGTCTCGCACTTACCTTCCATTCTCTCCCCTACTTATGGCCAGTGCCCCGCGGACGCGCAGCGGGCGTGCGCAGCGGGCGCGCCTAAGGCAAGCCCGTCTGCGCCCATCCTCGTCCGGAATGCAGTCGGCACCAGCCATGCTGCCCTGATCGATCCAGGACCACGCATCACCTGGACTAGTAAGCAGCTCTTAGAGCTTAATGTTGCACAATGTACTCACCACATTTTTCCTAACTCTGACTTGACATACTGGAATCAGACACTTCAATGTAAGGTATGCTTTCAGATATTTGGAGGTCGGGAGAACTCACTGGGGGGCAAAGCCTCACTCGTGGTGCCTGATATTGGCACAAAAAGGTCAACTCTTAGAGCCTGCCTGATAAATTGCAGATCTCTTCCTAAACACTCTGATGACATCTGGCTCTCCATTGAGTCCAATCGTTGGGACCTTATGTTCTTGACAGAAACTTGGCTAACCGACACATCCTACCCGGACATTGCCCTTGCTATTCCCACTGGCTTTAAAATCTCTAAGGTTAACAGGGGAGACAACAGGCGAGGAGGGTGTCTCACAATTATTTTGAATGACAAGTGGGATATCTCGTGTAAAAAAATAGAGAACATTGGCACTATTGAAGCCATGTCCTTTTCTATCCAAACCTCACCAGGGCATACGATTGCAGGCTTGCTGGTTTACCGCCCGCCTGACTCAACAGCTGCCTACCTCCCCAAATTAGGTGATATTATTGCGGATCTTACACTAAGATATACCAACCTCACAGTCCTGGGTGACTTTAACGTCCATATGGACGTGATGGACTGTGGGCTGGCGCTCCAGGTGGCTGAGATGCTTGGAGGATTTAATCTGACTCAGCAGGTTATGTCTGCCACACACCGGGCTGGTCATATCTTGGACCTTATTTTTTCAAATGATCCTTCAATTAAGGTGGAGGCTCCTGTGCCACTGACGTGGTCAGACCACTGGCTGGTCCCCTTTAGCCTATTAAGAGGAGATGGGACTTGCAGTGCGAAACCTGAGGTCGAGATGAAAAGAAATTGGAAAATAGTTTCTATTGAGTATATGGATCCTGTCTTACTTAATATGCCACCTCTGCTGACAGGCGATCCCAGTCACGATGCAATTGCATTTAATGAATGGGTTACCACCTCCATTGACTCTATTGCCCCCATGAAAATGGTGAAAATGGTGAAACCTATAGGTTTGTGGCAAGTTACCTGGGTGTGATTGCTGTACCAGGAGGGGTGTCACAAAATGAGCTTTCACGTTTCTTCCATGCATTCTTAGATGTCATTCTGATCTACATTCACTAACACATATACCTACCCAGGAATGGCCAGGAAATGCATTGTACCAAATTACAATTTTACATGACAGCAAATTTTCCCATGCAATAGGGTGTATAGATGGGACACATGTGCCCATATATCTAGAATATATATTCAGAAACAGGAAAAGTACCCATTCCCTCAACATTCAGGTGGTATGGAATGCCCACAACATCATAACTGATATTGTGTTGCAATATCGAGAAAGTACTCCTTCATGTTCAGACAAAGCGGAATATAAAGATGGCTGGAAAGCGGGGAGTTTGATGATGGATACCTATTAGGCACAGAATGGCAATTTACAAACAGATATGTTATTGGTGTCACTTATTCAATCTGTCATGCTGCCTCACAACTATGTCTGTTTTGCAGGTGACAGTGCGTATGCCCTACGTCCATTGAATCTCACACCATATCTTTCTCCCTCCTCCCAATTGAGCACCAATATAACAGTGCACATTGTCGCATCAGGAGTGTGAAGAAGCAGAGAGTTGGCCTGCTGAAATCTCATTTCCGGTACCTGCACATTAGTGGGGCGGGGGGTTACAATATGCTGTCAAAATAGCTTATAAAATAGTAGCAATGTGTGCCATCCTACACAATTTTGCCACCAGGAGAGGCCTATACATTGAGGTGTCAGACTCACATTTAGAGGATGAATATCCTGTGCCACCAGCCCTTCAGCAAAGAGATGGGAGCAGAGCAGTGGAGGGGAGAAGGCACAGGGACCACATTGGCACACATTACTTTGGGAGTTGAGTCGACAATAAAAATGCATTGTGTATCTTAAAGGAACACAAGACCCTGTTGATGCATATAAACCAAATATCCTTTAATGTCAGGTACATAGTCTGAAGCTCAATAAAACACACAGTTGTAAATGAAAATATCACTCACCAGATAGGAGTGAACTTAGTAATCAAAAGCAAATCAGAAAACTCAGCTCAATGTTTCTTGCCTCTAAGGGCAGACAGGCTAGCTCCTTGTTGTGTCACAGCATGTGCTCGGCGGCTGCTGCATCTCAAAGACCTGCCATCTGTGATGGTCACACTGCTGATGCTTGATTGGTCCTCGCTATCTGCACCTTCTCTGCCTGTGACCCCTGCAATGCGATTAGTCTGCATAGCCTCAACAGCAGATGTTATTTGTTGCAGATCCCTTGTTACATTGCCACTAAAGTGGCCCATTTCAACCTGTACATTTACAGTCCATCTGCACAGGGTTGCTGCAGCATGTGCCAGTCCCCTGATAGACCAGCTTAGGGTGTTCATCCTCGCCTCACTGTGACTATCCCTCTGTGTTTGAGCAGAGTCAATGTCTGCAAATTGTAGACACAACTTCTCAAGGGCAGCTATTATGCTGTCGATCTTGAGGTCCATTTGGGTTTGGTTCTCTGCCATTTGTCTGCCAATATTGTCAAGTCCCACTGGCATTCTGTCATGCATGCTCTGCAACTTCCTATTCATGATCTTCATTTGTTTATGTTGCAGGCGTTGAATGCCTTTTCTAGCCCTTCAAACTTTTCTAGCCCTTCAAACACCAGTGTTTCCTCTGATGATGTGCAATTAGCATTAAGGTTTGTGGCACAGGTCATGCCCTATGTTGCTGTTTACCATGTCACACAGACATGGCTGGTGTGGTATCTCTATGGGAGTCACTGCAGGACTTTGTTTTGGATGGCCCTCATCATCTTTTTGTGATGCTGGATGGTATGAAAAGACAGTACTGATGGTGAAGCTATGTGATGTGGAGGGTTCACTTTGGTTGTGATTTGGGCCTTCCTCCTCTTCCATGTGAGTTTCCTCATCTGCCTCAGACTCTGCACCTTTTGTGTGCTATCCAGATACACCTTTGGCGCAATAAACCTTGAAAAACTTCCCTATTTTTCATGTACTACATTTCCAATGATGCAATGGTATGGCTGCAGTAAGTGTTACCTTAACACGTCTCTGTGGATGTACAATTTGCATTAAACAGTACAATGTACATGCTGCACTTACTTGGGTTGGGTCTTGGAGTTGAGGTGTTACATTGTCAAAATCCAGCAACTGCCTCAGGCTCAAGAGTGCCTTCTACCATTGTTTCTAAGGCTGTAGGTGGGGTTATTGTGGAGGGTCCTCCACCTGTCACATGGCTCTACTCCAGGCGTGGTGAACCTTTTCCTTGGTCCTCGACCTGAGGTCATACTACCTCTTACGGTTTTCCTCCACAGAGCTCTGAGTAACCCCAACAACATTGATTTTGGCCTGCATGTCAGTCCATATTTTCTTTTTTGGGCCTCAGGAACAGTCACAGAGGCCTTACTAAATAGCATATCATGGTGGGTGCAGCATTCATCCATGAGGATTTCAATCTCCTGTTCTGTGAATTTTAATTTTCTCTTCCTGCCCTCTGCCTTCTTCTCTCGTTCCTGGTTTGCCATGTTGGTTGGGGGAGGGATGGTGATTTCCAAAGGATCAATGATTTCGGAAGTCAGAGGAAGCCTGCCACACCTTCTCGCTTTCTCTCTCCTTCACTGGCAGCCACTGAGAAGCCCTTCCCGGTTCAGGTGTTTGGGCCTCAGGGTGTGGCACTTGTACCAGGACATGTTTCTCCTATTTTTTGAATTGCAATTGCAATTTGCAAATGCATTTGCTAAACAGGAAATTGCAAATTGCAATTTCTAAAAATGTGACACATGCTTTGCGAGTCATAATTTGTTTTGACGAAGCCTACGTACATCCCTAATTGCGATTACCTATTTGCGATTCGCAAAATTTCACAAATACGTAATTGCAATTTCTAGGCTTTGTACATGTGACCCTAAATGAACTATATCCACTTTTGCTGACCCACAAAAACAGCAGTTAGTTTGTTTGTTAATCCATAGCAATGGTTATGGATTAGAAATGTTAAATTTACGTTTAAAAAAAAAATGGTTATTCAGTTCCCAAGTATGACTGTTGTTTTAAAATGTTATACTTGTCACTCGTGAGGGTATCCAGGCGCTTTGCAGGGTCCAGTTGATTAGCTGGTCTTCAGCAACTTTTAGAGCTCTGGAAGATATGGGATGGTCCTTAGATGAAAGTGTAGCTCATTCCATGTCTCCGCTGCAAGGTAGAAGGAGCGCAGTCCGCATCTGCTAGGTCAGATGCAGGGGTTGAGGGTTAGAGAAAGGGACGTGGAACAGAGGTGTCTGGTGGTCTGATAGAAATTCACGTGGTGGTTTAAATAGGCAGGTCTACAGTTGTGTAGGGCCTTATATATATGGCCAGGAGCTTGAACTGGCATCTTTTCTGTACAGGAAGCCAGTGAAGTTCTCTGAGGTAGGGGGTGATGTGGGTTCATTCAGGGAGATCCAGAATTAGTCTGGCTGCGGTGTTCTGTATAGTTTGTAGTCAGAGGAGGAGGTGAGCTGCAATCCCTGTGTTGAGAGCGTTGCCATAGTCCCGTCGGCTGGAGATGAGAGCTTGGGTGATGGTGTGTCTTGATCTTTGGGGTAGCCATTTGAATATCTTATGAAGCATGCAGAGGATTAAGAAGCAGGAGGAGGAGATTGAGTTAACCTGAGTCATCATGATCAGCTTGTTGTCCAGAATGATGTCAAGGCTCCTAACTTGGGCAGTGGGGATAGGAGTAGTTCTGAGGGCCACCAGGATGCATCCCATGGGGAGCTTTTGTTTCTGAAAATAAGTACATCTGGCTTGTCTGTATTGAGCTTCAGGCAGTTGCCCATCATCCAGTTGGCATCATCTGTCATGCTGTTGTGTAAGTTGGTCTTGGTGGTGGTGGTGTCTTCGGAGAGGGAGAGGCTGGGTTGTGTGTCGTCGGTGTAGGATATGACGTTGAGTCTATGGGTTTTGGCAATACTGGCCAGAGGTGTCTTATAAATGGTGAAGAGGGGGAGCTCAGTGAGGATTCTTGGGGTACTTCACAGATGAATTCCTTGGGTTCAGAGGTGAAGGTGGAAGGCAGACTTTTTGCGTTCCTCCGGTGAGGAAAGAGGCGATCCAGCTGAGAACAGTTCCTTGGATGCCTATGTTGTACAGCCTTGTGATGAGTGTGTGGTGGGAGACTGTATCGAGGGCTGCCGAGAGGTCTAAGAGGATCATAGCCACAGTCTCTCCTTGGTCGAGTAGGGATGGAATGCCATTGGTAGCCACGATGAAGGCTGTCTTGGTGCTGTGGCTGCTGCGGAATCCAGATTGGGAGGAGTCAAGTAGGAGGTTCAGTTCCAGATGTGAGACGAGTTGTTAGTTGATGGCTTTTACTGACACTTTGGCTGGGAATAGGAGCAGGGAGATTAGGCGCTAGTTGTTGAGTTCACTAGGGTCTGCCGATGATTTCCTTTGTTGGGTATTGACCTCTGTGTTTTTCCAGTCCTTGGGGAAGGTGACTGTGGCAAGTGAGGTGTTGAACAAGGTGGTGAGTTACATGGCTGATTCTGGCTTCACCTATGTTAAAGATTCAGGGAATGCATGGATCATTTGGGTCGCCTGAGTGGACCAAATTAATCGTGAAGGAGGAGTCCTGTGGGGTGAGTTGGCTCCATTTGGTTAGTTGGGTGTCTGTGGTGGTAGTATGTTGTGTTGCATGAAGAAGTTGGTGGCCTTGGACTGGGTTTTGAAGTTTTTGTAGATGTTGGCAACTTGTCATGGAAGAAGTTTGCAAGGCAGAGTTCCTGTGGAGGTAATGTTGTTTGTTGAGTTAAGGGGTTGGAGAATTCTTTGACAATGTTCAATAGTTCTTTGTTGTTATTGGCGCTTGATTTGATGCAAGAGGCTAAGGCCTTTTTCTTCAGTTCTCTCAACTGTCTGTGGTAGAGGTTGAGGGCTGTCTTGAAGGCGGTCTGGTCAGTCATGTCTCCTTTCCAGTTGTTTGCAGTGTTGTTTAGCGGTTCTGAGGTCTTCAGTGTACCAGCTAGCCTGCTTGGTGGACCTTCTGTGGGTGTTTTGCCGATGGGAGTGACACTGTCAATACAGTTGGTGATCCAATTGTTGAAGTTTCTGATGTTCTGGTCTAGGTTTTCGGAGGAAATGGAGTGGCTGGTGTTGAGGGAGTTGATCCATGTGTCCTTTGAGACTTTGCTCCAGCTGCAGTGGGGGGCATTGGGCAGACTGGGGGCAGAGGTCCATGAGCTGGTGATGTTGAAGTGGATAATAGAGTGGTTGGTTCAGGTGAGATCAATGGTGTAGCTATACCTGATGAGGTTGCTGGAGGGGAAACTGGGGTCTAGCATGTGGACTGCTGTGTGAGAAGGGGTTGTGGACAAGTTGGGTGAGTACGATGCTGTTTGTGTTGTTGAAGAGGCTGGTAGTGTGATGTCATTGTGGTCATCAAAAAGATGGAAGTTGAGGTTGCAGAGGAAAATCTAGTTGTTGAATCTATGGTGAGGGAGGCGATGATGTTGTCGATGAAGTCACAGAAGGCTGGGCATGGTCCTGAAAGTGTAGGGATAGTGTGTAATAACCTTAATATGTCTCATTGATTTAATGTATCATGATGACCAATGATTTGTATTCAGGGAGAAAAACAATTACTTTCCCCCCACCTTGTGGATCTAATTAATTAAGCAGGTTCGGACCTTTGTTTCTGGGTTCACAGTCCGTGTTACCATGTACGACGAACTTACCATGATCAGGAGGAGGAGATCTCATTGGTGGGAGGGGCTGTTGATTTCCACCAGTGATATGGCAATGTACCCCAGTCACTGATGGTTGAGCTATTTTTGTATCCCCCCACTAGGACTGGTGTTCTAATATTATTACTTGTGAGTGACGGGGTTGCATCTAAAGTGCAAATCACATCCTCATGTAGTACATTTAAGATCCTCTGTTTGATGCAGGGAGATTTTAAATTAGTGCTGTTTATGTTTTTAGGTTGGCTTTTGGTAATCATTGTGCTGCCCTTTCCCTGTGTATCTTTCCATTTTTTCAATTCATCTTGATCACATTTTTGCTTCATTTGCTTGTTTGCAAAAATTGGAAACAAATTGTGATTTGATAGACTATGTGCAGCGGAAGCCTGGGAGTACAACTTATTCCTTGCCTTCCACTGCTTTTTTCTTTGATGTATTGTTGTTACCTTTGCAAATAATGAATGAGAATAATCCAAGTTAGTGCTCTCTGTAATGATGCTCGTGGTGGACAAGTTAGGAAAGATATTTCCCTTACTCTGTTGGTATACAACTGTAGAGCCTTCCTCCTTGTTTTTTGTTGTTTCTTCTTACTTGTGTTTTGTATGCATTACCAGTGGTCTTGAGTCAATGTCTTGGATGTTTTTTGTTGATGCCCTCATTGCTTGACTTAAGAGTGTAACTTTAGTTGGTGGGTGTGGGATTAAAGCAGCTTGAGAAGTGCTGTGAGAACAAGTGACTTGTCATTTGTTGTTGCAGATCAGACACGGAGTGTTCAAGATTGTTTTAGTTTCATTTGTGAGAGTGTCTAGGGCAGATGATAAAGTAGTTGGTTTATCGTTCAGTGGAGAGCATGAACTGGTGTACTATAGTCCAGTAGTGGCTGCTACCGGACCTGGGTGGTGGAGCGTGGGTGGGGGTGGACCAAAAAATAAACCTAAACAAAAAAAAACACTTAGCTAAAATGGCTGCTGCCTCTCCCTCGTCCTCCGTCCCTCTGACATCTTCCTGCACTCCTGGCCAGCAGCAGGAAGCAACTGCCCACCCAGCCTCCCCATAGCCAATCACAACGCTGCAATGCAGCTTTGTGATTGGTCTGAGCACCATGGATTGGCGCTCAGATGGGGACTGGGAGGGTATGCATGTTCCTCACCAGGTTGTGTAATGCAGCCTGTTGGGGGACATGCAAAGTGCGCAGGACTGCTTGGGCAGCCCGAGAGGGCCATCCAAGCAGTCCTGCACACTTCAGGAGTGTAAACCACTCATCTACCTGCTCCGCCAGCCCCAACTCTCCCCGCCCTAGAGCCACTGATGTATATAGGAAAAATAAAATGATAATAACAATAGTTATCATTTCATTTTTCATTTTTTTCAGTGGGGCAACGCTCCTCCGCGTTAGCGGAGGAACCGCCACTACTATAGTCTCCGTTTGTACACAAAATATTAAGTTATTTCGATCCGCAAATTTTGTGTAAATCCCTGACACAAATACTGCTAGCATGTTCAGCAAATCTATTTGAAGGTACAGTTTCTTAGACTGGTAGTTCAATCGACGACTGAAAGGTTTATAGTAGTGTTAGACCTGGCATCATTGGCGCGGGTCTCCCTTCCTCTTTTCGCTTCTTACCTTTTATGTTGGCTGGATTTAGATGCTCTGGGCGCTGTGCCACTGCCAATCAGTGACACAGCGTGAATGCTCCCTGTGTAAAGATAACTGTATGAATTGGGATAACCATAATTGGCTCATTTGGTTTACCTGTCAGTCCCTAGTATCAGTGCACTGTCTGTGCCCAGGGCTGCTAGACCAAATACTGCTGGTGGGCCTGCAGCGCTGATTTGCGCTACCCACCGAAGCAGCTTTTAAAGTATGTCTGTGTAGAATGTTCTAATAGCGAGTTACCCTCCATTTCACTGTTTACTATTGTGAGGCGATCCATTCTCATAGACCAGAATGGGCAGGCTGAGTATTACATGCCCTAATCCTACCTGCCCCCAGGAACCTGATAGGAATGTCGAGTTTGATATGTTTAAGCTCAGGACATTGAGATACATCTTTTAGCAAGGATTATTTGCGTATCCCGTGTTCGACAATGCCTCTGCTAGAAACGAGGTATTTTCTGGCCTAAGCTTTCCTGTAGGCTTTGCAAGCGTGTGTATTGGCCGTCTGGTTTTGGAGCAGCAGGGCCAGCTGGGTCAGACCCGGCTGGAGAGAGAGATCGGCATTTAGAGTATGGGGAGGGGTGACTCTTTGATCTGAGCAGGGCCGTGCCTGGCAAGGTGAATGATGGCTCCACCTCCCACTGGGCGTCAAAGGGCAGGATGACGCCTCATAAACCAAGTGCTCCCCGACCCCACGGAACTGGTTCTGGCTGGATGCAGTGATTTGTGACTGCAGAGACCAAAGACTTTTTAGGTATAAAACGCTGCGCTGAAACCTTTTTCAAGTGTGTTCCTTCTGGATGTCAAGACGAAACTCTGTCCGAGTGAACAGAGGAAAGGACTTTGAAACTTTCACCAAGCTTGCCAAAGAAACTACCCGAGGGCCTGAATTGAGAGTGCCTCCTGCTGAAGTCTCAGGGACATTAGACTTCACCCCGTCAGCCGCCTGAATTCCTGTACTAGGGATTCTACTTGCAGGTGAGGCCTCTGTCGAGTAATCCGGAACCTCTAGTTCTACTTTGAGGAACGCGGACTGGTAACCCTTGTTAACTCTTGTGTGTGGGCTACCGCAGCTAAGAGAGAGCTGCCGCCGCTGAGCGCCCACCTTAATTTGAATCTTCAGAACCTTCGCTGAATCTGTGTGGGCCGCCGCAGCTAAGAGAGAGATGCCGCCGCTGGGCACCTGCCTTAATTTGAATCTTCAGAACCTTCGCTGAGTCTGTGTGGGCTGCCGCAGCTAAGAGAGAGCTGCCGCCGCTGAGCGCCCGCCTTACTTTGAACCTTCGGAACCTTCGCTGAATCTGTGTGGCCCGCTGCAGCTAAGAGAGAGCTGCCGCCGCTGGGCGCCAGCCTTAATTTGAATCTTCAGAACCTTCGCTGAATCTGTGTGGGCCGCCGCAGCTAAGAGAGAGCTGCCGCCGCTGAGCGCCCGCCATAATTTGAACCTTCGGAACCTTCGCTGAATCTGTGTGGGCCGCCGCAGCTAAGAGAGAGCTGTAGCTGCTGAGTGCCCGCCGTTGTGCCAGCCTGGTCGAGATCATCCTTTGTCCTGTGGGCCGCTACAGGTAAGAGAGAGCTGCTGCCGCTGAGTGCCCGCACCTTCGCCAACTTGGCCTCATCGTGATTTGTCCTGTGGGCCACCGCAGCTAAGAGAGGGCTGCTGCTGCTGAGTGCCCGCACCTTTGCCCACTCCGCATCATCGTAATTTGTCCTGTGGGCAGCCGCAGCTAAGAGAGAGCTGCTGCCACTGAGTGCCCGCACCTTTGTCAACTTTGCATCATTGTGATTTGTCCTGTGGGCCGCCGCAGCTAAGAGAGAGCTGCTGCCGCTGAGTGCTCGCACCTTTGCCAACTTTGCCTCATCGTGATTTGTCCTGTGAGCCACCGCAGCTAAGAAAGAGCTGCTGCCGCTGAGTGCTCGCACCTTTGCCAACTTTGCATCATTGTAATTTGCCCTGTGGGCTGCCACAGCTAAGAGAGAGCTGCTGCCGCTGAGTGCCCGCACCTTTGCCAACTTTGCATCATCGTGAATTGTCCTGTGGGCCGCCGCAGCTAGGAGAGAGCTGCTGCTGCCGCTGTGAGCCCACCACGGAGTTCCACGACGAGAGTCATCGCCACCACCAGCCCGGGCCGCCGCAGCCGCGTGCTGCTGCAGCTGAAGGCCCACCTGTCCCCGAGTGCCCGAATCATTGTGAGTGCACGTTGCGGACCACTGCAGTCGAGAACTGTGGTCGCTGGGAGTCTGCCTGTCACCGTCTCAGCTTCTTCGAGAATTTACGTGCTGTGTCCCCATCCAACGGCAGGTATCTGGTGCGCAACGGGTCGCGTAGACCCAGGCCTTGAACTCAGTCAGTGCCACGTTCTGGTGAACCCGTTATTGCCTTTTTAAGTCCCTACTGATTTACGTGCATTGTGATTGGTTAAAACGCTTTTGAGAGTCTCGTACTAAACCTTAGATAAAGATACTATTTTTCTATACCTACTTGAGTTGTGTCCTTTTGTGGTGTCGTTACTGCCTTATTGTGCATGGTCATGGTCATGGTCATAAATGCTTCTGAGATAGGCCTAACTGCTCGTGCTACGTTACCACAGGGTTGAGCAGGGGTTATCAAAGGGGATAGCCCACTTGCCCTGACTTAGGAAGAAGGGTCCCTATTTGGACATTGGCGCCAGCCATGGCCAACTAGACACCCCCCATTTCTAACATTGGCGGTCAGCGGTGAGGATCATGACTTGCATTTATGATCCACGTACAATAACTGGTAGACGCCACTAGTGAGTACAGACCAAAGCGCAGCCACGCACAGGTTTTTTTTCCCTCTTCGAATTTTTTTTTATGTTGGTTGGTTGTTCTAGTATTGAATTGTTGATCGCAGCCATGAGTACTGCTAATATGGGAAGGCCAACATCCAATGCTTCGGAGGATCTCACCTTTGAGAAGGAAAGATTAGATACCTATACTGCCAAACAGCTGAAGTCATTTTGTAAGCAATTCGCAGTCCCCGTGATAGGTCTCTCTAGGAAGGAGGAGTACCACAAGGCGCTGAAGGCCTGGTGGGAAGCGAGAGAGTCCGCTGGGGATGAGGAAGAGAATGCTGGAGGGCAGCAGGATGATGCAGTAGAGGGGGGGAGATAGAACACCCTCCAATCCAGGTACTAGTGTATCCCAAAGGAGAGAGAGATAGGAGGCATAGTTTGGAGATGGCTAAATTGGAGGGTCAGAAGGACCTTGAGAGTAAGAAGTCAGACATTGAGAAGAATCGATTGTCAATTGAACTTGAGAAAATGAGAATGGAGCATGAGAGAATGTTGAGGGAGATAGAGATCAGGGCGAGGAGTGTCCCGGTCTCCCCCTCTGGTGGCAGCATACCTTTAGTAACTCCTGAGAGTAGAGTTTATATTCCTAAGGATGTCATTAAGGATTTTCACAAGAGTGAGGATATTGGGCAATGGTTTGCTGCATATGAGATAGCAATGGTGTCCCACCGGGTCCCTGAGCAGGATTGGGGAGCGGGATTGTGGGGGCGCTTTGTGAGTGATGGTAGGGATACCCTGTTGGACCTGCCTGAAGAGAGCAGGATGGTGTATGCCCATATGAAAAAAGCTTTGATGACCCGTTATGGTTTGACCCCAGAAATGTACAGGCAGAGGTTTAGGACCTGTAAGAAGTTAGAGGGTACCACGTGGATTGAATATGTGTCTTTTTTCTGCAGAGCAATAATTCGCTCGGTAAAGGGTAGCAAAGTGGAAACTTTTGGGCAATTGTATGATTTGTTTGCGTGGGAGCATTTTTCTAGTAACTGTTTTCCAGAGCTACGCCAGCACCTGAATGATAGCAAGCTGACTAACCCTAGGAAGCTTGCTGAGGAGGCGGACCGCTGGGTGAACACCCGGGTCCGCAAAGGTTTTGTGAGAGACTTCGCAAGAGGTGGGCAGGGTCCCCAGCAGAGAAGTGGGGGGGGACAAGGGTAAGCCGAGGGAGTTTCAAAGAGGGCCCCAATGTAATTCCCAAGGGAACCAAGCAGTGGTGTCCCAGCCTCCCCTGAGAAGAAGCCAGTGTCCCCGACAGGTAGGCCTGTTCAGAGGGGGCCACTCACTTGTTTCAAGTGTGGTCAAGTGGGCCACCGGTACTATGATCCCCAGTGGGACCCCAATGCATCCCTTCGTGCACCACCCCGTGCACCATCCCGCCAGATTGCCAGTGTAGCCCTGGGGGGGGGGAGGTAGAGGTCCAAGTTGGGTGGGATCCCGTAGAGTTAACCCTTGTCTCGCTAGGAGACTTTGAGAAGGTCCCTAACCCCACACTGCCGAATAACACTCAGAAGTACCGGCAGTGGGTGACCATCAATGGCCATAGGGTGGAGGCTCTCAGGGACACCGAAGCTAGTGTGACTGCTGTCAGCTCCCGGTTGGTGTGCAAAGAGCAGGTTGTCCCCCATGCATTCTGCCCCGTAGTGTCAGCAGACAACTCAGAGAGCCAGTGTGAAGTGGCTCAGGTTCCCTTCGAGTGGGGGGGGTCCTCAGGAACTCTTCAAGTAGCTGTGAGGCCCGCCATGCCTGTAGACTGTCTGTTGGGCAATGATCTAGAGAACTCCCCATGGGCTATGGTGGAGAGAAAGTCTCATTTAGAAATGTTGGGTCTGCCTGAGTGGGCGTGTGTGACCACTCGGTCCATGACAGCTCAAAAGGATGTTCAGGAGGGTCTGGAGCCTGAAAGTATGGCCCAGGCCCCTGCCTTAAAGAGAAGGGGTAGGGGGCGCGGGAAACCGGCCCCCACGGTTCCCGCGGTCCCGGAGGGAGCAGACCTTGAGGGGGATGCCCTGGAACCTACAGGGGAACAAGTGGCCGAACTGGGGGACCTACCGGAGCTGACCCATTGGCAGCATGAAGGGGGGCCCTCCAGGGAGGAATTTTACGAGCAACAGAGAACCTGCCCTTCTCTTGAGGGGGTGCGGCGACAGGCCGCCGCCCAGGCAGCAGGTGATCAGACAGGGTCACATTGGATCTGTTGGAGAACGACCTCCTTTACAGCGAGCCTAAGGTTGCTGAGCCTGGGTCAGCCCGTGTGCTGGTGGTACCCCAGCGCTTCAGGACCTTCCTACTGGGGTTGGCTCATGATGTGCCACTGGCCGGACATCTGGGGCAGACCAAGTCCTTTGAGAGGCTGGTCACCCACTTCTATTGGCCCCAGATGCGCAGGAGCTCAGATGCTCACTGCAGGACGTGTGAGACTTGCCAGGCAAGTGGGAAGAGTGGGGGGAAGATTAAGGCCCCACTACAGCCCTTTCCCGTTGTGAGCACCCCATTCGAGAGAGTGGGCATTGATATTGTGGGGCCTCTGGATCCCAAGAAAGCCATGGGCAACAGGTTCATCCTGGTCTTGGTGGACCATGCCACCCCGTACCCTGAGGCCATCCCGCTCAGGACAGTGACGGCCCCCGTGGTGGGTCGGGCACTGATGGGGATTTTCTCCCGTGTGCGATTCCCCAGAGAGGTGATGTCCGATAGGGGAACTAATTTCATCTCCAAGTACATGAAGTCTCTGTGGGAGGAGTGTGGGGTAACATATAAGTTCACCACTCCTTACCACCCCCAGGGTAATGGGCTGGTTGAGAGATTCAACCGGACCCTCAAGGGCATGATTATGGGCCTAGGTGAGCCCATGAGGCGTAAGTGGGACGTCCTCTTGCCATGGCTGTTGTTTGCTTACCGTGAGGTTCCACAGAAGTCCTTAGGGTTCAGTCCCTTTGAGCTGCTCTATGGTCACCCGGTAAGAGGGCCTCTGGGTCTGGTCAAGGAAGGCTGGGAGCAATCTCCCAGGAAACCTCCCCAGGATGTGTTTAGTTACATGCTGGCCTTCAGGAACCAGACTCGGCGCTTTAGGAAACTTGCTGAGGCAAACCTGGAAGCCAGCCAGGAAGAGATGAAACGCTGGCACGATCAGAATGCCACTCTGATCGAGTTTCAGCCTGGACAGAAGGTTTGGGTCATGGCCCCGGTGGAGCCCTGTGCGCTCCAGGATAAGTGGACCGGCCCCTTTGAGGTGGTGGAGCGCAAGAGTCCTGTTACCTACGTGGTGGACTTGCAGTCTCCCAGGAACCCCTTGCGGGTCCTGCATGTTAACCGCCTGAAGCCCCACTTTGAGAGGTCTGAAGTGGGCATGCTTCTGGCCACAGATGCTGGGATGGAGGAGGAGAGCGAGCCCCTTCCTGACCTCCTGTGTGCAGGGGAGCGAGAGGGGTCAGTGGAGGGTGTGGTCCTCTCCACCACACTGACCCCTGAGCAGCAGGGTGATTGTCGCCAACTGTTGGGGCAATTCAGTGATCTGTTCTCCCTGGTACCTAGTGTCACTGATTGGTGTGTCCATGATGTGGACACCGGGGACAGTCCTCCCATTAAGCACAAGGCTTACCGAGTGACTGACCGGGTAAGGGCCTACATTAAGGATGAGGTTACTAAAATGTTTGCCCTTGGGGTGATTGAGTCCTCTAGCAGCCCTTGGTCCAGCCCAGTGGTCCTGGTACCAAACGCTGCAGCGCCTGGTACCACCCCAGAACTTCGGTTCTGCGTGGACTATCGGGGCCTCAATTCAGTCATGAAGACTGACGCGCACCCCATCCCCAGAGCTGATGAGCTCATAGATCGGTTAGGGGCTGCAAAATACCTCAGCACATTTGATTTGACGTCTGGGTATTGGCAGATCGCCTTGACCGAGGGAGCAAAGGAGAGGTCAGCCTTCTCCACACCCGATGGGCACTACCAGTTCCGGGTGATGCCCTTTGGAATGAAGAATGCCCCTGCCACCTTTCAGAGGCTGGTCAACAGGGTGTTCGTTGGGCTGGAAGACTTCAGTGCCGCCTACCTGGATGACATTGCGGTGTTTAGCTCCTCTTGGGAGGACCACCTGCGCCACCTCTGGGAGGTATTGATGGCACTGCGGAAGGCAGGCCTCACAATCAAAGCCAGTAAGTGCCAGATTGAGCAGGGTTCTGTAGTGTATTTGGAGCACCAGGTGGGGAGCGGCCAGGTGGCGCCCCTTCAGCTCAAAATTTGAAACTATCCTGGCGTGGGAACCCCCCAAGACTCAGACGCAGGTGAGAGCCTTCTTAGGACTCACGGGGTACTACAGGAGGTTTGTCAAGGGATATGGCAACATTGTTGCACACTTGACTGAGCTGACTTCTAAGAAGCAGCCAAAGAAGGTAAACTGGACTGACACCTGTCAGAACGCTTTTGACGCCCTGAAGACTGCCATGTGCACCGCACCCGTGCTTCAGGCGCCCAACTTTTCAAAGGAATTTGTTGTCCAGACAGACGCCTCAGAGCATGGTATAGGGGCTGTTCTGTCACAGATCAATGAGGAGGGACTAGACCAACCGGTAGCCTTCCTAAGCAGGAGGTTACTTCCCCGGGAACAGAGGTGGAGTGCAATTGAGCGTGAGGCATTTGCTGTGGTCTGGGCGCTGAAGAAGCTGAGACCATATCTGTTTGTGACTCACTTCCGGGTTCAGACAGACCACAGGCCCCTTAGATGGTTGATGCATATGAGGGGTGAGAATCCCAAGTTGTTGAGGTGGTCCATTTCCCTACAGGGTATGGATTTCACGGTGGAACACCGCCCTGGTACAGAACACGCCAATGCTGACGGTCTGGCCAGGTTTTTCCGCCTTAGTGATGAGAACTCCCAAGGGAATGGTTAGTTCTCCCCACATTTCAGCTGGAGGGGACGGGTGTTAGACCTGGCATCATTGGCGCGGGTCTCCCTTCCTCTTTTCGCTTCTTACCTTTTATGTTGGCTGGATTTAGATGCTCTGGGCGCTGTGCCACTGCCAATCAGTGACACAGCGCGAATGCTCCCTGTGTAAAGATAACTGTATGAATTGGGATAACCATAATTGGCTCATTTGGTTTACCTGTCAGTCCCTAGTATCAGTGCACTGTGTGTGCCCAGGGCTGGTAGACCAAATACTGCTGGTGGGCCTGCAGCGCTGATTTGCGCTACCCATCGAAGCAGCTTTTAAAGTATGTCTGTGTAGCATGTTCTAATAGCGAGTTACCCTCCATTTCACTGTTTACTATTGTGAGGCTATCCGTTCTCATAGGCCAGAATGGGCAGGCTGAGTATTACATGCCCTAATCCTACCTGCCCCCAGGAACCTGATAGGAACGTCGAGTTTGATATGTTTAAGCTCAGGACATTGAGATACATCTTTTAGCAAGGATTATTTGCATAGCCCGTGTTCGACAATGCCTCTGCTAGAAACGAGGTATTTTCTGGCCTAAGCTTTCCTGTAGGCTTTGCTAGCGTGTGTATTGGCCGTCTGGTTTTGGAGCAGCAGGGCCAGCTGGGTCAGACCTGGCTGGAGAGAGAGATCGGCATTTAGAGTATGGGGAGGGGTGACTCTTTGATCTGAGCAGGGCCGTGCCTGGCAAGGTGAATGATGGCTCCACCTCCCACTGGGCGTCTGATAGCAGACCCCCAGATTCTCAAAGGGCAGGATGTCGCCTCGTAAACCAAGTGCTCCCCGACCCCATCGAACTGGTTCTGGCTGGATGCAGTGATTTGTGACTGCAGAGACCAAAGACTTTTTAGGTATAAAACGCTGCGCTGAAACCTTTTTCAAGTGTGTTCCTTCTGGATGTCAAGACGAAACTCTGTCCGAGTGAACAGAGGAAAGGACTTTGAAACTTTCACCAATCTTGCCGAAGAAATTACCCGAGGGCCTGAATTGAGAGCGCCTCCTGCTGAAGTCTCAGGGACATTAGACTTCACCCCGTCAGCCGTCTGAATTCCTGTGCTAGGGATTCTACTTGCTGGTGAGGCCTCTGTCGAGTAATCCGGAACCTCTAGTTCTACTGTGAGGATTGCAGACTGGTAACCCTTGTTAACTCTGTGTGTGGGCCGCCACAGCTAAGAGAGAGTTGCCGCCGCTGAGCGCCGCCTTAATTTGAATCTTCAGAACCTTCGCTGAATCTGTGTGGGCCGCCGCAGCTAAGAGAGAGCAGCCGCCGCTGAGCGCCCGCCTTACTTTGAACCGTCAGGACCTTCGCTGAATCTGTTTGGGCCGCCGCAGCTAAGAGAGAGCTGCCGCCGCTGGGTGCCCGCCTTAATTTGAATCTTCAGAACTTTCGCTGAATCTGTGTGGGCAGCCGCAGCTAAGAGAGAGCTGCCGCCGCTGAGCGCCCGCCTTAATTTGAACCTTTCGGAACCTTCACTGAATCTGTGTGGGCCGCCGCAGCTAAGAGAGAGCTGTAGCCGCTGAGTGCCCGCCGTTGTGCCAGCCTGGCCGAGATCATCCTTTGTCCTGTGGGCCGCCGCAGCTAAGAGAGAGCTGCTGCCGCTGAGGGCCCGCACCTTTGCCAACTTGGCCTCATTGTGATTTGTCCTGTGAGCTGCCGCAGCTAAGAGAGAGCTGCTGCCGCTGAGTGCCCTCACCTTTGTCCCCCCGCATCGTCGTGATTTGTCCTGTGGGCAGCCGCAGCTAAGAGAGAGCTGCTGCCACTGAGTGCCCGCACCTTGCCCCAAATATCTTTAGATGTCTTTATCTTTTCCTTTTCTAAAGTATTTTTGCTGTTATTATCTGTAAGAGGCGGTTGAACATTGATAAAATTCTGGCAGGTGCTTTTGCCCTACAGACCACATGGCTATAGGGTACTTTTTGATATCTTATGAGCCAATCCATACATCAATGTTAGATTCCATTTTAGGTCTCGCATAGGGCAGCGCATGCGCTGCCTCTACGAGGCATCAAGTAATCTGTATTACTAGTGAAACTCCACCCATTTCATTTCTCTTTGTTTTGTCGCTTGCCATTGGTGGAAGCTGGCATTCCTGTTCTTATCTTGCTCATTGTTGGCTTGTGGTCCGATATGTCACTTCCGTTTTCTTCTGTTTCTGGAGGAAGCAGCATCGACCAACTACAGTTAACCTACACTGCTGGCTGTTATCTTTTTATTTAGGGACTACTTTTTTTCTTTGCTGCTGGCATTTCCACATCTGGCAGCTTCCTGCCCTCCCCCACGCTGTTTATTTAATATGCACGAGATCTCAGATTATTTATTCATAATTAAATGATGCAGCCCACACAGAGGCTCGAACCCTGTTCTCCTGCTCCAAAGTCGGCAGCGTTATACGTTGAGCCACCTCCTCGCACCGTTTGTGTTCACTTGTATGTTTCCCTTGATCATCCGCGCGGCACGCTGCTTATGTTTCTATTCTCATTGGCTTGGGTTCAATATTTATAAATAGACCTGTTTGAAAATCACGTTTGTGAAATTGCTCGTTTTGATCAAAAAAGATTCAGCTATCACTCATGTTAGTGATGCGCTGATGTCTCCCAACGCTGTGATTTCTAGAGATTAAGCTCGTTCACACAAGAGACTAATTATGTAGCTTAATTAAAAATCTCTTTCTGGCACTAAATATAATTATAATGCCGGGGCACATAACAATGAAGCGCCGAGCCCTCAAGCCCTCAAGCCCTCGCCCTCCCACCTCTGTGTTCTACGAGGCTACAGTTCGCATCGATCCTTTCGGTGCTCTACTCCCAGCAACTTAACATCCATTGTTCTGCTGTCTTAACTTGTCTGGGGCACTTTCTCTTCACAAATAGAATTCGGCTGCTGTAGCCGCAGTCAGGGTTTATCTCAGCTGAGTGCAAGAGCAAATTCTGCACGATCGGGCCTTTATTTCACGTGTTGTTAAAAAAAAAACGTACACCAAGGTGTACATCCGGAGCGGCGCTGGGTCTCGCGTAACATGGAAAGCCTGCGATCAAGGCAGATAACAAACATCCTCCAGGTGAACTTTTTAATTACGCATTGACTGAAACTGATGCCAAACACTTCCCCAACAGTGCAGTGCGGTGACTGGTGTCACGTGTTTAGTGTGCCTTTGGGCCTTCTTCAGTTTCTTTGTATCTCCTAAATTTGTTAAACAGTGGATGTTGAGTCCAAGAAACCTTAAGAAGCTCCGCCCACTGCCCCCCTCCCACTGCTCCGCTTTCTATTTTCTATGCCGGGACAGTAGATACACTGTCCTGTGTTCTGAGCATTGCAAAAACGTATTGCCAAGTATTGCAGTGTACGTGGCAATACGTTTTTGCAATGCTCAGAACACAGGAGTGTTGCAGTCCGTTTGCAGTGAGAGGACACTCGATTTATTCTGGTGTTGATGGCACTGGATCGGTAAACACAGCCCAGGAAACCCAGTCCAGCTGAGCCATGCCCGGTCAGTGAAATCGGATCTCTACCAGTGCAGCCCCAGAGATCGGCACGTGCACCAGAGGCGCGACTAGAGCCACATTTCGGGGGGGCTAATTCTTGCAGTGATAGAGTGGAGATGCAGGGGCTGTAAGAAGAGGTGAAAAAACAACAAAGCCTTGTTTGCAAGTAAATGGTCTTTTAAAGACCTATGAAGTACTGGGGTGCGGCTGTGTGTGTGCCCGGGAAGCTGCCCGGGCTGACACACAAGACAAGGGGGGGGCTAAAGGCCTTTGAGCCCAATGGGCGTTGCGCGCCTGACGTGCACACATGAAAGCTCCCGCCGACTGCCCACATCAGTACACCATAGCTCCCAAATGATAACATGGCAGACCGGACCATCAAAGTGTCAAACAAGAGAGAGCCGCTTAGCGCGGTGGCAGTGCGTGTCACTGCACTAACCAGGTAAGCCATTTACAACGTTGCTTATTTATCTTATGCAACTAACAACCATATTACTTGTTTGCAAAGACAGAAACAGCAAAATACCAGACAGGCGGCACACTATGCTAAGCACAGATTTTTAGAGTATGTGTTTTTAAGCCACGTCCTTATTTCATTGGCCACGCCCCTTTGAAAGACCCCCGTTTTTTCATTCCACCTAAAGCCCTGGCCTAAGCTGACCCATCTCGGGCATCAATCCTTCCGAGGTCAGTAAATTAAGCACCGATACATTGAGTGCTATTAGCACCTTTGAATTACACGAATGGAAGAGTGTAAGCGCTATGTAAATTACACTCGTCGTTAGGATGGTATAAGCCCCAAGGGAAATGACTGGGAGAGGGCTCTAGTTCATCACCCAGGTAGCAGTAGGTGTAGCGCCACATGACATCCGTCTGCCGTTCCTAAGTGCTGTAAATCAGAGGCGTTAGTGCTAGCGAGTTTAATGGTTCCTCATTGAAGTAAGTTGTCTCATGAGTTATAAACTTGTCCCTCTCAGATATATGGACCAGAAGTTCGATCCCTGCTAGGGCAGTCTCGTCATTCCATCCTTCTGTGGTGAATGAATTAGGCGCCATTGAGATTGGTGACTTTATAACCTGCTATTTAAAAGGTTCATAAAAGTCAAAATCTGATCTGCGCAAAGGATTCTTCAGAAACAAGTTTTCAGGATGTCTAAAACTCACAGAATCAGTCGGGATGAGCCTAGGTTTCCAGCATCCAAACTTGAGTGCCAGACCATGGTGCAGACTCACAAAAACACTATAGTATTCGTAAATACAGCATGGCAGACTTCGCAACTATAATGTTTACAGTAAATATAGCAAGTTGGATTGCGTAAATGATAAACCCTTATAAGTTGTAATGAAAGGGGCCTGCAACTGGGTATAACCCTATAATTGCAATTGACAAGAAATGCCCTAGTGCATTTGAACCCTTCCGGTGGCTGCAAAGCATTGACAAAGTCACAGCATGGAAGCTGTTCTTTGTGGACAGCTTCCATTGTGAGTGTGAAAGGTGCTGGGATCGGCAGGTGCAGACAGCAGACCTATAGATCTCCTTATGTTGTTTTTTAGGCATTTGTTGGTCACACTGAAAGCGAATGCTAAGACGGATGTCTCCTGGCCACTGCAGGCCTCCATGACTGTAATCTCTAACATATGCAATGAGGTACACAGTCTCATTAATATCAATGATGGGACAGTGTGTACTTTACCAAAGCCAGCGCTACATTATTAATGTGACATAAGACAGCCACCAGATCCATGCGTGATGTGCTGATCCATTCCAGTTTTATTTCTTTGAATTCTGGGGCTTGTAGTCCTGTTTTATAATGGCATAACAAGTCTATAAGTCTCAGAATTCAAAGAAAAAAAACCTGAACTGGAGCAGCACCTCACGCATGCACCTGGGAAACTTGGCAGGGCTGTAGAGGATCTCTCCACAAGGGGGTGCCAAACTGCCCCTATAGGCGTCAAATATGGCCCTCTTTCTAGGGAAAGGTAAGCACCGATCAATGTCATTTGCCTGGGGTTTGAATATTTATTTATTTAGTTTTGAGTTTTATATAGCGCTAGCTGGACCCGAAGATATCAGAGTGCTTCACATGTTACGCGAAGAAATGTAGGATTGTGTGGGTCGCAACAGTCGACCAAAGAATATGGAACAATACAGCATTAAGGTAATCAAACAGTCAAGAAAAAGTAAATACCAATACAGCATTAATGTAATGGCATTAGTGGCACATTATAGACTGCATGAGTCATCCTTGCACTGGGTCTGGACTTTTCTGTGCGCACCCCTTGTGCTCAAGAAAGTAAGAGTTTATCCTTAAGTGTGAAATTATGTTGCTGCTCATACAACCACTTAAGTGAACAAGGCCACACAGCTCCTTAGTATAAACCCATCAGCAAAGTTCAAAACAACTCTATGTTTGGTGGAGAAAGCCACGGATCATGTGCCCTGCTCCCAGCCAATTATTGCAGTTTTTATATAGCGCAAACTCGACCCGAAGGTATTGGAGCGCATTGCATGAGCATCAGTTACATTACACATGGACATATTTGTTTTTTGGTAGGCACAGGGAGATGAAGTTATTTGCCCAGAAACACAGGATGTTGAGCCGACGCAGAGACTGAAACTGGTTCCCCAGCTCCAAAGTCGGCAGCTCTGGCTGTTAGGCCACATACTCTCCCAGCCTTCCCATGAACACATCCATCAGATGGTTAGCAGCGCCCAGGTGGTGTCCTGCCACACCCGGTAATAGACATCCCAAAATACAGTGCAAGAAAGAGTACTGGCTGACACGTCCGTCCCACATCACCCTAATGGAACCTGACACGGAAATTGGAAAGCTCGTGTCTTCATTATAAATTCGATTTCAGAGCGAACAAGAGGCTGATCCACCAGGCCACTCTCCCCCAGGGATACGGTTGGTCGTGTTTTAACCAATTAGGATGCTAACGAATTTCCTTTGCTGCGGCAGGGTCGCAACAGTCGACCAAAGAATATGGAACAATACAGCATTAAGGTAATCAAACAGTCAAGAAAAAGTAAATACCAATACAGCATTAATGTAATGGCATTAGTGGCACATTATAGACTGCATGAGTCATCCTTGCACTGGGTCTGGACTTTTCTGTGCGCACCCCTTGTGCTCAAGAAAGTAAGAGTTTATCCTTAAGTGTGAAATTATGTTGCTGCTCATACAACCACTTAAGTGAACAAGGCCACACAGCTCCTTAGTATAAACCCATCAGCAAAGTTCAAAACAACTCTATGTTTGGTGGAGAAAGCCACGGATCATGTGCCCTGCTCCCAGCCAATTATTGCAGTTTTTATATAGCGCAAACTCGACCCGAAGGTATTGGAGCGCATTGCATGAGCATCAGTTACATTACACATGGACATATTTGTTTTTGGTAGGCACAGGGAGATGAAGTTATTTGCCCAGAAACACAGGATGTTGAGCCGACGCAGAGACTGAAACTGGTTCCCCAGCTCCAAAGTCGGCAGCTCTGGCTGTTAGGCCACATACTCTCCCAGCCTTCCCATGAACACATCCATCAGATGGTTAGCAGCGCCCAGGTGGTGTCCTGCCACACCCGGTAATAGACATCCCAAAATACAGTGCAAGAAAGAGTACTGGCTGACACGTCCGTCCCACGTCACCCTAATGGAACCTGACACGGAAATTGGAAAGCTCGTGTCTTCATTATAAATTCGATTTCAGAGCGAACAAGAGGCTGATCCACCAGGCCACTCTCCCCCAGGGATACGGTTGGTCGTGTTTTAACCAATTAGGATGCTAACGAATTTCCTTTGCTGCGGCAGGAAATCAGCCAGGGCGCGCAGCAGGCTGGGACAGGTTGTTGAGGGGGCTTCCTCTATAGTAGAGCCTCACGTGAAGAATATCTCTAACTTGTGTCAGTGCGCCTATCAGAGCACTGGGGAGGGCCGGCTGGGGAAACAAAAATGTCCCCTGCAAAAGAATCCATCCATCCATCCATCCATCTATTCATCCATCCATCCATCCATCTATTCATACATACATATATCCATCCTCTCTTCTTCTCTTCCTCCCCCCCTCTCTTATCCCTTTCTCTACTTTCTCCCCCTCCCTCCCTCCCTTTCTTTCTCTCGCTTGAAGCCTGCCTGGGGGTGCAGCAATCAACCTTCGAGAGATGGAGGAAGGGACAGAGGCCCCAGAAGTGCCTGGGGCTTTCAAACCCGGCCCCACAGGGCTCTAGTGCACCGGGGAATGCCCGATGGATGAAAAGGCCTGACTGGCCCTGCTCACTGGGCTTAGCCATTGATTACAAATTTGGGCCTTTTCTCCTGAGCTAGATTTCCTGCAATAGAAGAATCAATGTATCCTGAAATGGAAGATCCAGAGACAGTAACTGCAGGGCTGAGAAAATCATGCAGGTAGCGGAAGTGACATGATACCCTCTAAGACTCTCCCATGACATTTTTAAGTCGAGCCTGGGCAGCGCATGCGCTGCTCTACGAGGCATGCTGTATTCAAGTATGGACTTGTAGCTCTGACCACTCTCCTCCCATATTTTTTATTGGCTTGTGTCATTGTCCTTTGTAAATGCTGGCTTCTGATTCGTCAATAGGCTTGTTAGTCCCTCCTTAGTCCCGCCTTGTACCCATTTGTAACCTCCCATGTGGACTGGCCCTTTTACTTCCGTTGTTACACGGTTTGTTTTATTTCGTCTGCAAGCACTATTTTCTTTAATGAGTTTCTCCTACTGCAGGCACCACATGCTTTCCTGCAACATTCAGCGCACCATGCGCTCTTCTACTTTCCAAGCAGCTCGGGACAATAGCGGCCGCTCCTTTGAAGTGAAATAGGTCTCGCATTTACAAGCGTTTGAGCTATTGGCATTGTAAATGACAATGCATTTTATTTATGTGTTAATTATCAAACCAGATAAATAAAAGGCATTGTCATTTACAATGCCAATAGCTTAAACTTTTGCAAATGCGAGACCTATTGCATTGCAAATGCTTGTTTGTTTTACAGTACTCTTTAGGGAGAGGCAATGGATTTGGAGCCTCATGCGCTGGCTGTCTTAGTACATGATTAGACAGACATTTTTGTGTTTTTATGTATTTCTGTTAGTGTTGTTTCCTTTTTGTAAGTATTTTCAATTTCTCTGGAGATGGACAGAGGTGGGAGAGCAACAACACCCTCAATGGCCTCTGTCTTGGTTTGTGGTGGCTCGTTTCTATGAAGGCTTTCAGCCTCCACTAGTGACAATGCAGTTAAATGCTGAACTGCTGATCTCGAGAAATCCTGAGGCTCCTTCGGTTGAGGCTCCACTAAATTTATCTTTACAGTCATTTCCAGCCTAATTTTCATCACTATTTTGTGTTACCACTTATTTGGTGAGTCCCAGTTCTGTGATTCAATTAAATATTTTAGTTGTCTCCTCTGGTGCCCTGTTCCCAAAAGTAGTAATTTTACCTGCCAGGTCATTTGTCTCTGCTACAGAAACATCCATTGTGTTCCATTGACCCACGTCGATAGATATTTGGGTAACGTTGCAGCCTGTGCTGCTGCAATTGGTGTTTCCTTTGATAATTGGATTGATTCCTAATGGAGGCATGGGTGCCCCAGTGTTCATTAAAAAATCACTGAGCGAGGGCTTTCAGAAAAGAGAATTTTGAGGGCACCCTGATGTTTTTCTCAACCATCCAGGTGAGTGATGAGATTAAACACTGGCTATCCAGCGTTGATTTTGTTTTGGCTTACTTTGCTGTTGATGCTGTTAATCGCTTCCTTTTTCTATATGTGGAAGGCAGAGGAGGGTGTCTGGTTTTGCCCGATCTTATGGTGCCTTGTTGACAAATGAATGTCATTAAGGTTACTTGCTTGCTGCAAAGGTATCTCAAAGGCAAATTGTTATTGCCATTACTGCCTTTTAATCAAGTTTATGCAAATGTAATCGGACTAGGTTTGAGACCCTGGGGATAATCTTTAGGTCCTGTATCAACTAGAGAGGGGATGCAGCAGATCCAGTAGAGTTCAAAAGAATTCCAGGGAGCAGGGAAGCTAGGGGGTTTACTACCTCAAAATCTCCTTGGCTCACGACGTCCAGTGACTGAAATCGTGCCTTGATAAGATCCTCTACCGGATGACTAATGCTAAACCTGACGAAGACAAACTCCATCCGCTATCCAACAACAGCAGAATACTTTCAATTTTTAGACTTCTATTAGGACAGACTGGCGCATGTACAAGTTTCACTTAAAGCCTTTTCTGGCCACAATACATTTGCTGGGGTTGCCTTTTCCTACTATAAACACCTCTTAGAACAATCATTTATCTGGTCTAATAAATCCACTAAAACTGTAGGAGCTCAGATACTTCATGAACTGCCAACATTCTGTTGTCTTGCACTGTGATCCGATAGCCACTATGTGCAAAATGTGAATATATTTTCATTTGTAAACATTTAGTAATGTTAAATGCGTCTTGATCACCTATCTGCGTAACAACACTGTTTTGGTTTCTATGAACCAAGAGAAAATTAAATGTCTCCTTGAGCAAGTAATAGATAAATCAAAGAATTAGGGACGACATTCGGGATAATTGAGTCTTGAAGGCATGGTTCTGTCCCTCGCAGGAAGTTATAAGGAAGATTAAGTATACTTATGAAGCCAGGCCATTATCAATGTATTAGGCAGCAGAATCCAATTTCCTGTGCTATCAGCAGTGATAGCACAGGATTAATTTCATTGAGAAATTGAAGATTTTTTTTCATGTTCTGCACGATGAAAAAGCACACACTTGGTAATACCCACAGGTTTAGCATATATAATGGGCATATGTTTTCGATCGATGTGTAAGCATGTTTTCTATTTACTACAACATAATAATTACATTTTTATGAATTTATATCAAATGCTATCTTAAAAGCATTAGGGGAAAACCTATCATGATAGCCAAAGAGAAATATCAGCGATGTCACGATGAGCAACGTTTGGGCTCTGTAAGGGAGCTTTCTCCAGACTCGTCTGTGACCTGCTGCTTGGGCTCTGAGAGTAAATCACGCTCGCATGAAAGAAGATCCATAAATATGTCAAGCAAGATACACGTCTGAAGCCAGAAGATAAACGCTCATGCCTTCATGTCCTGCTGTGTTAACTTTGCTTTGCTTTTCGATCAGTGCCGCAAGACAGGTAGCCCCTTGCAGCGCACCTGATGTACTGATCTCCTGGAGGAAATAGTGGCTTTGAGGCACACTATGTCGACTTCATTAATATTTATGAGGGAGGAGCACTTCATTCTGCACCTGACCGAATACAGGAATGTATTCCTGCAAGGATCGCGAGACTTCTGTTTCACTTTTCAAACTCAAAAAGTGCAGGCATTGCGAACCAAAATGGCACAGTAAGACACCCAATGTGAAAGAGACATCGAGAGGGTCCAAGAAACCACTCTTTCCCTCTTCCAGCAGCCTGCACAGATAAAGCGAGAACTATGAGACATTGGCAGCTTGACATTTGAGAACGTTAACACCCATTTCATGCTTTGTCTTTTTGATGGCTACTGCCTTTGTGATTGCAAAAGTGCTCTATGGGGTATATTCACAAGAACGTGTGATAACTACCGAAAGAGTAGCGTAACGCAACGTTCAATATTGCAGCCTGGCACGGGAAAATAACCACGTGTCAACGTGGAATTCACAACAAGGTGGTAGCATGCGATAGTCTGCCGAAACCGCAGACAATGTCCGCGATACAACCACCACGATGGAGATAAAAACACAAACCACAACACCAAAACACATGCGATGGACCAAAGCGTGATGAGGAAATCAGCGACAAGCAGCACCAGGCCTGCAACACACACCTGGCAGGCGTCAAAAATCACCATTAAAGTATAAAAAACACCCACACACAAACTGACCAACACACAAGCACCATGGAGGCAGCCAGAGCAGGCGCAGAGGACGAGCGCAACCCAACAAGCACCCCCGACGACCAGCATGGGACCTCGGGGACAGGGAAGGGCAAGGACAAGAAGACCAGGAAGACTAAGTTCAGTCCGCAGGCGAACAGGATCATAGTCACGGAGGTGATGGAACACCATCAACAACTCTTCGTCACCTCCAATGTGTCATTGGGCACCAAAAATGGAATATGGCGGGACATCGTCGACAAGGTGAATGCCGTCAGAGAGCACAAGCGGACAATGGACGAGGTCAAGAGGCGATGGAATGACATCTAGCGGAAGACCAAGGAGAAACTCAGCGCCAACCAGAAGGCAGTAACGCAGACCGGAGGTGGGGGCCCAGCGCCACAGCTGGAGCTGGATTACATGGAGGAGCTGGTGTCAACAGTCATCAGTATGGATACTGTGGCCGGAGTCGGGGGACCGGACACTGCTCGACAGGACACAACACAACCGCAACAGGGTGAGTGACCACCAGGTACTGGGGGGACGGGGGGAGATGGCCACAATGGCACACATGCACAAGCAAGCAGGGCACAGTGCACACCCACAATGACCCTGGGTCCTCGCCCAGACCCACAGACTGTCACAATGTACAATGCCATGCTGTCTGAATGTCAACCTGTACCATGCGGCTACATACATGTGGACACATTGCAATACACCATCTCCCCTTCACATCACAGGGGCATCATCAACACCTCCTGCAGAGCAGTCACAGCCACTCTTCACTGATGACGAGGAGGAGGACAACACCAGCATCGACACCCAAACCATCCAAGACATCATTGACCTCATCCGTCAGCCACCTCCAGGATCAGGGCAGCCCAGCTACATCGATGAGACCCCACCCACCACCCAAACCACCCAGCAGGAGGCACCCACAGCCCCGGCACTCTCCCAAGACCCCCAGCAACAACAAATGGCCTTCCAACGCTGTGTGCTGGAGGGCCAGAGGGAGACGGCCAAGCAGGTGCGGGTGGGGTTCGACCTCATGGCTACCAAACTGGACGCCACCCTTGGGTGTCTATGTCCGCCCCATGGTCTCCAACGAGCCCTGACTGACATCGCTGGAGTCATGACACAGAGGGAGGAATACCTGTCCACTCAGAGTGGCCCCAGCGATGCCAGCCGTGAGCTGGCACACATGCGGAGGCTCATGGAGGACATGGTGCGGATGGAGGCGGAAAGGATGGCAGCCACCGCTGCACATCAGCGAAATGTAGCTGGGATCTACCAGGCCCTGCATGTCTTCATCATGGCATTGCTGCCACAAGGCGTGGCGATGATGAATGCTGCTGCCCCCACACCATCCACATCTCCGCCCCCTGGTGTGTCAGTGCCTCCCAGTGCGGCAGGCGTATCCACTCCGGCACCTGATGTGTCACTGCCACAGTGTGGCCGACATTCATTTCCGCCACCTTGCCTGTTTCTGTTTGGTGCCGCACATGGCCTCAAGACCTTCCACTGACCCCCGATACACTCCGATGCACTCACCTTGGACAGCGACATGGACTGCCACATCCTGTTTGACGACCATTGACACGGTGGACAGACTGCGGACTGTACCCTTCCCCTCCCGCAGTACAGGTCATCCCCGGATGTACACTGGCTGGCCCCCCACGGGCCCATATTGTGTAGTGTGCTCGGCATTGCCCTGTACCACTCCAGCTGAATGACTGCACTGGATGTGCAAATAAACATCCAGTGACGCACTGCTGTGTAATGTCTTACGTCATTCATGTATGGATGTGTCGATGAATGTGGGGACAGTGCCTTCCCTTGCGTCAATGATGTTCATCCTATGGGATGCCAGTCAGAGGGTGCGACATTGCATTTTGTGTACCGGGTCCCGTGAACACTACAACAGGGACACATGCATCAGTCACTTCCTTGTCCGGACATGGACTTGTCAACGCCCAGATCCCACGAGTCATTGTTGCAAGCCCTGCGCTGGTCCGGCATACGGCAGGCCAGACCACTCCGCTTATGGCCCGAGGGGGGGCCGTCATTGCTACCCGTCGCAGCCGTACTCGCTGGTGGTGTGCAGGTCACTGGTCTAGTTGTCAGCATGTCACAGCCACTCCCTGAGGGCAGGTTTTCACACACACCACACCCATCCGGCACAGGCATCACAGGCCATGTGACTCCGCCAACATAAGGGGCCGACGACGTCACATTCCCCTCTTCCGGTGGTGACTGGATGACGGACGCTCCACAGTTCTCACTCCATTAGGGCCCATGAGTTGTTGCACACAGGGTTAGTGGCATCGGAGGCCTTGTGGACGGCACAGGCCTACCACCACGTGGGGCAGACTGGGGTTGCACAGGGTTAGTGGCACACAAGGCCTTGTGGACGGCACAGGCCTACCACCACGTGGCGCAGACTGGGGTTGCACAGGGTTAGTGGCACACGAGGCCTTGCGGACAGCACGGGCCTACCACCAGGTGTCGCAGACTGGGGTTGCACAGGGTTAGTGACACACGGGGCCTTGCGGACGGCACAGGCACCCCCCACGGGACGGAGACTTTGGGTGCACTGAGTCAGTGGCACCTTGAGCTGCTGAGCGGGTGTGCAGCCTGCGATGATGCCCCGTCCCGGCGGTCCGGACAGCTCAGGTTTTGTGTGCCCTGCCGGACCGCAGTGTAGGCCAGAGCCAGTGGGCAGCACGGGCCTACCGCCACGTGGCGTCGCTTCCGGGATCCCAGAGTTGGTGGCACCCATTGGGCTGGGCGAGTGTGCAGCCTGCAATGGCGCCGGGTGCACTGGTATGTCCTCTGCCATGGAGTAATCAAGACCCAGCACCAAACGTGAGACCTGGTGGCCTGCGGAGCAGGGCTGCATGATGTGGAGGGTGCCATGTCGCGGGCCCCGGGCTTGTGGCTTGCAGCGGCACGTGGTGGGACCTCCTGTCTACGTGCCGGTGGCGGAAGGTGAGCATTGAGGCCTGGGTGTGTATGGGCGGGCTTGCTCCGATGGGCGGCGGGAGGGGTTGGGGTGCCTCTGCCTGGGTGTGCATGGGCGGGCAGGCGATGTTGTCTTGTGCAAGCGTGTGTACTGTGCCAGTCATGTATCTGGGCTCTGTTTCAGCTGACGGCTCTGACTCAGATGTGTGACCTGGTGTCCTGCTATACATTCCGGCACGTGGTTGGAGACACACCGGTGGCAGCAGGTGAGCAGTGTGGCCTGGGTGCGCAGGAGCGACATGTTCTCTCTCTCTCTCCCTCTCTTCCTCTCTCTCTCCTCTCCTCTTCTCTCTCTCTCCCACTCTTCCTCTCTCTCTCTCTCTCTCCCTCTCTTCCTCTCTCTCTCCTCTTCTCTCTCTCCCTCTCTTCCTCTCTCTCTCTCTCCCTCTCTTCCTCTCTCTCTCTCTCCCTCTCTTCCTCTCTCTCTCCTCTTCTCTCTCTCTCTCTCTCTTCCTCTCTCTCTTCCTCTCTCTCACCTTCGCTCTCTCTCTGTCCTCCGATGTGCGCAGGACACACCTTCTCATCATGTTTTTTGTCTTACAGGCTGTGACCTACGTATTGTCCCGAGGGGAGCGGCCATGTGTCTTCATTTCATTTCGTTGTTCATTTTGATTAAAGTTTCATTTGTTGCTTCGAAAGTGAATGTGTGCTGCTCATTTCTGTGACGACACATGCATGTCACCAGTTCTGATTGTGCGGCATCAAGCGGAATATTTTGTACATGTTTAGGTGTGGCTGATGTGGCATGTCTTTGGTCGGGGGTACCAGGGAGGGGTGGTCCTGGGGGTGGTGGCGGTGGGTGTTGTGGCCCTCTTGGGTGTCCGGGCCGCATGATGGGTGGCTCCATGGCATCTGTTGCCCTTCCGATGTAGCCCTGGGCTGTGCTCCCTTTTGGTTTGCAGGCTGCCGTCCGACTTTACACCAGGTCAGAGCAGGTGTAGATTTCCTGGTGCTAACGCGCCTTATCGCCTGTTTTGTGTTTTTATCGCCGATGTGGCTGGTTGTTGTGAATGTTGAGGTGTGATGTTGTCGCGCCTTTTGGCACGGGAACGCCCACTCTGCATCTCATTAGCGATAGTTGCGCGGGTCCTCTGTGGCGATGTTTTTTGCGGCTGCTATCGCGGGTAAACTGGTGCTGTGGGCTGTTAACACCGGCTTGTGAATGGGGAGGTAAATTACCACGACTTTGGCTGCGATAAAGTGCTGTTAATTCGGTGATAGCTCCTTGTGAATATGCCCCTATGTGTACACTGGGACTCACAATAACATTTTCTTAAGGCACTTGCGAAGGGACCTGTGTTCCGCAAGGATGCCTCTGAGAATATGAAGCTGCTTGTTAAGGCCCTTTGTGTGCACATAAGAGAAACAGTCAAAATGTGAATGCACAACTTGCAAAAGCATTGTGCAGCATGCGTGCTAGGCAGATTGCATGACATAAATGCAGTACTCTTATAGAAAATCAATACATTTAGATTTTAAAACAAACTTTAAACTAGCATTGCCTTGCACATGTTACTGCTATAACTAGTTTGTTTCTTATAAACAATGAGTTTGCATAAGAGCGGCTAAGAGAATCTACAGCAGAGCTCATCTTGAATGTCAAGACTGATGTCAGTAAATTGACTGCTTGCAACAGTAGTCTATAAATGGTGTTATGCTTCTAGCTTCCAAGAGATGATGTGTTTCCAGGCTTTTATATGTAATATATTGATTTGGCTATCATACCATAATATGTTTTGGACCTGTTAGCATTAGGGTGGTCTTCCTCGTAAAGTTTGCCTTCACCGCGCCTATTTTTTTGCTGATCTTGATTTGTTACTAAGTGCTAAAGTGTTTGTGCTCTCTCCCCTAAAAATGATAGAATTGTTTTGTATCCAATTGGCACATTTAATTTACTTATAAATCCATAGTAAAGGGGTACCCCATGTACCCAGCACCATTATAAGGTTCCTACAAATCTAGTAGGACTGTGTAATTGGATCAACAAAATGTCATAATACAGAGACTCTGGGGCATATTTACAAGCTATCACTGCTGCAGTTTTTTTTTTACTCTGCTGCTTTTTTTTTTTTTGGGCACCATATTTACAAAGTGAGGCTAGAGGCCTTTAGCGTCACTTTTTCACCTTTAGCGCCTATTTTTTTAGCACCAGATCCTGTTGCAGCAGTTAAAGCTAATGATATGGAAGGTAGGCGTTCCCCCTAAAAAAGCCTTACAAACGGAGGCAGCCGTATTTACAATGATTTTGGGAAATGGTGCTACTTTGGAAAATCAGGGAGAAAGTCCTAATAGCTGCAGATTTTTACTGTTATGGAAAAGCAGGCGCAAAAATGATACATGGCCACTGGCACAAAAGCAGAACATACCCAAATCACTCTGGCAAGCTCTACAGCATGATGGAGCTACTCCTACTGAAGCTCAGAACACCATGAAGACCACCATCACCAGCACAACCTCCATCATCACCACCACTACAACCAGGGAGGCAGGGCAAGGGAAGGAAGCAGACAAACCACCAGAAGATCACCCTCATTGACCTCAGGGAGGTGTAGGTCGTTGCCCGTTACAGGCTCAGGAGAGAGTCCATTGTCTGCCTCCTGCACCAGATTGCACTATTGCAGCGCTGCACCAACATCCCTCCGCAGGCCAAGCTACTTGATGTATTACACATGCTGGCATCTGGAACTTTCCAACCCACCACAGCCAGAGGGGCATGATTATCCCAGCCATTCTTTTCTAAATCCCTCCCATCCATCCTGGATGCCATTATAAGCCTCACACCCCAGTACCTCCCCTGTCTGTTCCCGAACACAACACAGCAACAACATGAAAACAAGAATGACGTTTATGCCATTGCAGTATTTTCCCATGTGTTGGGGGCAATGGACTGCACCCATGTGCAACTTGTGCCTCCAGTGGCTACATCACAACTGTACTGCAATGGGAAGCACACACATTCCATGAATGTGCATGCAAATGTGGACCATTTGAGACTCTTCATTAATGTCCTTGCAAAGTACCCGGGCGGTGCTCATGATTCCTTCATCTTCTGTCATTCCACCATCAATGAACGCTTCCAGAATGGGACATATGGGAATGGCCTACTGGTTGGTAAGTACTTCTCAAGCACACAACAGACTACATGACAGTTACTGATGTTTGGAATACGTTGACATATTAGTCTTGGGCTGAATGAGATGGTGCATATGTAGTTGGTGTGGGTCTACATACTTGTGCCATACTACATGGCATATGCGCTACAAAATCCTACAAGTCACAAATGTCAAGACCGCCTACACCACTGTGGGCCACATGTACAAGTTAACTGCCCTGTTGGAGCATCACTGGTCATGGTGCTCTGGTGGAGCAGCTCTCCAACTCATATCAATGAGGCAATGCAAAGTCTGTCTGCATGCCATTGCATGACCTCATTTGAGCCTCAAGCCACAGCAAAGTTCAGCATTCATTCACCCTATGTTAAGGATGTGTACCATGGGCCTTGTGGTGGCCTTTCCCATGCAGCACCAATTAATATCTCACACATTTTCACACATTCAATGTTCAGGGACCCTGGGACTGTGTGCAAAAAGTGTGCCTCCCAAGGAGAGGTGAAATGAGGATACATATTTACATGCCTCTTTGTTATGTCTAATTACTATGTGTCCTGCATTCCTCAGGACACATAGACGGAGGACATTGCATAGATTGTTTGCTTTTGGTGCAGGAATGTGTCCCTCATAGTATTACATTATTTGAGGGCACTAAGCTGACACACATTTACCATAGTGCAAGGGGGGTGTTGGCACTAGTGACTACCATGTTATGGTGCGTATGCGAACAAACCATGGATGTGCTTTATGTTAGGAATATGGCACATTCCACCCCTTCACTTTGAATGCAGGTCAACGCTGCCAGGTGACATCCAGTGCTAGCTAGCCCAGTGACAATAAGTGCTACATGGGGCCCTGTGTGTGCATTGAAAAGTTTCAAAGAGCCTCACTAATGCAACACAATGTGAAATGCTGCATCCAAACACTGTGGAAGGAAGGGATTCCCTGTCTCTAGTCAGTGTGTCCACAGGTAAATCCCATGGTCATAAGGCATGTGATGCATCTCAGACCTGCGAAACTGAGAAATATAGTCATATATTAATCTTGCAAGATCATGTCTACCATTCTACATTACATCACTCATCTTATTCACACAACACGTCCTGTGTGCATACAGTTTTGTAGTGCGCAAACCACTCTTTCAGTCCTCCTAGACTTCAGACTGTGCAGCAAGGTGCAGCCTCAAGCACAAACTACATCTCTATGACAGCCAACAACACAGCCTTCTTGGGAATAAAGTGCCTATCTTGAAGCAATGCTGCACAGTTTTTGTAAGTGCAGGCACAAAACCTTGGACACAGATTCATGTGGAAAATATGTCTTACACTGTCCAAAAGCAGAGTGGCACTGTGGTGTAGTTAGTCTACCAGATGTACTGTACAGCGCAAGATTAACAGATATCTCAAGCCCCTGGTTTACTGTCACCATATTGGACACTTTGCACTGCCATATGTGCACTATCATGTCCCACATTGAAATCCACTCACTATCCTTTCCATGGCAGTATACAATGAACAACATTGACTCCAAATTCCAATGCCTAATATGTATGCCACATCACCTGCTCCAGCTACATGTTGTAAAATCAGACATGGATCAGTTCAGGAATGGCAATAGTAGCCAACAACAGACACAATAGATGAATGTAAGAAATGTGCCTACTTAATGGCTAATTGACTCTCCTTACTGGTGAAAAATCATCACCTGCATAGCATTGGCACTCACAAGTATGACAAATAGTAAGTGGATCACAGGGGACAGCACACCTGTATGTGTAGTACAGTGTCAGTCATTTCCAATTCCTACTTGTGTGTATGCCACTTAATGCCATAGTACATCTCTTACAATAGGCAAGGTGTATGTGTCATTCAGGACACATAACAGAATAAAGATGAATGTGGGGCAACCCCTTGTCATGACTCTCAACTAATTGAACCCCTCCTTTCTTTTCAGCTGGCCATGGATACGCTCTGTAGACGTGGGTCACAGACAGATGGAAGCCCAGTAGAGGTACAATCATGCCCCAAGCAGGACCCGGTCCGTTGTCGAGCAGAGATTCGGTGTGCTAAAATCCCACTTCGGAAGCCTGGATATGTGAGGGGCAATTGTTGTATTCTTCACCAAATGGTGAGCAAAATCATTCTTATGTGCTGCATATTGCACCATATTTGTGTAAGGACAAATGTACCACGGGCTGATGGCAATGAGGAGCAGTAAACGCCGGGCGATGAGGATAAGGAAGAGAGAGATGAGGAGCCTCTTCGAACAGTACCATCATTACCTTCAACACGGCGGAGGGACCACATCATTAACACTTCCTTCACAGAAGCATGAGTGATGTACATGGCGTCACAAAATGATGGCAGATGTGACTGTGTACATAATTGTAAATAAATGTATGAGCTCTACCACTGTGTATTCATTTTGATTCCATATTCACAGTAAACATTAAAACATGTATGTAGCTTTGTGGAACAAACAGCATGGGACAGCATCTGGTACAAACAAAATACTTTGCATGCCAACTACCTTTCGCAAATAGTCCTCCATTGCCAGCCACAATTAACATGGTGTGGTAACATACATAGTGTGCTTTGTGTGTGTCTCTCTCTTACAGCTAGCCATTTGTATGGCCTCATACTTGTGGATGGTAGTAGAGTCCACTCATAGTATGATGACTGAGAAGCATTCCACATAGTATGTGCATCGGAACACAATCCCAAACCTACTGTCTAGATGTGCTACATCAATAACTGTATCAACAAATGAAATCCATTAGGAGATCTCATATCACACATACAAATGCTACATACTTTACTTTGCCAATGCAACAGTGTTGATGTGAACACACACTGCTATGCACAAGCAGCACCACCTTGGTGCAGAGTGTAGTTATGGTGTGATTTATGCAGCCTTACTGTCAGCAATATGTAGGAGATCACGCCAAGGCATGCATGGTGATCTAGCATAGCACCATCAGCAGGAGTGAGAATCATGTTGGCCACAAATGAGGATACTGATACTTTCCTATGGGGTATGACCCTTGAATATGAATGGCACATTCTCAACCAATCAAATGGTGCCCCCTCCAGGTGGGTGCAGCCAATCACAGCACTCGCCTGGAAAATGAAACCCTCTCAAGTTTACCCACAGCCTGATGCCTTCACGGTGGGGCGCTGTTTGGCAGTAGGCTGTGCTGTCGTAAATGTGCGTGCCCTTACCCCATGGCAGTGCTAGTTTGTCGCATCGCTGGGGGAAGCTAATGACATGTTAGTGTCTGCTAAGACTAATTTAGCACACAGGGCACCTCTTGTAATGTGCACCTTGTGCTACCAGAGGGTTTGGTCACTATGTGTAGTATGATCCCTGAACAGCATTAACTCACACATATGACACAGTCAACAAAATAGTAAACCCATGCAAAAATAGTAAAGAGGTAAACTCCACCATTCACACCCAACACAGCAATCCCTGTAAATTATTACATGCATTGCACATAAAAATACACCAAAAACCACACATTTGCCCTATTACATAGAAGAAAAAAACAGACACATTAGCCTAAAGCATGGCTTTTGCTGCCATCTTGTCAGCCAAAAATGAAGCTTCCCAGCCGATCCGTCAAAATAACCGCATGCTGCCTAGTCAGCCCTTGTGTGAAATCGACAAATGGCTAGGTAGCGTAAAAAAAACCCGACACATCAGCAGAAAATGTGATGCATCCGCCCAGGAAGTGATGTTATGGATCCTGCATGCTGCAATCCAGGAACTGTGAAGTTACTTTCATTTTCACTTTGTCACAGTTTTACTGTAAGAACTTGGGAGTGGTTGTGTTTTGACTGTGCTGGACAGTGCTTTGCTGTATTTGGAGCTGGTTCATCTTGTCTACTGTCCTTTTGTCCCTCATGTCCTTATTTTGCTGTTTAGTTGTCTACTTTTGTGTATTGTCCTGTGTGCTGTCAGGTGTTTGTCTTCTAGGTTATTTGTGTCATAGGGGTTGTAGTGGGCTTTAGGGGAGTTCAGTTTTGTTTGGGTGTTTATCTTTCAATGGGATCAGCCTGGGAAGAGTAGGGCTTGCCCAATGGGTGTCCAGGAGTTTGGCAGCTTTCTGTGGCTGGTCCCATTACCTGCCCGCCATGATAGCCAGTGGGGGATGTGGGCTCCAGCGCTGCCCTTTAAAGGTGCAGAAGGTGGCGTGTATGGCTACAGATGCTGAGGCTGTTTGGAGTGGACTGCAACCTCCATCAGCTCAAACATTGCTGGGCGGATGTGGCTGGCAGGGAGTCTGACATCCTCAACGATGTCGTTATTGAAGTTGGTGGAGCAGCTGGTAAGTACACATGATTTGTATGCTTTCCTATGTGTCTCATTCACCCGTTGATGACTTGTGGTAACATTAAGTATGTCTCACATGACTTTTGGCTAGGGGTGGGCGGAATTTGCGTAGTCGCGCTACGCAAAGCTCCGCGAAACGGTAAAAAATCTCCGCGAGCTCGCAAAAGTTCCGCGAACACGCGGAATTGCTTGTTCCGGCCGTTCGCGATGCTTTTTTCCTGTTCGCGAACGCTGTTTGCGTGCTCGGGGAGAAATATCTCACGAACACGCATTTTGAAATTGCGAACAAGCAAAAAACTCCGCGAAATCGCGGATCGCGGAATTTTTGGCAATTTCGCGTTCTCCGCGGAACGCGAAATTACCCAAATTCCGCAAATTCCGCGAGCGGAACGGAATTTACCGCCCAGGCCTACTTTTGGCTCAAAATAGCCATGCCCCCATGCAAAAGAGGAAAATGCTGTGGCAATAGCGCTGGCACAATCTGTCCACCAGGGCTATCTATGACATTGAACAGGTGACACAAGTATTAGCGCCCCTCTAGGTGATACAAATGAGTCCCAGGGAATCATTCAGCTGATGTACGTGTCCATGGCCCAACCAGACAACTCATATGATGACAGACCAGGAAGTGCAGATCAGCTCCAGAGGTGCTTCTTTCACAACAAGCATTTGTTAGGTATACTTGTGATGGGCCATTACAGAACATATGTGACACATGAAGGGGCTTATTTACAAGTCACTCACACTGCTGGGATGTCACTTCTTACATTATCAAAAGTAATGCACCGACTGTGCAAGGGCCTTGTAAATAAGGCCCATAGTGATGTGCGAATGATCCACGTTGGCATACCTCCGCTGGGTAGTCACGCATTAATGAGGCCTGCCATGGATTACACTGCTTAGTTAACATGTGAATGTGGCAAAACACATATCATTGGTCTTGAACAGCATTTGCTATGTAAAAGGTATGGCTCATTGAAGTCCAGTATGGCTACACTATGATTTGTACTGACTTGCCTGACTACATTCCACTGTATCCATGGCAAATCCAGCATGCTGCCTTTGCATGGCCTCATGGAGGTGTTTTTGAGGCCAGAGCCACTGGAGCTGTCCTTACATATGAGACTCCCATTGTACATGCCTCTTATATGAGAGGCCTAATGTATCAGAGGTAAGCACACTTACATGGTACAGTATCCAAGGGTATGCTGGCCTGAAAATAACACATCTCTTTTTTTTTTTTGTCCTCATTCGCCTCCGACCCCATTGAACAAACAAGCCGTCCGTACCAAGACCCGGTAATCTGGGAGACGTAGGCTTTGACTTGGAGCCATGGGGAACACCCGCCTACAGGTACTATGACAGGCTCGGATGTCGCTAACCCCGGAATAAAGGGGGAGAGGTCACTCTTCCACACGGCCCGAATGAGCCTGGAGCCGACGGGATAACTGGAGGTGCCCAACGTAGTCCAAAGAGTACCAAGGAGACATAATCATAGGACCCGCTGATTGTTATATGGATGTTTGAATAATTGTATATCTCCCTAGGGATTAGGCGCCAGCCCATTTTAGCAAAAAGTTCCAGAATACTGTCTTTTTCCTGCCGCAAGCTCTAGACAAATCCATCTTAGATGTCTCAAAGAGCAAAGCCAGCCAGTCGGAGTGCGAGGTGGGTGTGGGTTCTATCCATCGCTTACATATTTGCCTCCTATCTAACAATATAGCATAAAATAGGAAGGATCTAGCTAGTCCTGTAACTTGGTTAGAAAAACCAAAAATTATCAAGGCCAAGTTTATTTAGATTGCGAGGCCTAAAATATCCGCCAGAGACTTTCCAAATCCTTCCCAAAAAACTGCTATAGCCGGACAGTCCTTAAACATGTGTACATCTGAGGCTCCAGCCAAACCACATTTTCTGCAGCTAACTGGAGTCCCCCTCGACATTTTAGTGAGCCTCAATGGAGATAAATAGGCCCTGTGTGCAGTGAACAAGTGGTTTCTCTTCAGCCAAGCTGGTTTTACGATGTCGAAAAGGATCTTGAACGAAGTTTGCCACAAATACTCCCACTGTTCATTTGGTAAAGATTCGCCCCACAGTTCCTCGGCCAGTATAAATTCTCCATCTACAGCCTCCTCAATGGTCCAATACCAAAAAGAGACCTCCCTCCTCCCAACTGGCCTAGCCACTAACTGATGTTCCAAGGTATTGCCACTACCTATGGAAGTTTTCAAAGTTTGCTGGGTTTGAGCCCAGCTCCGCAGCTGAATATACTTAAACCTTGAAAGACCAACTCCGACCCTTTCGCTAAGTTGTGCCCATGAAATGAGTGTACCCTCGTAGGCCAAGTCCCCCCAAACCATCAAACCTTGCTTCTCTAAGGGGTAGATGTACCCGGTGAATCCCAAAGAGGGGCCAGACTAGAAAAATAGTTAAGGCCAGCAAGGCGCTTAAGACTGGCCCACATTCTAGCCATTGCCTGGAGAACTTTAAGCTTAACCTTTTTAAAGAATTTTGGTTCCCCAAATTTAAACAGGAAACCCTCCTCAGGTAGGCTGGCACCCTTTAATATAGCCGAAAACATGGGGCTCCCGCCCCTGTGCTTACAGGAATTTTTAACAGCATCCTGGAATGCAAGAGCTGGAAAGCCCATGCATAGTATTGCAAATCGGGGAAAGCAAGACCACCCTTCTCTCTCCTACGCCTTAGCTTCTTCCAGGCGATTCTAGTAGATCTATATACCCAGACAAAAGAGTTGATGGCCTGCTGAAGTTTGTCAATAGCCGGTTTGTCAAAATGCAGGGGAATACAGTTAAAAAGGAAGGTTATCTTGGGGAGAACCACCATCTTGACCAAATTGACCCTCCCAAGAATGGTTAAAGGAAGATGGGCCCAAGATTTCATCAGTTTTTTACACTCCCTTGACACTGCCTCTAAGTTAACCTCTGCAATCTTGGCAATATCCTGGACTATTCTAACCCCCAGATATTGCATGCTAAGATTGGCCTGGTGCTGGCACCCCTCGAGATTCCACGTCATGACCTCAGTCTTCCCAGCATTAACCTCATACCCCGATACCTGCCCGAAATCCTGTGCCAGTCCAATTACAGCGGGGAAGGTCGTTGCTAAATCTGCAGAGAGAATCAGAATATCATCTGCATACAGGGCCATCTTCCTCTCCCAAGCACCATGTTTAAACGGCACAATGCTAGGTTCCTCCCTCAGCCGCTGAGCAAAAGGCTCGATATACAGGTCGAAGAGGAGAGGGGAGAGGGGGCATCCCTGCCTAGTCCCCCTGGTAATCTTAAAAGGTCTGGTCAGGTTGCCATTAACCAAAAGTCTGGCTGACAGCTCTTGGTAAATCAACTGAATAGTTCGACAGAACTTCCTGCCCAAATTAAATTTCTCCATGACTTCCGACAGGTAGACCCAATTGACCCTGTCGAAAGCCTTGGTGGCATCGAGTGTCATGGCAGTAAGAGGGAGTGAATAAGTGTAGGCGATATCTATTGCTCCGACAAAGTCGTAGGTAAGGTCCGATAGGTTCCTTCCCTTTACAAACCCCTTCTGATCAGGATGAAGGATGTCACCGGCCACGAGGCCCAGCCTGGCTGCCAGAATCCCGGCAAAGATTTTATAGTCCGCATTCAACAGCGAGATGGACCTATAAGACCCACAACTCACTGGATTCTTACCAGGTTTCAAAATCAGAATAATTGTAGCTTCACTCCAGGACCCTGGCAGCTTGAGGCCGTCCGATAAGATCTCATAAAATAGTTGTGTCAAAACCAGGATTATCACTTCACCCAAAGACCTATAGAGCTCTGCTGGGAGCCCATCGGGCCCAACAGCCTTCCCTCTCTTACAGGCGACAATGGCCTTCCTCACCTCTTCCTGCGTGATGTCCTGCTCTATATCTTCCTGCTGTTTAGAACTCAGGGGGGTGAGCGTGGTCCTACCCAACCAGTCCTTGACCTTGATCTTGTCTACGGCTCAATCTTCTTGGTAGAGGTCTTGGAAAAAATCGAAAAAAGCGCCTCCTATCTCTTCATTTGAAGACAAAGCAGCTACCCCATCGTCTGCAACAATTTCTTTGATCTGATTACGAAGCCTGTCAGACTTGGCCTTCCATGCCAAAAGCTTGCCTGCCCCTTCCCCATACTCAAAATGGGCGATCTTACTTGCCCCCCATCTATGCATGAGCCTTGTTTGAAGAATGTATCCAACTGCTCCCTTAATTTGCTGAGTTTAACCAGGCCCTCTTGCTGCCCTTCCAAAACGACCCCTCTATTGAGATCTAACTCCACTGCCTTCATTTCTGCCTCCTTAAGTGCGATCTCCCCTCTATATTTTTTGTTCCTAAAACTCACCCTACTCGTAATTAGACCCCTTAGAAAAGCCTTTAGGGAGTCCCAGACCACAGTGGTTGTAGCTGAGCCTAAATTTACATTCAAAAAGTATTCAGTCTCCTGGGATTGGAAGGACATCTCTGCTTCCTCGAGAAGTAAGGTTCGATCAAAAGACCAAGCTCTGGGATACTGGGCCTGCACCAAATCAAGATCCAATAATATCAAAAATAACACATCTCAACATATCCCATATGTATTATTGTTCAAATTTGCAATAAAAAACTTAGGGATGCATGGAACATGTCTGACTAATATCTGGTACTCCGCAGCACTGACAGGTACAGAACTCACCTAACTTAAGTAACAAGTACGAATGATGTGTGATGTACGTAGCGTGCTCATTTTCTGGTGTCAAAATTTAAGAGGGCATGGGTATCGCAATACCTTGCTGAGTATAGATTGTGAGTTATGTAGATGCAGAGACTCATCAAAGTCAGCTACCATAGTGAAATATGGTAGTGATGAGGTTAATTAACTGGTTCCGCAAATTATTCAACAGGTGCATGTTTTGGCTCATCATATGTATGTACACTTCAGTCTTCCTTACCGATGTCTATCATTCAGGCATGTCAACTGTGTCATTTGATTACTTACAACCTGACGGGTTCCATAGCCAATAGCTATGGATATGTACTGTGCTTCTGTTGCATATCATATATGCATTCTAAGTTTACTAATGTATTTTACATGTTATGTCTTTTAGCTGGACCCCAGCATATACAGTTGGTGAGGTGGATAATTTCAAGTACCCCAACTTCACTGGTGAGTGCCTCCATCAATGCTAATTGTGTAGTGCAAGGATTGAGTTTGATGTCAGATACTGTATGACTTGCAAGATTCAAATTGCATCCCTATCACAAATAAACATTCGTATGATTATTAATACGTCAGAAAAAGTGGATGTTAGGTGTTGCATGTCTACCAGCCTCTCACTATTGCCAAGGACAATACATTGCCAATCTGGGATTGACCACCTGATAGAGGCTTGACAGGGAAGCCATGATCAATCACAAAGGAGGCACTGAGGGCTTTTTAGACAGGTCCAGCATACATGCCCTAACAATAATGAAGATACAAAAGGTATGCTGTTCCTAATATCGAGACAAGGGAAAACTGGTTTTATGTGGTCATGAAGTGTAGGAGGATGAGGATTCCTCCTCTTGGAATATAGGGCCCTCACACACCCGGCAAGGTGTCATGCTTCATCATATGGGCTGCTCCTCATCAGGGCGGCGCTGCAAAACCTGACGGGCTCCCTATGAGGGGCTCTTTGATGGAGATCTTTTATTCCAAATGCCGTTAGGTGCCGTGGGATGCGGGGCATAATTAGTGTAGATGAAGGTGTGGAGGTGTATTACCTGAAAGGAATTTTAAAACAGGTAAGGGACTACCAGCGAAGACTATTTTAATCAATGGGTCTCCCACCCTGATTAAAAGAAACAACGGCGCATGTCTGAGATTATGTCTCAGGTAGGGCGCTCTATTGTGCGGTCAACATCTTTCTCGCCTGGTAGTTAAACAATCTGGTGGCGATTCGTCAGGACCTAATAAAATCAAATCTATCTACAGGTGGGTGGTTGTATGGTGTGATCTACCCATTTAAATCAACCTAACACATGCTATGTGTAGTACCTGATAGCATATGACCAACCTGGTAAAGGAATAAAAACAGTTATTAGAATCAGATGTACCAGTATAAACAAAACTCTCGTGTTACCTGTGTGACAAGCTCACAGCGCACAGTGGTGATGACTAAAAACATACGTAACGTGAGTGTCTTGTGGGTGACTCTCACAAACATTTTATCGTGAGGATTACACAGGCGCATCTGGTGGAACACCACCATAGTTGCAGAAGGAATTGATGAACTCCACCTAGTTGGGTTTCTCTATCTACTTCATCGATACCCGGCAGGTATCTCACAAGGAATTTCCTTGTGTGCTGCATGGGTTGTGGATTAAAAGAAAAAAACATTAGAGCATATCACATAAACTATGTGTTTAAGGTGTGTTAAGCAATGCAGGAGTCTTTCAAACTAGTAACGATGTTACTAGGGGTTGACAATAAAATACGGTGAGTAACGGGCTTCGCTGCTATCACGAACAGCCTGGGCATGAGTTGAGTAAGTATTACTTTGCTTCAAAGTAACAGCACTAGTATTGGTGTAGGTATAGCATATCTGGTCTATAAATAATCTGAAAACAAATTGTTTGCGGTGGGGCTGTCAGAGCTGTGGGCGTCTAGCGTGATGTTGAGCAGACTAGTTAAAAAGCGGCTGAGGCTTCCCAATGTATGGGCAAATAATAAAGGTATCTGATCAATATTACCTACAAGAGCACAGTGTATTGTGCTATAGTGTACTCACATTTTGCAAAGTCCGCAAAAGGCCGGCCGACCTACCCTCTTCTGTCGGGATCGGGAGGTGCCGGGACGTCCAGCAGGCTTGTTTAAATACTGTGAGTGACTCAAGTGGAAATGGCGGGAACCTTCCGGTCGATTCACAGCCTGCACTAGACTGTTACAGCTTTTGCAGAAATACGTGGGGGCCATCTTGGAAGATGTTTTATCCTGGTCAAAAATGACCGCCATCTTGGAATGGTTTTTTAGTTTACCCGGTGGTATGGAGCGGTTAGTGTGATTCATTGCGTGTTATATTCTCATGTATGTGAAATATTTGAAAAACTTGGGCCGTGATATAATCGTAAACCCATATTTGTATCAGTGGTGTGTGTCAATCGGTTAGTGTGATTCATTGCGTGTTATATTATCGTGTATGCCACATATTTGAGAAACTTAGACCTTGAAATAATCCATATTTGTATCGGTGGTGTGAATCACTCTATGGTTTGTGCTGCTGTATTACCTCATGTATGGTTAGGGGTAGTGCTAATACATACTCTGGGGTTAGTTTATTTGTACTTGCATGACAAAAAGTTTTGCATTATCGGTTTCTAAGCGTGTCAAGTGTTTAATGTGCTCCAGGGAATATCTTCATTCAACCCTTGTGTGCTGGTTGATAAACGATAGACCCATCTCTGTTCTTTCTCAAACAGGGCTCCTTTGTTAATCTTGGGGTACGCCTCTAGTATTACCCATCGAAGGGAGGCAGGTGAATGTTGAAGTTGGGAAAAATGTGTACACATTTTTGTGTTGAGCTTGTGACATCGGAAATTACTACGATGTTCTATGATGCGTGTTTTCACAGATCTGGTGGCCATACCTATATACTTTAGATCACATGGGCAGGTGATCATATAGATACAGTTGGATGTATTGCAGTTAGTGTGTGCACGTATTTCCCATGTGAAAGAGTCTGAAAAGGTTAAGGTTTTGGTAACTTTGGTGAATGCACATACTGTGCAAGTTCCGCATGGGTAGTGGCCCTGAACTGGCGGCAAGTCCCACAATTGCCGTTGTGACATCTCTTTCTGTGGCTTAGGTCTCGTATGTATTAGCATATCTTTAAGATTCTTTGTGCGCTTGAATGCAAATCTAGGAATGTCTAGTACCAAGGACCCTGTGTTCCATATGCCCGTGTTTTTTAATCACATTCCTGATTTTGTTGGAATAAGGTGTGTAGGTGGTAACACATGTGAGAATGTCAGTTTGTTCTTTCTATCTAGGTTCAAGTAGAGCCTCGCAGTTGTTCTTCCTAGCTCTTTTGTGGAGAGGGCAATGTTATGTTGTGGGTATTCTCGTTTGCTCAAATTAATAGCTAGCTTGTCTGCCTCAGTTTTGTAATCATCTAGGCTGCTACAATTTCTTCGCAGCCTCAAAAATTGACCAAAGGGTAAGTTCTCCTTTAACGAACGTGGATGGTGGCTACTAAATAACAACAGGCTATTGCGGTCTGTAGGTTTTCTGTAGACTGTTGTGCTGAGGTTGCCATTTGTCAATTTGATGGTGAGGTCAAGGAAAGGGATCTGAGTGTGAGATATAGAACTGGTAAACCTCAAGTAGAAGTTTAAGGTATTAATCTAGTCACAGAATTATTTGCAGGAACTCATATCGCCTGACCAAAAAATGACAACAATAAACCTCTTCCAAAGGAGAAGATTGGTGCGGTAGGGGTTTGAATCTTTGAAGATTAAGTTCTCTTCAAAAGCTGCCATGTATAAACTTGCTACACTCGGGGCGAAGGTACTTCCCATGGAAGTACCTTGGGTCTGGTGGTAGAGTTGGCCCTTAAACTCGAAGAAATTTTCTGTGAGTGCGAGTGTAGCGCATTCGAGAACGAAACTGCTAGGAGTGGAAGAGTCCCAGTTGGTACTGTTAAATATCTCCTCTATCACACCCAAGATTGCCCTCTGGGGGATGTTGGTATAAAGGGCTTCCACATCAAGGGTAATCAACAGATTGATGCCGTTAGTGTGTTGAATCTCTGTCATGAGACGTAAAACATCAGCTGTGTCCTTCCGGTAGGGAGGGGTTTGTTTGACCAATGGCTGTAAAAAATGGTCGCAGAATTTGGACAGCGGTTCGAGTATTGAATCAATACCCGAGACTATGGGTCTTCCTGGGACTGGTGAGGTGCCCTTATGTATCTTTGGCAAGATGTAGAAGTAGGGTACTTTGGGTCTTTTTTAATGAGGAAATCTGCCTCTTTTTCACTCAACCAGCCTTGGCTTTCTGCTGTGAAGACCATAGCTGTAATAGTCTTGGTCAGTTGTGTCATAGGACTACTGGCAATCGGTGTATAGTATTGGCGGTTACTGAGTTGTCTTTGGCATTCTGTGTCATAGTCTTTAGTGGACATGATCACGGTTGCTCCGCCTTTGTCAGCTCTTTTTATAGTAATGGTCGTGTCATTCGCAAGGGAATTGACAGCCGTCAATTGTGCTGTAGAGATATTGTGAAAGTGTCTAGGCGTCGTGCTCTTTTCTAAGTCCTTAAGTACAGCTTGCTCAAAAGTGAGCACCTCATTAGGAACCAACCCACTGTTAGGAGTGAAAGTAGAGGGGTTGCGCAAACCTTAGTCATTTGTCTCGGGTGTTGGTTTCCCATGAAAGAAAGCCTTGAGGCGTACCTTGCGGAAAAAATTCTGAATCCCGCATTGCTCTCGAAATTTATCTGTTCGAGGGGTTGCCATGATCACAGTGGCATACTATGTGAAAATATGTGCTAGTGGATACATAACTGAACATGGCCGTGGTTGTGAAGAATTCGGAATGCATGTCAGATGCACATGCTATGATTTTGGGAGCATGTAATGAGTGGTGGCATGGTCCACCATGCACTTACAACAGTTCAGATAGGAGAGGTTTCATATGCCTCCATGTGATGTGAGGTACTTATCCAGCACCCATTGTTACATGCAATACCAGTCAAGTGTTCAGTATAGTTAGTAATGTATCCTGATATGGGTCCTTGCCATATCAGTTATACTACGTTGTGAGACAATACTTGTACTTTCCAGACATTGCACATCTTACTGTGGCAAATGCCTATGGCATAAAGGCCATTGCAGGATGCAGAAGGCACACTAGTGTTCAGTAAAGATGACATGTGTACCATTCTATGGGTACCAAACAGAATTGTTCCAAAGCATACTAAGTACTGACATGGTTATACCTAGATGTGCCAAGGTTTTGCAATTGCATTGTGCAACATTTCCCCTGCCTTCATAATTTGGGCATAGTAAATATGATATGATAGATAATAGGCATGTGTATGCTCACTCTAAGCTGCAAGATGAATTTAGGCTGTAGAGGTTGCTACCTTAAATGTTGTGAAAATAATATTGTTTCATGATGTTTGTATCTGTTCCTAGTCACCCTTTGATTAGCAGTTATCCCTATTGCTCAAACAGACAACATGACCCCAGAGTGGCTGAGGAAGCATAACCTCAGAAAGGAGTGCTACTTCCACCTTAGAAGAGTCGCTAAGGCACACAGGGCCATGAGGAAGCAATACGAGGAGGAGAAGGCTCTGGGCAAGTGGACAAGCTTTCCTCTGGGACCACCAACAATGGACAAGAGGAGCAGAGGCAGAAATGGACATTCAGGCCAAGGTACCTCTAAAGCACCTGTACCCAGCACCTCCACCAGCAGACCATTCCAACCACCTGGCCCCACACCTCAGGCCACAGGAAGGCCTAGCTCATTTGAGTTTGATATCAAGAAGGACTTTTCTGACTTAAAGTGGAGGGTGTCTCTGCTCAAAAATAAAATGGCCCAGTCTCTAACACTCCTCCATGAACTGAAGCAGGCAGTGGGAAGACCCAAGCCATGGTAGCCACAGGCAGAATTTCTGCCCTTCCCCCATGTGTAGTTTTAATGTTGGTTATAAAGTTTTTATAGCTTATTTTAGGTTAGTTAGTATAGTGATAGCATAGGGGTAGTGGTTTTAGGGGTTTTGTAGGGGTGGGTTATAATTTTAGTGGGTAGGGGTGCCTTGTGTTTTTTTTGGGTGGGGGTTGATTTGATTTTTATGTGTATAACCCCCACACCCACAAAAAAAGACATAAAAAATATATATATTATTGTTTAGGATTCAATGTGAGTTGATGCTTGGGTGTGGTTTCTGTAGCTATTTTGTGAAGGCGTGTCATAAGGAGGGTGGGGGTTGATGCCCATCATGTTGTGCTAAATGTGTAGAGTGAGCTAGGTTAAGTTAAGGTAGTTTTAGATAGTATGTAGGATAAGATAGTATAGGGTATGTAGTATTAAGTTTTCTATTGACATTAAACGTCATTGTTTGCTACATACAGGTCTACATCATGATTTACTGTGTGGGAGTTAGCATGTGTGCTCAGGTAATGTTATGTACATTTATTTGTCTTTGCTAGCAGTGTTTGGCAACATGTGTGAGTAGGTGTCTTACCTACGGACAGGGATCTGTCAGGTTGCCCATGGCTTTACATGATATATCTACAGACATTGTTGAGCACTACACGTGGCAATCATGATGGAAATGATACACAGTGCAACTCATGTGTTCACATGTGATTTCTCTGTGTGTGAACATCATGCAACATGCTTTGGAGGGATGTTGTGGTCAAAACATTTGCCCAACTTGTAGGTTTTTGGACTCACACACTGATGGCTGACTCGTACCCGCTCACACTTGCAGCATTTGCTTGTCAGCCCAATTTTGTTTGCTTGCTAGTATCCATGGGTAGACCAGGCACTTATGGTTTGACTTCTTTCACCATTAACATTGACTGCATGACACTGGTTGAACTTCATGCTTTCAACCTTGAGCAACCACTTGCTAGTCAACACACACATATAGTTCACCAAATATGTTACACTCTCACTGCCTCACAGTGTCCCTGACTCCAAAAAACACATCTCTTTGGCAATTAGGTGGTGTATTTGCCTCACAGAATTACCAATGGTCACCTTGGTCCTGACTCCAACTGACAGACAACACACAGGTAGTGCTAAGTGCATTTATTAACATGTGCAAATAATGATCCTGCTCACAGGTAAAGTTCATTGGACAACAACTCCAAATGATGTTTTGAGCCAGTGGATGTCCAGACAGAGTCCCTGGGGAACATGTCATGAGACATGTAGAGGAGAGGAGTGCTTCAGTGAGGAGGAAGACCACAATGTCATTAGGGAGGATATGCCACATTGACAGTCCACAAATGGTCAAGGTGATTAGGGCAAAATCAAAACGAGGATAGTAGCAGCTGTTTTTCCATGGCCTGTACATAAGTACATAAGTACAGGGCAAAGGAGAAACTGTGTATGTGGCACCGATGAATGCTACTGGACACTTTTTCATTGGAAAGAGGTGCAGTCTACATCTTCCTCCTCTGATGTGTGCGGTGTCTCCTGTGAGTGGGGAGTTGAAGGTGTGGCAGCTGAGGGAGTCACACACACGTCAGGGGTGGAAGATGTGGATCCCATGCCTGCAGCAGCATTCATCTCTGCCAACACATGAGGCAGCACAGCAGCGAGGAGGATCTGCTGGTTTTGCAACACAGCAGCAATGTCGTAGTGGTAGGCAGCCATGGCAGCAAAGTGGGAGTCCTTCTTCCGCTCCATGGCCTCAAAGATGGTTCTTATTGCCCCAGCTAGTTAGCCACTTCGCTATTGCCACTATGGGAGGGCATTTGTTCATGCCTCTGCCTCATGATACCAGCGATGTCAGCCAGGGACTGCTGGAGGCCACGGAGTAGAGAGTCTGTGCCTCTGATGGTGGCAATGTTGTCCTTATTGGGACTGAGGTACCCACAGACTCCCTTTAGGGTGGCCACCATGGTTTCCATCCCCGCCCGTACCTGCTCTACCAACTCCCACTGGATTCCTACCACAATATGTTGGAAGGTAATCTGTGGGTCCTCGGTGTCCAGGGGTATGGTGGGGTGGCAGGTGGTACCTGTTCGTTGGTAGGCAGGGAATGCAGAGATCTCACAATGCTGTTGACGCTCCCCTTGTCCAGAGACGGTGTCCCGATGGAGTCCAGGAGGGTGTACTGGTCAATGGTTTGCAGGATGTAATCCCCATCATCGCTGCAGTCCAGGACAGCGTGCTGGCCAGGAAGTGAGGCTTCATCATCTGCAGCGAAATTGAGAAATGCTATTGCTGATCTCTCTTAGATGTTGACATGAATAATCCAGTGGACAATCAAGGTGCAATATATTTCTCTTTCAGTTGCTCATTGATGCGTAGGACACCTGTTACACAAGGGAATGAATTGCAAATAAGCACTGTATTTCCCTTTCAGATGACTGGATCTCAGCATTGTTCTCACTACAACTGTGTACCTACTCTGAGTGGATTGGCTCTGTCATAAGTGTCAGATTACGATCACTGACGTTAACCCCATTATGTCAGGACCAGAGTAAGTTATCTGCACATCGTTTTAATCAGACCCATGCACTTGTATGTGTACATGCCTCCTCTGACTGTTCCCAATTTGGTCCTGGCAACCGACTTACTGCCACACAGTGATGGCACCCTGATCATACACTGACTCTCATGTGCCTATCACACTTACATTATGCATGACTATATCCAATGGACTGACATGGCAGGCTCTTATAGAGGGAAATGTGTCAGGCAGCACCCCACATGGTAATAGTGCTGGGAATGGTGGCATGTACCTACCGCGGGGCATATTCACATAGAAATGGCACAACATGGTGCTGCAAGCAATTTTGCTGCGCAGTGCTGCGTAATTTCAAAAACACAGGAATGCACCATATTCACAAGAATACGGCGCATCCCTGTGTTTCTCTTGCATTGACAGTGAAAAAAACTGCTGAGCGTCAACATAGACATCCTTGCGCCATGGTGCAAGGGCGTCTGTGTTGCAGGGATAATTGTTTATGTGCAAGAAGGGACACCTGCCTGCACATAAACAATCATTAAAGGCACTTAGCTCCTTCTATGTGTGCTGCAGAATGCAGCACACATAGAAAGAGCAAAAACGAGGAGAAACAAAAATATTTCTCCTTGTTGCGCCAATCTAACTCCTGATTTTCAGTGGAGTTAGTTTTTGGCGCTGCCTCAGATTTACAGATCCTTGCAAATTTGGGGCAGTGTCAAAAAGCAATGGGTGTTGCGATTGAATGTCCACAGCAACTCCCATTGCACGTCCTTTCATGCAGATACCTGTGTGATAGGGTACTATATTCTCAAAGTGGTGTTAAAGCACGCAAAGTTTACAAGGCTGCACTAAGACACTTTGCATGGCTTAATGCAACCTTGTAAATATCGTCCCCTATGACACAGATGTCTCTGGCAAAGGGGCGTGCTATGTGTGTTAGTGTAGGCATTACCTAAACACAAAACCCTTGGATTTTTCCGAGGGAGGGAACTAGAGGCTACAGGGTTTTCATGGTGAGCTGGCCTCTAAACCTATCAAATGCACACACAAATAGAAGCTACCCTGAAATCATGGTCACTTACATAATGTAACCATATCCCTACAAAGCACTAAATGGATTGAGTGATGGGCATCTCAATAAATGTTAAGGACTGTCCTCACACACCACCAGGTGTCAAGCTTCATCATAGGCAGTCCTTGCTCTCTAACAACCGGGTTTGATAGAGAGCGGGCTTACACCTGGAGACAGGGAGGCACTTCTAATAATATAAGTGGGGGCCCATGCAATAGTGATTAAAAACCAATGTATTACCCCAAATTATATTTAATCATAGGGTATAACTTGGCATTAAAAACGAGAATGTGGGGCTTAAGGGAACTATTACCCCATCACCACTCTTGTCATCAACATGTTTCTGCCGTTGGCTCAAGTGAGTCCGCAGCATTCATAAGGATGGGATTCGGCCTCCTTACTTACCAGATTGGTTCCAGATATTGCCACTATGTTAGGGTGACCTGTGTGATCCTCTAACTAAAACTGGTGTTCTTATATACCTGTAAATAAACATAAATGTTCCTATTCAATTAGATATATTTTATGGCAGATAAGGGATAGGAAACATCATACACACCATGCATATGAAAAATTGCATATGAGTGTGAAATCACATGACAATGCAAACGTGGAGCAGACTATCAAAAGTATCAATTATTCATGAGTTTGTGAGACCAGCTCACAATCTTACCCCAATATAGGGTCCTAATTGCCCCATGGGAGCAGGGTAAAGGGACCTATGTAGTCACACTCCAAGGAAGGTAAAGTTGTAAAATTAAAAACTAGAAGTGATAATGAATTTTGTAAATGGTCTAAGGTCTAATAAAAAACTGAAATGTATTTGATATTATCGTTCACATGCTAAATTCCCCAAAAGAACCGCAGCTAAAGGTATCCACAATTTTTTATACTAAAAGATTAAGAAAGTCGACAGCGTAATTGGTAAAAGAATAAGTGCCAGGACTCAAGGTTTTGTTCAGAACCCTGAGGCCAGTGTTATTGAATATCTGGGTGCCAAATTCCAAGGCAAAATATTCTTGATTCCATCTCATGTTTCTTTAATCTACTACTAGACACTCCCTGCTCCTTCATCTCATTTCTGAAGGTTCTTTTACATCCCTATTATCTCATTTTGGCACTGTTTTCCATTTTATTCTCTTCCTCCTTCTTTCCTTCTTTGATATTTTTCTCGCCTCTTCTTTGGATCGAAGTCTTATGAGGAAAAATAAGTGCTGATCCCCCTAAAAAAGAGTGCTAATGTGCCCCACATGCAAACACTGGCTCAAATTAAGCACTGGTGTTGCATAGATGCCACTGAAAAGCCCATTGCTCTGAAAGCAACAACATGCCATAAAGTAGGGCACCATCTTGAGGTACAAATTCATAAACATGTATATAAATTTCCGGGTCCAGAGTATGCAACTGATAGTTATGCCAATTAGCCAAAGTGACAGTAGCCACTAATAAAGCACTAATAAATGAGAAAATGCAAACAGCATGCAGCCAATTTCTTCTTTCTTGCACAGCTTTTTTCTCTCGGTTATATTTTATTGCCTTTTTGCACTAATTGCATATTTTCCATCACAAAATGCAACTCATTGCCAAATAGACAATTATCTGTTTTCCTGTGTTTCATAAACTGTGATATTCCTTTTAGGAGGATGCGCTCGATTAATAGGTTCTGTAAGTCACACTTTGGAGGACAATTTGCCCTTGATGATTGATTTGCTGTAAATCAATGCGGTTTGAGGTGTTATTTTCGAGCGTGTAATGTGCAACTATTGGAAACAAACTATTTAGAATCCCTTGATTGATCTTCCAATATCTCTGAGTGGATCTGCTAGAGATGGACTAATATTTTTGAATATCAATCTTCTATTATAATTTCACTGACCTGAACACAAACATAAAACAAGTAAATAAAACAAACATTGAGACAAGTAGATGATACACTAGTGGTTCACTGTGGGATATGGCCAGCTAGTGTTAATGTGCTTTCTTCACTGTAGAAGAATAAGAAAAGCAGCTGCCTTTCATCCTGTGATGGTAATGCAATCTGCTCACCTAATCCAAATCGAAGGTCATCTAAAAATACCATTGTTTTAAGGGCCAGGACCAAATTACGCTAACTTCTCAAGATCAGTTATGCAGCTGAGAACCAGAAGAGTATTAGCAAGATAGCAAACACGACCTTTATTAAAGTTGATGACAGGAGTTAAGGATGAAATAAAAGGAAATGGAAATAGCAAAAACCTAGGCCTACAATGGCTGCCTGAAAGTTTAAATAGATTTTGTTCTAAAAATAATATTGAAGGCTGGAGATGTGAGTAACTAAGGGCTAAATTCACAAAACTGACTATAATAGTGATGTGTGTGCGTGTGTGTGTGCGTGCGTGCGTGCGGGTGTGTGTGTGTGTGAGTTGAGGGTGTAGATTGAGACTGAGCCTACACACGAACTGCTCTGAAGCTACAATCACAAACAGCAGCATTCACTTGCATACACAAACACAATATGTTTACAATGAAAACTGCTCAAATGTGAACGCACAATGTGTGATTCGCACAATCCACAAGCAGTTAGCAAATCTCATACTTGCATATGCACCTACATATCAAGATGCACATAACATTTTAGATCAGAGAGACAAAAATTGAGAAGTGCAAGAGCAACGAGTGAGTGCAAATCGCATGGCACGTGTTTCAAAATCACATAGACTGTCCGGTATCGTCAACATGCTCGTCGTATGTGCACACTGTTTTGTCACAAATACAAATTTCATCGCAGATACCTGATGTACCAGATAAAATACACAAGACTGAAAAGGTCATACCTTATCTTACTTTGTGAAGGCAATTCCAAGCTACAAATAATGGAGAACGAGCATTCAGTAAGGACTTCAAACTTCATTTATGAGCAAGTGCGTGTCCTTGGGCTTGAGAGTTATGCATAACTCTTCTCCACCACTATTTAACAGCTGAGAAGGACTGCTGGAGGCAAGAGGGGTCACACATTGTTGAAGAAGTGCATGCATTGCATGTGACACCACAAAAAACATGAGATTGAGAGGCGGAGGCAAGAACATAAAAGAAGAAGAAATTATTATATTCTGAGGTTCTTAATGAGCGCGTGGCTACCCGGAGGCCTCCCAGCGCTAGAACTGTCATCATAGATTGCCAGGTCTCCACAGAAGAGGAATTATTTGCTATACAGCCAGGTTTTCAGGGCTTTATGAAAAGAGAGTTCATGAGTCAACTGCCGCTGTTGCAGTGGAAGGGTATTCCATAGTTTGGGGGCCAAGTAGGCCATTGATCGGCCTCCCCAACAAGTCCTACGGATCTTGGGAACCCTTAGCTGAAGTGCTGAAGAGGATCTAAGAGACCTCCCATGAATATATGGGGTGTCTAAAGGTCTCAATAGAAGGGGGCCTCTCTTACGGAGTGATCTATGGAGAATGCACAAAGCCTTAAATTGAACTCACTGCTCCACCGGGAGCCAGTGTAGATCTATCAGAGCTTTTTTGGCAGACTGGTGCCTAGGAGGTTCATGAGAAGCTGCACAGCGTCATTCTGGATGACCTGCAGCCTTTTAGTCACATTTACAGCCGAGCCAAGATATAGGACATTGCCATAATCCAGGAGTGAAATTATAAGAGCCTGGACAATCATTCTTCTATCCTAAAAAGGTTGAGGACCTTCCTCAGAGTTCTCAAAATGCTAAAGCAATTGGCAGCAAGCTTTTTCACTTGATTATCCATTGTGAAGCTAGAATCCAGCCATATTCCAAGACTCTTTATTGCACTTTAGGGGCTGGGAAGCTTGTCCAGACAGTCCAGCATGGGAGATGGAACCCTAATGTTGAAATTATTCCCCAGTAACATGACCTCCGTCTTGTCTTCATTAAGCTTCAGTCTGCAATTGGCCATCCAACTGGCCACTTCCTGAAGACAACGGGTCAAGTTAAGGTGGCATGAGGCAGGGTCAGGGGAGACAGAGATCACCAGCTGAGTGTCAGCCAGGTGTACATATAAAGATTTAAAAGAGTGGGATTCAGGGATGGTCCCTGAGGCACCCCACAATTTAGGAGAAGACTGTTGGCGCAACGGGCTCGATCTAACACCTGAAACGTTATATTCTTCAGGAAGGAGGAGATCCATTTAAGTGCATGGCCATCGATGCCCACATTTGATATCTGCCAGATTAATGTGGCGTGATCAACTGCATCGAAGCCTGCACTGAGATCTTAGAGGATGATGGCCGCCAAGCCTCCTTGGTTCAACAAACGTCTTAGCTCCTCGACCACTGCCTGCAAAGCTGTTTCTGTTCTGTGCTCTGGTCTGATCCCCACTTGAGTGGGGTGGAGGACTTCGTTGGATTCAAGGAAGAAAGAAAGATGTTTGTTAACGTGTTTTTCCAGGAGCTTTGAGGCCCCTGTTAACAGGAAGATTGGTCTGTAATTACTCAAACAGAGGGGATCAAGAATGGGCCACCGCATGCTTCCATTGCGGGGGAACCTGCCTGCTGATAAGAGAGAGGTTGAGCAAATCTGTCAAGGTAGGGGTATTGTAGTCAGACCCCTGACAGAGAACATGAAGGGGAGGCGGGTCGAGAGTTGAACCCGGTTTTATTGCCCTTAAAAGATCAGTGAGGAGACTCATGGTAAGATTAGGAAAGACCATGGGACTTCCTCCTTGTTGCACTGAATGTGGCTTTCTAAATAGAGAGTCATCCAAATGTGGACTGTCGCGGAAGGAGGAGTAGAAGTCCATTACCTTCTTCTGAAAGATGAGAGCCAGATTGTTGCTGTGCTCTAGGGAAGCATCTGGCCTCACACCAGCTGAATTAGGCTCTGTGATATCTTTAAGGATCTGGAAGATCTCTTTAGGGGAATTTGAGCAATGCTCAATTTTTGAGGATAAATAGGATGATTAAGAAACTTTTATTTCAGCATGATAGAGCCTAATAGCATTCTTATATTTAAGTTTACGTCTTTATCGTTGGACTTTATCCAGCTTCTCTCCAGACGCTTACTTCTTTTTCAGAGTCATGAGATGGGCGCTGGACCAAGGAGATTTATTACCTCGCTGGGTATTCTTATGCCAACTTGCCAGTAAAACTGTGTCTAAAGTAAATTAGGGAAGAGAAATGGATTTAGTTGCAGAGCCATGAGAGATCACTACAGACATACTTCATTGTGGATGAGGGTGCTTGAGAAGGCATATCCATCTATCCAGGCAAACCATAATATTGCATTGCAGCAGAGGGCCAGAGCATGAAGTTGAATGTGAACAGTTAACACAAAAAATTACCATACAGCATGATCCTTTGTTCCATTCACAGTTAAGTAGCCAGTCGCAGCCATACTGCATGCTATGCTCCATTCTTTGGCAGGCTAGTGCCTTGGCAAGGAGCATGAAAAATGCCACCCTTCATATTAAAGTGGGAGCTATGGCATGCCTCATAGAAGGAACAAACCAAGTGCCATTGAAGGTATAAAAAGAAGTTGCAAAGGATGGTGTGATAGATAGAGTAATGGTTATCTCTCATTGCTATCACTTGTCATTGTCTTGCCATGTGAATAATTTATCCCACAGTCCAATGTATGTCATTGATCACACATTACAATGTGAATCGTTCAAATTACAGTGAGCTGATAGATGTGGTATGATTAACTGATTGCACGGGTTGTTGCCCGCGGGATTCTATTGGGTTACCAAGAACATACTTTGTTTCCTTTGGTCCATCATTTAAGATAGTGTGATTCTAATTATTACACTACCAGTATTTCTAGTCCATTAGGACCTCCTACTATTAGGATGGAAGACTATCAGGGACTTAGCTTCGGTGATGAAGCAGCAACTGAGATTCTGAGAGCACCATCACTACTGGGGCCCGATGGCAGCTCAGCATCTGGGAGCCAGTCAGAAGACTGGACCTCATTAGCCAATATGAAACACGAATGGCTTAAGGTTACTCTACATGGGGCAATGATGACAGAATATCTTAGAGCCAACATAGCCCCTAATGGCCTGATTGTTAACAATGTCCCCCGCCTGTTCTTGGAGGATGCTATTTTTAAAAAAGAATGGTCCCTAGTAGCATGGAAATGCACTAGGGACTGGCTGATTCTCATAATTAACACGGCCAAGAGAATCGCAGATGCATTGCTTATCAGGATACAAACAGCAGAGGGGGCTATTAAGGTCATTGTACAAACAGCTGCATTTAAAAGTAAGCTGGCTGAAATAAATGCAGAGATAGCAGATAACCGGGAATATCTTATGAAACAAAAAATTTCAAAACTTCAGAAGGATATCCAGAAATTCTCTACTGAGAAAGTATATCCATATTTAAAAGCAGACTATACTGCTGGAGAGATTGGTTATTCCTCTGATGAGGGTTCTGCTTCATCACGTAGGGGATCTTCTTCCAACAGTGACTCCAGCACTGGCAGTTGGAATAATAGAAGATATCGACCGTCTCAACATCAGATGTTTCCCCCTTATAACTTACCCTCATTTCAGGGACCACCCTACTGGCAGTTTCCTATGTACCAACAAGGACCCCCACCCTTCTTCCAGACCGGGGCTGAGCCACCTTTTTAGACAGAGGTTGGGGCAGAGGAAGAGGGCGCAGAAGAGGTCAAAAAAGAGTCCAATGGCGGGATCAACCAGCTCGATCAGTAGAGACCAGGAGTCAAACCAGGGGAAGAGAAATTAATCATTAACCTCTCCTTGAGAGCCCTCTCACCCATAGAAGAGAGGGTCCTACAGAAAGGTCTGGGCTATGTTCCAACCCCTAAAAATGACAAATTTCGAGACATTTGCGAAGTACAGGGGTTCTTCCGCAAAATTCGTTTACAAGCCTACTTCCAAGATCAAACACCACTACCTACTAACGACTCTGGTTTACACAAACCTTCTACCTTTACACCAAATAGTGGTATGATTCCACACGAAGTGTTGACTTTCGAGCAAGCAGTGTTGAAAGATCTAAACAGCATGACAACTACTGCTCCATTCCATAACCTATCCTGTGACGAAACTACTGCCATTAAAACCTTATCGAGTGATGCCAGCATCACCATTAAACAGGCAGATAAAGGAGGGGCAATAGTGATTATGTCCACATTGGACTACGATATAGAATGCCAGAGACAATTGAGTGACAGGAGATATTACACTCCTATAAGGGAAGATCCTACCCCGAGATTGAGTAGAATTATTTCCACTTTGGTTTTCACTGCAGAATCACAAGGGTGGATCACCAAGAAGGAAGCTGATTTCCTGGTAACAAAAGAACCTATAACCCCCTATTTCTACTGCCTTCCCAAAATTCACAAGAACACTGTTCCGGTCCCGGGACGTCCCATCGTGTCAGGGATCGGCTCTATTTTGGAACCTCTGTCCAAATTTGTTGACCACTTCATACAACCATTGGTCAGGGCAACTCCCTCCTTCATCAGGGATACCACAGATGTCCTACGTCTACTCGAGGGTACTCAACATCCAGAATCAGTAGACCTATTGGTCACACTGGATGTTGAGGCTCTATATACCAACATCCCTCAAAGGGCTACTCTTGAAGTGATTGAAGATGCATTGGTCAGCAGTGAGTGGTACTCACCGACACCGGTGGCCTTCATATTGGAATGTGCCACTTTAGCACTTACAGAGAATTTCTTTGAATATGACACTCAATTATATCATCAAACACAGGGCACTTCGATGGGCAGTACATTTGCGCCAAGTCTGGCATGTATGTACATGTCAGCATTCGAGGAAAGAGAGATCTTTAGTCCCAGGAATCCATATACGACCAATGTGCTCATGTGGAAAAGATTTATTGATGATATCTTGATCTTGTGGAAAGGAGAACAAACTATATGTGATGAGTTCTGCACATGGATTAATACCTTGAACCCTTATTTGCGATTCACAAGTACGATCTCTGAGACTGAAATCCCCTTTCTTGACTTATTGGTCAGACTAGAGGGGGATAAAATCTCCACAACCCTCTATCGTAAACCGACCGATAGGAACAGCCTCCTACTTTTTAGTAGCCATCATCCTAGGGCCCTGAGACAGAACTTACCCTTTGGACAGTTCCTACGTATTAGAAGGAACTGTAGCACATTAACTGACTACAAAAAGGAGTCAGACACACTAAAGAAACACCTTCTCCAGCGGGATTACCCTAGACAGGTTATCGACACCGCATACAAAAGAGCTCGAAACAACAATCGTGAGACCCTGTTAGAAGACAGGATTAAAGAACCTGATACGACCATCACGTGTGTTACTACATATACCCCAGATTCTAACAGGATAAAGAAAATAATTCGCAAACATTGGGGGATCCTCAACACAGGAACTCTTAACTTATCCACACCAAGGTTTGCGTTTAAACGATCTAGTAACATCAAGGATTTGTTAATCCACACAAGACCGAAGAAACAACAGAGCAAAGTGCAAAGAACTTTGTGGGATTTACCCCGGTCATGGGTCATTACCCGTGCGGTTCATGCTCCGTTTGCCACCTCACTAAAGTTACTAAAGAAATGAGGTTTCCTAATGGGTTTAGCTGGAAGATAAGTACACACACAAATTGCAACACCAATAATTGCATATATATATTGAAATGCAAATGTGATTTGTTGTATATTGGCATGACCTCAAGGCCGGTTAAAATCAGGATAATGGAACATAGGAGTAACTTTAGGTGTCTGAAGAATAATACTAAAATGACCACCCATTTCAAAGAGGTCCGACACTCACCTGACTCTTTTGAATGGGGTGTATTAGAGACACATCCGGGGATATCCCAGAATGCACTGCTTCGGATTGAACAACGGTGGGTCCTACGATTGGCTACTGACCAGTCAGGGCTCAATGAAAATATTCCTTGGAGTCTCTTGACTTGATCGTTATCAAGAATTTAGCGATAATTCCACCTACACTGAGATATCCCAGCAATATAAGAACTACTGTGGTTGGTTGTAATATGCAACACAGCATATATTACACATAGGGGACCTCCCCTTGGTCTGCCCACTTGCACACAACTTGTATGAACCAGCTCGCGTTTTCAGGAGTACATCTTTATTTCCCTACCATATCTGATTGTAACGCGCCTTTTTGAATACCGGCATGGTCGGTGTATATATGGCAACAGCTTTGTTGTTTCACCTTACCCCAGCTGGTTGTGAAGCACTTTGGGGTACCAGTATATTTTACTACTAATCATAAAACCCATCACCTTACTCCCCAACCCCTCTACTTTGTGCCCCTATGAGCACCGTCATTGGGTCAGTTTATGCCTTTGGGGCAATATGGAACTCGAACTCATCATCATCATTATTATGGGAAATGCGGTAACCCTCCGGTTTCGTTGGATGTGGTTTAGTTGGTCTGCGGTGCATGAGGGTCACCCAAGATGGCGCCCGCCAGTAAGCTCACGCTCTAGTTGTTAATTGACTCGGCGGTGGTTTACCCGGAAGTCCCGCCCCTCACCGCCGGCTGAGCGCGAGTACTTACACGCGATTACTTTACAATCGGGTACATTGCCCGGACCGGCTGTGTGAGGGTAGGACGTCCGCCGCCTTGTTCCTGATGAACTGTAAGTGATGCGATTCTGCCTCTCAGCCCTGCCCGGGCTTCTTACACTAGCGGCACCTTTCCGGTGCTGTGGGTTGAAACTTGGTTGATGCGGTGATATTTGTGGTCCTTTGTGCTCCTCTCCCGATAAACACACTTGTTGGAGCTTTGGCTCCGGAGGCAGCACTGGTTCCCTTGTTTCCCGCCTTTGACTCCTCGTTTCCAACTTGTTAAACGGGGAAGGTTAGTTTCTGTCAGTATGCCTGATGCAGCATTGGCTGGTTGGTCTTGTCACGTTGCTGCAGGTGACCCCGTTTTCCACCTTGGTGAATGTCGGGGACACTGGCTGGCGCGCTGATTGGAGTCCCAGCCTTGCTGCACAGTCCCAGGGCACCACTAGCAATTAATGTGCCCCTCATTGGATGACTGAGCTGCTTACAGGGCAGTCCTGCTGGGTGCCCTTGTGCAGCGGTTGGCTTGCTCCACCTCCAGGCTATTGAACCTGGGTTCAGTTGTTTCTTTTCAATAATTTTGAACATTATTATTTATGTCCCTTTTTCCTCCTCATTAGGACACTACATTTTAGTGTCTACACCAGCCGGTACTGATGCCGTGCATCCTTGACCCTAATAGGGTGAGTTTCTAGAGGATTGCTCTCGCTCTCCCTTTCGCTCTTTTTTAGCTGCTCAGTTGGAAGACGCATTGCTGGTTGTTATGATACAGAATACGCACTTTTAGCATGCCACGAGTCACTTATGTTCAGCATGCTTGAGCTGCATCAACAACACCATGTGGTGCTTTTTTTGTCTTTGTTTTTATTTAGAACAGAATACCGTGACATTAAACTTAATGTTGTTGCTCTGTTTTCTTTGCAGGTTGTGTTGTTTTTTTGATCTACAGGTACCACTTTTTAGGGTGCTGTAATGGTGGTCACTAATTTATTTCATTTCATTGTTGACCACTACCATTAAGTGTAGGTAGATCATCGTTGGTCCTGAAGAATTGCCATTTAATATATTGTCAGGCAAGAAACATGTTGACCTCTTTTACAAACGCAAAAATCTCTACATCCTTAGAGTGGAGATAAGCGTCTTGTTTTCTTTTAACCAGGGTAGGGGCCACATTTAATAAAATTATTTTGAGTGGACCACCTCCCCTTTTTATTTTCCTACACATCTTTATCACCTACACTGTTTTAGGGCCCTCACACGCACTTCACCCACCGGCATATGGAATAAAGATCTCCGCCAAGGAGGCCCCATCACGGGTGCCGATCGGGGATTGCAGCGCCGACCCGATAAGGAGCAGACCCGATGATGAAGCATGACACCTAGCAGGCTGGGTGTGTGAGGGTCTTTTTCCAAGAGGAGAGGATTCTTCTCCCCACCTTTCACCACTACATATCTCTATGTGGAGTCTCTATATTGAAAAACACTTCCTCCTGCTTTTAACATTAGGAACTGCATACCATTTGTGTTATAGTTAACCAGCCCTTAACTATCACACAGGTGTAGGAGGAGAATGTCATTAAACAATTAAACATCAAAATAAAGATTGGCGATATCACATTATTTGCGCCTTTTGTAGAGTCCAACAATTATTAAACTGACAGCCACTCAGAGCACAATGTACATCGAAAATATGGAAACCACCCTGTAACATTATCAATGGACAAGTATAAAAAATGTCATGAGGTATCACAACCTGACTCACATGACTGGGGGTGAGTGTCTGAAAAGTTTCAGCGCTCCGTCCTTCATCTCTTTGTGTTTGCTTTGTTCGCCCTAAGTTGGCCGGGTATGCACAGACGGTGGTCCCTTGCTCACTTTGCCACTGGATTCAAGCTAGCCTGGCTGATGAGGGGTGTTACCCCAAAGCCTGTCCCAGGATGCTTGTTTCCAGTCCAGGGAAGACCTGGCTTGGCAGTTCAGGCTGGACTGTTCCCACAAGGAACAGGGTCAATACTGATTTGCATATGGCTGGGTCTGAACTGGGGTAGTGAAGTGAGCTAAAGAACGATGATGGATTCAACCAAGATCTGTGACATGGGGTGAGTGTCTGAAAAGTTTCAGCGCTCCGTCCATCATCTCTTTGTGTTTGCTTTGTATCACGACACAAGGCAATGATCACATCCATCTTTCTGGAAGAGAGTCAGTGACATAATGGAAGACACTATCACAAACAATACTGCACAATGTTCATACTGTGTACTTACTATACTTCAACATATGACACAAATGAGTATCACCATACCACAACAGGTAAAGTGAACCAAATTGAATGTTTCCCAAATGACAAGAAACGCTCGCCAACAGATTTTGTTATGCTTCATCATGCAGTTCTTTTTTTTCTTTGTTGTTTTGCAAGAGAACAGGTCTAGTCCACCAGTCCAGTCCTGCAGATCTAAGCAATCATCAGGCTGATACTGAAGTACAAAGTATATCAAACACAATAATGTAAAAGCATAAGAGTGCTGCTACATCAGTAAACATAAAGACATTCTTCACTATCTTCCTTTATACCCATGGCACTTGTGAGTCTCCCACAGTGGCCATGCTCTTCCTGCTTCCCCTTTAGCGAACACAATTCAAGTACACAATCACTTTAGACACATTTGATGTTGACATTTGAACCAAATATCACGTATCTGTAAGTCTCTTCCAGTCGGTGCACTCTAGCAATAACTCCAGTGACAGTTCTGCGATATGTCTTGGACATAGTACCACATGCGCACACCGTTGTCCCAAAGTTCCATTCCAGAAAGAATTAAAGATGACAACATTATCATACAGTATATGTGTATGATGTTGCCAATGGGAGTATAGCGAAAGATCCATTTGTCTTATGAAGGAGTCGGACACATCATCAAGCTGAGGGAATTTGTCTTGGACCTTGCAAATGTGCATCTCATATGTAGCCAGCCGAGAAAGTTCAGTTGACCATTCTTAGTGTGGGGTCGGCAAATGCCAGTGTCTAAGAATATAAATTATTGCTACCATCCGTGATGTCACTATCCATCTTCTCTAAGGTGAGGTACTATTATCTATGTCTCAGACATTATGCAGAATGGCCAGTCAGTAAAGTGACTAAGGCTAGTGTTGTGCAATTGACACCATATAGTTGCCCAGCACTGAGTCAGTCTTGTGAAAGACGATAGAATGTGAAGACGGTCCCATTGGTTTTCCATGCATCTCCAACAATTTTCATGAGGCAGTAAATGAGATTCTTCAATTCGTAACACTTTAAACTATGAGTACTTCAACCAGGCCTTCTTCAGAGTTCTGTCATGATGTTCCAAAAGGTCTGACCAGTCCTCATCTCTATAACTCACATTCAGTCTATTCTGCCAATATGTTCTAGTCTCTCGACTACTGCTATTTGAAAATAACAAATCAATAAGAATCTGGTATATGTTAGAGATTTTCAATCAATCAATCATTAGAATTGAAGAGCACTTCTTGTCACCCATGAGGGTATCCAGGTGCTGGCAGGGTCCAGTTGATAAACCGAATAGCCAGGTCTTCAGGGACTTTCAGAAATCTGAAAAAGATGAGGAGGTCTATAGATAAAAGGGTAGATCGGTCGATGTCTTTGCTGCTAGGTAGGGGTTGAGGGTTTGAGAAAAAGATACAGAGTGGAGGTACCTGTTCGGCTGATGAAAGTTCAGGCAATGGTTCAAATAGGTGGCTCTGCAGTTGTATAGGGCCTTGTATGCATGGGTCAGGAGCTTGAACTGGTATCTTTTCTGTACAGGGAGCCAGTGGAGATCCCTGAGGTGGGGGTAATGTGGGTTCATCTAGGGAGAGCCAGGATGAGTCTGGCTGTGGCATTCTGTGTGGTCTGTAGTCGTCGAAAAAGGTGAGCTGCGATCCCTGTGTAGTGAGCGTTGCCGTAGTCCAGTCAGCTGGAAATGAAGGCCTGGATGATGGTGCATCTTGAGCTTTGGGGTAGCCATTTCAATATCTTACAAAATATGCAGAAGATGAGGAAGCAGGAGGAGGAGGAGGAGGAGGAGGATATGGACCTGAGCTGTCATGGTTAGCTTGTTGTCCAGAATGATGCCAAGATTCCTAGCGTGGTCAGTGGGGGTAGGAGTAAGTCTGAGTTCTGAGGGACACCAGAATGCATCTCATGGGAAGCTTTTGGTTCCAAAGATTAGTATCTCTGTCTTGTCCGAGTTCAGCTTCACGCAGTTGTCCTTCATCTAGTTGGTGACACCTGTTATGCAGTTGTGGAAGTTGATCTTTGTGTTGATGGTGTCTTCAGAGAGGGAGAGGATGACTTGTGTGTCATCACCATAGTATATGATGTTGAGACCGTGGGTTTTGGCAATGCTGGCCAGAGCTGTCATATAAGTGTTGAAGAGGGTGGGGCTGAGCGAGGATCCTTGGGATACTTCACAGATGATTTCCTTGGGTCTGAAGGTGAAAGGGGGAAGGCAAACATTTTGTGTTCTCCCGGTAAAGAGCATCGCCTTGGATGCCTATGCTGTGCAGCCTTGTGATGAGTGTATGGTGGGAAACCATATCAAAGGCTGCCGAGAGGTCTAGGAGGATCAGAGCCGCAGTCTCTCATTGTCGAGTAGGGCTCGGATGTTGTTGGTAGCCGTGATGAAGGCTGTCTCGATGCTGTGGTTGCTGCGCAAACTGGATTGGGAGGAGTCGAGTCGGAGGTTCCAATCCAGATGTGAGGAGAGTTGTTGGTTGATGGCTTTTTCTAATTCTTTGTCTGGGAACGTGAGAAGGGAGATCGGTCAGTAATCATTGAGTTCATTGGGGTCTGCTGATGGTTTCTATAGTAGGGCGTTGACTTCAACATGTTTCCAGTCCTCGGGGAAGGTTGCCCTGGTAATTGAGGTGTTCAGCACGGTGGTGAGTATGTGGCTGATTCAGGCTTTGTCTACTCAGAAGATGTGGTGCGGGCAAGGGTCAATTGGGACCCCTGAGTCGACCAAGTTCATGATGGAGGTGGTGTCCTGTGGGGCGCACTGGCTCCAATCGGTTGGTTGGATGCCAGTGGTGATAGCGGAGTCATTAGGTTGCTTGAAGAAGTCTGCGGGCTTGGGATGGGGTTTGAAGTTTCTGTAGATGTTGGCTATCTTGTTGTGGAAGAAGTTTGCAAAGTTGCTGCAGAGTTCCTGTAAGGGGGTAATGTTGTTTTGTGCAGCTGAGGGTTTGGAGAATTCTTTGATGATGTTGAAGAGTTCTTTGCTGTGCTTCTAGAAGTTCCCCATGTCATTATATATTTCTGTAGGGGTGACTCAGGCAAACCGATTGGTTCAGATCCTAGTTTGCTTTTTAAACAGTGAGGTAATTGATGATACTGTCAGTAGTGTGATGTCTACAGCACATATTCTGTGCAAAGGGCGTTGAAGGACTTAAATATGTTTTTGTTGAACAGGTCTCCTATCTTATTGATCACTCTCTCTCTATTTAGGTCAGTATATTATTTTGTGACCTATCCTAAGGACCGCGTTTAACCATAAACTGGGCCTCCTGATCGAGGTACCCATTTATGCCCAGTAGTTTGTGGTCATGTTTCAAAGTCCTGTTCATTCTATAGACCCCCAGTCCGGCCGATCATCATCTGTTGCCAGAAAATACCCCAATTGTAAGATGTGGTGGGCAAGATAGTACACCTACCTGTCTAGCAGTTGTAGTCCTCCCATCAAAGTGTCTGCATAAATGTTTTTAATGCTTTTATTTAACAGTTGGTGCATCCTTTTAGTTACCATAAATGGTATAATTCCAGAAGCAATATTAGACCTAGGTGCTGTCATCATTTTTACTACTGGATTGGGTCCCACGGACAGAGTTGTAGCGAGGATCATGTGAGAAAATCGTTTTCCATTTTTGCCATGAATGATTGCAAATTGTTTGTCACTGTGCCTTCAAGGACTTTTTTACCCCATTATGCCCAGGTCCTTCAACCCAGAGTTTTTCCATGTAAAAACAAAATCACTAAGAGTGCGTATGGTTGGACATTTCATGATAAGGAGAGATTCACTCTTGTTAAAATTGATTTTGCACCCAGAAAAGGTAGAGAAGGCTGTGATTGATGACATTAAATGTGGTATCAAACCATTTGAGTCGCTAAGCATGAGGAGAATGTTGTCTGCATAAAACATATTCTTGATTTAGCCGACTGCTGTCTCTATGCCCCTTATTCATTCGCATTGACAAATAGCGGTTCCGAGCAGTCCAGTTTTATTAATAATAGAAGTAGGGAGAGAGGGCTTCCCTGACGCGTTCACCTGTTTATGGTAAAGTTCTGCAATATATGACCCCCACAAATAATCTGCATGGTAGGATCATAGTATAGCCATCTTCTTCTAGCTAAGAATTCTGGGCCTATCCACAGCCTCCCCGAGTACAGAAGAAGTGTTTCCATCCAACCCAATCAAATGCCTTTTCAGCATCTAAGGATAAAATTATTTTTTTCATGTGTGTTTTCTTTCCCTTGCCAAAGCACATTTGATAGTATCCTCATATGGTTTCCAGATAAACGTCTGGGCACAAAGTCAACCTATGATTTATGGATGAACCTCAGTATAACTTTCTTAAGTCTAATCGCCAATATCTTGGCCAATACTTTCATATCTGTATTTATCAGTGATATTGGGCAGTAAGTAATGCATTGGGTTGGGTTTTTGTGTACCTTTGAGATAAGACTAATGATTGCCTTGTTAAATTGAGGTTGCAACATGCTTTCAGGTTCTGCTTCCTTATAGAATAGAGGTACCATGATCCGTTTCCTTAATTTGTCAGCAGGAAAACTGTTCACCCTTTATGAGTGCTACGAATTAGAAATTGGAGCAGATTGAAGCTATGTGGATTGTTATGGAGGGCAGGCAGAATGAAATGGAGCAATGTATCAGTTCTGTTCAGGATATGCCAGAGCAGATTCCCGTATATGAGCAAGAGATTTCAAAGCTAAAACTTCACACAGAGGATTTGGAAAGTAGCAGTTGCCACAATAATCTCTGCCTGTATGGGTTGCCAAAAACTGTTGAAGGCCCTAATCCTTTTGACTTTTTAAAGAAATTTCTTCCAGATCTACTCAATCATCTGGTTCTCTATCACTAAACATTCAACATGCACATCGTTTAGGAAGGCTTAATTCTCATTCATAGAAACTGCAAGGCATCATTATACTTTTTCTGGAATTTAAAGACCTTCCATGTGTTTTGAAAGCTGCTACATACAAAAAAAGAATTGTCTGGTCAGGAGGACATAACTTGGCTCGGGCGGTAAACTCCGCTCCACTCGCAGAGTTTGCAGAATTCAGGCACTCCGCGCTCCACAGGGGAGAGTGGAGTTCCTGAATTCTGCCTTCCGGGCGCAAAGCAGAGTTTGTTTTCCACTTGCGCTCGAGATTTGTTTTGGCTTCGCTTTCGTTCACCACAATACTCCTGGGCCCCTAGCGAGCACACTCGAGAATTCACACCTGCTCGGCACAGCTCACAGCCGCGACCACTCGAGTAGCTTGTGTGCTCGAGAAGCAGCTAAAGACTCTTTTTGAGTGGATTTTCTTCTCCAACACATCGTTGGAGTTGTTTTTTTGTACAAGAACATTTTTTAAACTTTGTTTTCCAACAGGAAGGAAGTGCCCCAGAGACTACAACTTCCTGTTCCTGTCCAGCAGACTCCTCCTAGAGCTTTTCCCATCTCCTGGTCACTTTTTATTTTGATTTGGAGCTGGAAGGATCACTCTCCTTGTCTGCTGCATATATGCCACTGGATTTAAGGACTTTGTATTTGAGATTTCACAAGTAAGTTCAAATACCCTTGTATAATGGCGGTGCTTGTTTGACAGAAGACATGCATTAGTATTTATTTGTACTTTTATTTGATTTTTCAAGGTTATTGTGGTGGGTGGCCTGCAGTTTGTCAGTGGGAGCCTAGTTATATTTTTGCATTTAATGCTTCTTCTTTTGTAAAGGAACAATGTTGCACAGTTCAGTAAATTTTCTCCATGTTTGTAAATTTGCAATATATTTTTATTTTACTATTTGGGATAGTCTGCCAAGGTGCCAAGCAGTAGGCCCAGGCCAGTGCTAGTCATGGGTGCATGAAACAACTGTTTCTGTGGTATATGTTGTTTTAAAATCTTATTTAGGGCAGGGATGAGATTAGATTAAATTAAAAATGTGGTATTTTATCTGTATTTATTTTATTTTTTGTGAACAAAAAGTGCATATATGGGGTAATATTTAATGCCTTGGGAGAATGGGTCTTGTTGCAAAATTTTTACAGCTCACCTAATTTTCATTTTTGGTATAGCTGAATGAATGGAAGTGTTTTCTTCAGTGTTACCATGCCTCCTTTGTCTCTCTAGTGTGTGTGTGTGTTTGCCATAGGCCACCATTGATTTATCTTTGTTCTCCATGCCATGTGGCCTGGGGCCATTGTGTGGAGTCTAAGTCCAAAGGCCTGAATATGTTCTCTTTGTTCCCCATGCCTCCTTGCTTGCTGTTGTTGTTTGGACATGTGGGTGGCAGCCGTTTTGTGCCTTTGCTATAGGCTTGAATGTGTTTTTTTTTCCACATGCCTCCTTGTTTGCTGTTGTTTTTTGACCATATCGCACTGTCCGACAGCCATTTTGTGCATCCAGCCAATGTCCCTTTGCCATAGGCTTGAATGTGTTCTTTGTTCCCTATGCCTCCTTGCTTGATGTTGTTGTTTGACCACGTGACACTGGCTGGCAGTCATTTTGTGCATCCAGTCAGTGTGCCTTTGCCAAAGGCTTGCATGTGTTCTTTGTTCCCCATGCCTCATTGCTTGCTGTTGTTGCTTGACGATATGGCACTGGCTGGCAGCCATTTTGTGCACCCAGCCAGTGTGCCTGCGCCATATGCTTGCATGTGTTCTTTGTTCCCCACGCCTCCTTTCTTGCTGTTGTTGTTTGACCATGTGGCACTGGCTGGCAGCCTTTTTGTGCATCCAAGCTGTATGCCTTTGCCATAGGCTTGCATGGATGGATCTGATATCAGTTTGATAATATGCAGGACAATCACTGTAGTACGTACATTAAGCATATGATTTTATGAACAGTGCTTAAATATAACAAGCATTTTTGCATTTTTTTAGTTTGCACCTCTTTGCCTCGTAATAGGTTTCGTCTCATCCTACCATACAAACATCAGCAATCTTTGATTGTTTTTTAAATTTAATTTTATTTATTTTATTCTTGTAATTTTTGTATTTTAATTTTGTTATGAATTATTTCACTTTTTAATTTTTTTAATTTTTTATTGTTTTGTTTGAATTTTTTTAACATTTTGCCTTCCATCCATCCACCATCCATCCATCCATCCACCCATCCATCCATCCATCCACCATAGGCGCACAGCCACGCAGCAGCATTCAGTTTTTGTAGGTATAATTCAATTTCCTCCTGGACACCCTGGTTGTGGTGCGCTGCGGACACAGCAGCATCATCCATTTTGTTTATGATTATTCCATTTCCCCCTGACCCACATTGCCTGCCACAGGCACACACTAACCTCCATGTTTTAAAAGATTATTATTCCATTCACCCATGCAGTTCACCTGAGTGGCACAGGTGTCTCCTTTAGAATATATGGACATAAAGAAAAGAGCTCTATATGTATAGTATTTATTATCCTGATGGGGAATTAATTTCTATGATATGGTGTTGTGGCTTGACTTTAAAGTGGTTATTACCTAAGTAACCAACCACACTAATATTGCCTTTGTCTCTAACACTGTAACAAACTATCACAATGCCACATTTCACTAAATGCTTTTCTTGCTTGTTTGCTTTTAGGTGCACAAGAGAAGACGAGACATCAGCTGCAGTACTGCCAAACAGAAGGCCTGTACAGTGACCTCACACTTCAGTCCTCCAATCTCTTCTGCATGTGCAGCTTAGTGCCACTGCCACCTGAAAGCTTAAAGATGGCCCCAAAGAAAGTTGCTGCCTAGAAAGTGGTCAGTGAAAATAGGCAGCTTTCCACCACTGGCGTGTTAGCTGAAACCGTTTTCGGACAACGTTGTGTGCCTGATGCACCGGCCTCCAGGCAGCAAGCTGGGAGCAGCACTCCTGCATCAACAGCATCACCCCAACCTAAGCCCAAGACCATGTCTGTCAGTGAGGCAGCCACAGCAATCATGGCAACGCTGATGAGCAGTGGCATTGAATTTGATTTGTTCCTTTTGCAAAGTAGTACCCAATCAATTTAGGGAGCAGAGGAAAGTGCACAGCAACCACAGCCAGCAATAGTACATCTTCCTGATGGAGCTGAACTGGAGGTCAAGCTTCCTGCCAACCAAGACCCTCCTCTTCTACAATCATTGGCTCCCAGACCTCCAGCAAGGAAAAGGAAGGGTACTACTCCACCATCCTCTTCAAGCACCACTTCAGATGATGATGATAGGGATGTGGGGTGGACTCCACCAGAGTCCGGGAGACACCAGGAGAGGTGAGGGAAAAGAAAAGTTCCCTAAAGCCTTAGAATTATGGAAGGCGATGATGAGGAGGATGACGACAATGAACTAGTCATTGTGGAAGGTGACACAGAGGGATACAACATTGCTATTCAACCTGCTCTAATGGATGTACAACAGGTAGCACTGCTATCTCCCAGATTTGCAAAGCCCCAGCTGAGATTTGCACTAACCACTACCTCAGTCGAAGTATGAACTGCAGCGAGGCAATCGAGGACACGCCCACCTACTTCACGCCCACCTACCTCCAGTTCTTCAGGTTTTGGCAGTGGCACAGTAAAACAGTACTTCTCCCCTGATTGGGACTTTTTTACGGTTAGCACACAGGGGGAGCACATTGTAGTATGCAGCATTTGCAACACCCATGTTAGTCGAGGTAAGCCTGTTGGTTCACATTATGGTACTGGAGGCCATACAACCCATATAAAAAAACACCACACAATCTGGTGGGAGGAGCACCTTAAAACAATTGCTGTCCTTGGTTGTGGTACTGAAGGTGAGGAGAGCCAAGGAACATCAGCTACAAGTCCAATGATGTTGGGAGTTGATGATGAGGAGGAAGAGGGTGACATCCTCATGCAAAGCAGTCCTGCCCCAGCAGTGCACCAGCAGAATTACCCTCCTCAGTGACTTCAAAATGGCACAAGAAGACTCAGAGTGAGATGGAGACAACACGGCATACTGTGACTGCTCCACCACAATGCGGTCTGAGTCTATCACCACCTACTTCTCAAACGTCACCTGCATCAGTGGCCCCAGAAAAGAAGAAAAAATTACAGACTACTATTGCTAGCATGTTTAGGCAGGAGGGGCCCTACGACTGCAACCACCCAATGTCACGTTTGTACAATGGGAAGCTGGCAAAAATGTTAGCACTGGACCTCCTCCATTTTTCTTCGGTGGAAGGAGTGGGATTCTTTGAATGTGTGGCAGCCATCTGCCGAAATGGAAGGTTCCAAGTCATACCTATTTTGCCAGAGTTGCTGTTCCAGCACTATCCACCTGACACCGGACATGTAGACCAGTTGTGAGACAACTGATTACATGTGCATCACTGTACACTGGACCTCTTTTGCGGGGTTAAAGCAAATTATATCTTCAGGTCTTGGTCCTGAAGAAAGTTTTCAGAGTAATCAGCAGCATGCAATAGTGGCCATGTTCACCATGGAGAAATCACATATAGCTGTAAACATCTTTGAAGAATTTAAGAGAAAGGTGTCTGAATGACTATGACCCAGAGGTCTCAGAATTGGATTTGTTTCCACAGACAATGGCAGTAACATAGTCAGGGCCATGGAAGATGGTGACTAATTCAGGGTCCTGTGTTGGGCCCATTGCATCAACCTGGTGGTACAAGACTTTCTCAAAAAGAAGACATAGGCAGCAATATCCTGACCACCTGCAGAAGAATCTGCACTAATTTCAGCCATTTTTTTAAAGCCTGGAAGCAGTTGAACATTATTCAGCATGCTAATAGGGTACCATTTAAATCCCTGATACAGGAGGTGCCAACATGTTGGAACTCGACCTATTACATGTTGCAACGTCTGTTTGAGCAGGTCAAACAGATCAATGACTATGTCATTCAAAGAGGATGAGGTGCAGTTGGGAAAGCTTTGACCATGGATGTGGAGAAATGGAGCCTAGTCAAATGCCTGACGCAAGTGCTACTCCCTTTTGAGCATGGGACCACAGCTGGTGGTCTGCAGAACTCGGACCTACACCCACACCGACTGACCATGCATGCAACCTCTGCATCATCTTCAACAGCCAATTGACCATGAAACGACAAGTCAATGTAGTCAACTCCTTCAGTTTCCACTCACTTTGCATGCTCCGCAGAATCTTCAGATAAATCCTAACCAACACCAGAACGACCTTCACTCAGGCCCTCATCACCAGCAGCCTTGACTATGGCAACACCCCCTATACTGGCATCTCCACCCAGCTCCTCAGAAGACTCCAGAACATACAGAACACCACAGTCAGGCTCATCCCAGACATATGAATCACACAGAATGGAGGGGTGAATGGTGCATAATTGACTCGCTTCACCCCCATCCACTGGTATTGAAATCCCTTTTAGCCCTAACCAGTGAATCCGTGAATAAAATAGATATTGGAATATCCCTGAGTTAGTTTTAATAAATTGTCTGCACTTATTTTCCTTTATGATCCCGACCTTTTCTACATGTTTGTATTGTCTCCCCCACCCTATTGCTCCACCTCATGCGTTGGTCTGTGCAGAGGTGTGTCCAGCAGCCCAATGATGAAGCATGCCACAAATTTTTGTGGGCGAGGGCAGTTTTTCTAAGCATTGCACTTTGCCAACTTTAATCTCTCTTAAAAAGCGATCTATGCTTCCTTACTTCTCAGTGTGTGACTAGGTCATCCCAGACATACCCAAATGAACCTACATCGCCCCCCACCTGGGTGACGTCCACTGGCTAGCCATCCAGAAGAGATGCCAGCTCAAGGTCCTCACACACGCCTACAAAGCCCTCCATGACATGGGACCTGCCTACATCAACCATTGACTGAACTTCTCCAACCCTCGAGACACATGCCCTCCTCTTCACTCACCCTTGCACACATCCCCTGCATCTGTCGCAGCTGCAGCAGTGGCCACTCCTCCTACATCACTGCCAAGACCTGAAACAACTTTCCCCTCCAGCTCCATTCAGCCCCCTGGCTGGCAGACTTCAGAAAGAGACTCAAGAAATAGCTCGCGGATGGAGACACAGTGCACAGATAACCCTAGGGGTGACAGTGTTGCGCTTTGAAAATGCTGTTTGATTGATTTCACTCAGGAAGTTAGCAAGGAGGGCAGTACGATAGGCCAAGCTATCCTGTTGTTGCATCTGCTACAGGACCAGCTAAAGAAGTTGTCTGAAAGGTTCACCCTTGCAGGTGTGAACGAAAACACAGAAGCTGATGCCTTGGTTGAGAGCTTACTCTTTCGATGGGCTTCCAATACAAGGCTGTAAGACAGCATCATCTCATCCAAACAATACATCTGTGCCACACTACTTGATCCACGGTACAACAAAAAAATTGTTCCCACTTTCAATCCTTTTTCTGATGGGGATGTTTCAAACTACAAGAGGTAAACTGTTGAGGAAGCCGGAGGCCTAGAAGAACAATGGCTGGAACTTAGAGTCCCATCCTGCAGTTCTGGGGTGCTGCCTTCAACTTCCAGAGAGGGCAGTCTTGTCTCACAGCAGCCAACAACACCATCAACCAGAACACCAGCAACAACAGCAACAGAAGTACCGGACCCAACCTCTGCATTGTATTGGTATGAATCAACAGGGCTTAAGTCCAGTGCAGAGATGATGGCAAAAGGTCGAGCAAGTGGCAGCACCACTGACCATCCAGAGGATGTTCTAGGAGTAAATGGATGATCCAAAAGAGGTCTATGTGTATCAAAACCCATTCATGCATTGGTATGGAAAGATGCGTCAATAGCAAGGGCTCAGCAGGCTGGTAATAAAGTTTCTGGCTTGTCCTATAGTCAGAGTGTCTGCTGAGCATGTGTTCATTGCAGCTGGTGCAGTTGTTATAGTGAGAAGAACCAGTCTCTCACCTCAAAACGTGGAGAGATTGACTATGATCAAAATGAACCAGCATTTCATACCACACAATTACACCAACATTCCTGAGCCAGCACAGGAGAGGGAGGAGGAGGAGAATTGATCAGAATGAAGTGTGTTAGCTGACCAACGTCTGGGTGAATCACCTGAGATGGAGGACAAACTCTCCTTCCTAGACTGAGAAAGCCAGTGCCACCATAGAACGTTTTAATGATTTTTCATTGAACTTCTTTCTTTGAAAAAAAGTAACTAGTGGAACATTATGTTTGTGTCAGATTTATGCTGCCCCACCATTTTTTAGTCACACATATTGCTGGATTGCAGTTGGATCAGTGTGCGGTGAAGAAGCCTCATTAAATCCTTCATGACATTTGAGACAATGCCTGCCTCCCTCGCATACCTATCCTTTTTTGCATCACTTGGCAGGGCTGCCCCAGAAGATCGTTGATTTACAGGAGTGCTGATACCAAATTCAAATGTGTTGACTGTGTCAAAGATGCAGTTGAGTACCTACTACCTAACCTACCCATGCTTAGATTAGAAGAGGTAACTCCAACTATTGCAACAGCGAGTGAGTGATTGTGAGTGATGATAGATGATTCATGTAGTGGCAGATAGTATGGGAGGGTGTTCAACTGTAATTTGTAAACTTGATTGAGATGATTTGCAATGTTTGGGGCCTGAATGATGGATGATCATTTTTCCTGGAGGTGAGCGGCCTTTACAAATTTACTTAGTGAAAATCAACCGGTACAGTCCACTCCTATGATCCTTTTTTTTCATCACCTAGAAAGGCTGCCACAGAAGATCACTTGATTTACAAGACTGCCAAATTCCAATCTGTTGCTTGCATCAAAGAGGAGATGCAATTGGCTACCTACCACAGTGCTTGGATTGGAACAGGTAACTATTGCACCAATCAGTGATATATTTTTGAGTGATTGTGAGTGATGAATGATGATTCATGCTGTGGCTGACAGTGAGGGAGGGTGTTCAACTGTAATTTGAAAACTTGATTGAGATGATTTGCAATGTTTGGGGCCTGAATGATGGGTGATCATTTTTCCTTGAGGTGATTGGCCCTTCCACACCTAGCTAGATTTACTTGCAGGTCCACTCCTTTTTTTCTGGTTCTTCAGAGACCAGACCAGACACTTTAGTTAATAAACAAAAACCTATATAAAATGCTGCAAATGTTTGTATATTCCTAATCTTCAACAGCAGTGCACTATATGTCTATCTTACTCGGGTGGGACTGGGACGGAGTTACTCGGAGTCAGGAGGAGGATGGAAGTACTCAGGGTGGGACTACCTCATGAACAGCTAGAAGAATGAAGTTATCAACTTCAAAGGGAAACCATGACTCTGAGGCCTAGTACTCAGCTATGTGGAATGGAGAGAGGTGTGTTGATTTTGGAAATGCTGCTGAGTGTCTGTGTGTTGAACTGGTGGCAAAAGTGAAATCTGAGTCCTGTTGTTTGTGCTCTGCCTCTGAGTCTTCTTGGTACACTACTCATGAAGCTTACCTTTGTTCTGTCCATCTTCTTGACTCTACATTACAATGCAGTTTCTGTTTTACAATCCGCAGCCCTTCTCATCTGCTGCACGAATAAAAGATGAAAGCTGAGCTCAGCACTCCTGCTTACCTACCAGATCAGCCCAGACAGGCACCCAAGAGTGATGGACATAACAGAGGAGAATGCAGAGGCACCACCTACATTAGCAATACAGTATAATTTTTCTTTCAACAATCATATTTTTAGAACTGGGTGGGTTCACTCCTCCATAATTTGAATTTTTCAAACCTAGAAGACAGAACATTTAGATATCTGATGACTTGGGTCTCTGGGGCAGAAGGACTATTTGCACTGCATTTAACTGTACTGTGTCATATTCATTCCTTTGTTTCCTTCCACAACAGATTGATAACAATTATGTGCTGCTTATCGCCCAGATCAATATAACCCTTGTGTAATGTTTGTCTTTGTGATACCTTTCCCCAAATCCCCTGTCCCTCCATTCATGAAACCCTTAACCCTCTTCCCCTGGACTGTGTGATTTATTGAGGTGTGACTTAATTTACACCATAAATGGATCACACACTTGGTGGCGCGGATGTTGTGAAAGCTACACCAACTCACTATATATATTACGATTTCATATAGAGTTAAATTATGGTTCTATAAATTTGAAGAGATTTAAACACGGCTGTTTTAACTGTGCAATGGTTTTAATTAATCATGCAAATAAAGATTTACTTACTTATTACTTACTTAACTCACTGCAGGATCTTCTATTACCTATGCAATAGCCCACACAGACCCCATTTACCCACCCACGCATAAAAGTGATCAATAGAGAGATATAGAAGATCATCAGTTGTCAGCCTCATCATTTAGGCCTTGTGTTGCGTAGACATGTAACCTTGTCCACTCCAGACTTTTAGTCAACTTTTCATGACTCAAGTTTTTTGTAACTTTAGTTTTAAATAAATACTTGCTCCCCATTGTTCAGAAGAAGTTACTAATATTGCTATTTTTTGGTATTTTATCACTATCCGTTATTGTTTGTTGTATCATGTAATAGTACTAGTAATTCTTTGTAAAGCTATGATATAATGTATAACCCACTAACTGAGTGCTTTTATTTCTATTCAGTTGCCTGCGATGGATAATCCTTCGGATTAATGCTACAGTTGAAGCTCACCTGGGTGAGACTTCACTTGTGAAGTTGTGATGCCTTCCCTGTTATTGCTTCATCTATATTCAGGTAAGAGAACTATGGAGTGAAGTGAACTATTTGAGTTAGTAAGTAAGCAACTAACTGCTACTGCAGATAAGTAATCATTTATCTAGGTTGTTCTAGGCAATATAGGTCATAACTAATGGCTGCAATCCCCCTAATGGTCAAGGTAATTACAATAAACAGACACTTTGATTGGAAAAATAAAAATAAATACCTATAATTAATGAGTAAGGCACTATGCAATATGGAGTACAAGTTGTTGTGCTAACTTAATGGAGTCATGCTAGCCAGTGCTTCGAGTACTTTGCTACTGTCTGCAGCTGGGACAGATGTAGTTGACAATTATCTATCATTAATTCCAATGGCCCTACTCTTCTCCAAATGTCTTTCACTTTCTACTCTGACTCCAAAAAGGCAGATGAATAATAAATAAGATACTATGTCACACATAATGCAGATATTATTATCCTGTCTGCTGTAAGTAAATGGTGGGAAAAACGATGCACTGCGCTACAGGAAAAGAAACGGGCTATATAGATTTTTTTTGGTACATTTGTCACATAGTATCCCTTACGACAAACTTGAAATCGAATCAGGCATCTAGTCCCACTTTACTCACTGGCCTCGCCTACTACCACAAATTATTTAGAACAAATTCATTCGGTGGACAGTAAGGAAAGGAAACTTGACTTACTCTACTGGAGGGTAAGGTAAAGTGATTAAGTGGGTAGGTAGAGCCTTTGCTATAAAATAGAAGGGTGTCTCTTATCATCGATTTTTCGTGTGCCTCAACTTTGGCTTATTTAGTCACAAGATGAAAGTTTAAAGGGAAAAGTCAGAACAGGCGTAAAGTAAATCTGTTATAGGAAACCATGAAATATATTTTGTAATCACTTAACATGGCCATAAAAATGTGGCACATACCAAGAATGGATTTTTCAGTTTTTTGGTAGGCTGGGACTGAAGAACTAAGGCTAGAATAAAGGAATTAAGTACTAAAGGGTGACTGAGTGGGCAAAGGAAAACACACCTTGGGTGTTCGGTTTGCAATGCATTGAAAACTTTGTAAATGCCGCATTACCTGAAGCAGAAGCACACTGCACAGCCAACAATGCAGTCAGAAATTGAACCATACAGCTCTTAGGTCATGGGTGGCGAAATGCCATGGGCAGGGAGGATGGTGATGAATGATGAGGGGTGGGATACACATCTTCCTTGCTTAACAAATACAGTGAGTCAAGGAAGTAGACCAAAAATTAAAATAACCCCACTTTGAGCTATAACTTTGATAAAACCAAGTAGGCAAAGAAGGTGGGCATGCCCCTCTCCAGAGGAGCTCCCTTGTTTCTTTATCCAAGCAATTATTCATTCATTGTTTCATTGTTCTATTCACCCATTGATAGCCTTCATTTAAGCTTTACTTTCTCTTATCCAGTCTTTTACCAAATTTCCAATCCATATATCCATCCATTCAGTATCCACCCTTTCAACCTTTCACTCATATACCATTTCACCCTTCCTTACTTTTAACATTCTGTTCTTTTTCATTTCCATCAAGCCATCATTTTTAGCGTACATTATGAGAGCTTTTGTTGAGTTGTTGCTTTAGCTGATAAAGCGGAGGGTTCACAATCGCGATTCATGACGATGCCCTTGTAGATACTGAGTATTATAGTAATTGTCAATAATCAAGCAATATGAATTACCACCGCCAGTCCCTGCCGCCGCTTCTCTCCCTCCAACTGAATCTCCTTCTCCTGCTGCAGCACTTGTGCCAGTGACACATACATTTTTCAGAGGCCAGATATGCCTCACCTTTATTTTTTTAATAAAAAAAATACAACCACAATACATCACTACAGTTTGGCTAGCACTGCAGTATCGTCTATCACAATTATCACTCTGGGCCTTTGGTTGGTTCACAGTGTTAGAAAAGCCAGGTACTTTTTGTAATGGAGGGGCACAGCTACAGCCTATGATGATGATGACTCTGAGTCATTGAAGCGCAATGAAGGGGTGGAATAATAATGGTCAATGACAGACATATGGTGTTGGTTGGCAAATGCAATAGGACTTCATAATTTCCAGCCATGCTGCACTGTAATGGGAACTGCTGGTATACTGTATAAATGAATTATATAGCACAACATTGGGGGTTGGGGGTTGGTCCCTGACCATGGCCACTCTCTTGTTAACTGTTGGAGCATGAGCAAGAAAAAGAAAGCCTTCTCAACAAACATACATGGTGAATAATATTTATAATACTACCTAGAATCTTCACAGTAGACAGTGGAGTACCAAAGATCTGTTCTTAATCTTACAGTACCACAAGATATATAGGGGAGAGGGAAAGATGAACAACAAAGTAAAAGAACATTTCAAACTAGTACAGACTGGAAAAAGTCAGCTACCAAAAAAAACCATGAAATACAGAATAAAAAGATAATGCATGAGTAACAGGATTGGATAGGATAGTTGGAAAAAAGGAGACAATATAAAAAAATAAAATAAACAAGGCTAAATTAAAAGTAGTTTAATATTGGGCAGAGATACAAGTTAGGGAAATAATAATTAATAATAGGAGGACTTTCTGGGCTGAGCAGAGCCCTCAGCAGTGGCTCTGGTGGTCGGCACCTCCTCCCCAGCTCTTTCCGGACTCTCCTGTGTGCTGCCCCTCTTCTTGCCCTTGGTTGCTGATGTTAGAAATAAAGAAGATAAAAATAAAGATTAGTGGTACAGTTAATGTCCACAAAATTATTACGACAGGCAATTGCAGTAACATTGTTCTTATCTAAATCAGATTGCCTTTGTTACTAGTATTGACTATCATTGATTTGGCCATACTAATCCTAAAATTCCTATTCCAAATTTCCTTAACAAAAACTACATTTGTAACTAATGCATTGCAGTGAATGAGCTTTGATTCTATTCTCATTTCTCAACTCGCTTGATGGACCAACTTAGTCTACCTTTTTTGGAATGCATAGATGCATACTAGTACCAAACATCACTGTGAAATTGTTGGGACTGTACGAGTTACATAAATACACAGAGAATGTTAAGTCACTGTTATCACTAATTCACTATGGTGACAAGATGACAGAGGAATATGCAATGGCTTCTTAAATAACTACAACACATAAGGAGGGGCGTCATTCCACCCCAACCAATTGCACAGCTCAATGAGCGCCTTTGCCGCATGTTCTCTTGACTGCACGTTAATCAATAGAATCCATCTATTCCATCTCTGTAGCTCATATTCGCGTCCTTTTGATATTTTTGCGCCCACACGTGGACTAATATGCATTTTTCAAGGTTTCTGATGCTCAAAATGTGTCCATCCGGACCTCTATACATGAACACGACTGAAGCGGTGATTCATCTGAAGCAGTGTTTATTCATAAAAACCCAATGCATTTCGGGCTAACATCGCCCTTCGTCAGGGGTCACTGTAAGCAATAGAACAATTTTCACATTTTAGTTACATCATTAAATAATCTGCCAAAGCGAGCGCAGATGAGCACAATAGGTAGAACCGAACACCTGCCTAGTTCAAACTGGATCACATAATAATATTCTTAACGCAAACAAAATGTAACTTACTTCTGAGTGTGAGCAGCATGCTATTCGGGATTTTTTTTACCATTGTATAACACAAACACATCAAATAATTAATACTCACGAGCCCCGCAACCGAAGCAGGTCCTGTTACCGGTCTAAGATATCTGCCCAGTGGTGCGGCACCTGCTGGGTGGTGCTCTGGACATGGCTGGTTTGTGACACACATATGCGCACTCTGCCCCAACACAGCTGACAATCCTGAAGAAGGTACCCACTTGCGGTCCTGCCGCCTGCTGCCAGCATTGAGGGAAGGTGGTGCTGCATGAAAAAAACCAGTGCTGCCACCTCCACCTCACAAAAGATTGCCCATGGTTGCACCCCTTGGTAGTGCCACTGTCAACAAGTTAGGTGGCTGCTGCTGCTGGCTGTTTGGGGGGACTTGGCGCTGCCGCTCCCCTGGTTGACCTGCTCTGCCATGGCGCTGGGTGGAGTAAAGAAATGAAGCAGGAAAAGGAAGGATGGAATTAAGGAAGGAAGGAAGGAAGGAAGAAAGGGAAGGAAGGTAGGAAGGAAGTGAGGAAGAAAGAAATAAGGAATTAAAGGGAAAAATAAACAAAAATACAAAAAGCCATGGAAAAACATGAAAAAAATTAAAATAAAGTGTAAAATACACAGACAAAAACACACACTAATACTATAAATACAAATGAGGGGTAGATTAATTAGGAGGGCAGAGAATTAAAAAGAATAAGAAGGGATTGGAAAACAAGCCCGGCACCATAAACAGAGAAAGAAAACAAGATGGCCACTCGCATGCGAACCGCATGGTGCCGTTCGTGCACGATTCCGAAAGCAAGGACGTTCTCTGCATTGCGTTTGATGGTAAAATGCAACGCAAATGGGCACTACGTGAAACTCTGCAAACTCTGTCCAGGCCTAGACATAACCTGATCATATCACAAGATATTTTTATTGCAAATAATGCCAGAAGGAAAAAATTTCTCACTTTAAGGCCCCCGATAAGACACTTGCACATACGATATGGAATTCGTCATCCATGCCTCTGCAAAATAACTCTGAAGGCAATACTAAATCCTTTGATGATCTTTGATAATCCTGCTAAACTAAAACATTTTCTTCAGAATATTACCCACATGAAATGGAAGCTACTTCACTGAAGTCTTAATAGCCTTGTTGTGCCTTATTTATAAGTGACTTTTTTTTTTATATCTATCATTTTTATTTAGTCAGCTGTTTCTCTTATCTTGGTCTTGACACGTCTCATTCTTTGTTTTACTGCTCATTGTTTCAGATTTGGATTGTTTTCCTTGATATGGCTTTTGTGGTCTATTCTTATATATTTCCCTTTCTTTCTTTTTCTGGATTTTCTATCCTCCTATCTTTGAGTGCTTTTTTACTCTTTGAGTTTGGTTGTTTTCCTATTGAACCTTCCATCTGTTACACAATTGCAATTATGTTTATGTTTTTTTTTTGTTGCATATTGTCAATCTTGTTCCTGAATTTGTCTCCGCTTGTATCCTTTATGTTTAATTTTGTCCCTTGGAGTGTTCACGGAGTTGGAAACCCAGTCAAACGATAAAAGATACTTTCTAAGTTATCTAAACTTGAGTCTAAAATTGTCTTTTTGCAAGAAACAAACTGCAATACCTCTGAATCTGTTAGTTAAATAGGCAGTAGGTGGCTAATTATTTTTTATCGAGTGATTGATTGTAAGCATGGGGTTGCCATTCTTTGTCACAAATATTTAAGCCAACATGTTTTATCTACAACATGTGTTTATTTTGACAGATAGTTATTTATTCTAGATAACAAACATCTTAGGGGGATATTCTCAAGAACGTGCGATAATCATCGCCAAAAAAGGCCAACGCACGTTTTCATATCGCCGTCTATCGCGGGAAAATAACTCAGTGTTAACGTCTTATTCACACCACGGCTGTAACATGCGATAGTTTCCCGAGAACGTGTCAAATGTCCGCGATAACATTACCAGGACGACAATAGAAATACAAACCTGAACGCGAAAAAAGTTGCGTTGGGCCCAACTGCGATAAAAAAGTCAGCGAGGAGCAGCGCCAAGCAAAAATCAGTATAAAGCGGCAACAAAAAACACAAACAGAACACAAACAACTGCGAAGCACCATGGAGGTAGCCGGAGCAAGTACAGAGGCCAACCAGAACCCCACAAGCCCCACGGCGGACCAGCCTGGGACCCCGGGGTCAGGGAAGGTCAAGGAGAAGAAGAAGAGGAAGACGCGGTTCAGTCCGCAGCAAAACAGGATCCCGATAACGGAGGTGACACTCCCACCATCTAATTGCCCTTGGTGAAATTGTCAGCACTAAATGTTGCACTTACACTTGTCAGAGCGATGTGCTAATGCAGAGGAGTGACATGCACACAGGGAATGTGTCTTAGAATGAATTTATTTGCGCATGCTGTGCCTGTGTCTTTTTGTCCTGTCCCATGATTGCTAAGGACAGTCCCTATGTGACGTGCTTATGTGAAGAAATTGTTAATGATAGTGTCCCTTCGGGCTATTCCAGCTGCTGCTGCACTGGGGTGTGGTCCACCTGCCTCATCCTCATCATCATCGTCCGGTGCATCTGGCACATGGATCCATGGGGCATTGGTGCGTACACATAAGTTGTGCAACACACAACATGCAATGACCATCTTTCACACTATTTGCGGGCCATACAGGAGTCTTCCACCTGTGATGTCCAGGCACCTGAAACATGACTTCAACACACCAAATGAGCGCTCCACAATGCCCCTGGTGCGTATGTGGGCGGCATTGTACTGCCTCTGGGCCTGGGTGTTCGGGGCTCGAAGGGGTGTCATCATCCACAGGCAGAGTGCATAACCTTGATCACCTGTGACAGGGGAGAGAGATGTTTCAATCGGTGGTTCTGCATTCTGTGTTGGCAGCCTTATCAGTATATTGGTGTGTGATGTGTGGGACTTTGGGATTGATGTTTGACATGTCTTGCATGTGGCAAATGAGTGGCATCCATGTGTATTACGTTGCCTCACAGCTGCTCCTCACTCCCCCCGAGCCTATTTACTTGTGTGCGCTGCGCGGTTGCATCACTTGCACTCCTAGGACACACCATTGTCATGACTGTCTGCGCATGTCCACAAGCCTGACAATGACACTGTGATATTGGCCGTTGAAGGTGGTCGGCCACATGTGTGTAGGCCTATGGTGAGGAGAAGGCGGACACAGAGACACACGCAGTAGTTGCCTTGGTGGCCATCCTGGAAGTGAACCACGCCCTGTGCCCCGGGCTATTGATTCCCACTCCTACGCTGGCCCAGCCCACTCCGCTTACGCTTACAGGGGGGACGACATAGCTACATGTCCAAGGTCTGCCCCACTGCCTGAGGTAACATGGTTGCGCCCACTGTCTACGACACTACAAACACCAGCAGTATATGGAAGGACCGCTGTCTTATTCTGCGCTGCCTTGGTGGTAGTCTGGGGGGGGGGGGTGGTCCGGGGGGTTGGGGGGCCTGGGGGGGGTGGCGGTAGGTGATGTGGGCCTCTTGGGTCTCCGAGCTGCATGATCAGTAGCTCCATGACATGTGTTGGTCTGCCGATGTGGCTCTGGGCTGGGCTTCCTTTTATGCTGCAGTTTGTAGTCCTGCTTAACACCAGTAAGAGGCAGGTGTTAAATCCCTGCTGCTAACGCGCCTTTTCGCCTGTTTTTGGTTCGCATTGCAAATCTGGCTGGAAGTTGAGAATATCGCGAAGTGGTGTTTTTGCACGGGAACACCTCTTCTGCATATCATTAGCGTTAGTAGTCGCTCTCATCCATGGCGATGTTTTTTGCGGCAGCTATCGCTGGGAAACTGGGGATATGGGCAGTTTGCACCAGCTTGAGAATGGGGCGATACTTCTTTCGCCACTTTTGCTGCGCTAAAGTGCCGATAACTCGGCGATAAGTCCTTGAGAATATGCCCCTTATTCTTTTTAATGTTTATGGTCCTATTAAGGCTGACCCTGAGTTTTGCATTCTATTAAGGTCAAACTTGCAAAAATTGTCAGTTCCAACATAGTTATGGCGAGTGACTTTATTCAACTGTTTCACTCGTTTATGAATAGAAAGTCAAACTTCAAATCTAAACATGATAAATTCCAATTTCATCTAGGCATTTATTTGATGTCAAGAGAAGATGCAATTGTGACAAATTGGAATGTTCTTTCTTCTCTAATGTTCATAATACAATGTCTGGGACTGATTATATACGTGTTACTAAATAATTACTACCTAGTTTATAATTGGCTGAGATTGGTTTCCTTGTTATGTCTGATCATGCCCCAATATTGGCTTCTTCAGATATGTCCACTGTCAATTAAACAAATTGGAAAATGGAGATTTAACAGCTATCTTTTAATGGATAAGAATTTTATTTCTGAAGCGTCTGCTTTTATAGAAAAAAATTAATTCAGTAATCCCGCTGATAAATCTGTTTCCAGTAAATGTGAAAGCCTCTTTTTGAGCATTCACAGTTACCTTTTCAGCTAAGAAGAAAAAGACTTTAGATAATCCATATGCTCTCTTGTTACAAAAATTGAATCACTTGAACATAGCTATTTCGCCTCCAAATCTTCCTCAATGATACATGATTTAATTAATGTCATATTTAAATTAAATAAACTTGCTTTTATTGATGCTTTTAATATCCTACTTAAGAGTCAATCCAAACTTCATTGGGGTTGGAATGAAGCACGTAAGGCACTTGCTGTCTAATTAATGATCAAAACGTAGGGCAATTGGTTCTATTATTAATTACTCTGATACCACTGTGTCAGTTTCTAATACTGATAATTCAAATTCTTTTCAATCCTTTTAAAGGCTTATATACTCAGGACCCCTTAATGTTCAGATTTCTTTATGCTATTCCAAAGCCGCCTCTACAATACAAGAAATATTACCGTCATTAATTTCCCGAAGAAAACAAAGGCTTCTGGCCCAGTTGGTTTTTCCATTGAGCTTATTTCCTCTCTCTCCTCTTTTTTGCACCCAAAGTATTAGAAATGTTCTATTCCTTTATTTCTGACACCAATGCTAGCTGCTCACTTCTGAATGCTTTTCTGATTATCATTCCCAAACAGGATAGAGATCTTAAATATTGTAAAAACTACCTATTTCATTTATTAATTATGGCTTAAGATGTTTATCAAGATTCTTAGCATCCCGTTTAGAATCTGTTCTTCTTCTTCTTCTTGTCAAATCTGATCAATTTGGTTTTATTAATTGTAGGCTTGTTGCTGGTATTGCAAGATTGTGCTCTAATATAATTAGTCAAGCAGTAACTTAGCATCCCCACTAGCGGATGCTGAAAAGACTTTTGTTTACATCTACTGGCCATATATGTTCAAAACCCTTCATTGGTTTGGCTTTGACCCTAAATAAATTAATTTCATTTTGTAAGCTAATATACTCAAATCCATGTGCTAGTTTATTTGCCAATGGTTGTTGTTCCCCGTATTTTACTTTACAATGAGGAACAAGACAAGGCCATCCTCTGTTCTGTCCAACTTACTATTTGTTTAATGTTTGGCACCTTCCTGGAAAGAATTTGTGGTAATAAAAAATATCATGTTACAAATGTGGTTCACAGGATGTTAAACTGTCAGCATATACTGATGATATTTTGTTATATATGTCCAATCCTCTTACTTCTTTGGACCCCTTTTTAGAAGAAATGTCCTTGTATGCTAGTATCTGGGGATTTAAACTTAATTTCACTAAAATTGGGATTGTACCTTTGAATTCTTTGTGATGACAGCATATGTTTAATGCATGGTGTCCCTCAAAATTCAAATACCTTGGGGGCTGGTTTTCTCCCACTAATAAAGTGCTGTTATGCCCTAGGTGTTCCTGGACTCACATCTTCTCAGTCCCAGGATACCCTCCTGAGTGATAGTGCACTCTGCAAATCTGCATAACATAACATAATCTTGCAGGATTAAAATTGAAGTTACAAATTATATTTTCTACATAGTTTCATTTGTACCTATCCTGGTGGGGTAGACAGGATATGATTAAAATGATGAATGTATTACATATCTTATATACTGTTTCCATGTTACATTGTTTTACTATTTTAAACAAATTAATTTGATTTGCATGATATTTTTATAAGATAATAAAACTCCATGTATTTCTCTTACTTAGCTCAAAACACCGAAAACTGAAGGTATTGTTAGATTTCCGATTTTTAATTATACCACTCTTCTTTAATAAACAGATAGTGTTCTGCCTTGACACATGATTTTCATGATTACCCTATAACCCTATTGTTTTTGAAAGATGTTTACTTAATGATTTCTCTTTTGATTAAGTTATTTATATGTCTAACTGTACTTTTATTTCAAAGTATCCCATTTAGAAATATTCACACTTTCTGTTAAATAAGGTTTTTTTTATAAACTGTTTCCTCATCTATGTTTTTTAAACTCCTCCATTTGGTATAATAAGTTCATTAACATTTGTTATCAATTGTTTTGCTTGAAACATTGGAAAGAACATGGCATCATATGTTTAGCAACTCATGGATGAGAATAGTATTGCCACTTTTGATTTTTTTACAGGTGAAATTTCACCTACCTGATCCATTTATTAAAACTCAATCTACACCTCTTTCCAAGTCTGTTTTTCTAAGTCTCCCATGCATTCTACTTCTTTTTTATCACTACTAGTTGTGCATCTTGACAACATTTTGAATGTATTTCTTCCCCAACTTTACCCAGACCTAAAACTGCTCTGGAATGTTTATGGGTAGAAGATTTAGCTGTTTCTTTATGTCCTCAATTTTGGGGAAATATTTGGCTGGAATTATTTAAAACTTTTGAAGCACCATATATATTACACTGTCCCTTTTTTGACATGTAACAGAGCTGTTATTACTCGAAAACATGTTACTAAATATGCTATTTTAACCTCCACTTATCTGGTCTTGTTCTGACCATGATGGTTGTTAGACCAGCCAACATTAAGGTGGTCTTCCCCAACTTCTTGCCTACCTTCTCTACTTTTCAGACCTCATTTTTTCTGGCTTTAGAACTCTATGCACTTTACCACTGCTAACCAGTGCTAACCTGCTTGTGCTCTTTCCCCTAAATATGGCAACATTGGTCCATCCCCAATTAGCATATTTAGTTTGCCTATACGTTCGTAGTAAAATGGTACCCCCCTTATCCAAGTGCTGAACATTAAATGCTAAATACTACTAGTGGGCCTGAGGCACTGATTGTGACTGGGGGTGAGTGTCTGAAAAGTTTCAGCGCTCCGTCCATCATTTCCTTGTGTTTGCTTTTTTGCCCTAAGTTGGCAGGGTATGCCCAGACGTGGGTCCCTTGCTCACTTTGCCACTGGATTCAAGCTAGCCTGGCTGATGAAGGGTGTTACCCAGAAACCGGTCCCAGGATGCTTGTTTCTGGTTCAGGGAAGACATGGCTTGGCAGTTCGGGCTAGACTGTTCCCATGAGGCACAGGATCAAGACTGATTTGCATATAGCTGTGTCTGAACTGGGGTGGCGAAGTGAGCTAAAGAACGATGATGGATTCAACCCAGATCTGTGAATGGGGGTGAGTGTCTGAAAAGTTTCAGCGCTCCGTTCATCATCTCCTTGTGTTTGCTTTGTTCGCCCTAAGTTGGCAGGGTATGCCCAGACGTGGATCCCTTGCTCACTTTGCCACTGGATTCAAGCTAGCCTGGCTGATGAAGGGTGTTACCCAGAAACTGGTCCCAGGATGCTTGTTTCTGGTCCAGGGAAGATATGGCTTGGTAGTTCAGATCTGTTACTGGGGGTGAGTGTCTGAAAAGTTTCAACGCTCCGTCCATCATCTCCTTGTGTTTGCTTTGTTCACCCACTAAAGTACACCTTCATCCATGTCTCAAGCCTGCCACTGAACGGCCTGTGAGTGCAGTTTACACTGCCATACCGACCTGGTAAGATAAACATTTGAAGCTATGGGAAAGCATGAATTCTTGCATGTGGATGCAGAAAGTTAAGAAAAAATATTTGACAAAATATGGAGCAAAACTGATTTAAATGGATTATCAAATCAAAAATTGAGTCTTTTGAGTACTGAAGGATGTTGCTGTGTGACTGGTAATGGGGCGTAACTGCGCTCCAAACTTCTTGGATTCATACACATGTGCTAGTGGGGCAGGGCACGGGCCAAGTATGCGGGAGGGAATCACTTGTGCCTAGAACGATTAAGAACAATTGAAAAAAAGATGGTGTGCATTCTATCACTTACCTAGACATTTAATGTATAATTGCCAAGACGATTACATTTGCACCCAAGACAACTAAGAGGATTGAACAGACAAAAGAACATAATGCCATATGGAAGGCGATTTGTTCACTAGAGGGAGTCGAGTTTGTTTATTGAGAACCATCAGAAAAACTATTTCGGTAGATGAAGATCAACAGAGTGTTTAGCAACATTGGCTCTAAAAAATTGTCCATCATTGTGTGATCATTCATATGTGAAAACATTGATTTGTAAATGCATGAAATGTTGTTGAAAGGGGAGAGGTGTGGTGCAGCGGCCAGGGTGGCTTGCTCGGGAGCGCGGGGCTCACAGCTCGATCCCCAGCGCCGGAGGCAGATCAGCTCGGCATCATGTGACTCTGGGCAATAGCTCACTTAATCTCCCCGATGGCCCACAGCGCCTTGAGACCCGTATAGGTGATTAGTTTGCGCTTTACAAATACCTGGTTACAAGTTTTACAAACAAGAATGTGAACGTTTATAATACATGCAGCAGCGTATTAATGGGAGAAATTTCTTTTGCAGTGGTTGGTTGGTATAATGGATAGCTAAAGTCACGGAGTAGATTGGAACGGACATAGGTGGGAGCGGTTAGGTTCGGGGATATGTAATGATAAGTGTCACCTGGGAATTGGTGGTTGAGCACTTTCACAATGGAGGCAAGGGAAGCAGCTGAGGCGTTTCACTACCAAACACAGGATGAATATTTTTCAGGTACACATTGAGGCTTTTGTTGGTTTGTAGGGGGGAATGAGTATGGTGTGGGTGTTAATTTGTAAACTCATTTAGTGTGATATGGACACACAGGGTGATTTTATTTATAATTTATTGGATGATGTGGAAGGGATAGGGGAGACACATTTGGGATAGTTTCAGGGCAATATCATTTTGTCATGGGATGAGGGTGACAAGTGTTGGTGAATTAAGAGTTAATTTTAAAATGCATGGAATTAATTTTTTGCATAAGGGGACGAGAGAAGTATAGCTTGTGTTGCATGTCTAATGTCGTAAAATAAGGGCTGTTGAGCCCAAAATGCATTGGGTCTATGCAAATATGACTGTCATGGATGAACGATGTATTCCTACATGGTGGAGTAAAAGGCCTAGATAGGCATATCTTTAGCATTTGAAGCTATGGGAAAGCATGAAGCCTTGCATGTGGATGGAGAATGTTAAGAATAAACATTTGACAAAATATGGAGTAAAATTGATTTAAATGGATTATCAAATCAAGAATGGGACAGGGATGGGCAACCAAATTCAATTGTGTGGTATCCGTGTTCCACACCCGCAAAAGTTGCGGAGCGAGGGAGTGAGTCCTCCTACTGGTCCATGGTTAACCTGGAGTCTAGCGTCCTCATCTGTGTACGGATTGCCTGTTCTAGGAGACTGACATCAAAGCTACTGCATTGAATGCCCAGAATCGATTGAATCGGTTACACTACCCTTACCAAACGGATGAGGACGCTAGCCTCCAGGTTAACCATGGACCAGTAGGAGGACTCACTCCCTCGCTCCGCAACTTTTGCGGGTGTGGAACACGGATACCACACAATTGAATTTGGTTGCCCAGCCCTGTCCTGAGGAAGACCCGCAGGCCGAGGCCCTAAAATACCCTCTGTGCCCCAACTCGGGTCGAAACGTCGACACCCACATCTATTAAGCCTGGATCACAAGCCCTTATCCTTACCGTGCTAAATGATGATACATCTCTGTATTCCAATATATATGTAAATAGACCCTTGTGAATCATTGATCAATTGTGGCTAGGCTTATCAAGATTGATATTCTCCTATCAATCCAACCAATGAATTGTTTTTAATATTTGCTCTCTCTGAACACTATTTAGAATCCTTTCCCACCCCTTCACTAAGAGCACCCCCTTCTGTACGTTCCCCTGAGCAACCTCTTTCTGTCTCCCTCATTGTTTCTAGAACGCAGGAAGATACCTACTGCTAGTTTAACTATGATTGAATAAAACTTATGTTATTTTTTAATCTATTGGTTGTTGCACATTATTAAATTGAATGTTTTGACTACTGTGAGCTGACAGTATGCATGCTCAAAAATTGTTTATAAAGTGTACTGGCGTTTTGATTTATCCTGTTCAAAGAAAGATTTAGGACCATTGTTTTCTGTACCAAATTGAGCCCAGGTCCAAGACTATAATTGGGTCACCCCATTTTCTATAATGACTTTTAGAAAGCTGGCATTTTTCTTACTTTAGCCATTTGGTGCCTGCTTCTTGTCTAGGAAGGACGACAGCTGGGCTTTGTGTATTTACCCTTGACAGCCACTCACAAAGGGCACTTACGAGTGACTTGATGGGCCATCCTGGCAGGATGGGAGGGAGGAGCTGGATCCAGCCTCACTTACACCTAAATAGGCTGTTTCCTGTCCCCACTCAAAGGGCTGCACACCCCCCTGTTGTGAATATGGAGCCAGTGCAGAAAGAGAGGAACTGTGTGCCCTCCACAGAACTGTCTTTGAAGTCTGCCCCACTTCAAAGGCACAGCTGAGTAGCTGAGTATAAGTACTGGACCTCTGACACCGTCACTTCAGTACACTTCTGGACCTCTGACCACTCTGCCAGGAAGAACTGCTGTGCTGCTAAACGACTGCCACTCTGCTGGCCTGCTGTTTGTGGACTCCTGCCTTGCTGTGTTGCCCTACTGCCTGCTGCTCTCTCTGCCTGTGTCATTAAGAGTGGACCTGCATCACTTGAACCCAGAGTGACCCCAAGGGCTATCTGACTGGCCTCCTGATCTGAAGTCTCAGTGACATAAAAGACTTCCAAACATAATGCTCCTACACTTGGACTCTGCAATCTGTGAGTCTGCCCTACCAAGTGGTGCCACCCTAGTCCTGGACCCTTGAAGCTGGACCTAAGGTGTTTGATCAAGTGGAACCAACGCATCCTCTTCTGTGAGAGCAGAATTGATACATCGGCGCTGTTGTGATGGCAGGACCGGTGCATCGTCCCCGGAAACAATGCATTTCCTTCAGAACCAATGCATCGCAGCCACTGCGCTGCATGGAGAAGATTAACGCATCACCTCTACTGCATGGATAAATCCAGCGGATCGCATTCCAAACCACTGCATGTCAGAACCAGTGCATCGCCTTCGGAATCGACGCATTGTCGCTGTTGCGTGGAGAAAATAGACCCATCACCCTTACTGTGTTGGGAATACCTTTGTACTCCTAGGCTGCACCCTGTATCTTTGTTGATGCAACCCAGATAAAAGGTACTTTTGTTCAGTGGTCCTCACTGGGTCCGGCGCCCCATCGCGGTCATCCTGAATTCTTGACTTTGTTCCGGTCTGGCGCAACCAGATATCATAGGTAAGTGCTTATTGCTTCTAATTTTACAATGTATACTTCAAAAATTCATATCTCAAGTTCTGCTTATTGGATGTTTGTCATTGTGGTCTTGTTTTATTTATTTAATTAGGCTCTATTTTTCTAACGTGATGTGCAATCTTTTTGTCTGGTGTTTTTACTGTTTTACTGTTTGAAGTGTTGTGCAAATACTTTACACATTGCCTCTAAGCTAAGCCCGACTGCTCTGTGACAAGCTACCATAGTGTGAGCATAGGTTAATTTAGGGTTTGCTTGCTTTTTATTCTAACTAGGATTGTGGTTGCTGCTCACTAGGGCTCAGACCCCAGTCAACCTACAACCCAATTTATAACAATGGTTCATTGGTTCATCTGTTATATGAATGTCACCATGTTAAAAGTTTTGGGATTTTAGTTTGGTGTAAGTGTTTGAAGATCTCAAATGTAATATACCTCTTACACTGCTTGATATTTTCTTGGGTTACCATCCCTCTCAAATGTGTTTCCTTTCATTGTATATGCTCTGTATAAACTAATTCCTATTCATTTGTTGTATTTTGCAATTTTGTCTTGAAAGCAAGAGCTACCACATGCAACAATAACTACACATTTGAGTTCTAGAGGGTATGGACGTTTTTATGCAGAGTTAATGAGAGTCTATCTCCCAAAACAATATAGAGGTACAGTCGTTTTTTAATGTTGATCTTATATGACTGATCAGATAGCAGGGAGAAAATGTTGTAGTCAACAAAGCAGGGGGCATGTGCAAAAGATTTGCCACTGAAGCATTTTGTACCATAAATGAGAGGATGTGGCATTGCAGCTGAAGCTGCCGACTTCCAACATCCCTTGATTCTGGGCAAATCCCTGTGCCTTGTGTAATGTGACTGATGCTCATGTAAAGCGCTCCGATACCTTCGGGTTGAGTTTGTGCTATATAAAACTGCAAAAAAGATGATAATAATACAAAGTGCTGTAGAAATCACTGGGCTGGTCTTGGCAGGCATTCAATTACTTTTTATTTTATTTTTTTCAATAAAATTAAAAATAACATTTTAAAAGTGAAGCCATACGTTAATAAAGGCCACTGCATAAAAAAAAAGTCATGCATATGTTTCCAAAGAAAAATAAATTAAATATGAACCATTGCAGTTAGTGTCCATGTTGGCATAGTATTCTGCATACTTTATCATAGTTTTGTTTGTTCCAATGTGGTGGATGCATTTAGAAGAAATAAGGCAGCCTTCTTGATGAGATACAAGAATGATACAGTATGCATAATATGATTCCAAGAAAATGGCCCTGTAAAATACCCTTTGGGGCCATTTTGAAATGGTTTGCCCACACTGTCGCCTCACTTTAACATTTCAAATTGGATGCTGTGGTACTTCTAAATGCAGTAGCTATGTTGAAATGGTAAAACTATGATATCCTATGTAGAATACCATTCCAAGATGGCTGCCCACCTGAGAAGTAGTGGCCTAGTGGGATGTGAAATAATGCAGGTGGCAACAAGGCATGTGAGCATCCCGGTAGCCAGAAAATAAAGCACAAATAGCAGACAAATTGTAGTCAGAAAATAAAGCACAAATAGCAGACAAATTGGTTTAGCTTTGCTACTGAGCTATACTGCACTTCTTTGCACATAGGATCAGACAAAAATATATTCACTCACAGTGCAAGATCGCTAATGGCTAAAAGTGAGCTGACCTCTTTATCCATGCTGTATGCTGTGGTGGGTGGAGGCAAATTATTAATGACAAGAGGGCTGATCGAAAGACCCTGTATGTATGTAAGTATGTATATGTATTTTCATTGTAATGTTTTGACAACATGGTGCTGGTGAGATAGACGGACCTAAAAAGCAAGATGTTTAGACAAAGCTGGACCCTGATAAATCATTTCAATCAATCAATCAATCAAGGGTTGGTAAACCACAACTACTCACCCGTGAGGGTCTCAAGGCGCTGTATTTAGATTATAAAGTCTGTTATACATGTCAGCCTTAGGGTGGTCTTCCCCCAAAATGTTTTGCCTTCTGCCTCCCATTTTCGTGAATTTATGTTATTAGCTATAGGACTCTGTGCGCTTTACCACTGCTAACCAGTGCTTGTGCTCTCTCCGTAAAAACATAATAAAATTGGGTTTTCACCTGATTGGCATATTTAATTTACTCAGAAGACCTTGTTAAGTGGTATACCATATAGCCAGGGCCTCTTAATTAAATGCTACTAGTGGGCCTGCAGCACTCATTTTGCCACCCACTTAAGTAGCCCCTAAAAACAGCTCTCAGGCCTATCATTGCAGCCTGAATGTACTTTTAAACTGCCAATCGGACTTGGCAATAAACCCCCTTGACAAGCCTTAAACCACGCTTTTATTGCATATATGTCACCCCTAAGTCAAGTCCGAGGTAGCCCAAAGGGCAGGGTGCATTGTAATCAAAAGTTTGGACCTGTACTTTTAAGTTTTACATGTCCTGATCAGCAGCGACTGGTGAAATTTGAAACTTGTAGGGCTTAAATTGGGGACCTAAATTGCAATAAACAAGCAAACATTAACAAGCAGGCCTGATTTTCCTTAGAGTCTTTTATGGAGGTCATTCTCAAGAAAGTTTTGAAAAAATTTGGTTTAATGGTACTTTTTACAGCACAATTTGTAGATACATTTGCAAAAAAGCAACAGATCTTATAGACAGCTCTAAAGGACACTCATGCAAATATTCGATGCAGGACTTCTCACATGCTTAGTTTATCAAAATAAATAAATAAATAAAAATAAGTGCAGATGCCCAAAACGTTTCTAAGGATGTCCCCACAAAATTTGCATCCTTCAAATATCATGCTGCTTTGAGCAAAAGCATGGTGAAATGTGGTACGCTAATAGACTAACTAGAATGAACTAAAACTACAATAACCAAAATGCTATCACTGCACTAAAATTAGTGCAGAATCAATGCCCTGGAGTCACCTATAGCTACCAAGTGATCGCAGGCCCTCTGTCAACCCCAGGCAATTCTGACTTGTTCCTCCAACAGCTGTTGTAACAGGTAATTTTGTTTTCCCACTAACAACACTGGCTCCTGATCCAGGCATTTAAATTCTATGGGAATAAAAGTTCAGATTGTCTGCGATTGTCATACATCCAGCCACTAAAATACGCAAATGCTCTTACAGTTATATGATAAAAACTAGATTGTTGTGCCTTTAAAACACAATGGTCTTTACATGTCAAAAATACTAAATATTTAAAATTCACCTCATGATTGACAAGTTGGCTTAAACAATTGTCAACAAAATGAACATGCGGCTTCCTCAAAATCATGCATTACACTCAAATGTGCAGACTCTCCACAAATATGAAAGAATGCCCCTCAAATATGCCTGCAGTTGCATACCAACTACGCTTTAGATCGACCTTCACATATGCATCAGTATGTCCAACAAAACACAAATCTATATCATATATCAGAATGTCCCTTAATACACACTAGACATTCCGAAAAGTACATAACCCTGATCCTGAACCTGACTTAAAAACTCTGAAATGTGCATGAAACAGTCCACCAAGTATGCAGAGTGTCTCACAACCATGCAAACTACCCCTCAAACATTCATCCAACTGTTTCCAAAAGATGAGAAGCACAACACCTCAAATATGTAGTAACCACTAATGATGTTTGTTTAGCCTTTACCTGAGCACTGGACTGTATTGGACTGGCATTTCATGGAATCTTCCTTTGCCTTAAAAGCCATCTTGAAAGTGCCAGTTTGTGGGCTGGGTTTTGAGTCCTGCGTCACGGCCCATGTGACCAAAAACGTTTACTGGCCCATTCAAGCTGGCCCATGGGGGCTTGAAAGGCTGCCTGTAAGGCCAGTCCAACATCGAAAATGCACTAGACCAGGGGGCGTGGCTAAGCGCCAATGGAGTTGGACGCGATGTGAAGAGCTCCCGCGATTGATATCCCCCACTGCCATTTATCTGACTCAATATCCGTAAGAAAGGAATGAAAGGGTCATAGCAGACCTAGGTTATGTGAGCAGGACCGCGTAACTGCAAGGACTTCGCTTTGCCCGCTGTGCAGACACGCAATTAATGATCACATAGCAGGCCCGATTTTGAACCGCGGGCCTGCGTAGTTTACGTGGCGGATGCCTGATTGCCAGAGTGGGCCTGGAGAGGGGCGCGGTGTGCAAGTGCGGTGCTCGTCTGCGGGCCTGAAGGAGGACTCAGAGAGAGGACCCGGACCTCGTGTTGCCCCCCCCCGGTGGGCCCTGAAGTACTCGGAAACGCTCGCGGTGGCTGGGGAGTGATCAGTGACGCTGCCCGGAGCAGATTGGGGGCCCGCTTCTGCTGCCTGTGGAGACAACGGGTGCAACGGGGTGCCATCAAGTAAGAGGTTCGGCTCCCCCCCCGGCCTTCCGCGACTCTTAAAGTGACTCGGCGTCAGTGGAGGACCCGTGCGGCCGAGTGCATGATTGTGGGTCCCGGAGGGGCAGCAGGTGCGTTGCAGCCATGGGAGTGGTGTGGCTGGGCTCAAATCTCCTCCCCACATTGGAAGGCCTATGCTGCTAACTACCCCGCACAATTCATTATAAGCTAGCATATCAGTGCGCAGTGTGGGCTATTGCTTTAAAGAATTGGTCCAACACCTGCAACCAGTGACCAAGGCTCGACAGACACGATAACCACACATTGGCAGCACCATTCTTAATCTTGTGAATTACAGTGCCGGCGTGGGGCGCTCCTGCAACGTGGCGATACTTGTGAGGATACAGCCTATACTCTAACCAACAACAGGGTGACCAACCGCCGCAATACATCACAGCGGACTGGCAGACTGAGCCGAATCCCGGGGGAGAACCCCGACAGGCCGCTTGGAGACCTTTGCTTAGCACTCCAGGGTTAGGCTGCGGACAGTACCCACTGGGGACGGCAGTGCGGTCTCGTGGAGGAAGCCTGGTGGCATGATTATCCTCCCCCCTCCCCATTGGTGACACCTGCAGGACATGTCTGGGACTAAGGGAGCCAAGACTATGCGTCAGACGAAAATGGACAAATATGCCTCCTCCAGGAATGCAGAGGCAGATGGGGCTGGGAAGATCAAGGTGAAGGGTGCGACCAGTCAATCTGCAGAGGATCCCTCCCTGAAAGATATTATGGATGCCATCACTGGGGTGCGTACTTCGCTTGAGGCACGGATGGACTCAATAACTACTAAAGTGACATTAATTCAAGCAGACCTACAGAAAATCCGTGAAAAGGTCAAGTCGATAGATACAGTCACAACGGAGCTGTCCCAGGAGTCCAAAACAATGCAGCAACAAATCAAAAACCTGCAAGTGAAGAGTAAAATGATGGAAACCAAGCTCAACGACTATGAAGGGAGAACTCGAAGAAATAACGTTCGTATAGTAGGCGTACCGGAACGGGCGGAGGGACCTACGCCTGATCTCTTTGTGGAAGATTTGATTACAAAGTGCCTTCAACCCAAAAATCTCTCTAGTTTCTTTTCAGTGGAAAGGACACATCGAGTACCCGGGCGGAAAGCTGAAACCATGGGGCCTCTCCGCGACCCATACTGGCCCGCTTATTCAACTTTAGGGACCGTGACGTGATCCTGCAGACAGCCCGAGCGGCTCCACCACTCAAGATTGATAATAGCACAGTGACATTATTCCCTGATTTTACAGTGAATGTGCAACTCCAAATAAGATCTTTTCAAGACATCAAATCCCGTCTCCGAGAACAAGGGATCAAGTATGCTATGTTGTTCCTGGCGAAATTACGAGTCGAGGCCGAAGGGAAGGTCTGGTTTTTCGATACTCCGGAACTAGCACAAGACTGGCTGGATAGCTGGAGAGTGGTTAAAGGAAAAGGCACCACACAAAGGACAGACCAGTCTGCCAGGCAATCAGAAACAGCAAAGTCTCAATTGCGGCGGCAACAGGAAGGCGATAACGAGGACTAATTGCTGTCAACTGATCCTGTTGGGTGCATCGGGTAAAGTGACTTGTTGATCGATTGCTGATGGTTTTTAGAAAAGGTCCTTGCTCTCTTTCTAATCTCTCTTTTTCCATCCCTTTCTATCTTTGTTAAGTATAGCCGGCAGTAGCGCGGATGGAGAGATAGCACCCCCGCCCCTGTTTTCTTTGTTAAGAGTTCAATATGGGGCGACAGGCACTCTGCACAGTTGGGGATAAGGGCTCTGTTTGGCACTGATTGCAGGGAAGCAGGGATTACATTTATGTTTGGTGTTAATATTTAGATTAGTTGACACTACCACATTAGACATAAACCCAAGAGGCAGTATTCAAGATACATATCTGAAAAGGATATCCTCAGGGTACATCTCCGCAGTGATTGTATATGTGGGAGGGAAGCAAGCACAGATTCAGTCAATTATCAGACTAAACCGTGTAGGCAGAGAGATTGGTAGAATAGACGGGGAAGCAAAGCATTAAGTTACTGTCATGGAATGTGAACGGCTTGGGGGACAAGCTAAAAAGAGGGATTGTACTCCAGTTTATAAAAAGGCATTCAACAGACGTGGTGCTCCTCCAGGAGACGCACTTGATGGGAAATGCTTGTGGGGCCCTCATTAGATTGGGGTATAAGCTTGAGGCACATTCGGCGTTTACGACCGGCTCTAGAGGAGTTTGCATTCTGATTAAGAAGACTTTTCCACTTTCGATTGACCGCAAGTGGACGGACAATCTGGGTAGGTACACCGCACTATCGGGTATGTGGGAGGGTCAACCGCTAACACTGCTTTCCATGCATGTGCCCTCGGGCCTGCAAGTGGCGGCATTTCGAGACTTAGGAGACCTGTTACTGACTCTACCCAATGGTCTACTGTTAATGGGAGGTGACTTTAACTCGATAGTTTCCGGGCAATTAGACTGTCATCCACCACAGGATGCCCCTGCTTTGAGAACACAAATCCGAGATTTTATGGAGGCAATGGGGTTGGTAGACACGTGGCAAATTCTTCATCCGGCAAGCACCCAGTTTACGTTTCACTCCGGAGTTCATCGATCTTTATCTAGGTTAGATTATATAATTGTGCCAGCGGCACAGATGAGTTATGTTAGGGAGGTACGGCACATGGCAAGAGGCATTTACGATCACTCCCCGCTGTGGGCCCTAGTGGAGACTGGAGAGTGACAGGTGGGAAGGGTGGCGCCGATAAGTCCCTGGTTTCTCAAAAATCATTAAATTAAAAACACAATTATCAAGGAAACTGAAATGTTCTTTGGTGAGAATGCAGGGACGGTGGAGTCGACACAAACGTTGTGGGAGGCCTTTAAAACGGTGATCCGGGGCCATGCACTCTCCCAGATAGCAGGGGCACGCAAGGAGAAGGCCGCCCAGCTGGTAGAACTGGAGAAGGCAATACTTCAACTGGAGGGGAGGCTGGGAGGAGAGGGCGAGATGTCAGTCAAACATATGCTGGAAATGAAGACCAAAGAAGACAAAGACATGGCCACAGAAGCAGCCCATGGGCACTATATGGCCACGCAAAGTAAAATATATGAGATAGGGGACAAAACTGGCAAATTATTGGCATGGTTAGATAGAAGGGAACAAGTCAACAGACTAGTAGTTGAGCTGACAACGGTGAAGGGAGAACATCTGACGGAACCGCAAGACATAGCGCAAGGGTTTGCTGACTATTACCATAACATCTACACATCACATTCGACATCTACAGAAGACGCTAACACCCTTCTGGCAGACATGGCCCTCCCTGTTCTCTCTGGAGAGGACTCCTCTAGATTAGATGAGAAACTCACACCCATTGAGATCGAACATCAATTCGGGAGCTACAAGCTGGAAAGGCGATGGGGCCCAACGGGCTACCCATTGAGTTATATAAACTAGCGCCCAGTACGATAGCGCCACATCTTACTGACATGTTCTTGGAGAGCCCGGATAGGGGGCACTCCCAGAGGACCAGAGACTGGCCACGATAGTGGTTATCCAAAAAAGTGGTAGTCCCAGAGACAGATGCTCCTCATATAGACCGATTTCACTGTTAAATGCGGAAGTCAAGATCCTAGCCAAACTATTAGCTACCCGTCTCCTAGAGGTGATCGCAAAACTCGTACATCCGGATCAATCCGGCTTCATGCCATTGAGGAACACCTCACTCAATCTCCGGCGTCTACACAGAGTTATGGGCCGAATAGGGACCTTGAGAGAGGAATCGGTGGTAATGTCCTTGGATGCCACAATGGCTTTCGATACGATCGAGTGGCCCTATATGCTGGCGGTCCTTAACAAAATGGGCTTCGGCCCTAACTTTGTCGGCTGGGTGAGACTCCTCTACACTAAGCCGTTGGCTCAAGTGGTGGTCAACAAAAGAAAGTCAGGGATGTTTGTCCTTGAAAGAGGAACTAGACAGGGCTGTCCTCTCTCCCCGCTGCTCTTTTCCCTACTGCTTGAGCCCCTGGCGCTATGGATAAGGAAAGACCCAGTTATGAGGGGACTATGGTGGGCAGAGGATTGGGAGGACCGGATATCCCTGTACGCAGACGATATTTTGCTATACCTGCCGTCACCTAGAGCCTCCATCAATAGAGTACTACATATCTTTACGAACTTTGGCAAATATTCTGGTTATCAGATAAACTGGTCAAAATCGGCCATTTATGTATTGTGGGGAAACTTTCCGGGTCTGCCCAGAGGATACGAAATACAGGAGGCAAAAGAAGGGTTTAAATATTTGGGTATTTTCGTTACCAGGGATCTGGCTCTCTATTATGAGCACAATCTTCTCCCCCCATTGATGAAACTCAAATGCGATGTCCAACATTGGAGATCCCTCCCACTATCTTTGCTAGGACGAGCTGCATTATTCAAAATGATGGCATTGCCCCGATTCCTGTATATTCTGCCGAACTCTCCGAGCCCGGTGCAGGCAGACTATTTTAAATGTATCGAGAATGCGCAGAGGGAACTGCTTTGGGAGGGGAAGCCACCACGAATAGCGATTCGGAAGTTGACGAGAGGGTGGTACGATGGTGGCATAGGGCTCCCAGACATCAAAAAAATATTACTGGGCGACGCAATTGACAGCAATTAACCAATGTATGTACAGAACTAATGATGGTCCCGGCTATAGGGTGGATAGATGGCTCCTTCCTGAGGGTCACTATACCCGGGCACTATACACGAATACCACAAAATTAAACTTAACTGGCCCAACCAAACATGCAGTTCAAATATGGCACACTGACAATAAGAGCATGGGAGGGGACAATAACGCAGATGACCCCTTTGTGGGATACAGAAAAATTAGGAAACTTGAGAAACTCCAAGGATTTCACGGCTTGGGATTTGATTGGTGTCTCTCATGTGGGTGACCTGTGGGGGAAGGGGGAGGTGATTCCATTTGCTCAGCTGCAACGAGAATATGATATGGCTGAGACAGAAAAATTCAGATACTTGCAGATCTGACACGCGCTGCAAACAGTCATCCACCCGGGTCAGCAGCTTCCAGAGTCTTCCCCACTTGAAGATAGGATTCTAGATGAGTATATGCCCAGGAAAGCAATCTTATTGGTTTATAGAAAGTTAATAAATAACATGCCCGACCCCCTCTTGCAACTCCGGAAACACTGGGAAAACGACACAATGGAAATGGAGGACGATGAATGACAAGAAGCTCTGTCGTCCCCTAGGGAGGTCGCAATCTCATCAAAGTTGCGACTGGTGCAACTTAAAATATTACATAGAGTATGTTTGGCGAACACTGTTCTCGTGAGAATGGGATACAAGGGAGCTCCCAGATGTAACCGTGGGTGCAACCAGGAAGGGACCTTTATACATACCATGTGGAGCTGTGTATATATCCAGCGATACTGGGCAAAAGTGACTCAATGCATGGCACATGTACAGGGTAAACAAATAGAGCCCAAGATAAAATTATGTATCCTGAATGTATGGGACCCCACAGATTTAACAGGAAAGGGGAAAACCTGGGTGACATTGGGATTCTTGATTGCCAAAAGAAACATTGCCAAACTATGGGGTGCGAGTGAAATGTCTACACTGAACTCATGGAAAACAGATATGGACTGGTGTATGGTAATGGAGAAGACCGTGTATGTGTCATGTGGCTGCCCTAAAAATTGGTCACAGATTTGGGAGAAATGGAACGACTACAGAGGAAATATCTGCAAACCCCCCCAAGTTGATAGACTCCCGGCACTAGATATAGAATAGCGCAGAGTAGGGAACGCTCCTAAGGTATTGCGAGTAAGGTATGAATATGTTGAAATGTGTCAAATAGATATTGAAAAGTTTGATATGTACTTGTAACTTTTGCATATGTCAACAATAAAAAGAAGAAAAAAAAAGAAAATGCACTAGACCTTTCCCCAAATTAACACCAGACCTTTCACCACATATGCATGAAACATTGCTAAACAAAAGCCAGTACGTGTCCAAACATATAAACAGCTCCCTACAGAATATTTGCCTCCCATACACAAATAAATATTTAAGCTTAAGTAATAGGAGTGCATCATGCTTTCCATGAAACATGCCTCATTTTTCTTCACAAAATGTCCAAAGCTTCTACCGTCCCGCATGGGGTATTGCTCTCTTCATCTGAAGACTGCCAATTCAGGATTCTCTCCATATTGCTTTTTATCTTTCCCAGTAACTCAACAGTAAAATAGGGTTAGGTCTGCCTGCAAAGACGCTCCCTTCTCCTACAACATGCCTCTCATGAAATCTGTCTAAAGCATGTGTGTGATTAACTGTGCATGCAAAGAAAACAAAACTATAATCTCATGAAAATATGCTTAGGACATTGTAGCTAGGTTAACTAGACCTGCCCATTTCTAGAAACATTAGTGCACAGTATGTCTGATGTTATCAGATAGTAATGACGTATGTCCACACAGCACCCACGTGGAGTGCGCTTAACCCCTTCGATGCTCATGACGGAATGGTTCCGTCATGCGCATCGGTGCCCCTGTGCTCATGACGGAACCATTCCGTCATGAGGCCAGGGGCACGAAATCCCTCTGCTGCAGACAGCAGAGGGATTTCTATTTCTCCCCTGTGACCTTGGAAGCTGGGGAAGAGCTTCCCCGACTCCCGAGGCCCCCTCCCTGGTTTCTGTGCCATGACAATCAGCGCACACGTCGCGCTGTTGTCATTGCACAGAAACCGAAACTGAAATGAGCCTTTAGGCTCATTTCAGTTTCACTTTCTAAGTGCTCAGGGGCTATCTCAGCCCCCGGGCACGTAGAAAGACGGGAGAGGTATCATTGGAAAGGGAGAATTTCCCCTTTCCAATGGTACCCCTCCCAGTGGATCCCTGCTTGGGGATTGCCCCAGGAGGGCGATCCCCAAGCAGGGATCCACCCACTAGACACCAGGGAGGGAGCGGCCCCTTGGGCAAGGGCCTTCGCTCCCCCATAAATAAATGGGCACAATTCAGTCTTTCTGCCCCCTGGGGGCAGATGGGGCAGTAGTCCCCAATCTGCCCCCCCGGGGGGGGCAGAAAGCCCACTAAACGCCAGGGATTTTTTTGGTGCATTTTTTTTAGCATGGGGGCTGGCCTAAATGGGCACGCCAATGCCCCCACCCCGCCACCATTACAGCCTTTCTGCCCCCCCTGGGGGGCAGAAAGCCCACTAAACGCCAGGGATTTTTTTATGCACCATTTTTTTTAGGGTGGGGGCTGCCCAAAACAGGCACGCCAATGCCCCCACCCCCGCCACCATTACAGCCTTTCTGCCCCCCTGGGGGGGCAAAAAGCCCACTAGACACCAGGGATATTTTGGGGCAAATCTGTATTAGGGTGGGGGCTGCCCAAAATGGGCATGTCAATGCCCCCACCCCTCCCCTACAAAAATTACAGCCTTCCTGCCCCCCGGGGGACAGATGGGGCAGTAGCCCCCAATCTGCCCCCCCCAGGGTGGCAAAAAGCCCACTAGACGCCAGGGATTTTTTTGGGCAAACCCCCACCCTAATTAAAATTTGCTCAAAAAAATCCCTGGCATCTAGTAGGCTTTCTGCTCCCCCTGGGGGGCAGATGGGGGCATTAGCCCCCAATCTGCACCCCCGGGGGGGAAAAAATCCCACTAGTCGCCAGGGATTTTTTGGGGGCAAATTTGAATTAGGGTGGGTGCTGCCCAAAACGGGCATGCCCATGCCCCCAACCCCTCCCCTGCAAAAATTAGAGCCTTTCTGCCCCACCTGGGGGGCAGAAAGCCCAGTAGACGCCAGGGATTTTTTGGTCAAATTTTAATTAGGGTGGGGGCATTGGCATGCCCGTTTTGGGCAACCCCCACCCTAATTAAAATTTGCCCAAAAAACTCCCTGGCGTCTAGTGGACTTTCAGCCCCCCCTGGGGGGCAGATGGGGGCATTAGCCCCCAATCTGCCCCGCCGGGGGGGGGCAAAAAGCCCACTAGTCGCCAGGGATTTTTTGGGGGCAAATTTGAATTAGGGTGGGGCTGCCCAAAACAGGCATGCCCATGCCCCCACCACCTCCCCCACAAAAATTACAGCCTTCCTGCCCCCCCTGGGGGGCAGATGGGGCAGTAGCCCCCAATCTGCCCCCCCGGGCGGGCAAAAAGCCCACTAGACGCCAGGGATTTTTTGGGGCAAATTTTAATTAGGGTGGGGGCTGCCCAAAATGGGCATGCCAATGCCCCCACCCCCACCGGCAACAATTACAGCCTTTCTGCCCCCCCTGGGGGGAAGATGGGGCAGTAGCCCCCAATCTGCCCCCCGGGGGGGCAAAAAGCCCACTAGACGCCAACGATTACGCTGGCTTTTTTATGTGTGGGGGTGGGGACTGCCCAGAATGGGCATACTAATGCCCCTACCCCCCAAAAAAATAGCCACAGTGTTTCTGCCCCCCTTGGGGGCATATCGGGGCAACCCCATCCCCCGATATCCCCCCCCAGGGCGGCAGAAAGCCGACTAGGCACGGATTTGTTTTCAGCAATATGCCTACCTGTGGATTTTGGGCCCTAGTGCAGCCGGCACATAGGGAAACCTAGCAAACCTGTACATTTTTGAAAACTAGACACCCAGGGGAATCCAGGATGGGGTGACTTGACTGGCTCTCACCAGGTTCTGTTACCCAGAATCCCTTGCAAACCTCAAAATGTGTAGTGGAAAGTTCTGGAATCTGTGTGGATCCACAAAATTCCACTCATCCCGCATTCCCCAAAGTCTTCCGAGAAAAATGGTACCTCACTTGTGTGGGTGGGTCAAGTACCCGCGACAGGCAAGGGCCCAAAACCTAGTGAGGCGACATCAAAATGACCTATCACAAACCAACCTGGTTTTGCACCGGGGGTTACCTGGGTTTTTGGAACCGGGGTCGGTGGCCATCTAGGGAAACCTACCAAACCCACACATTTCTGAAAACTAGACACCCGGGGGATTCCAGGGAGGTATGGCTTGCGTGGATCCCCCAATGTTTTCTTACCCAGAATCCCCTGCAAACCTCAAATTTAGCTGAAAAAAATTACTTTTTCCACACATTTTTGTGTGGGAAAGTTGTGGCATCACTGGGCCGACACAAATTTCCTACTACCCAGCGTTCCCCCAGGACTCCCCATAAAAATGGTGCCTCACTCGTGTGGGAGGCACAAGTACCCGCGACAGGCAAAGGCCAAAAACGTATTGAGGCGACATCAAACTTGCCTATCACAAAACAACCGGGTTTTGCAAGGGGGGTCACCTGGGTTTTTGGCCCGTGCTCGGCGGCCACCTAGGGAAACCTACCAAATCCATATATTTCTGAAAAGTAGACAGCCGGGGGATTTCAGGGAGGTATGGCTTGCGTGGATCCCCCAATGTTTTCTTACCTAGAATCCCCTGCAAACCTGAAATTTTGCTGAAAAAATCACTTTTTTCACACATTTGTGTGTGGGAAAGTTGTGGCATCACCGGGCTGACACAAATTTCCTACCAGCCAGAATTTCCCCAGGTCTCCCGATAAAAATGGTGCCTCACTCGGGTGGGAGGCCCAAGTACCCGCGACAGGCAAGGGCCCAAAACGTATTGAGGCGACATCAAAATTGCCTATCACAAAACGAGCTGGTTTTGCAAAGGGGGTCCCATGACTTTTTGGCCCGGAGATCGGCAACCACCTAGAGAAACCTACCAAACCCACACATTTCTGAAAACTAGACACCCGGGGGATTCCAGGGAGGTATGGCTTGCGTGGATCCCCCAACGTTTTCTTACCCAGAATCCCCTGCAAACCAGAAATTTTGCTGAAAAAAATCACTTTTTTCACACATTTGTATGTGGGAAAGTTGTGGCATCACCGGGCTGACACAAATTTCCTACCAGCCAGCATTTCCCCAGGTCTCCCGATAAAAATGGTGCCTCACTCGGGTGGGAGGCCCAAGTACCCGCGACAGGCAAGGGCCCAAAACGTATTGAGGCGACATCAAAATTGCCTATCACAAAACGAGCTGGTTTTGCAAGGGGGGTCCCATGACTTTTTGGCCCGGGGATCGGCAACCACCTAGAGAAACCTACCAAACCCACACATTTTTGAAAACTAGACACCTGGGGGATTCCAGGGAGGTATGGCTTGAGTGGATACCCCAACGTTTTCTTACCCAGAATCCCCTGCAAACATGGGGGATCCACGCAAGCCATACCTCCCTGGAATCCCCCGGGTGTCTAGTTTTCAGAAATGTGTGGGTTTGGTAGGTTTCCCTAGGTGGCCATCGAGCCCGGACCAAAAGTCATGGGACCCCCCTTGCAAAACCAGGTCATTTTGTGATAGGAAGTTTTGATGTTGCCTCAATACGTTTGGGCCCTTGCCTGTCAGCGATACTTGGCCTCCCACCGAGTGAGGCACCATTTTATCGGGAGACCTGGGAAATGCTGGCTGGTAGAAAATTTGTGTCAGCCGTGATGCCACAACTTCCCACACACAAATGTGTGAAAAAGTGATTTTTCCAGCAAAAGTTCAGGTTTGCAGGGATTCTGGGTAAGACGTTGGGGATCCATGCAAGCCATACCTCCTGGAATCCCGGGTGTCTAGTTTTCAGAAATGTGGTTTTGATAGGTTTACCTAGTTGGCCGCAGCCAGGCCAAAAGTCATGGGACTCCCTGCAAAACCAGGTCGTTTTGTGATAGAGCAATTTTGTTGTCGCCTCAATATGTTTGGGCCCTTGCCTGCATGCGTACTTGGGCCTCCCACCCGAGTGAGGCACCATTTTTATCGGGAGACCTGGGCAAGCGCTGGGTGGTAGGAAATTTGTGTCAGCCAGGTGATGCCACAACTTTCCCACACACAAATGTGTGAAAAAAGTGATTTTTTTCGGCACAATTTCAGGTTTGCAGGGGATTCTGGGTAAGACAACTTTGGGGGATCCACGCAAGTCATACCTCCCTGGAATCCCCCGGGTGTCTAGTTTTCAGAAATGTGTGTGTTTGATAGGTTTCCCTAGGTGGCCGCCGAGCCCCGGGCCAAAAAGTCATGGGACCCCCTTGCAAAACCAGGTCGTTTTGTGATAGGCAATTTTGATGTCGCCTCAATACGTTTTGGGCCCTTGCCTGTTGCGGGTATTTGGGCCTCCCACCAGAGTGAGGCACCATTTTTATCGGGAGACCTGGGGGAACGCTGGGTGGTAGGAAATTTGTATCAGCCCGGTGATGCCACAACTTTCCCACACACAAATGTGTGAAAAAAGTGATTTTTTTTCAGCAACATTTCAGGTTTGCAGGGGATTCTGGGTAAGAAAACGTTGGGGGATCCACACAAGACATACCTCACTGGAATCCCCCGGGTGTCTACTTTTCAGAAATGTGTGGGTTTGGTAGGTTTCCCTAGGTGCCGGCAGAGCTAGGGTTCAAAAACTACAGCTACGCACTTTGCAAAAAAAGGGTCATTTTTCACTGTGAAAATGTGGTGTGTCCACGTTACATTTTGCGCTGTTTCCTATCGTGGGCACTAGGCCTACCCTCACAAGTGAGGTACCATTTTTCTCGGAAGACTTTGGGGAAGGCGGAGTGGGTGGAATTTTGTGGATCCACGCAGATTACAGAACTTTCCACCACAGAAAAGTGAGGAAAATGTGTTTTTTTGGACAGTTTTTTAGGTTTGCAAGGGATTCTGGGTACAGAACCTGGTGAGAGCCAGTCAAGTCACCCCATCCTGGATTCCCCTGGGTGTCTAGTTTTTAAAAATGTATAGGTTTGCTAGGTTTCCCTAGGTGCCGGCAGAGCTAGGGTTAAAAAACTACAGCTAGGCACTTTGCAAAAAAAGGGTAATTTATCACTGTGAAAATGTGGTGTGTCCACGTTGCATTTTGCGCTGTTTCCTATCGTGGGCACTAGGCCTACCCTCACAAGTGAGGTACCATTTTTCTCGGAAGACTTTGGGGAAGGCGGAGTGGGTGGAATTTTGTGGATCCACGCAGATTACAGAACTTTCCACCACAGAAAAGTGAGGAAAATGTGTTTTTTTGGACAGTTTTTTAGGTTTGCAAGGGATTCTGGGTACCAGAACCTGGTGAGAGCCAGTCAAGTTACCCCATCCTGGATTCCCCTGGGTGTCTAGTTTTTAAAAATGTATAGGTTTGCTAGGTTTCCCTAGGTGCCGGCAGAGCTAGGGTTCAAAAACTACAGCTAGGCACTTTGCAAAAAACAGGTTAATTTATCACTGTGAAAATGTGGTGTGTCCACGTTGTGTTTTGCACTGTTTCCTGTCGCAGGCACTAGGCCTACCCACACAAGTGAGGTACCATTTTTCTCAGAAGACTTTGGGGAATGCGGGGTGGGTAGAATTTTGTGGATCCACACAGGTTCCAGAACTTTCTACCACAGAAAAGTGAGGAAAATGTGTTTTTTTGGACACTTTTTTAGGTTTGCAACGGATTCTGGGTACCAGAACCTGGTGAGAGCCAGTCAAGTCACCCCATCCTGGATTCCCCTGGGTGTCTAGTTTTTCAAAAATGTATAGGTTTGCTAGGTTTCCCTAGGTGCCGGCAGAGCTAGGGTTCAAAAAGTACAGCTAGGCACTTTGCAAAAAAAGGGTCATTTTTCACTGTGAAAATGTGGTGTGTCCACGTTGCGTTTTGCACTGTTTCCTGTCGCGAGCACTAGCCCTACCCACACAAGTGAGGTACCATTTTTCTCGTAAGACTTTGGGGAATGCGGGGTGCGTGGAATTTTGTGGATCCACGCAGATTACAGAACTTTCCACCACAGAAAAGTGAGGAAAATGTGTTTTTTTGGACAGTTTTTTAGGTTTGCAAGGGATTCTGGGTACCAGAACATGGTGAGAGCCAGTCAAGTCACCCCATCCTGGATTCCCCTGGGTGTCTAGTTTTCAAAAATGTATAGGTTTGCTAGGTTTCCCTAGGAGCCGGCAGAGCTAGGGTTCAAAAACTACAGCTAGGCACTTTGCAAAAAAAGGGTCATTTTTTACTGTGAAAATGTGGTGTGTCCATGTTGCGTTTTGCACTGTTTCCTGTCGCAGGCACTAGGCCTACCCACATAAGTGAGGTACCATTTTTCTCAGAAGACTTTGGGGAATGCGGGGTGGGTGGAATTTTGTGGATCCACGCAGGTTCCAGAACTTTCTACCACAGAAAAGTGAGGAAAATGTGTTTTTTTGGACAATTTTTTAGGTTTGCAACGGATTCTGGGTACCAGAACCTGGTGCGAGACAGTCAAGTCACCCCATCCTGGATTCCCCTGGGTGTCTAGTTTTCAAAAATGTATAGGTTTGCTAGGTTTCCCTAGGTGCCGGCAGAGCTAGGGTTCAAAAAGTACAGCTAGGCACTTTGCAAAAAAAGGGTCATTTTTCACTGTGAAAATGTGGTGTGTCCACGTTGCGTTTTGCACTGTTTCCTGTCGCGGGCACTAGGCCTACCCACACAAGTGAGGTACCATTTTTTTTGGAAGACTTTGGGTAACGCGGGGTGGGTGGAATTTTGTGGATCCACGCAGATTCCAGAACTTTCCACCACAGAAAAGTGAGGAAAATGTGGTTTTTTTGACAATTGTTTAGGTTTGCAAGGGATTCTGGGTACCAGAACCTGGTGAGAGCCAGTCAAGTCACCCCATCCTGGATTCCCCTGGGTGTCTAGTTTTCAAAAATGTATAGGTTTGCTAGGTTTCCCTAGGTGCCGGCAGAGCTAGGGTTCAAAAACTTTAGCTAAGCACTTTGCAAAAAAAGGGTAATTTTTCACTGTGAAAATGTGTTGTGTCCACGTTGCGTTTTGGGCCGTTTCCTGTCACGGGCACTAGGCCTACCCACACAAGTGGGGTACCGTTTTTCTCAAAAGACTTTTGGAAACGCGGGGTGGGTGGAATTTTGTGGATCCACGCAGATTCCAGAACTTTCCACCACAGAAAAGTGAGGAAAATGTGTTTTTTGGACAATTTGTTAGGTTTGCAAGGGATTCTGGATAACAGAACCAGGTGAGAGCCAGTCAAGTCACCCCATCCTGGATTCCCCTGGGTGTCTAGTGTTAAAAAATGTATAGGTTTGCTAGGTTTCCCTAGGTGCCGGCAGAGCTAGGGTTCAAAAACTACAGCTAGGCACTTTGCAAAAAAAGGGTCATTTTTCACTGTGAAAATGTGGTGTGTCCACGTTGCGTTTTGGGCCGTTTCCTGTCGTGGGCACTAGGCCTACCCACACAAGTGAGGTACCATTTTTATCGGGAGACTGTTATTATCTATTGACTTTCGATGCATTTCTGCCTCCAAATGAAAGACAATGTGTAAAAAAGAAGTCATTTTAAAAGATGACCTATAATTCTCATGCTAGTATGGGTACTCCCAATTTCGGAAATGTGCAAATATCTACTGTTTCTAAACTCTATATTTTGTTCCCATTTCAGAAATACATAGGTGTCTTTCATACGCATTTTTCCATGTATAAAGTTTCCCAGAATAATTGCTATATACCTGGGACATAATAAAAAACCATTGCAAGACGCTGCTCAGTTATTGGCTCTGGGTTCGTCGGGTTCTTGGTGAACCTACAAGTCCTATATATCACCACAACCAGAAAAGTCCAGCGGATGTAATGGTATATTGCTTTCAAATAGCTGTCATAATTAGAAGAAGTTACAGTTGAAAACGTTGACACAAATGGCTGTTTTTTTCAACTAATTTTCAATTTTTCCTATATTTAACTGTTTGTTTCTATAAAAAAACTTAAAGGATCTACACAAATGACCCCTTACTGAATTCAGAATTTTGTCTACTTTTCAGAAATGTATGGCTTTCCAGGATCCATTATTGCTTTCATACCCATTTCTACCATTAACTGGAAGGAGGTTGAAAGCACAAGAAATAGCAAAAATAGGCTATGTCCCAGAAAAATGCCAAAACTGTGTACAAAATTTTGGTTTTCTGACAAAAGTCTGCTTGTCCCTGAAAGCTGGGAAGATGGTGATTTCAGCATTACAAGAACTTTTTTGATGCCATTTGAAGGGAAAAACCAGATGCTTTCATCTTTAGCCCTTTTTTCGCATTTTCCCCAAAAAAACAAAATGTAGCTGTATTTTGGCTAATTTCTGGGTCCCCTCTAGGGGAATCCACAAACCCTGGGTACCTTTAGAATCCCCATGATGTTGGAAAAAAAGGACGCAAATTTGGCATGGATACCTTATGTGGTCAAAAAGTTACAGGGGCCTAAGGGCGAACTACCCCAAATAGCCAAAAAAAGGCTTTGCACAGGAGGGGAAAAGGCCTAGCAGCGAAGGGGTTAATGATGACTTGCCTTAGAACTCAGTGTTTTCAGCACAAATGAGCACTACAACAGGTTGTGCTTTCATGTGACCTGCACCCTTTCATTCCCCGAGTCTGTTAATCCGCCATCTGGGCTCCACAAATCAGTGAAAGGGAACAGCTCAGCTGTTGCCTGTATCATGTAGTGAAGAGCACAGGTTTCTTCATGTGTACCTTGTGATTTGAGGTATGATTTTATAACTATGGACACCTGTGACTGCCCGATGCAAGTTTGAGGCCATGGACCGCACGTGGCTGCTCACCTCTGGAGGCCTGCTGATATTATAGGCAAAATGTCACGCTGCAAACACACTCATTTGGAGTGCTCTTCTGTGCATCTGCCTCCTGGGTGCAAGTATGAAATCACCCCTGTCCATAACTCTCTGGGACTTAGTGAATGTCTCGAAGCATGGCTAGGCTGCTCTCAAATCTGGGGCAGGAACCATAGGCTCGGGGCTTCCCGAAGAGTCAGGATGATAATACCACATGCTGCTTTGGTTACAATTAGGATCTGAAACCATCTCAGGGGTTACTGCTCGCAAATATTTTTTATAGTGACTGCCACCCGTGGAATGGGAAAGAGTGCCAGTCCCCATACAGTGTCAGTGGGTGCAAAATAACTAACCATTGAATGTGCACAATACTCACATTATATCATGCAGCTACCATCCTGCCTCTGCAGTATTGCCATTAGCGTAATCCTCTGAAGCAGGAGACTATTTCTGTTTCTCATACCACCCTTTTCAGTTATGTCACAGGATGTGATGGCTCAGATATTCTGGTCCCACCCTCAGCCTTTGGCAAGACAGCAAAGGGGTTGGATTGCACTCCTCCTCTGACTCCACCTGTTCTTGTCTTGGCAAAGGCTAGGGACGGAATCTGTAAACCTGACCTCGCCCCAGCCTGAGACATAATAGAAAATCGTGGATCCAGAAACCAACGCCAAGCCGGTGGCATCCTGACCACCATATTACCAGTTTCGTGGGGAGCTGGCAGTGTGTGGGCGGCAGAGTCATGGCGACGGCACACTTCGGCTCTGGAAATGAGCCAGAAGCCAATGCCGGCTGTACTGCAGTGCCTCCAGCCAGTTGGGCATGCTGTTTTCTTGCATTCTTTTGTGCAAGTGAAACATTGCGCGCACCCGACCTGGAGGCAATGGAGGGCCCTAGATGAGCACCAGGTACACTACGCATGGGCGTATTAGCCCTCAAGCCATTAGTTTGACTTATTACCTGTCTTTCCGCTGACCCTCTCATGGCGGTGCCCCCACCAGGAACAGGTTGGCAGAAAAGCAGGTTGTGATTGGGCCTCTGCTGCTATGGTAGCAGAAATGTCGGCATGGTGACGGTCTCACTGCACAGATCGTAATTGGGTAGTCGGACTGCCGAGGAAGCAGCAGTCGGACCGCTGAAAATGCAATGATGGGACACATCCCACCATCATCATAATCAGGCCCTTAATTCAGTTTTAACTACTATGAGGCCTACCTGTCCCATGGGATAACATTGGATTTCCTGATTACATTTTGCTTGAAAGCCGCCTTTCTGCAGGGTCACCCCAAACTTTTTGACTTCCACCTCCCCTCTTTGTTGAATTTATTTTTGTTGGCTTTAGGTCCCTGAGTGCTTTACCACTGTTAACCAGTGTTAAAGTGCATGTGCTCTCTGATTTAAACATGGTAACATTGGCTTATCCACAATAGGCATATTTAAATAATTTATTTATAAGTCCCTAGTAAAGTGTACTACATGTGCCCAGGGCCTGTAAATTAAATGCTAATAGAGGGCCTGCCGCACTGATTGTGCCACCTACTTCAGTAGCCTTTTAAACATGTCTCAGGCCTGCCATTGCAGAGCCTGAGTGGCCAGTTTTAAACTGCCATGTTGAACTGGCAACTTAACCCTCTTGTCAGGCCTAAACCTCACTTTTAAATACATGTAAGTCACCCCTCAGGTAGGCCCTGGACTGACCACGGACAGTGTGCAGTGTATTTAAAAAGTAGGATATGATCATTGTTGAATGTACTATAACTGTGGAAAAATGGATTATGTAAATGTCATAAAAGATCCATTTCTCGACTGCGTAGAAATGTAAAGTGATCCATGTGGACTTAACTTAAGCACTGACCAGTTGTTTTAAAGTTGAGTTGTTGTGAGATAATGTCAATTTATAGCGCTATGAATGGTGCAAAACACTGAAATGTAATGTTGATTGCTATGTATAAAATGTTAATAAAAACAATTTTTAAAAAAGCTGGAAAAAAAGAATCATGATGTCACTAACCCATTGGCAAGATATTTTATGGACAAATATAATAACCAACGTGAATCTCTTCAGTTTTTCTATTGATGGGATTCTAGTGATGACTTGAGGAGGGGACCATGAAAGAGACTGCGCATACTCGAATCACGCCTTATTTTGGAACTTGATACAAGGCATCCTAATGGATTTAACAGGGATGAGGAGCTGTTTGTTAATATTGATTCATGATTATTGACCGTTATATATCCCACAGTAGGATTTGAACAGGATGAGGAGTTGTTGGTATATTTTGGTTCATGATTTTGAACAAATAAGAGATATATTTTATAGTAAGATTGAACAGAGAAGAAAGGTTTTAATACTTTCCCATATGAAATTGATTTGTTACCTTGAATTGATCATTCATTTGCTGTTTTAATCTGTTACTTAGATGTAACTGAGAGGAAATATTTTTATACTTTACCTGATGAAACTTGATATGTTATCATGAATGTTTCTATTGATTTGCTGTCTGAATTTGTCATTTATGTGTAACATCTCGTACAATCACTATCTTTCCAGTCCACTTGTAGTAAATGCATTCTGTCTGGTACTTAATATTTGTTGGACACAAAGGATTGTCTAGGACGCCTCTTTTGAATGCCATTTTTGGGGCTTCAGTAATTGAGCTCATTTACTTCCCTTACTAATGTACATGATGTTAGATCTCAATATATGCTTAGCAGTTGCCCAATAGGGCATTATATTGAGTTATGAATGTCATTGATTTCTTTATTGATGGGAACCCCATTTAAACAAGCATCTTGCAGTACTACATGTTTGGTGCCCCATTGCAGTACTATTGTATAGATTACAATTTAGGGTCATCATTTTGATAATATACCACAGTGAGGGTTTTCCTCATTATAGCCTCAATTGGTAACACACTATTCCAGATTTTACTATGTAGTTCAGTGTTATTTGTAATAGTACTAATACATTCTTCTCACCCTCTATCTATTTAGATGACATGTCATGGCAATCTTAGGGAATAGTTTGTGCTCTTCTGCTGTCCCATCAGCTACAATTTAATTTGGGAAATCATATTTCCTTTAATAATCACCTGCTTTAGGTCTGAGGTCAAGTTTGATTTTAGCCATAGTAATACAATTAAAGCGGATCGCGCTTACACTTTATGTCCAGGCGCATCCCCAGCTCTCTGGGTAATGTAGTTTAATCGTGGTATGCCAATTGCCGGTTAGTTGTAGTGTTTGGGCGGACAATGCAAAATGAGTGGGAATTCCCTAGAACTCTTGGAAACGTAGTCTGATCACTGGTACGCTAACTGCAGTCCCTATATTTCAGAAACCAATTTGACATGCAGCGGTATCCTGTAATATAAGAGGGACCTTTTACTAAATGTATCAGTTTTAGGATGCATTATGAAATTATCACACATTGCTTTGATGTGGTGTTTTACATTTATAATTGTTTATGTTGCAAATGTATATGTTTATTCTTCTATATCTATGGAATAATCCCTATATTTGTTTCAATGGGAGCTTGGGCACATTACTTGACAAAGGTTTGTCTTAAGCTGAAGTGTTTTGTCTTGTACTCAATAAACTGTGTGTCTTGCAAAAAAAAAAGTAGGATATGAAACTTTAAGTTTTACATGTCCTGTTAGGAAAAAAACTCTAAAATTCATTTTTCACTACAGCAAGGTCTTTCTCTCCCATAGATTAAAATTGGGACTAACTTATTACATCTTAAAAGTGTAATTTCCAATTGGGAAGATATGGGAGCCCCAAGTTTGGTGTCTCTGGAATCATAATTTAAAAACCTAACTTATGGTGAAGTTAGATTTTAAATTGTAATTCTGAAAATGTCACTTTTAGAAAATTGGCACCTGCTTACTGTAACCATTTGGTGCCTTCTGCCTATTTCTGAATAAACATCTGGGGTGGATGACAGCTGGCTTTGTGCATTCCCTCTAAAAAGCCTCACACACAGGGAGCTTTGGTGTGGCTGATGGGCCACCCATATCCTGATGGGCCATCCTGGGCCATATGGAAAGGAGGAGCTGACACTTACACCTGAAAGGGCTGTGTCCTGTCCCCACACAAAGAGTGGTACACCTCCCTTGTAGTGAGTCTGGAGCCAAGGCAGGAAAGCCAGGGATTTGTACACTTCAAAGGTATATCTTTGAAGTCTCTCCCACTTCAAATGCCCAACTTGGTATAAGTACTGGACCTCTAACACCACCAACTCAAAACACTTGCGGAAGTAAGGACCTTCTATCAGGAAGAAGGACTGCTATGCTGCTGGAGGGATTCCCACTCTGATGGGCTGCCTTGTTGTGCTAGACTGCTGCCCCAATGCCTGGCAGTGAGAAGGATTGGCCCTGCATCTCTACATTCCAGAGCCTAAGTATACCCAATGGTTTGTTGGCTTGCCTCCTGTTTTCTGAAGTCTCAGGGATATCAAAGACATCTCTCTTTAACCTGCAAGCAGCTCCTGGATTCTGTCTGTTGTGATTCCTCTTCTGCAAAGTGGTGCAAATCAAGTCCTGGGCTCTTGGGAGTGAGCTTAAAGTGCTGCATCTGCCATAGCCCACGCATCAACACCGTTGAACCAATTCATCACTACCACTGCAGAAACCAGATTGAGACATCACACTTGGAACTGCTGCTTCAGAACCGACGCATCACCACCACTGAGTGGAGACGATCAATGCATCGCCTTTACACCTGCACATTGTATTCGGAATAGATGCTGTTCGGAACCGGTTCATCGTTCATGGAACTGATGCATCACCGCTGTTGCATGGAGAAATCTGGCACAATACCCCAACTGTGTGGGGAACACCAACACTTCTCATTTTTTGCGACCAGGATCAAGGTACATTTGCTCAGTGGGCCTTGCGTTGGTCCTGTATCGAGCCCACGCAGTCATCCTGAACTCTTGACTTTTTCCCAGTCCAGAGTGACCAATTAACTCTCCAAGTTCTTACTGCTCCAAAGTGCTATTTTTGCTTTTAATTTAAATTCATATCTCGACTTCTACTGATTGGATTTTTGTCATTTTGGTCTTGTTTTATTTAGAAAGGTATTCTCTGTTTTTCTAAAGTGATGTGACCTCTTTTTCTGGTGTTTTCACTGTGCTACTGATTGTTGTGTTGCACGAATACTTACACATTGTGTGCTGTGACTTACCCTAACTAGGATTGTGGTTCCTGCTTGGACAGGGTGCATACCTCTGCCAACCAGAAACAGAAACCCTGAAACCGGTCTAGGATGCTTGTTTCCAGTCCAGGGAAAACCTGGCCTGGCAGTTCGGGCTGGACTGTCCCCATGAGGCACAGGGTCAAGACAGATTTGCATATGTCTGGGTTCAAACTGGAATGGCATGGTGAGCAAAAAAACGATGGATTTAGGCCCAGATATCTGTACTGGGGTGAATGTATGACATTGTTCTGCATTCTGTCCATCAATTGTTCTTTTTGCATTTGTCACCCCGAGTGGAACGGGTAGGCCCAGACTTGGGTCCTGTTCTATCCATGCCACTGAAGTCAAGCTATCCTGGCTGATGAGGGGTGAAACCCCGAAACCAGTCCTAGGATGCTTGTTTCCAGTCCAGGGAGGACCTGGCCTGGCAGTTCGGGCTGGACTGTTCCCATGAGGCACAGGGTCAAGACTGATTTGCATATGGCTGGATTCAAACTGCAATGGCATAGTGAGCAAAAAAACGATGGATTTAGGCCCAGATCTCTGTTCTGGGGTGAATGTATGAAATTGTTCTGCATTCTGTCCATCAATTGTTCTTTTTGCATTTGTCACCCTGAGTGGGACGGGTATGCACAGACGTGGGTTCCGTGCTCTCCATGCCACTGGAGTCAAGCTATTCTGGCTGATGAGGGGTGAAACCCCGAAACCGGTCCTCGGATACTTGTTTCCAGTCCAGGGAGGACCTGGCCTGGCAGTTCGGGCTGAACTGTTCCCATGAGGCACAGGGTCAAGACTGATTTGAAAGTTGCTGGGTTCAAACTGGAATGGCATGGTGAGCAGAAAACAATGGATTTAGGCCCAGATCTCTGTACTGGGGTGAATGTATGTCATTGTTCTGTATTCTGTCCATCAATTGTTCTTTTTGCATTTGTCACCCCGAGTGGCACGGGTATGCCCAGACGTGGGTCCCGTGCTTTCCATGCCACTGGAGTCAAGCTATCATGGCTGATGAGGGGTGAATCCCAGAAACCCGTCCTACAATGCTTGTTTCCAGTCCAGGGAGGACCTGGCCTAGCAGTTCGGGCTGGACTGTTCCCATGAGGCACAGGGTCAAGACTGATTTGCATATTTGCATATGGCTGGGTTCAAACTGGAATGGCATTGTGAGCAAAATAAATGATGCATTTAGGCCCAGATCACTGTCCTGGGGTGAATGTATGACATTGTTCTGCATTCTGTCCATCAATTGTTCTTTTGTTTGCATTTGTCACACCGAGTGGGACGGGTATGCCCAGACGTGGGTCCCAAGCTCTCTATGCCACTGGAGTCAAGCTAATCTGACTGATGAGGGGTGAAACCCCGAAACCAGACCTAGGATGCTTGTTTCCAGTCCAGGGAAGACCTGGCCTGGCAGTTCGGGCTGGACTGTTCCCATGAGGCACAGGGTCAAGACTGATTTGCATATGGCTGGGTTCAAACTGGAATGCCATGGTGAGCAACAAAACGATGGAGTTAGGCCCAGATCTCTGTACTGGTGTGAATGTATGACATTGTTCTGCATTCTGTCCATCAATTGTTCTTTTTGCAATTGTCACCCCAAGTGGGACGGGTGTGCCCAGACGTGGGTCCCGAGCTCTCCGTGACATTGGAGTCAAGCTATCCTGGCTGATGAGGGGTGAAACCCCAAAACCGGTCCTAGGATGCTTGTTTCCAGTCCAGGGAGGACCTGGCCTGGCAGTTCGGGCTGGACTGTTCCCATGAGGCACAGGGTCAAGACTGATTTTCATATGACTGGGTTCAAACTGGAATGGCATGGTGAGCAAAGAAACGATGGAATTAGGCCCAGATCTCTGTACTGGGGTGAATGTATGACATTTTTCTGCATTCTGTACATCAATTGTTCTTTTTGATTTGTCACCCCGAGTGGGACGGGTATGCCCAGACATGGGTCCCGTGCTCTCCATGCCACTGAAGTCAAGCTATCGTGGCTGATGAGGGGTGAAACCCCGAAACCGGTACTAGGATACTTGTTTCCAGTCCAGGGAGGACCTGGCCTGGCAGTTCGGGCTGAACTGTTCCCATGAGGCACAGGGTCAAGACTGATTTGAAAGTGGCTGGGTTCAAACTGGAATGGCATGGTGAGCAGAAAACAATGGATTTAGGCCCAGATCTCTGTACTGGGGTGAATGTATGACATTGTTCTGTATTCTGTCCATCAATTGTTCTTTTTGCATTTGTCACCCCGAGTGGGACGGGTATGCCCAGACGAGGGTCCCGTGCTTTCCATGCCACTGGAGTCACGCTATCCTGGCTGATGAGGGGTGAAACCCAGAAACCCGTCCTACAATGCTTGTTTCCAGTCCAGGGAGGACCTGGCCTGGCAGTTCGGGCTGGACTGTTCCCATGAGGCACACGGTCAAGACTGATTTGCTTATGGCTGGGTTCAAATTAACCCTGGGCGTGGTTCGCAAAGTAGTGCTACGCGAAGTGCACGTCGCACTACGCGAGCTACGCGTAGCACTACGCAAACTGCGTAGTGCGCTGTTCGCGATGATTGCACAGTGCTGGATGCTTTTCCGCACTGTGCAATCATTGAAAACGGCATCTTGCACAGTGCGAGCTGTCTTTTACTGCCGCTCGAGTAGATTTTTACTTGTGCGGCAGCTTTCTCAACGCGGACTGGTAGTTTCTCATCGCGAGCGGTCGCGAGCATACGCGACCACTCGCAATGAGAAACCTGACCTCTGAGAATCTCGCCGGGAGGTTTATTTTCCACGCTCGCGATCGGCAACTTGATGTTGCTGATCGCGAACGAGGAAAAAGTCTCGCCGGGATGTCATTTTGCTTGCTCGCGGTCGCCAACTTGACGTTGAGGACCGCGAGCAAGCAAAAAATGACCACTGCACTATGCTACGCTACACGTGTTTGCACTGTGCTACGTGCAATTCGCGTAGTGCGAAGTAGCGCAAACTTCACAAACTACGCGAGCGTAGCGTAGTGCTTTGCCCAGGGTTAGTTCAAACTGGAATGGCATGGTGATCAAAAAAACGATGGATTTAGGCCCAGATCTCTGTACTGGGGTGAATGTATGACATTGTTCAGTATTCTGTCCATCAATTGTTCTTTTTGCATTTGTCACCCCGAGTGGGACGGGTATGCCCAGACGTGGGTCTCGTGCTTTCCATGCCACTGGAGTCAAGCTATCCTGGCTGATGAGGGGTGAAACCCAGACACCCGTCCTACAATGCTTCTTTCCAGTCCAGGGAGGACCTGGCCTGGCAGTTCGGGCTGGACTGGTCCCATGAGGCACAGGGTCAAGACTGATTTGCATATGGCTGGGTTCAACTGGAATGGCATAGTGAGCAAAAAAAATGATGGATTTAGGCCCGGATCTGGCTATCCTGGCTGATGAGGGGTGAAACCCCGAAACCGGTCCTAGGATGCTTCTTTCCAGGCCAGGGAGGACCTGGCCTGGCAGTTCGGGCTGGACTGTTCCCATGAGGCCCAGGGTCAAGACTGATTTGCATATGGCTGGGTTCAAACTGGAATGGCATGGTGAGCAAAAAAACGATGGATTTAGGCCCAGATCTCTGTACTGGGGTGAATGTATGACATTGTTCTGCATTCTGTCCACCAATTGTTCTTTTTGCATTTGTCACCCCAAGTGGGATGGGTGTGCCCAAACGTGGGTCTCGAGCTCTCCGTGCCATTGGAGTCAAGCTATCCTGGCTGATGAGGGGTGAAACCCCAAAAACGGTACTAGGATGCTTGTTTCCAGTCCAGGGAGGACCTGGCCTGGCAGTTCGGGCTGGACTGTTCCCATGAGGCACAGGGTCAAGACTGATTTGAATATGGCTGGGTTCAAGCTGGAATGGCATGGTGAGCAGAAAACAATGGATTTAGGCCCAGATCTCTGTACTGGGGTGAATGTATGACATTGTTCTGTATTCTGTCCATCAATTGTTCTTTTTGCATTTGTCACCCAGAGTGGGACAGGTATGCCCAGACGTGGGTCCCGTGCTTTCCATGCCACTGGAGTCAAGCTATCCTGGCTGATGAGGGGTGAAACCCCGAAACCGGTCCTACAATGCTTGTTTCCAGTCCAGGGAGGACCTGGCCTCGCAGTTCGGGCTGGACTGTTCCCATGAGGCACAGGGTCAAGACTGATTTGCATATGGCTGAGTTCAAACTGGAATGGCATGGTGAGCAAAAAAACAATGGATTTAGGCCCAGATCTCTGTACTGGGGTGAATGTATGACATTGTTCTTCATTCTGTCCATCAATTGTTCTTTTTGCATTTGTCACCCCGAGTGGAACGGGTAGGCCCAGACGTGGGTCCTGTGCTATCCATGCCACTGAAGTCAAGCTATCCTGGCTGATGAGGGGTGAAACCCCGAAACCGGTCCTAGGATGCTTGTTTCCAGTCCAGGGAGGACCTGGCCTGGCAGTTCGGGCTGGACTGTTCCCATGAGGCACAGGGTCAAGACTGATTTGCATATGGCTGGGTTCAAACTGCAATGGCATAGTGAGCAAAAAAGCGATGGATTTAGGCCCAGATCTCTGTACTTAGGTGAATGTATGACATTGTTCTGCATTCTGTCCATCAATTGATCTTTTTGCATTTGTCACCCCGAGTGGGACGGGTATGCCTAGACGTGGGTCCTGTGCTCTCCATGCCACTGGAGTCAAGCTATTCTGGCTGATGAGGGGTGAAACCCCGAAACCGGTCCTCGGATGCTTGTTTCCAGTCCAGGGAGGACCTTGCCTAGCAGTTCGGACTGGACTGTTCCCATGATGCACAGACTTAAGACTGATTTGCATATGGCTGGGTTCAAACTGGAATGGCATGCTGAGCAAAAAAAATGATGCATTTAGGCCCAGATCTCTGTCCTGGGGTGAATGTATGACATTGTTCTGCATTCTGTCCATCAATTGTTCTTTTGTTTGCATTTGTCACACCGAGTGGGACGGGTATGCCCAGACGTGGGTCCCAAGCTCTCTATGCCACTGGAGTCAAGCTAATCTGACTGATGAGGGGTGAAACCCCGAAACGAGACCTAGGATGCTTGTTTTTAGTCCAGGGAGGACCTGGCCTGGCAGTTCAGGATGGACTGTTCCCATGAGGCACAGGGTCAAGACTGATTTGCATATGGCTGGGTTCAGACTGGAATGCCATGGTGAGCAACAAAACGATGGAGTTAGGCCCAGATCTCTGTACTGGGGTGAATGTATGACATTGTTCTGCATTCTGTCCATCAATTGTTCTTTTTGCAATTGTCACCCCAAGTGGGACGGGTGTACCCAGATGTGGGTCCCGAGCTCTCCGTGACATTGGAGTCAAGCTATCCTGGCTGATGAGGGGTGAAACCCCGAAACCGGTCCTAGGATGCTTGTTTCCAGTCCAGGGAGGACCTGGCCTGGCAGTTCAGGCTGGACTGTTCCCATGAGGCACAGGGTCAAGACTGATTTGTATATGACTGGGTTCAAACTGGAATGGCATGGTGAGCAAAGAAACGATGGAATTACTCCCAGATCTCTGTACTGGGGTGAATGTATGACATTTTTCTGCATTCTGTACATCAATTGTTCTTTTGATTTGTCACCCCGAGTGGGACGGGTATGCCCAGACATGGGTCCCGTGCTCTCCATGCCACTGAAGTCAAGCTATCGTGGCTGATGAGGGGTGAAACCCCGAAACCGGTACTAGGATACTTGTTTCCAGTCCAGGGAGGACCTGGCCTGGCAGTTCGTGCTGGACTGTTCCCATGAGGCACAGGGTCAAGACTGATTTGAAAGTGGCTGGGTTCAAACTGGAATGGCATGGTGAGCAAAAAAACAATGGAATTAGGCCCAGATCTCTGTACTGGAGTGAATGTATGACATTTTTCTGCATTCTGTACATCAATTGTTCTTTTTGCATTTGTCACCCAGAGTGGGACAGGTATGCCCAGACGTGGGTCCCGTGCTTTCCATGCCACTGGAGTCAAGCTATCCTGGCTGATGAGGGGTGAAACCCGAAACCGGTCCTACAATGCTTGTTTCCAGTCCAGGGAGGACCTGGCCTCGCAGTTCGGGCTGGACTGTTCCCATGAGGCACAGGGTCAAGACTGATTTGCATATGGCTGAGTTCAAACTGGAATGGCATGGTGAGCAAAAAACAATGGATTTAGGCCCAGATCTCTGTACTGGGGTGACTGTATGACATTGTTCTTCATTCTGTCCATCAATTGTTCTTTTGCATTTGTCACCCCGAGTGGAGCAGGTAGGCCCAGACGTGGGTCCTGTGCTATCCATGCCACTGAAGTCAAGCTATCCTGGCTGATGAGGGGTGAAACCCCGAAACCGGTCCTAGGATGCTTGTTTCCAGTCCAGGGAGGACCTGGCCTGGCAGTTCGGGCTGGACTGTTCCCATGAGGCACAGGGTCAAGACTGATTTGCATATGGCTGGGTTCAAACTGCAATGGCATAGTGAGCAAAAAGCGATGGATTTAGGCCCAGATCTCTGTACTTAGGTGAATGTATGACATTGTTCTGCATTCTGTCCATCAATTGATCTTTTTGCATTTGTCACCCCGAGTGGGACGGGTATGCCTAGACGTGGGTCCTGTGCTCTCCATGCCACTGGAGTCAAGCTATTCTGGCTGATGAGGGGTGAAACCCGAAACCGGTCCTCGGATGCTTGTTTCCAGTCCAGGGAGGACCTTGCCTAGCAGTTCGGACTGGACTGTTCCCATGATGCACAGACTTAAGACTGATTTGCATATGGCTGGGTTCAAACTGGAATGGCATGCTGAGCAAAAAAATGATGCATTTAGGCCCAGATCTCTGTCCTGGGGTGAATGTATGACATTGTTCTGCATTCTGTCCATCAATTGTTCTTTTGTTTGCATTTGTCACACCGAGTGGGACGGGTATGCCCAGACGTGGGTCCCAAGCTCTCTATGCCACTGGAGTCAAGCTAATCTGACTGATGAGGGTGAAACCCGAAACGAGACCTAGGATGCTTGTTTCCAGTCCAGGGAGGACCTGGCCTGGCAGTTCAGGATGGACTGTTCCCATGAGGCACAGGGTCAAGACTGATTTGCATATGGCTGGGTTCAGACTGGAATGCCATGGTGAGCAACAAAACGATGGAGTTAGGCCCAGATCTCTGTACTGGGGTGAATGTATGACATTGTTCTGCATTCTGTCCATCAATTGTTCTTTTTGCAATTGTCACCCCAAGTGGGACGGGTGTACCCAGATGTGGGTCCCGAGCTCTCCGTGACATTGGAGTCAAGCTATCCTGGCTGATGAGGGGTGAAACCCCGAAACCGGTCCTAGGATGCTTGTTTCCAGTCCAGGGAGGACCTGGCCTGGCAGTTCAGGCTGGACTGTTCCCATGAGGCACAGGGTCAAGACTGATTTGTATATCACTGGGTTCAAACTGGAATGGCATGGTGAGCAAAGAAACGATGGAATTACTCCCAGATCTCTGTACTGGGGTGAATGTATGACATTTTTCTGCATTCTGTACATCAATTGTTCTTTTTGATTTGTCACCCCGAGTGGGACGGGTATGCCCAGACATGGGTCCCGTGCTCTCCATGCCACTGAAGTCAAGCTATCGTGGCTGATGAGGGGTGAAACCCCGAAACCGGTACTAGGATACTTGTTTCCAGTCCAGGGAGGACCTGGCCTGGCAGTTCGGGCTGGACTGTTCCCATGAGGCACAGGGTCAAGACTGATTTGAAAGTGGCTCGGTTCAAACTGGAATGGCATGGTGAGCAAAAAAACAATGGAATTAGGCCCAGATCTCTGTACTGGAGTGAATGTATGAAATTTTTCTGCATTCTGTACATCAATTGTTCTTTTTGCATTTGTCACCCCGAGTCGGACGGATATGCCCAGATGTGGGTCCCGTGCTCTCCATGCCACTAAAGTCAAGCTCTCCTGGCTGATGAGGGGTGAAACCCCAAAACCGGTTCTAGGATGCTTGTTTCCAGTCCAGGGAGGACCTAGCCTGGCAGTTTGGGCTGGACTGTTCCCATGAGGCACAGGGTCAAGACTGATTTGTATATGGCTGGGTTCAAACTGGAATGGCATGGTGAGCATAAAACAATGGATTTAGGCCCAGATCTCTGTACTGGGGTGAATGTATGACATTGTTCTGTATTCTGTCCATCAATTGTTCTTTTCGCATTTGTCACCCCGAGAGGGACGGGTATGCCCAGACGTTGGTCCCGTGCTTTCCATGCCACTGGAGTCAAGCTATCCTGGCTGATGAGGGGTGAAACCCAGAAACCCGTCCTACAATGCTTGTTTCCAGTCCAGGGAGGACCTGTCCTGGCAGTTCAGGCTGGACTGTTCCCATGAGGCACAGGGTCAAGACTGATTAGCATATGGCTGGGTTCAAACTGGAATGGCATGCAGATGGTCTCCTCAATGGAAGGCGCAAATCTGCTCCAACTTGTTAAATTCCCTACCCACAAAGCCGGGCATACCCTTGACCTGATAGTCTCTAATATCTCGTCTATGAAAACTGAAGTACCAATCCAGGTGGTTTGGTCGGACCATTTTCTTATTCCTTTTATTTTTAACTTGGCAAAACCTGATTTGCCTGAGAGTGCCAGATACTTCCTAAAGAGGAATTGGAAGAAGCTGACAGCTGAATGCTTAAGTCCAATTTTGTTAGCCAGCCATCCACCTCTATCTTTAGACCCTAATGTTAATACTTTGGCTCTACATAATTGGATTGCTGCCGCAGTAGAATCTACGGCACCAGCCAGAATGACTAAATCCATGAGGAAATCGCCCTCTGCTCCATGGTTCTCCGAGGCGCTTAGGGCTATGAAAAGCAAGTGTAAGCGCTTGGAACGACAGTGGAGGGTGGATTATGATGCTTCTGTCAAAACGACATATAAGAAATCTTTGAAGGTACTGCACAAATCCATGAAGGAGGCCAGGAGAGATCATATTGCTAAGAGTATTGATAATTCCGATAGACCGGGCAAGGCTATCTTCAAGGTGGTCAACTCTTTTCTCAAACCTCGTGAGCTGTTAATTGACGCCCAACCCTCCCTGGCACTTTGTGAGAAAATCTCTACTTTTTTCAATGGTAAAATAAGCAAGGTCTATAATTCCTTTTCTGCTAAGACTGCTACGGTTAAATCTGACGTGGTAGCTAGGAAAGCATCCTTGCCTCTCCTTTCTGAATTCAATCCTATTTCTCAGAAGGAAGCATTGTCTGCAATCCAGAGCTGCAAGTCAGGCTCGCCGGACGACCCGTGCCCTCCTAAACTATGGAAAGAGTTGGCAGATTCCACCTGCGAGGTGCTGTCCAAAATATGGAACAATTCCCTTTCCTTGGGCATCTTCCCTGATTTATGGAAGCACGCCACTCTACTTCCACCTAAGAAAAAATCCAATGTGGATTCTGGGGAATTGAACAATGACAGACCTATCTCTCTGCTGTCAGCCCCTGCAAAAATGCTGGAAAAGGTAGTGCAGCGGCAATTGGCCAATTTCATCGAGAGACACAATATCCTGCACGACACCCAATCCGGTTTCCGAGCTGGGTTTAGCACAGAGACAGCTCTATTAGAGGTAGCAGATTCAATTAGAATGGCATTGGACTCAGGGGCATCAGCCATGCTGGTGCTCCTGGATCTTTCAGCTGCATTCGACACTGTTGACCATTCTATACTGACTCAACGGCTTTTGGACTGTGGGGTGAATGGCACAGCCCTGGCTTGGTTGAAGTCTTTCCTCCACTTACGCACGCAAAGGGTGGCCCTACAACCGTATCAGTCCACCCGCAAGCATTTATGGTGTGGGGTCCCACAGGGGTCGGCCCTAAGCCCACTGCTGTTCAATATATATCTGCCCCTCTATTTACTTTGATAGCCAACTGGGGAGTTAAGGCAATTTCTTACGCCGATGACACCCAGTTGGTTTTCCCTTTTAAGGATCAGTCCGAAGACTCATTTAAGAACTTTAAAGGCTGCTTAAAAGATATTGCAGGCTGGATGAATAACAACAAACTTAAATTGAATGCAGACAAAACTGAAGTGCTGTTCTTTGGCAAAACCCAGCCTCTGGCTGCTGACCTGTGGTGGCCTGTGGAAATGGGCTCGCCACCCGCGCCAGCGGAATGCGCTAAAAATTTGGGAGTAAAATGGCAGGCTGATCTATCCTTCTCTGCCCAAATTCAGCAGGTTACTTCTGCCTGCTTTAGTAGTTTGAGAAATTTGCATAAGTTTATACACCTGCTGCCTGAGAGCTGTCGTCGGACCATAGTCCACGCCACAGTAACTGCCCGCCTGGACTACGCGAATGGCCTCTACATTGGTTTACCGGCTTACCTTGTTAGGAAACTCCAAATGGTCCAAAATGCGGCTGCGAGATTAATCAAACATGTTCCTTTCTGGCAACACATCTCTCCGCATATTAGAGAATTACATTGGCTTCCGGTAGCCAATAGAATTAAATTCAAGACCTTGACCCTTGCCTTTCGGGCTTTTTATGGTACGTGCCCTTCGTATCCAAAACAGAGACTGGGTGTTTACACGCAGACACGTGCTCTGAGATCCAACACCCAGAAATTACTCTGCACTCCACGAGTGAAGAAATCCCGATTGGGTGGCAGATCTTTTATGCTTGGGGAGTCCAAATTATGGAATTCCCTTCCGAATTCCTTGCGTCAGATCTCTTCTGAAACACAATTCAAGAAGGCAGTTAAAACGTGGCTTTTTAACCTGGCCTAATCTTATGTGTCCTGATCGCTGCTTGCCACGGGCGTGTCACTTGTCACTTTAGCGCCGGGACACCTCTTTGGAGGTAGCTGTTCGCGCTCAACAAATGTCGGTATTATTATGGTGAGCAAAAAAACTATGGATTTAGACCCAGATCTCTGTACTGGGGTGGGACGGGTATGCCCAGACGTGGGTCCTGTAATCTCCATGCCACTGGAGTGGAGTCAAGCTATCCTGGCTGATGAGGGGTGAAACCCCGATACCGGTCCAAGGATGCTTCTTTCCAGTCCAGGGAGGATCTGGCCTGGCAGTTCGGGCTGGACTGTTTCCATGAGGCCCAGGGTCAAGACTGATTTGCATATGGCTGGGTTCAAACTGGAATGGCATGGTGAGCAAAAAAATGATGGATTTAGGCCCAGATCTCTGTACTGGGGTGAATGTATGACATTGTTCTGTATTCTGTCCATCAATTGTTCTTTTTGATTTTGTCACCCCGAGTGGGACGGGTATGCCCAGACGTGGGTCCCGTGCTTTCCATGCCACTGGAGTCAAGCTATCCTGGCTGATGAGGGGTGAAACCCAGAAACCGGTCCTACAAGGCTTGTGTCCAGTCTAGGGAGTACCTGGCCTGGCAGTTCGGCCTGGACTGTTCCCATGAGGCACAGGGTCAAGACTGATTTGCATATGCCTGGGTTCAAACTGGAATGCCATGGTGAGCAAAAAAACGATGGGTTTAGGCCCAGATGTCTGTACTGGGGTGAATGTATGACATTGTTCTGCATTCTGTCCATCAATTGTTCTTTTTGCATTTGTCACCCCGAGTGGGACGGGTGTGCCCAGACGTGGGTCCCGTGCTCTCCATGCCACTGGAGTCAAGCTATCCTGGCTGATGAGGGGTGAAACCCCGAAACCGGTCCTAGGATGCTTCTTTCCAGTCCAGGGAGGACCTGGCCTGGCAGTTCGGGCTGGACTGTTCCCAGGAGGCACAGGGTCAAGACAGATTTGCATATGGCTGGGTTCAAACTGGAATGGCATGGTGAGCAAAAAAACGATAAGTTTAGGCCCAGATCTCTGTACTGGGGTGAATGTATGACTTTGTTTTGCATTCTGTCCATCAATTTTTCTTTTTGAATTTATCACCCGAGTGGGACGGGTATACCCAGACGTGGGTCCCGTGCTCTCCATGCCACTGGAGTCAAGCTATCCTGGCTGATAAGGGTGAAACCCCGAAACTGGTCCTAGGATGCTTGTTTCCAGTACATGGAGGACCTGGCCTGGCAGTTCTGGCTGGACTGTTCCCATGAGGCACAGGGTCAAGACTGATTTGCATATGCCTGGGTTCAAACTGGAATGGCATGGTGAGCAAAAAAAAAGATGGATTTAGGCCCAGATATCTGTACTGGGGTGAATGTATGACATTGTTCTGCATTCTGTCCATCAATTGTTCTTTTTGCATTTGTCACACCGAGTGGGACGGGTATGCCCAGACGTGGGTCCTGTGCTCTCCATGCCACTGGAGTAAAGCTATCCTGGCTGATGAGGGGTGAAACCCCGATACCGGTCCAAGGATGCTTCTTTCCAGTCCAGGGAGGATCTGGCCTGGCAGTTCGGGCTGGACTGTTTCCATGAGGCCCAGGGTCAAGACTGATTTGCATATGGCTGGGTTCAAACTGGAATGGCATGGTGAGCAAAAAAATGATGGATTTAGGCCCAGATCTCTGTACTGGGGTGAATGTATGACATTGTTCTGTATTCTGTCCATCAATTGTTCTTTTTGATTTTGTCACCCCGAGTGGGACGGGTATGCCCAGACGTGGGTCCCGTGCTTTCCATGCCACTGGAGTCAAGCTATCCTGGCTGATGAGGGGTGAAACCCAGAAACCGGTCCTAGGATGCTTGTTTCCAGTCCAGGGAGGACCTTGCCTGGCAGTTCGGGCTGGACTGTTCCCATGAGGCACAGGGTCAAGACTGATTTGCATATGGCTGGGTTCAAACTGGAATGGCATGGTGAGCAAAAAAACGAGGGATTTAGTCCCAGATCTCTGTAGTGGGGTGAATGTATGACATTGTTCTGCCCCTCAATTGTTATTTTTGCATTTGTCACCCCAAGTGGGACGGGTGTGCCCAGACGTGGGTCCCGTGCTCTCCATGCCACTGGAGTCAAGCTATTCTGGCTGATGAGGGGTGAAACCCCAAAACCGGTCCTAGGATGCTTGTTTCCAGTCCAGGGAGGACCTTGCCTGGCAGTTCGGGCTGGACTGTTCCCATGAGGCACAGGGTCAAGACTGATTTGCATATGGCTGGGTTCAAACTGGAATGGCATGGTGAGCAAAAAAACGACGGATTTAGGCCCAGATCTCTGTACTGGGGTGAATTAATGACATTTTTATGCATTCTGTCCATCAATTGTTCTTTTTAAAATTGATTGGGAACAGGTAAATATATATTGTTTTGAAAATGCCACTTTTAGAAAGTTAGCAGTTTCCTGTCCTAACCATTTGGTGCCTGCAGCCTGTTCCTAGGTGTACTTGGCAATGGGACTTTATTTATTCCTCCCAGACTGACACATTATAGAGGGATTAGGTGTGCTTAGGTAGGACATAACTGGCAGGATAGCGTGGAGACGAGCACAGCCCCACTTCCAACTGAATAGGCTATGCTCTATCTTCACTAAAAGGATTTGCCACCCATGCATTGTCCATGCAGCCAGCTAGGAGTCAGGGCAGGGGAAGCAGGAAAACTCAAGCACTTAAGAGGAAATTGTCTAAATACATCTCCTAGTTCAAAGACGGCACCAGGTATAACAGTAGGTCCCACAAATTCACTCTTAAGTTCACTTTCTAAACCTGCAGAAGGACTGTCAGATGACTGCCTGCTGCTGTGGCCTGCTGTGGACTTCAGAGAAAGGCTTTGCTGCACCTGGAAGGACTGCTCTGCTGCCTGAAGCCTGCCTTCAACCCACATAGGCCTGCCCTGCTACTTGAGCCCTGTTCCACAGCTTGAACTTAGGAAAACCAGAGTGAATCCAAAGGCTAGTTGGCTGGCCTCCTAATTAGAGCATCGAGGACAGAAAAGACTATGATCATCTTGAACCCACACCTGAATCCCGCCTGAGTGAGTCCTAGCCCTAAAAGTGGTGCCCCTCTTGTCCTGGACCCTTATTGGGGTGCTTTAGGTGCCCAGATAGCCAAAATCCAAAAATTAGGTCTTAGAACATTTTTGGCTAAAAACTGAGAGGAGACAGGGACCAACCTGCTCGTCTATCCACGTAAGGTGCTTCACCGGTTGGCCTGACATTGTGGCAGCTCCCTCTACGTTCTTCCACAAAGTAGCAAATCCTGTTCAGCTGTTCTTCACCAAACAGTTATCCAGCCTCCTAGAACTCCTGTTGGCTACAGCCTCCCACCTCGTCCCATTGGAGATTTTCGACTTCTAAAAAAGAGACAAAAGTCGTAGCGTAGAAATCTTCACCACAACTTCATCCAGTGGCTCCCCGATGAAGATGCTCCCTCCTTGCACATCGCTTGCAACCTTGCCCCACTGAACTTTTCCTCCTCAGAACATTTTTCTTCAAATATCTTTTAAGTTCCAAGGTTAGTGCCAACCAGGCCAAATCCACTTCTTGAATCCGACTTGCGCTCCTCCACAGTTGGACGTATTTTTTTCTTTGACCTGGTCTTGCACGACTAGATGTCTGGGGTTGGCACTTTGATCTTTTAGGCGCTAGTTTCTACCTTAAACTTAAAAAATTAATAACTCCAGTTTTACTGGTTGAATTTTTGTCATTTTGGTGTCAATTTATTCAAATGTACTTAATTTTTCTAAATTGGTGTAGGATTTTTCATGTGTTGTGTTTTCACGTTATTACTGTTTGTGTGCTGCATAAATACTTTACCCATTGCCTCTCAGTTAAGCCTGACTGCTTTTGTTCCAAGTTACCAGAGGGTTAAGCACAGTTTAATTAGGGGATTTGCTTGTGTTTTTCTCTGAAAGGAATTGTAGTTGCTGCTTGAGACGGATTTCGCCACCCTCAAATAATAACTCAGTTTCTAATGAAGCCCTAGAAATGAAAGCCCATATTTTTTTAACCCTTTGTGTTGTACTTGCATCATATTTTGTGATGCAAGGACAACGCAAGGTGATGCAAGGACACCGCAAGAGCCTCAGTAATATATACAAAGCCATGCCATGAAATGCCTGACTTGTGTAGTCTTGCAAAACCGTATAAAGAAATGTAGTGCAAGGTAGCTGCTTGTGCTGTGTTATGCTACATTTCAACTTAAGAGTCACTCCATGAGTGGAGAATGGGTGTCCCCATGCATTCACCAATGGATTTTGGTGCATTTCCAGATATACCAAGACTTGTAAACCTGGGAATGTGTCAAAATGATATGCCTTCTCTACTGAGGCTTAAACATGAGAAATATCTTTATTTCTCCTCTTTATTGCTCTTTTCATGTGTGCTGCATTCTGAAGCACGCTTCGAAAAAGGAAAATGCATCTAAGGGCTGTTTGCTGTGCAGGAAGGAGTCTCTTCATGCACAAAAACAATGCTGCCTGTAACACAGGCACCCTTGCACTATGGTGCAAGGTTACTGCATTGACACTAGTTGTATACAGTGCGCCATTACAGGGAGAGAACAGAAATGCTCCATATCTTTGAAAATTTTTAGCATTTCTGGTCTCTGCCTTTCACTCAACACAGCGCAGAATCTTTGATTGCTGCCCTGAGTTTCTTGAAAGTTTAGTAAATGTGCCCCGAAATATGTTTGATATATCTATTTATGTATGTTTTTAAGTTTCTAACGCACACATACTTGGTTAAGGTATTTACACAGACACAGTTACATCACCTCTACTAGACATAAGGTGCACTATGTGTTTAACCTTAAATGGCTGCCCTTGCTCTCCATCTGTAGAAGTTAGAAGCCATGTATATGGTATCTGATAGCCCTGACCTTAATGTGATTTTGGGAATGGAAAATGACTTCACATTGAAATTGGTCATTGTTGTATGTTTCTGTTTCCAGATTTATGGTTATTTTAAAGTTGTGAAGGTTAAAATGAAATTGCAATAAATTGGATATTTCTTACAGCTTGAGAAAGAACTTGTGAAAAAACATGATGTTGATGTGTTATGCGACCTGCTTATCTGACTAGAAATGCTACTGTAGAGAACAGCATTGTTATTAATAGATTCGCAGATGCTCAATATTTAATACATACCATCTGGGAAGATTTCATTAAGTTTAAGTTGACTCTTTTATTACTGTGCTAGTGCATGTGGTAGAATGTTGCATGTAACTGAATGCCTGTGACCCAGAGATAGGTTAACACTTCACCGTTATTTTGAGAGAAAAAGAAATGAAACTGCGTGACGATATATAAAGTAATGGATTATAAACTTTTATTTGACTGTAGCTGTATATTTAATAAGGGTGATGGTTATAGATCTAAAGACGACGTTTAAGATGATTCGCAGACATTCCCAAGTAATATGGGTGCCCAAATATTGCTGAGAAATATACTCAATAAATTGCTTCGTAGGCTCCAATACTAATCAAATGTCCTTATCCTTTGAATTTCACTTCATTCACTAAGTGAGCGTAGTGAAAATGGCCTGATTTAGAGTTTGGTGGCATCTGCTTCTCTGAGCGCTCACCTTATTTTGAGATTTCATTCCATTAGGGATCGCTTTTTACTTCTTGGCAGCCACCAGGACAGAGGGTTTTCAAGTGGGCACCATGTTTGTAGCACCCACTTGGCAAACTTTTTGATTATCCAGTAACAAACCCCAAAAGTAGGGGAGAGTTGCTGGGTCTAATGATCCTGACATGCAGGGAGATTTCTAACTGTGGGTGCATATTTAAACGCCACTTGTGCCACCAGAGCGTCACTTTTTTTGACGCTTTGGTGGCGCACTGTGCTGGTCTATATTTACAAGGCCAAGCAAAGCCACCCTGAGTGGCTTTTCATGGCCTTGTAAATATGGCCCCCTTTTATGTATTACTCTGCGTGAAAGGGGCATTCCAGGGGTGTTGCTGTGGGTATTCCCACTCAACACACATGGATTCTGATGCATTTCCAGATTTACAAGCTTTCATACACCTGGTAATGTGCCAGATTCTAACGCCTCCCAAGGGGAGGCATAAAAGTGGCTCAATGTTGGGAAATACTTTTATTTCTCCTTGTTTCTTCCTCTTTCTATGTTTGCTGCATTCTGCAGCACACATAGAAGGAGGAAAACACCATCAATTATTGTTTATGTGCAGGAAGGTGTCCCTTCCTGCACAAAAACAATTATGCCCGCAACGCAGGCACCCTTGCACCATAGTTCAAGGGTGCCTGCATTGGTGATAGGCAGCCCATTGTGCGCCAGTGCAGATAAAGCACAGAGATGCATCATATTGTTGTGAGTACGAAGCTTCCCTGCACTTTCCTAAAGATCCAGCTCAGCACAGCAAGATGGCTTGCAGCATGGCGCTGCGTCATTATCTTGTAAATATGCCCTGTGTGTCAGGGCCACCCATTGATTTCCTTATTCTAGTAATGACCGCCGCACCCTAGACAGCATAAGGTAACAGTCATTGTGGCCTGAGAGTGCTGTTGTGGAAGGGCTTCCAGGCCAAAGGGTTGAATCAGTGGGACGGCTGATATACCGCTTGGGCAAACCTGGCAATCGCTGTACCTTTAAATGAGGCAAGGGAAACACAGTTACGAAGGGGCAGGATAACTGTCAATGTACAGTAGTTTTCCTGATACACCACACCCTAAATAACTCATAAATATTATAACATTTCAATGACACTGGAAAGGACAATGGTAGATGTTGATGTGGCTCTTGGCCAACATGATCTTTCTATGACAGACAAAGTCAGCAAAGTACATCTGATGGCGAGTGGCTTTAAAAATGATTGATTCCCGCTTTCTCTGTGACGTCTTGCCTTATACCTTCAATACAATGAGGCTCTCCAAAATGCAGTAATAACAGGGTAGGCAAAAATGCTCCTCAATTACTGTACTGCATGCAAACAATTGCCATGACATGCTCCCGAGTCCATCTCACTCACATAATCAAAACATAACCAAGAGGACAACATCAACAACCACACTATGGGCCTGATTCAGATGCGGTTAGGAAATCATTCTGACCGAATTGGTTTGGGAATGGTTTCCGACCGACTCGGATCGGGAGAGTCCAACCAACCGAGTACGATGCATCCAGATGCTTCCAGATACAATTTGGTTGGACTCCCATTGACTTCAATGGGAGCCTATGTTCCGACCGAATGCATAGGCTCCCATTGAAGAAAGGAGTGGCTTGGGAAAATCGGGCACCCTGTGGCGTGCACCCCCTGGTGCCTGCCACACTGTGCATTGCTGGTAAGGGGGGACCAATGGGTACCCCACAGGCCCGATTGGGAAGGCTCCGGGTGCAGGGGGGCCCCCAAAGTCTGATTCCCACTGCTGATTCGAGTCGGACGGCACAATTTGGAAAGGCTGTCTGAATCCAGCTTCGTAATTGGTCATTTGGAAACACGGCCCATAGAGACGTACAATTCTGCTCTGTACGCCTCAGTCATTCCAAATGCCGCCAGGTTCGGATTGGGATATTCCTAATGCCTAACTCGCATCGTACTCGGTTGGTCGGAAACCTTGCTGATTCGGTCAGAAAGACACGTTCCTGAATGTCGTTAGGAGGCCTTCCTAACCGCATCAGAATCGGGCCCTATGTGTGCAAACTTGTGGCAAAGCTCACCTGAGTGGTGGTAAGTGGTGTTTTTTTTTTCTGGTAACAGACAAGTCAAAGATGGTCCCTGTTAAAAAAAAAACAAGTCAAAGATGGCTGCCGCTATAAAACACTAGTCCAAGATGGCAGCCATTGCTGAAATCTTGCAATATCTGGCAAAAGCTTAAAAAATTGCACAAACTATCAGGGCCATCTTTGTTTATGTATAAAAGTAGCTTGTGTGCATGTCATTGATGGTGTTCCTGTGGAGCGGTGGCAAGGTGGCAGTCTTTCGAGGAGCCTGGCTGATGCTATGAGTTCTGGGTATTGCTTCTGCAATCGAAATAGAAGATTCCTGATTTCACCTACCAAGGGGTAGGAAACAATTTTGTCTGATACATCATAATGCTAAATTAAGAGCAGAAACTTTCAAGAAATTTGTTGATCTTGGTGGGACGCATAAACGGAAGATGTTGTTAAACACAGAAATATACGTGGAGTGCTAGCACTTATTTCATTTTCACTATTGAGAATGGGGCACAAGCTGTTTAGAACACAAAATAAGGGAGATTTGGACTTAGGACACTGTGTAATAAATGGGCAGTGGAATGAGTAAGGACAAGATGTACTCATGTGAGCTGTATATGTTGGAGTCAAATACCTTTTGAAATATTGTGCTTGTTTGAGAATAACAAAACATTTATACCCAGACTCCTCATAAGTTCTCCATACTTGAAGGTTATACCAAGGACAGCAAGATCTTTCAGAGAATCAACACGTATCACTGACACAGTATTGTGCTAAAAATTATTTTTGACAAAAATATTGTGTCGAAAAAATGTTTATCATGGTTTTGTATTCCTGTACTCATAATGGTAAGTACAAAAATATCAGAAAAAAATATTATTCACACTAATATCAGCCAAAAACACACAGAATATTGATGTTTTAATATATACAGTTTAAAATAGTAAATTCTAAATATTATAATATATAACATTAATAATACCTTCCACAAATTGTAATACTATGTATACATTTATACAAACACACACACATGTAAATATATGTGTGTTATATATGTATATATATATATATATATATATATATAGACACACAAACACAATTCTAAACATATATATATTACTTTATATTAACTTTTTGTAATATTTTTACTTATTACTATAAAACATATATATATATATATATATATATATATATATATATATATCACGCAGTCGCCGCTGTAATCCAAGGATTTCTCCACAGTACGGACACGGACCCAAGTTGGTGCTTTGTATAAGATACTTTATTTAATCGCCATCTTTTACGCGTTTCGGCTCCCTTGAGCCTTGTTCACATGACATGGTTTGAAAACTAAGTGCGAATTTTATAGTGCCGATAACAACCAATTAAAAACATATATCACGTGATACCTTCAACAGTAGACATGGAAGACATACTTTCTCTTTCACATAATTGGATATCTCATTCGACCTGGTTTGTAAGTTCGACATGGTTATTATTTCTCTTGCAAACAATGGTGTTGCAGTAATATAAAATATTACCAGAACCTAAAATGCAACTGTTATTTGACATTTAATCTGTTAATAGATAGCTTTTGTTCAATATATGGATAAATCCAGAATGGCAAACTGTGTAATGTGGCTGCCTAATTGTCCTACTGTTGTGGTATTCGATTGTGATAAATAAAATTACGTGTTAAAAAGTGCAAAGAGTGAAAAAGTGCAAAGTGCTGAAATATTAGTGCTTTAATATTTCAATAAAAGGTTCCATTCTGTTTTATGATCTTATAAAAATAAGAAAGATAAATAAGCTAAAACCTGTACCATCGTTACGTTTTCCCTTAATTAAATCAGTGTATGCATCATGCCTTATTCTACTTCTATATACATATGATAATACCATAGCAGGGCATCCTCCAATACTTTTACAATGATTTGTCCCTTATGTATGTAATATTGTCCCTTATTTGGATATATAACTGTATCAGTGTTCAGATGTAACAATATGTGCAAATTGCAATCAGTGCATGTACATAATTAAATAAATATATAAATACATTATTGGACTCATTACATGTATAAAATAAGGTCATAAAAATATTTCATTATATACGTTAAATACTGTATAAAAAGATCGACCTTAAATAAATAAATACATATATAAATACAAGTCTATATAAATACATATACCAATCTGTCAATACACTCAAAAAACACTTGATTAAAATATATCTAAGAGACTAAAACATTGAATCACCATGTTAAGGATACCCATGCTATATCAATGGCTTAGAGCTATGGCTACAATATATAACTAGATCACAGACGATCACCTGATTTCATCTTCTCCAGTGTATCTATGTTAAGCAAGTATGCAGATCCTCAGTGGCATTTAAACCTCCCGGGTGTTTAGAATCCAACTGTAATATATACCTTGTCTCTAGCTTTCTTAACTTGTTGGTTCTATCACCTCCCCGTCTACTCGGAGGGACAGCGTCTAAGACAAAATATTTTAGATCGGTGTTGTTTGAATTGTGTTTCTCCTTAAAATGCCGTGCCACCGGATATGTATTGTCCTGATTCGTGATGGCTCGTAAGTGCTGCAACACTCGCTTGTGAACCTGCAAGACCGTGCTGCCCACGTACTGCAAGCCACATGGGCAAACAAGTACGTAGACTGCAAATTCGGTCTTGCAAGTCAACAATTTAGTAATCTTAAAATCCCTGTCACTGAAAGATGTTCTGTATGTGCTTTTATTGATGCCATGTGTACAAGCCTTGCATGTTTTGCATTTGTAAAAACCTTTTCTCATATTGAGCCAGCTGCCTCCTTCAATTATTTCAGAACTGGTTTTGACTAACTTGTCTCTTGTTGATGGTGATTTGCTATAGGTAATGGACACCCTCTGCGGTAGCAGGGTCCTATTACCGGGTCCGATAATACCATGGCCCAATTCCTTTGTATGATTCTCTGTAAAGATTTCTGCTGTCTGCTATATTTCATGATCAGTCGAAATGCCCCACTATTATTATCTGGCTCACTCATCTTTGCTGCCTTTTCTTTGTCTTGTAGGGCCTCAGTTCTGGATAGATGCATGGATTTTGCTATTGCTTTATCTATGATGTGTTCAGGATACCCTCTTGCTTGGAATCTTGTTTTGCTATCACTCTGTGCTCTAACTAGTTCCCCTTCGTTACTGCAAATACGTCTTAAACGTAGCATCTCACCATATGGTATACTGTTGATGAGATGCACGGGGTGAGAGCTGCTTGCGTGCAAAGCAGAGTTACCTGCCGTCTTTTTCCGAAATAGCCGAGTTTCCATCTTTTGATCATGTATATATATTTGAGTGTCAAGAAATTCAACAGTCGTAACGCTAATTGTTGATGTGAACTGAAGGTTGAGTGTGTTACTATTTATTGCAGTAACAAATCTAGTTGCCTCTTCCTCCGTTCCCTGCCAGATCACAAATATATCGTCTATATAGCGTAACCATAACCTCACGTTATTTGTCATTTGATGGCTGTGTTTATCTGTGAGGACCAGCTCCTCCCACATGCCCATATGCAAACAGGCATAACTGGGAGAGAAGCTGGCCCCCATGGCTACCCCTCTTTCTTGACGATATAGCTGGCTGTTAAACATGAAAATGTTATTGTGCAGGCAGAATCTGATCATTTCCTTTAACATTGTACTATGCTGTTCATATTGCTGCAGTCTGCCCATCAAATAGTATTCAATTGCTTTTAAGCCATCAACATGTTCAATACTTGTGTATAGCGAGGATACATCTAAAGTCATCAACAGAAAGTCATCTTGCCATATTACATTTGAAATGTCTCTTAAAAAGTCACTTGTATCTCTTACGTAACTGGGTAACTTCTTGACATATTCCTGTAAAAAATAATCCACATATACCGTAGTGTGTTCTAATAACCCTCCCTCGCAGAGATGATTGGTCTGCCCGGGGGGCATATCGGATCCTTGTGGATTTTAGGAATAAAGTATAGTGAAGGTGTTGTAGGGTTTTCGTTTTTCAAATATTTATATTCATTCTGGGTTATAAGATTAGCATTCCTCCAACCGTTCAATTTTGCAAAATATTCCTTGTATGATGTATTGAGACATGTAGAATTGCTACGGCTGTAGCAAGACCTATCGTTGAGTTGACTATATGCCTCTTTATTATATTCATCAGTTGACCATAACACAATATTACCGCCCTTGTCACTGTTGCGGATAACGACTTTATTATCCCCTTTCAATTTTTTGATTAATTTGTCATACTGTTGATCTTTGTTGCTCCTCTTCTTTTCCTGAATAGTCACAGTTTTATTCAATTTTTTAATTTGAGCTGTTACTGTTTCATGAAAAATGTCGATTGAATCACGGACCATGATAGGATTAAATGATGATTTAGGTTTGAATGGGGTTGTTAATTCATGTGTTCGAGTCGTTTGCTCCGTTTCTCCATGGATAGTTCCGCTGTTGTTTTCATTAGATAAATCCTCCATGATTCTGAGTAAAGGCAAGTCTGATTGAGATAAGTTCGAGTTTGGGTTAAATCCTCCAAATGTGGGATCACAGTGTGTGTTAAATTCTGTTTGAGTTTTTGTCATCAGATGGAACTTTTTCAATTTTAACTTACGTACCCCCTTGTAGATATCCAGTCTAGTTGAGGCATAATCAAAATTCCCTCCAGGGCGTATGACAAACCTAAATTTAAAATATGTTTCTCTCGTGCTGATAGCTCAGTTGTAGTCAAATTGATAATGGTGTTTTCAGTCATATTGTTCTTCATTATTTGTTCTGCCAAGTTTTCTTTCCTCTTTTCCTGTAGTGATTTTGCACGTTTTGAGCTGGCCCTGCGCCTCTGCCTCCGCTTGTAGTTGTCGACGATTCGACGTTCCCTCTTTGTTGTTGGGGCCTCGGGCGGAGTGTTTGTCTTCGCTCGTGGCAAATAAAATTCAATTCTTCCCCGGGGATGGTTTAGGGATTTGTTTGTCCCCTCCCACCATTCTTCTCATCTCCGATTCGGATTCACTTCCCTCAGCTGAGCTTGCCTCTGAATGTGAAGTTTCTATCGTGAGCCCACTGCGTGTAGATGTCGTGATATTGGAACCTACAATGTTTTTAAACTTAGACACTCTTATCGCATCATAGCGTTTCGCAAAGGTGAATATTTGCCCCATTTCGTAGTCTTGTTTATCTCTTAGGAATTTAAACGTTTTTCTTTCTTTGATTTTATCCTCCTCTTTCGTTAGTCTCATCAGCATTTCTTTACGTAATTTAGCCTGTTCTTCTTTATTATTCATTTTGTCAAGGTCTTCATTAATTTCATCTATTTCTTTCAGAAGCTTGTTTCTGTCAATGTCTGCATATTTAATTAAAATGAGGGTCAACCTTCTAGATGAATCCAGGTTGCATTCAGCCCACTCACGCATAAGATCAGGGTTAGGGTCATCGTAACTTGGTGCAGTCAAGATCCTAAGACCCCTGGGAATTCTTCCTACGTCAATATATCTCTGGAGGGATCGTGACTCCCACCATTTGCTTAGTTCCGATTTCATTTTTTCTCCAGGACTCTAAATTTATTCTTAATGGAACCAGATTCATTGGAACTGTTGACTACTGTACTCGTGGCACTGGATGTGGATGGGAGGTCATCAGAGAACATTGCCATTGCTGCTGCCTCCCTCGCGCGCACCATGTCGGCCGACATAATATACTTTGCTGTTAGAAAGCTGTAAGTGACGTGAATGGTTATTTGTGTGTCCCAAACTATTCACTTGCTTAGCACACCCCTTCACCCTGCGTTTGCCTCCTATCCTACCTGGGTCGCGCAGACGCTGCCCAGTCCTCCGACTCAGCCCCGACGGCGTTCCAGCAGGTATCGGATGTCTCAGGCTGCAGGGGGTCAGACATAAAAGTGGCTCAATTTTGGGAAATACTTTTATTTCTCCTTGTTTCTTCCTCTTTCTATGTTTGCTGCATTCTGCAGCACACATAGAAGGAGGAAAACACCATCAATTATTGTTTATGTGCAGGAAGGTGTCCCTTCCTGCACAAAAACAATTATGCCCGCAACGCAGGCACCCTTGCACCATAGTTCAAGGGTGCCTGCATTGGTGATAGGCAGCCCATTGTGCGCCAGTGCAGATAAAGCACAGAGATGCATCATATTGTTGTGAGTACGAAGCTTCCCTGCACTTTCCTAAAGATCCAGCTCAGCACAGCAAGATGGCTTGCAGCATGGCGCTGCGTCATTATCTTGTAAATATGCCCTGTGTGTCAGGGCCACCCATTGATTTCCTTATTCTAGTAATGACCGCCGCACCCTAGACAGCATAAGGTAACAGTCATTGTGGCCTGAGAGTGCTGTTGTGGAAGGGCTTCCAGGCCAAAGGGTTGAATCAGTGGGACGGCTGATATACCGCTTGGGCAAACCTGGCAATCGCTGTACCTTTAAATGAGGCAAGGGAAACACAGTTACGAAGGGGCAGGATAACTGTCAATGTACAGTAGTTTTCCTGATACACCACACCCTAAATAACTCATAAATATTATAACATTTCAATGACACTGGAAAGGACAATGGTAGATGTTGATGTGGCTCTTGGCCAACATGATCTTTCTATGACAGACAAAGTCAGCAAAGTACATCTGATGGCGAGTGTCTTTAAAAATGATTGATTCCCGCTTTCTCTGTGACGTCTTGCCTTATACCTTCAATACAATGAGGCTCTCCAAAATGCAGTAATAACAGGGTAGGCAAAAATGCTCCTCAATTACTGTACTGCATGCAAACAATTGCCATGACATGCTCCCGAGTCCATCTCACTCACATAATCAAAACATAACCAAGAGGACAACATCAACAACCACACTATGGGCCTGATTCAGATGCGGTTAGGAAATCATTCTGACCGAATTGGTTTGGGAATGGTTTCCGACCGACTCGGATCGGGAGAGTCCAACCAACCGAGTACGATGCATCCAGATGCTTCCAGATACAATTTGGTTGGACTCCCATTGACTTCAATGGGAGCCTATGTTCCGACCGAATGCATAGGCTCCCATTGAAGAAAGGAGTGGCTTGGGAAAATCGGGCACCCTGTGGCGTGCACCCCTGGTGCCTGCCACACTGTGCATTGCTGGTAAGGGGGACCAATGGGTACCCCACAGGCCCGATTGGGAAGGCTCCGGGTGCAGGGGGGCCCCCAAAGTCTGATTCCCACTGCTGATTCGAGTCGGACGGCACAATTTGGAAAGGCTGTCTGAATCCAGCTTCGTAATTGGTCATTTGGAAACACGGCCCATAGAGACGTACAATTCTGCTCTGTACGCCTCAGTCATTCCAAATGCCGCCAGGTTCGGATTGGGATATTCCTAATGCCTAACTCGCATCGTACTCAGTTGGTCGGAAACCTTGCTGATTCGGTCAGAAAGACACGTTCCTGAATGTCGTTAGGAGGCCTTCCTAACCGCATCAGAATCGGGCCCTATGTGTGCAAACTTGTGGCAAAGCTCACCTGAGTGGTGGTAAGTGGTGTTTTTTTTCTGGTAACAGACAAGTCAAAGATGGTCCCTGTTAAAAAAAAACAAGTCAAAGATGGCTGCCGCTATAAAACACTAGTCCAAGATGGCAGCCATTGCTGAAATCTTGCAATATCTGGCAAAAGCTTAAAAATTGCACAAACTATCAGGGCCATCTTTGTTTATGTATAAAAGTAGCTTGTGTGCATGTCATTGATGGTGTTCCTGTGGAGCGGTGGCAAGGTGGCAGTCTTTCGAGGAGCCTGGCTGATGCTATGAGTTCTGGGTATTGCTTCTGCAATCGAAATAGAAGATTCCTGATTTCACCTACCAAGGGGTAGGAAACAATTTTGTCTGATACATCATAATGCTAAATTAAGAGCAGAAACTTTCAAGAAATTTGTTGATCTTGGTGGGACGCATAAACGGAAGATGTTGTTAAACACAGAAATATACGTGGAGTGCTAGCACTTATTTCATTTTCACTATTGAGAATGGGGCACAAGCTGTTTAGAACACAAAATAAGGGAGATTTGGACTTAGGACACTGTGTAATAAATGGGCAGTGGAATGAGTAAGGACAAGATGTACTCATGTGAGCTGTATATGTTGGAGTCAAATACCTTTTGAAATATTGTGCTTGTTTGAGAATAACAAAACATTTATACCCAGACTCCTCATAAGTTCTCCATACTTGAAGGTTATACCAAGGACAGCAAGATCTTTCAGAGAATCAACACGTATCACTGACACAGTATTGTGCTAAAAATTATTTTTGACAAAAATATTGTGTCGAAAAATGTTTATCATGGTTTTGTATTCCTGTACTCATAATGGTAAGTACAAAAATATCAGAAAAAATATTATTCACACTAATATCAGCCAAAAACACACAGAATATTGATGTTTTAATATATACAGTTTAAAATAGTAAATTCTAAATATTATAATATATAACATTAATAATACCTTCCACAAATTGTAATACTATGTATACATTTATACAAACACACACACATGTAAATATATGTGTGTTATATATGTATATATATATATATATATATATATAGACACACAAACACAATTCTAAACATATATATATTACTTTATATTAACTTTTTTGTAATATTTTTTACTTATTACTATAAAATATATATATATATATATATATATATATATATATATATATATATATATATCATATATAATACTAGAACGTACCTTTCCAGCATGGTGGCTCCATTTAGTCGACATTGGAGTCTGCCCAAACCCCACCATTCATTATGTACTTCATTGGTGCAATCAGTTGCTAAGATGCATATTATCACATTCTATTTATCCATGTGACATATCTTTTAATAATCATCAGGCCCCGTGTTCAATTCAATACATTTGGCACAACCTGCATCTCCCGTATTGTTCCGATTCCACCACAATACATCTCCGTTATTACGTTTTCCCCTAGGGTAAAGTGTCAAGGACCTTTCTTTCCAATATATATTGCACCTGATTCATCCTACATATTGCACAAGCCCAAGCATAATATCAATTTTATTATAATTGTTTGACCAATATTGCTCAAGTGACATTCTCTTCAAAATATTGTACATGATCAATCATTAATATTGCACAAGCCCAGACATGAATACCTAAGTGTAAACATCATTCTAACTTAATAATTGTTCATCCGGTATTGCACATTTCTTCCGTAAATGTCACATGTGTTTTTACGCCCCTACATGAAGATACAGGGCGATTGTTATATATTTGGTGCAAACGTTGCATCATCAGTTCTATGGTAAAGTAAAGTGATATATGCTTGATATGGCTTTAAAATCAAAATAAAGTGCCACAGAATAAGGAGAGTCAGATGTGGCGGGCGGTCTTTTCCTACAACGCTGCTATCCTCTGGAACGCTCTTCCACTTCACCTTCGAAATGAGCCCAACTTGTTGGCCTTCCAAAAGCTTCTAAAGACATGGCTCTTTAGGAACTATATCTAATTTCCACCTGCTCGGTCCTCTGTTGTGTCGTCCGTAGCGCTGGGAGGCCTCAGGGTAGCCATTGCGCTCTATAAATGTCATTTCATTCATTCATTCATTCACTTGTTTGATGCAATTTTGAGGGCTACGGTGCTCTGAAAAAAGTGTCATGTGCTTAGTACTTCCATATGGGCAACGGTATAAATGACCCGTTCATAGTATAAGACTTCTTAACTATATCCATTGTCAAATAAAGCATAAACATACTAGTATGCAAGGATCCAATCCTGTTTGATTTTTTTGTAGCCCTACTGATTATAGTTCAAGGGATTCAAGGTGGTCTACAAGATAAGTATGCCCTGATATGTAATGGAGGATCCTAAAATCCATTAAAGTGCATGTGCCTTACATGTTCATATACTATGGTATCCATTGAGGTATGTAGTGATGGTGAGGTGTCCTACTTGGGGTCACTATGGAGATGTCATAAAGGATTTTCATGCTTAAACCAACAGTACTTATGCACTGAACATATATTACCATACAGATGTCCGTAAGTCAAAGTGCACTGTGCTCATAAGTTGATAAAAGTACACAAGTTAAATAACAATTATATAGTTTGGTATACAGCCGATCACCATGAACATATATGTGCGGCGTAAGCGGAAACTGTTCAATCATATACAATGTCCATATCAAACATCAATGCACCAGATTATAGGTGCACATGCAATTCAGCATGTGAACCTACAGTCAGGGGGTTTTTGTACCCAGTGTCACAATCAGTCTGGACTCTTCCCTTCTCAATTCCTTCAACCAGTCACCCCCTCGGCCATTCATCCTCACATGTTTAATTCCATAGAATGAGAAGCCAATCAATGATTGATTGTGATGTTTTTCAAAATGACAGACCAATGGGTAACTTTTGTCTATATCCTTTATGGCCTGCATCTGTTGCAGTATCCTAATCCTCAGTCTTTTGACTGTGCTGCCAATGTACAGTTTGTTGCAATCACATTTCAATGCATATACTACGTGATCGGTGTCACATTTTTACAACCCTGTATCATGTCAGTACACCCCTCATAAGTTTGGTATGTTCTTTGATTCAGTCCGTACTGACAAACTTTGCAGTAGTTGCACGTCACAAAACCATTCATCCTACTTGAAAACAAGTTGCTCTATTTACTCGGTCATAGAAACGTCATGTTAGAATTTACCCTAATGATCTCAGTTTTTTAGATGTTATACGGGGACCTGTACCAATGACCTTCTTGAGATGTTCATCTTTTTCCAATATATGTCAACTTTTTGTAGGATCCTTTTAATGGTGGATTGAGCAGGGTCAAATTCCAGGAAACGTATTTTCAGCTTGTTGTCTTTCCTAGTAGATTAGGTATTCTGAAGCTTAAACAACGAGTTAACAACAAAAATACACAGAAAAGCAACAGCTTAAATACTTGTTCTCTCCTTTGTTTATCAACTCTCTTTGGCATCTTTCAATACATTGGATGGTTAGCCTTGATGGATAAACCACTCATTCATTCTGGTTGTCTCCTTTTCATATTCATTGTGCAATGAACAGATTATTTTTGCCCTCAGCGTCTGACTATACGGGATACTCCATTTTAATATTGCAGAGTGGCCGCTGTTGGCATTGAGGATAGAATTTGCAGCTGTTGCTTTTCTATGTATTTTTGTTGCTAACTCATTGGTTTTAACCTCCAGCTCTATATTTAAATAAAATCCCAGTGGGCTAGGATGATCGTGCTTGTCAAGTAGATGTTCACCTCATTGGTGTTCAGCTTTTTTATGAAATCCTCCAGCTGTGATATGTCTTCCTCCCAAAGGACGAGCAGATCATCAATAAATCTTGTCCATACTACAACATTATTCATGTGTTCATCATTGCCTTCAGACCAGGCCACCTCCTTTTCCCACCACCCCATGGAAACCTTTGCATAGATGGGGGCAAAGGAGGTAACCATGGCCATGCCTTTCTGTTGCAGATAGTATTTATTGTTAAACATGAACACAATATTTGTGAGACAATATCTCAACATATCAATCACCGTCTGTGTGTTCTCCAAGTACTCAATTGAGCTATCCTTTAGAAAATACTCACATGTCTGGATTCCATCCATGTGGTTTATCGAGGTGTATAAAGACACCATATCAAGTGTTACCATGACACATTCCAGTTTCCACAATATCCCATTTAATTTCCTTAGGAAGTCACTGTAATACCTCAGGTAAGAGGAAAAAGTGGTAACATAATGTTGTAGAAACAGATCCAAATATCTTGAACAGTTTTCTAATAGCGAATCTATTGAACTAACAATAGGTCTAACCGGTGATGTTCTCAAGTCCTCATGGAGTTTTTATAGAAAATATATGGTAGCCATCTTGGAGTTTTCTGTTCATAAATATTGGCATTCATCCAAATCCAGTAGGTGTTTTGATGCCACAGTGCTAGTTTCTGATGGAACGCTTTCTCAATGGTTTTCATTGGGTTCTGAGTGAGACTTTTATAATGTGTGGTATTACTCAATTGGCAAGAGATTTGCTTCACGATCCATTAGCACTATGTACCCTCCTTTGACCGAGGGTTTAATAACTAGTGCAGGATTGTTTTTCATTAGGGAGACACTTTGCTGTGAAATTTCCTTTGCTCTTGTTATTGCAATGCCATTTTCTCAATCCATTTAGATCATCCACCACCACTTTATAGAACAGATCGATATTATTCCCTGGTGGTAGCTGAAGGCAGAATTTAGATTTTGATTTACACCCACTCTTCATGGTCTATCATTGATGAATCCCATTCTGTTTAAGGCTATGGTGTCTCTAGCTCTGGTATCTCTATATATCCGCACAAAAAAAGATACACAAATAAAAAAGCATAACTAATATAAACAATTCAATTTCAAAATTATTTCATTTAGTCAATAAATAAATATAAAAAATGTAAACTCCCAAAAACTCATGTACTAACAATACTATAAACATTAAAAAAATAAGAACAAAGAAAGCTGAAAAAAGTCTAGGTATTAAAATTGATGAGAATCTATCATGAAATCTAATATAGGAACCGTAACATCCTACTGTTTCTTCCAACTCAGAAAAATTAGGAAATTCTTTTCAATGGAAGCAAACATTCAAATCATCATTGTGCTAGTCCGATCAAGAATCAACATCGAAAATGCCCTCTACCTGGGACTCCCAATAGGTCTCAATCATAGACTTCAAATGGTGTGAAATCAAGCAGCAAGAATCGTCTTTTAACAACCTAGACACTGCCATATTAAGCCATTGATGAAGAACCTACATTGGCTCCCAGTGGCTCAACAGACCATCTTTAAAACAGGCTGTATCATCTTTAAATCACTCCACAGCAAAAGTCTGAAGTTTATATCCGCAAGAATCCGGAGCTACATCAGGAAGCGCAATCTCAGTTCAGCTCAAATTAACTTTCTAATGGTTCAGAGATTTAAACGAAAGAGGTTGGGAGGCGTAAGTTTCTTAGTGCTAGGTCCCCATATCTGGAACTCACTCCCAACTGAAATCGAATCAGCCACCTGTGCTTCAGGTGGCTGATGAAAACATGGCTATTTACACAAGCATACTGCCAATAACCTGACTAGATGACTCTTTCCTTAACCCAGTGCCAAGAAACCTTTTTGGTGAACGTGCGCTATACAAATTTGTTATAAAATACCATAACATGACAAGATAAGAAATAAACAAATAATACTATAAACTATATTTAAACAATATTAAGAACATTATTGGTGTCTAGGAAAATTAGATATACTATTCCCACTCCAGTTCATGCAACAGTAGGAAACGTGTTGGACTTAGTAGAGGTTACATTTTCTCTTCCTGGTCCAGTCAGCACAACAGTAGAGAAAGCATTGGACTTTGGACGGGTTAGATTTACTATTCTTACTCCTGTCTGCGCAACAGTAGGGAAACCGTTGGATTTTGGAGGGGTTACCTTTTCTATTCCACTCCCCTCTAAGCAACACAAAGAAAAGCATTAAACTTTGGAGGGGTTAGATTTACTATTTCTACTCCGGCCAGTATAAAAGTAGGGAAAGTGTTGGGATTTGAAGAGGTTAAATTTACTATTTTCACTCCAAACAGCCGCAAGAGTATGGAAACTGTTGGACTTTGGAGGGGTTAGATTTTCTATTCCCTCTCCAATCAGTGCAATAACAGGGAAAGTGTTGGACTTCAGAGGGGTTACATTTACTATTTCTACTGCAGTCTAAGAAACAGTAAGGAAAGTACTTCTCTTCAATCTCACTACATATATGACTAACATTATTAAAGTAGGAAAACAATTAAACGCAATATAAACATTAATAATTAACTTTAACAATATATACATATATATGTATTAAAACAATTAAAAACAATAAAATATATAAAGAAAAAAAGAAAGAAAAACAATCAAATCACATATAATAAATTAAAATTCTCTAAGTACCAAAAGAAGATAAAATCATTAGTAATAGATTTAATTTTAATTAGTACATAAAAGCAATTCAAATAATAAATAACATAGCGTAAACAAACTTTCCCAAACACTTAACATAATCTAAATTAAATATGGTAATACACATATGAGAAAATATACATAATTACCAATTAATACTGAAATTATAGTAAAATGAATTAACAGTAGGACAAACACACTTATTAATAACTTAATTAGCTTACATAGGTAGTAATCAAATGACAAATAATGTAAAAAAACAACAATCACTTAATTTACATTTAGTTTTATGTAACTCCCCACAACAGCAGCCTGCTTCCAAAATATAACTAAAATTAATTAATATTAAACAATTAACATAATAATGAATACTCAAATAAATATTTAATTAACAATTAATAAATAATTGTATATTAATTATTAGTTAATTACCTTCCCACTCTATACCCCTAGAAACCCAACTACCTGCTACAACACTATAAATTACTATTAAGATTGAAATAAAAATTCTAAATCCCTTTAAATTACAAGCTTTATTTTAAAAAATGAATAACAATTACACAAACAACACATAAAAGAATAGCAACACATAAAAGAATATATTATCTAAAACACATTAAAATAATTTTAAAGCAATCCAGCAGCTCGCATCTAAAATATAAATAATGAAATCAGTTTTAAACAATTTCCTTAATTAATAATCAATTAAATCATTTATTAATTTTGGACTTTGCCCTCTATGTAGGGTCATACTCAAACTGTTTGCCTTGACTCCAACCCATTTTTTCTGAATTTGTTTTTGTTGGCCTTAGAACTCAGCAACACTTGCTTTGTTCCAGGCGTTCCATCAAGAATCTCCTGAGAACGCTTATGCATCTCTTATGGAATTGCTGGGTGTAATGATCCTGACATGCAGGGAGTTTTCTAACTGTAGGTGCATATTTACAATCCACTTGTGCCACCAGAGCGTCACTTTTCTTGATGCTTTGGTGGCGCACTGTGCTGGTCCATATTTACAAGGCCAAGCAAAGCCACCCTGGGTGGCTTTTCATTAAGGGTGGGCAGAATTTGCGAAGTCCCGTTACGCAAAGTTCTGCGAAACAGTAAAAAATCTCCGCGAGCACGCGGAAATTCCGCGAACACGCGGAATTGCTTGTCCCGCCCGTTCGCGATGTGTTTTTGCGTGCTCGCGGGGAAATATCTCGCTAACTTACCCATGCGGTTGCTAATGGGCGCGGCCATCTTGTTTTTCACTTGTCCCGCCCGTTCGCGATGCTTATTTCCTGTTCCGGGTCGCGTATTGCGTGCTCCCGCCCGTTCGCGATGAGTATTTCCTGTTCGGGAACGCGTATTACATGTTCGCTTTGCTTTTTGCGTGCTTGGGGGGGAAATATCGCGCGAACTTGCACATGCGGTCACAATGTGAGCGGCCATCTTGTTTTTCACTCTATTGCTATGGTTCTGGGCCTGCTTTTCTATCCTCCCTCTATCTTTGCAATCCTTTGTTTCTGTACACTTTTTTTAATCTTTTTTATTTATTATCTATCTCTCTATTTTCCTAATTCTATAATTTGACTTTTTTTCTACTTTTTGTGACTTTTTCTACTACTTTTTCACTCTTTTTCTATAACTTGCTTTTTTGCATTTCTTTTACTTACTTTTCGAATTCCTCCCTTTTCTTTCCTCCCCTCCTTCCCCCGAGTCCCAGAACCATGGCCAAGGGTGTGGGTAAGGGTGTGGGTAAGGCCAAGGGCAAGGTTGCTCGAAGCCGCGACCGCCTTCCCTGCTGAAGGCGGCGCCCACACGGGGTGCAGGCACGGGCCTTATTTAGTGAGGCGGAGGTGGCCGCACTTGTTTTTTTTGTCCAGCGGCACCTCCCCTTAACCCTGGCAGGAGGCGGCAGGCCTGGGTCCGGGTACAGGCTCCAGGAGCGTCACCAGCGGTGGGGAAAGGTGCGCCGGGCAGTGTTTCACTGCTCTGGGGTCTGGCGCACCCCTAACCAGCTGACGCACCGGTGGTCCGATATCCTGGACCGGGAGCAGGACCTGCTGGACCTGCTAGGAGCGGAGGTCCCGGGGCTTGGTGAGTAGCTATTTAATATTACTACTTTGTGTTCATCTGCTCTGTGTTATATATTGCGAATATATTTTTTTTCCCGAACAGCAAGAATGCTGCTGCTTACATTGCAGGTAAATTACGTTTAAAATCTTCTGTGATTGTTATGACACAGGTGCTCGGCGCTACTAATCTTACTTGTTTGCAACTTTGCGCTCGCTTGGCATGATTATGTAAGAGTTTACTTTAGAGAACTTAAGTTAGGTAACGCTAGAGAGACTCTAGTCCTTCCTTTGTCCTCATGCCACTAAGAAGAGAATAGTGGTGGATTGATAGGTTTAGTTACTTATTAGTAGGTAATTTTTTAGTGGTCTGCGTGACGCATCCTCTGTCACGTCACGTGTTGCTGAGTGCTGCTTACCCCAGTCCTTAGTAGAACCTTTTGTAGTTTGTTTAGTGAGTAGTAATAGGCTTATCACTAGCAGAACATCAGCAGCAACCAACCAACAATTTGGTGTATGCAAAAATGTATGCATGTGTCCTCCATCTATGCATTTTTGAGGACTAAAATAAATGGAAATGCAGACTTAGTGAACAATTGGCCCGTCTGGAATAGGTGGGCTAGGTCAGGTGGTACTTAAGCTTAGTTAGTATTCTGGAATCAGAATGGAACACTGGATTAGTGTTCATAAATAATAACAAGACGGACCGCGAATCCTGCAATACTATTCGACCAGATTAGATAGGTCAATTTTATTGCAATTGTTGTTTCCATAAATGTTTTTTGGAGCGTTTTTTAAAATATTTTATTTGTTTCACACCAATCATCCATGTTTGTCTCTTTCTTTCTTACATCTTTCATGACCAGCACCCAGGGGCAAGAAGACGGGGTCGGAAACGGCAGGAGCTGGAGAAGATGCCTCCCAGGGCCAGGAACGCTCCTCTACCGAGGGCTCTGCTGCTGGCCCCAGTAAGTCCGCCTGTTGTTAATATTAATAATTATACTTCCCTAACTTTTACTGCACCTTATTTTTTCCGAACTATTATTTAGATTTCCTAATTCTATTTTTTTCTAAATCTTCTTCGATCTAGACAATCTGTTTCTAAATTCTTGTTATCCCTGCCTCTAACTGCCTCTGCTATGACTCTCTGTACTACTACTATTAGTCTGTCTGTAGCTAAGCTTGCCCAGGTGGCCACTCTTTATGTAAAAGGTTTTAAATAAAACTCAGATTCACCAATCGCTCTAGCCACTGAGTCCAGTCCTTTGGGTTGTCCTCTTCTAGTCTTCTTAATCTTGAGGCTTTTCGACAATTCCCACCAACAAAATCCCCAACCAGATATTTTACTATTTTTGATAGGATACATAGGACATACTACTACTGTTGTAGGGATTCTGCACATACAGAACTATGCACAAGAAAATAGGACGTTGGTGATAGGAGGTTGGACCTTCCTCACACCTCACCCACAATCCCCTCACCGACTAGCTATAGTGTCTCATTAGCTCCCCGAACACCACAAAGATACCCAATGATTAGACAACCCAGAACATAACACTACACTCCCGACCTCTCAGAGTCGTGGAAGCAATGCACACCCTTTCGCTCACTCACTCGTTTAAGTCCACACCAAATACCACAGAGTCTATGTAACTTCAAAAGGTTTATTTTCAACTAACAAGCTCTGTACGTTGTTCTATAATGCAGTATACGAGCCAGCACCAACAGCAAAATGCATAAGATTAAAACAATAAACATTGTTACAACTACAAGTCCATAGAAGACAAAAGGGGAAATCAATCATGATGATAACTGAACAGTGGTGGAAGAACCACCCTCCCCTTGGTAGGAATATAGTTTATATAAAATTATAAATGAAGATCTCTGAGCCAATTCTGGGGGACCCCTCACCTTAGAAGAACCTAGAAGTACTGGTTACATCATAAGCTCTGCAAAGCTCTGGTTCGTAGAAGGGAATCTTCCGTCTGTTATGAGAAAAATGGTGCGCGTTAGTATATTGCAAGCATTTCTCAGTCGTGCCAAAAAGTGTAGCATGTGGCTAAGCAATACGGACTGACCACCAGAACTCCATAACAAAGTGGCTTGTTTTTCAACCTTGTACGCAGCACTCAGACAGTAGCAGGACTATGAGCTCATGTGGGCTCAAAGGCGTCTTACACAACAAGCTGCGAGGTAACGTGCGCAAAAATAAAAGACACAAAGCTAAATTGGTTGCATGGCTCAGGCTAACTTAGCAAAGACTAGAATGACCCTAGGGACCATTATATAACACTACTAGTGTCTACTGTACTCTAGTACCCGATTTGTACTAGTGATGTATGATGTATATGTATGTATTAACTTTTTTTCCAATCTTGCTAGTGAAAAAGAATAAATAGGGGGATGTGTATATGGCATCTAAAAAATGTGTAATGTTTTTTCTAGGCGTACTACCGACCACCAGTGCCGGGACCAGCGGCGATGGCGACGCGGCCACAGAGGGAGCAGGAGGAGATGTGGCAGTTGCAGGATCTGCAGGGGGTGAGCCAGCAGCAGTGGCAGGCAGTGGTAAGTTATATTCCTTACTTATTGACATTACACTCGCTGCAAGGGTGTACACTGTACTGTTGAGACTTAGTAAGTAAGAAGTTGTTGTGAACGGTTGGAGAAGACACCCTTTACTTAGCATTAGCAATAGCATTAGCGGCGGGAGTGTTGAGTAACCAATGGCCTCTTCTATCTGACTTCAACTCAACTGTGAAAGTTTTATGAAGAAGACTAAAAGTCAGATCAGATGACCTTGATGGATGGGTTGAACGAAAAGGGAAAGAAGGGTGGAAGGAGGAAGGACGTGCGAGATGTAATATTTATGACTGGCAGAGAAGAGAAGGATACGTGGGATGCATGCATCGGTGGCTGATAGGAATCAGATGCATGGGTGGTTGAATGCCTGAAACTCCCACAAATGTTAGAGGCCGAGGAAGTGGGAGGATAGATACATACCACAAATGTTATGTACTGTGCTTGCTAGTGCTACTGTGCCACTATGTGTAGAATTAATTTGTCTTACTGTTTGCTAAGAGTATATTGTTACAATAGTCTTGTTTTTTCTTCTTGATATAGCTACTCCTTTCAAAGGGAAACCAGACAGGAAGGAGTTGGCAGCCATGGCCCGGCGCCGGAAGCTGGAGGCCATACAGACTGAATACCGGCGGCTGGTAGTTCTGGCGGAGGAGGAGGAGGCGGCAGCAGCTGCATCCTCCTCCAATGCCCCGGGCCCCAGTCAGGCCCCTCCATGTTACGGCACTGCCATCTGGCAGCCGCCCGCCACTGCACTTCTTTATCTAGCACTGCTGCCCCCCCCCTGTGGATGCAATTGTCGCGCATTGAAGCGCCGCATGGCCCGCCTAGAGGAGCGAATTAATGTCCTGGAGAAGCGAGCCCGCTGATAAGTTGAGACCCTGTTGGATTGCCCCTTTTTTATTGCTTCTTTTGGTGGATGGGAATTGGGCGTTGGGGTTTATTATGGACATGGACAATTAATTGGACTTTTTTCGTTTGGGACATTGGTTGGGGTTAGGGAGAGGGGTGGGTCAGGTGTTGTTGTGGGATTTTTTTACATAGTTTATTTTTGTTAGGGGATTAAATTATATTTATACTTTACATACAATGTTGTTAATGTTTTGTGGGTGGGGTTACTGTTTTACGTCACACTGTTTCCTTGCTGCTGCAGGGCCACAGCCAGTGTTTGATTTAAATAATCGGCTGACTTTGTAAGACACAAACAGATAGATGCAGTACCCCTCACTGAGTGACTTGTCCTACTAGTACTGTCAGTCTCTCCTCCTAGTCTATGCATTCTGAAACTGGACTCAAGGGGTGTGTGAATTAATGAAAACATTTCCATTATTAATTATGCCTCCCCAAACTTCTTCTCTTACCTTTGCTTGATGTTTAACGTAGGCACAGCGATGGCTGCATGGTGATGATGGTTTGGTTTCCCAACATGCCATGGTTGTGGTGGTAGCAGTAGGCACTGGCAGTAGCATTTGCGGAAAAAAGAAAATCAGACAGTCAGTCGCCTGAGAGAGACTGTGGGAGGAGTAGTAGAACGAAGTACAGTACAGAACTTACTGCCAAACAATAATATGCCAAAATAAAATAAAACATAATGGTGGCGGGGATAGCCTAGCACAACAAGTCACAAACTGTAGTTGTGTCAAGTCACTCGACTAGGCCTACACTCGACACAAGCGTAACCTTTAGTGCTGTGTAGGAGGATGACAAATCCAATCGATGCCTGCAATTCATGATGATGGATTAGGTTCCTTTGGAGAAAAAGAAATTACCTTGCAAATATATTGATCATGGGTGGGCAAGCATAAGAAGATCCTCGCCCTGCCTTGAAATTGAATTAGTGTTGCTTTCACCACATCCGCCCCAGCAAGCGTGTGATCAATTATTGGTGTACATTTAATTTAGTCACACCTCAATAATTCACACAGCCCGGGGGAAGAGGGTTAGGGTTTGATGAATGGTTGGGAAGGGGGGTTTGGGGAAAGGTTTGACAAAAAAAAACACTACGCATGGACAAACAACAAAACACAATCTTGGCAGACGACCATATCCATAAATTTGTTAAGGGAGAAAATGGAAATGCATGCATGATGATGATATTGATAACTTGATGGTTAATGATAAGTAGTACTTACTAACTACTACTAGACAATTAGACAGTACAGGGCAGCAGTATATTATGCAATGTGCCTTGCCTGTCTGCCCTCAGAGAGACCCAAATTACATACAGTTTCTGTTCTGTTGTACCGGGCAAACTTTTAAAGATAGCAAAGAAAATTAAAAAATAGCTGTAGGGATAAATTATAAGCAGAGAGCAAACATAATAACAACAGCACACAGTCGTAATGATTGAAGATAAAAAATTAATCAAATTATTTAAAAGATGATGAATGTTGATTCTGTTACTGTATGTTGTTATCCTGGTCAAATTGGGGAGTTGCATCTTTGCATTCCTCTTGGTCCTCCCTTCCGTGGACGCTCCGTCCATCAATCTTGGGTGACGCCACTGCCTGCCTGGCGGATGTGGATTGGTAAGGTAAGTGTGAGTTGTTTTTCCCAGTAAAGCACAGGGTAAGGGCCAGCCTGTAATTGTAGATGGAAAAACAAAAGTGATATTGAAAAATCAAGGAGAAAAAAAATGCATAAATTACGGTGGAGTGCAACAAGAACACTTTCAGTGGCGGCATGGATACATCATGTCTGTTTCCAGCATTAACCTACAACAACAACAACAGGACAGAGCAGGCCCACGGCACCCGTGACCCATCATCCATTTAGCGTACATTTTTTGACAGAGGCAGACAAAGCACATATACAGCAACATAGCATTTTACAAATTAAGTGACTAAATCAATGCACCGCTATCAGTCATACCACTACACTCGACTCGACTCCACCCCTACACAGACATGTAGGTCTGCTGTGGTTGTTGTTGACTTGTTTACCTTTTATGCCACTCATGAAACGCCCTAACTTATTCCATCGATCATCTTCAATCCTACTGAGTGACTGCAAAGATATTATGTCACTGTGGTCATCATCATGGTATTGTCCAACTCAGTGTGCAGCGTACAGAGTGAGTCCACATTCCATATTCAAAATTCAATGGATCGGCCTGCAGTAGAAATACAATTTTGTTATTAAAAAACAAGAAGGGAAACATTGACTTGAGTTACTTTTAGTGTGTAGATTAAATAATAGTACACAATGAATTCACTTCATGCACAACAAACAACAACAACACAAATCACTCAGTCAGCGTCCAATGCATGCCATCATTCCTTACCTGTTCCTTCTCATCTTAAGTTAAGGGGCAGTCTCTCTCGGCTCGGAAAGCAGGATAGCTATAGTAGTCATCATGTTCCACTTCTTTTGGAGGGACTCAACGAGGCAACATTTTCTTTTTTCTTCTATTCTACATCCAATCATCATCTGGCTTGAGGGAAATGGATTTAGGGCGAGTCAGGAGGATGGAGGAGCAGGACTCGGAGGAGTGGACTTCAGTGAAATGCAGACATCTGCAACTGCAATATGGCAATAAAAAGACTAGACGACGGTGGTGATGGATTTGTTGTGATTCGAAGTTTCTAACCAGAAAGACAGACACACACAAATAAAAGTAAATAAGAGAGGAAGATAGTAAAAAGTTCAAGCCTAGTTGTCAGGGAAGTATAGCTCATCCTCAAACTCTGGGGGTTCAACCAGAAGTAGGTAATCATCATCTAACACACTACTTCCGTCACCTAAGTTGCTGTCCTCATATTCCTGCGTTGATTCATGTATTGTGTAATTCGGTGGTATAAAGTGCTGATTCATTTTGATCATGGTTAACCTCTCCATGTTTTTGGGCGAGAGACTGGTCCTTTTCACTGTTACAATGGCACCAGCAGCACTGAAAACACGTTCAGAAGATACACTTGTGATAGGGCAAGCCAGATAGTTTATCGCCAGCCTGCTGAGCACTGGCCATTGGTTCCTTTTCCCATACCAATACCGCAATGGGTTTTGATCAATGTAGAGCTCTGTTGGGTCATCCAGATAGGCCTGGACCATCCGCTCAATGTTCAGGGGTGCTACAGTTTGTTTGGCCTCTTCTGTCTTTGCATCAGCACTGGACCCAGCAAGCCCTTGCTGTAAATACCAATCCTGTGCCGATTTTACTGGGGCTGATGATCCGGTTCTTGCTGTTGTTGTCAATAGTGTTGGTGACCGCTCTGAGCCAAACGCACTGCCCTCAGGCTCTGAAGTGGAACTTGACGCCGGATGCCCTGCTGCAGTACTTGTTGTGGGTTTGAGTAGCGGGCCTTTAATTGCCAGCCGTTCATTTTCAAAGTGACTGGCTACCTCAACTCTTTAACTTTTGTACCGGGCAACGTCCACTTCTAAAAAAGGAATTAATGTCTTACTGTTCAGCGCCGATTTGTACCGTGGATCCAGAATTGTGGCACAAATGTAATGTTTTTCTGACACAATCTTAGTTTGCACCCTTGTATTTTCAGCTAAGCGACGGGATAAGCTCTCCACCAACTCTTATGCTTCATTTTTTTCCTTCACACCTATGTACGCTTCAGACACCTCCTACAGCTGTTGCTGTAGCATGTGCAACAATGGGATAGCTTGGCCCATAGTACAGTCCTCCTTGCTGACTTCACGTGTGAAGACCTCGAAAGGAAGAAGCATCTCTCTCAGGCATTTAACTAGGCACCATTGGTCCATCTGAAGGGTCATGCCTTTCATAGTAGCATCCCCTCTTTGCATGACATATTCATTGATTGGTCTGTACTGCTCAAACAGACGGTCAAGCATGTAATAAGTTGAGTTCCAACATGTTGCCACCTCCTGGATGAGTGCTTTGACTGGCATTCTATAGTCACGTTGAATGATCCTCAGCTGCTTCTGAGCTTTAAAAGAATGGCTGAAATGTGTGCATATTCTTCGGCAGGTGGTCAGTAAGTTGCTGACTATGGCTTCTTTTTTCAGAAAGTCTTGAACAATAATGGTAATGCAGTGCGCCAAACACGGGACCCTGAAATAGCCACCATCCTCCGTGGCCTTAAGTACATTACTGCCATTATCCGTGGCAACAAAACCAATGTTAAGCCCTCTTGGGCGCAGCCATTCAAAGACCTTGCTGTTAAACTCTTCCAAAATGTTTGCAGCAGTATGAGATTTCTCCATGGCGAACATGGCTACAGTTGCATGTTTCCGAGTAGCATTAAAAAGCTCAGCAGTGTCAACAGCACCTGCTTCAGATATCTTTTCTCTAACCCCCCCAAAAGAGATCCAGTGTGCAGTGATGCACATGTAATCAGTGGCTTGGCAACTGGTCCACATGTCTGTTGTCAGGTGGATATTGTGAACAGCACTCTGCTGCAAAACTTGTCCAAGCAATTCCAGCACATCGTGATGTAGTGCTGGAACAGCAACTCTGGCGAAGTAGGACCAGCTGGGAACCTTCCATTTAGGGCAGATGGCTGACACAAATTCAAGGAAACCCACCCCTTCCACAAAAGAAAAAGGGAGAAGGTCCAGCGCTAACATTTTAGCCAGCTTTGCATTGTACAAATGTGCCGTTGGGTGGTTGCGTTCGTACTGCCCCTCCGACCTCAGCATGCTGTCAATGGTAGGCTGGATTATTTTCCTTTGTGGTGCAGCTGTCTTCTTGAACCCAGTTAGGCTCAACGACGCACTTTTTTCATTGCAGTACTCGGTTGCCTTGGTGTCTCAGTCTGACTCTGAGTCTGACTCTTCTTACGGTGCCATTGAGAAGTTGCTGAGGATGTGGGCAGTACCACTACACTGCTGGGGACAGGGCTAGAAATTTCTCCCTCTTGTTCACCTTCCACCGCGATCATATCTTCTTCATCCCCAACAACAGCAATGGGTGCAGTTTTACTTTTTTGTACGCAAAGTAGGTGAGCCTAGTAGGTGAGCCTCCCACTGGATCATGTGGTGTTTTTTGTGATGACTTGTTTGGCCTCCGGTACCATAGTTTGTACCAAGCTTACCCCGCCTAACAGCATGTCGACAAATTGAGCATATAGCAATGTTCTCCTCCTTACTGCTAACTGAAAAGAAGTCCCAAACTGGGGAGCTGAACTTTCAGGCGCTGCTGGAGGTGCCACTTTCAATGCCAGATGAACTGGAGGATGGGCGTGGAATTTGACTCTGTGCACTTATAGTACCACTACCTACTGAAGTGGTGGTTGAGCTGGATGTAGGTCCCTGCCGGGCCTTAGCAAATGCAAATATGGAAGCTGGAGGTGGTGTTACCTGTCTTGGTGGTATCCGTGCTACTACATCCCTCGCAGCGATTTTGGATAGGGTAATAATGTTGGTCTCCATCTCCTCTGGGCCGGGAGTGATGTTCATGATGACTGGCTCTTCATCATCATCCCCCTCTTCTACATCTACCTCCATAACTCTAAGGCTTTCTGGAACCTTCCTTTTCACTAGCCTTGTCTTGTGGCATGCATCACTCTCAGACTGAGCTGGTGGCTTCCAAGTGGCATCTAGATCATCAGAAGCGGGGCTTGAAGAAGAAGTTGATGGACTAACCCTCCTTTTCCTTGCTGGGGATCTGGAAGACAATGGATCTTCTGAAAGATGGCTTGCTCCTCTTCGTCTGCAGGAAGCTCGATTTCCTGAACAGCCCCTACTTCAGGAGGAACAACTACTATTGTAGGCTGTTGTTGCGGCTGTTGTTGCGGATGTTGTTGCGGCTGTTGTTGCCCACTTATCTGCTGAGTTTCCACCTGCGTTGATTGGGTACTACTTTGCGATAATGACATTTCAACATCACTGCTCGTTAGTAGACCGGCTACCTCTGCGACACTCATGGGCTTGGGCCTAGGTTGGTGGGGTGGGCCCGCTGATGCGGAGGTGCTGCTCCCAGCTTGGTCCCCGGACACCGCTGCTGCAGGCGTAATTTTTTGTTTCCCAAAAAACATCGGGGCGGCACACCAGTCTTGGTAAGTGCCACTTCCTTCTTCTGTTCCTTCTTCTCACTGGCAACTTTCTTGGTACTGGAGGACCTGGTAACTTTCTTTGGGGCCATCTTCTTCAGATGTCAGCAGGACGCTGTTGCACAAGTTGCAGAGATGTCTGTGGCCACACGTCACGTGACGTTGTGCGCAGCAGGACTTCTGTCTGGCAGTACAACGGGTGATGATGACACCTCCTCCTCTGTCTTTTTGTGCACCTAAAAGCAAAGAAGCCAGGAGAAGAACATCAGTGAAATGTTGCATTTGTTGTTGTGGTTCAATTACTACTAGTACAAACAAACAAATATAATATATAACTTAGTGTGTGGTGGTCACACTTGTTAGTGTTATATTATTACATTTTATTAACTCAGTTTAAGTTATTAAAAAAACATAACAGTGTAGCCATTTGTGAGACTTTGACAACAAGGGCTTTCATGGTATACTGTGTACACTCAGGAAGGATAGGAAAGAAGAAGAACAAAAACAAAAATACAAATGTAATGGAAGTGGAACCTGTTTGTTTGGCATTAAATTATTTGCTCATCACGTCATTCAGGGAGCTGCAGCTGGCAAAGGGGATGGATGGAAGCAGTAAGCCAAGAGGAACATAGGAAAGACATGCAGGCATATATGGCAAAAGCAGCACACTACTAAAGTACCACCACAAAATGGCCACCAGCCACATGGACACTCACAGTCACAAGCAACAAGCAGGAGGCCTGGAAAACAATGAACTGAAACAGGCCTATAATAGCCAGGCAAAGAAGGCATGCTAAACAACACTGCTTTAATGCAATAAAATGCAAAAACGAAAACCCACAGGGCTAAACAAGGTGTGCAAGTTACACAACAAACCCACCACACACACACAACAAAGACATTTATTTAACACACACCCAAAAAGTGAAATACCCCAAAAAACACATTTTGCAATTCAATCCAATGCCATCCATGCCTTAAATGATGTTTAAATTCAACAGAACACACAGAAACAGTTGTTTGATGCACCCATGACTACCTCTGAGCCTACTGGATGAAAGGCCTGTTGGCAGACTAGGCCACAAGCTTGCAGGCCTATGGCAAAAGCACACTGCCTGGCTTCAAAATGGCCGCCAGCCACATGGCCAGGCCCACAACAACAAGAAAGGGAAGACAGACAATGCAGGCCTTTGGCAAAAGCACACTGCCTGGCTTCAAAATGGCCGCCAGCCACATGGCCAGGCCCACAACAACAAGAAGCCTAGGCCAAAAAGGAACAAAGGAAACACATGCAGGCCTATATGGCAAAAGCAGCACACTTATAACTATCACCAGAAATGGCCACCAGCCACATGGACACTCACAATCACAAGCAACAAGCAGGAGGCCTGGAAAACAATGAACTGAAACAGGCCTATAATAGCCAGGCAAAGGAGGCATGCTAAACAACACTGCTTTAATGCAATAAAATGCAAAAATGAAAATCCACAGGGCTAAACAAGGTGTGCAAGTTACACAACAAACACACCACACACAACAAAGGCATTTATTTAACACACACCCAAAAAGTGAAATACCCCCAAAAAACACATTTTGCAATTCAATCCAATGCCATCCATGCCCTAAATGATGTTTAAATTCAACAGAACACACAGAAACAGTTGTTTGATGCACCCATGACTACCTCTGAGCCTACTGGATGAAAGGCCTGTTGGCAGACTAGGTCACAAGCTTGCAGGCCTATGGCAAAAGCACACTGCCTGGCTTCAAAATGGCCACCAGCCACATGGCCAGGCCCACAACAACAAGAAAGGGAAGACAGACAATGCAGGCCTATGGCAAAAGCACACTGCCTGGCTTCAAAATGGCCGCCAGCCACATGGCCAGGCCCACAACAACAAGAAGCCTAGGCCATAAAGGAACAAAGGAAACACACGCAGGCCTATATGGCAAAAGCAGCACACTTCTTATAACTACCACCAGAAATGGCCACCAGCCACATGGACACTCACAGTCACAAGCAACAAGCAGGAGGCCTGGAAAACAATGAACTGAAACAGGCCTATAATAGCCAGGCAAAGGAGGCATGCTAAACAACACAGCTTTAATGCAAAAATGCAAAAACGAAAATCCACAGGGCTAAACAAGGTGTGCAAGTTACACAACAACCACACCACACACACACACACAACAAAGGCATTTATTTAACACACACCCAAAAACTGAAATACCCTCAAAAATACACATTTTGCAATTCAATTCAATGCCATCCATGCCCTAAATGATGTTTAAAATAAATTCAGCACACACCAAAGGAACAGTTGTTTCATCATGCACCCATGACGAGCTCTAGGCCTACTGGCTACTCACAATAATTTTTTTTAAATTGATGAAAAGTGCCAAAATTGTAGTTGCAGCAACTGCAATGCCCTAATCAAACAAACAACACCAACTTACTTGTAAAATCTTAAATCCAAAAGTCCTCAAATCCAAAAGTCCTCAAATCCAATGATATATGATGCAGCAGACACAAAGAGTGATCCTTCCAGCTCCAAATCCGAATGAAAAGTGAACAGGACATGGACAAAGCACTGGGAGGAGCCTGCTGGACAGGAACAGGAAGTTGGAGACTCTGGGGCACTTCCTTCCTCTCCCCAAAAAAAGTTTTTAAAAAAAAAGGACTCCTTGCACCAAAAAGTACAGCCAAATGTCAATTTGAGGAGTTTTTTTCATCCAAATCATCATTTTCGAGAAGGTTTTATGCAGCTCCAGATATTCTTCTTCTCCAGATTACAAATTTAGCGTGTTCGGCATCACGAGCTTCACCAAACATCCGCCGGATGTCCGATGGCGCGTCCGAATGACGTGTTCGCGATCGCACACACTCGCGGTGTCCGATGGCGCATCCGAAATGACGTGTTCGCAATTGCACACTCTCGCGGTGTCCGATGGCGCTTCCGAAATGACGTGTTCACGATCGCACACTCTCGCGGTGTCCGATGGCGCGTCCGAATGACGTGTTCGCGATTGCACACTCTCGCGGGATCGCGCGGCCGGCTACCAAAATCTCGTGGCGCACGCAAACGGATAGGAAAACTCGTCGGCGAATGCAGGGATCCCAGTAAGTCGCTACCGCACGCACGAAAATGCATTTTTAAAGCGCGAACAAGGAACGCGGAATTGCCGAAACAAAGAACGTGGAATTGCCGAAATTTCGCGAGCGGAGCGGATTTTACCGCCCAGGGTTACTTTTCATGGCCTTGTAAATATGGCCCCCTTTCATGTATTACTCTGAGTGAAAGGGGCATTCCAGGGGTGTTGCTGTGGGTATTCCCACACAACACACATGGATTCTGATGCATTTCCAGATTTACAAGCTTTCATACACCTGGTAATGTGCCAGATTCTAACGCCTCCCAAGGGGAGGCATAAAAGTGGCTCAATGTTGGGAAATACTTTTATTTCTCCTTGTTTCTTCCTCTTTCTATGTTTTCTGCATTCTGAAGTACACATAGAAGGAGGAAAACACCATCAATTATTGTTTATGTGCAGGAAGGTGTCCTCTCCTGCACAAAAACAATTATGCCCGCAATGCAGGCACCCTTCCATTATAGTGCAAGGGTGCCTGCATTGGTGATAGGCAGCCCATTGTGTGCCAGTGCAGATAAAGCACAGAGATGCATCATATTGTTGTGAGTACGAAGCATCCCTGCACTTTCCTAAAGATCCAGCTCAGCACAGCAAGATGGCTTGCAGCATGGCGCTGCGTCATTATCTTGTAAATATGCCCTGTGTGTCAGGGCCACCCATTGATTTCCTTATTCTAGTAATGACCGCCGCACCCTAGACAGTATAAGGTAACAGTCATTGTGGCCTGAGAGTGCTGTTGTGGAAGGGCTTCCAGGCCAAAGGGTTGAACCAGTGGGATGGCTGATATACCGCTTGGGCAAACCTGGCAATCTGTGTACCTTTAAATGAGGCAAGGGAAACACAGTTACGAAGGGGCAGGATAACTGTCAATGTACAGTAGTGTTCCTGATACACCACACTCTAAATCACTCATAAATATTATAACATTTCAATGACACTGGAAAGGACAATGGTAGATGTTGATGTGGCTCTTGGCCAACATGATGTTTCTATGACAGACAAAGTCAGCAAAGTACATCTAATGGTGAGTGTCTTTAAAAATGATTGATTCCTGCTTTCTCTGTGACGTCTTGCTTATACCTTCAATACAATGAGGCTCTCCAAAATGCAGTGATAACAGGGTAGGCAAAAATGCTCCACAATTACTGTACTGCATGCAAATATTTGCCATGACATGCTCCCGAGTCCATCTCACTCACATAATCAAAAACATAACCAAGAGGACAACATCAACAACCGCGCTAGGAGCCTGATTCCGATGCAGTTAGGAAATCATTCTGACCGAATTGGTTTGGGAATGGTTTCCGACCGACTCGGATTGGGAGAGTCCAACCAACCGAGTACGATGCATCCGGATGCTTCCAGATACAATTTGGTTGGACTCCCATTGACTTCAATGGGAGCCTATGTTTTGACCGAATGCATAGGCTCCAATTGAAGAAAGGGGTGGCTGGGGAAATCGGGCACCCTGTGATGGGCACCCCCTGGTGCCTGCCACACTGTGCATTGCTGGTAATGGGGGACCCATGGGTACCCCCACGGGCCCGATTGGGAAGGCTCCGGGTGCAGGGGGGCCCCAAAGTCTGATTCCCACTGCCGATTCGAGTCAGACGGCACAATTTGGAAAGGCTGTCTGAATCCAGCATCGTAATCGGTCGTTTGGAAACACAGCCCTTAGAGATGTAAGATTCTGCTCCGTATGGCTCAGTCTTTCCAAATGCCGCCGGGTTCGGATTGGGATATTCCTAATGCCTAACTTGCATCGTACTCGGTCAGTCGGAAACCTTTCTGATTCGGTCGGAAAGACACGTTCCTGATCCAATTCGGACGGAGCAAAAGTCATAAGGAGGCCTTCCTAACCGCATCAGAATCGGGCCCTATGTGTGCAAACTTGTGGCAAAGCTCACCTGAGTGGTGGTAAGTGGTGGTAGTTTTTCTGGTAACAGACAAGTCAGAGATGGTCCCCGTTAAAAAAAAACAAGTGAAAGATGGCTGCCGCTATAAAACACTAGTCCAAGATGGCAGCCATTGCTGAAATCTTGGGATATCTGCCAAAAGCTTAAAAAATTGCACAAACTATCAGTGGCCATCTTTGATGTTTATGTATAAAAGTAGCTTGTGCCCGCTCACTTGTGGATGTCATTGATGGAGTTCCTGTGGAGCCTGGCTGATGCTTCTGCAATCGAAATAGAAGATTCCTGGTTTCACCTACCAAGGGGTAGGAAACAATTTTGTCTGATACTTCATAGCAGCTAAATTAAGAGCAGAAACCTTCAAGAAATTTGTTGATCTTGGTGGGACTATTGAGAATGGGGCACAAGCTGTTTAGAACACAAAATAAGGGAACATTGGACTTAGGACACTGTGTAATAAATGGGCAGTGGAATGAGTAAGGACAAGATGTACTCATGTGAATTGTATATGTTGGAGTCAAATACCTTTTGAAATATTGTGCTTGTTTGAGAATAACAAAACATTTATACCCAGACTCCTCATAAGTTCTCCATACTTGAAGGTTATATCAAGGACAGCAAGATCTTTCAGAGAATCAACACATATCACTGTATTGTATTGTATTGTATTGACACTTGTAAAGCGCTCTGTAACCCGTTACCCTACGGGCATCCTGGTGCTGAGATACACGTACATTGCCAACAAAATGTGCTGCAGAGAAAGCCGGACTATATTATAGGTTTTTGTACTCTAGGAAAGAGGCAAGTTTTTATTTTTTTGCGGAACAGCATCAAGTCCTGTATCTGTCTCAGTTCAGTGGGAAGACCATTCCAAAGGCGAGCAGCTGCAAAGCCGAACGCTCTTCCCCCTGTTCTTACTCTTTTTATCCTCGGTATGTTTGCTAGGTTAGCTGACGAAGAACAGAGGCTACGTGTAGGAGCATACCATCCAAATCTACTCTGCAGCGGTTTGGGCCCAAGTCCGTGTAATGTCTTAAACACGATACAGAGTGACTTAAACTGTATCCTCTGAGCCACTGGGAGCCAGTGCAGCTCCACCAGGGCCTGAGATGTAGATGACCGTCGTGGTCTCATTAGTGCAAGCTTTGCTGCCAGAATTCTCTGGAGTCTCTCGATCAAATATCCCGGGGACTCCAGTAGCAAAGCATTGCAGTAATCCAGATGGCTCAGAATGACGCTCCTTACCACTAAAGCTCTGGCCTGAGTTGGCAACATTGGCAGCACCTTCCGAAGTCCTCTGATAAGAGAGAAACTACTCCCCACCAGCTTGTTGACTTGAGATTCTAGGTTCAGCTTATCGTTGAAGCTGACACCCAAGTTACGTACCTTATCAACGGGTAACAGAGGAGCATCCGTGGGGATAGGCCAAAAGTCAGTTGGAAGTACTGACGGCACTTTACCTACCCCACAATGCAGAATCTCAGTTTTATCGTTATTAAATTGCAGGGAATTATCTCTCAACCAGCTTGCCATTTCCCGCATACAGGCGTGGAAATTTTCCAAAGAACCAGCATGGTCCCCTTCCAGGGACAGAATAAGCTGGGTATCATCGGCATTATTCACCAAACTAATGTTATGTGCCTTAATGATGGCTATCAACAGCCTCATATAGGCATTAAATAATATGGGGCTGTTTGCGGACCCCTGAGGTACTCCATGCTCAATGTCAACAAAGTCCGATTGAAAGGGGGGGAGAGCCACTGCCTGCCGTCTGTTGGCCAGATATGATTGAACCCAACTCAGAGCCACATCCACCCACCCCCATTTCCTCCAACCTCGCTAGAAGGATCTCATGGTTAACCGTGTCGAATGCGGCAGACAGGTCCAGCAGAATTAATATAGCCGATTGTCCCCTGTCCGCACGCATTCGCAGATCATCCAAAACGGTTATCAAAGCAGTCTCCGTCCCATGTACCGGGCGGAAACCAAATTGCTCATCCTCCAGCTTGTTGTTAACCTCCAGAAATTGAGAGAGCGTTCTACTCACCATGCGCTCCACAATCTTCACTGGGTATGGTAAGAGAGAAATGGCCCTGTAGTTTTTTGGGCATGTAGGGTCCAGTGTTGGTTTCACTGACACAGTATACTGCTAAAAATTATTTTTGCAAAAATATTGTGTCGAAAAAATGTTTAGCACGATTTTGTATTACTGTACTCATAATGGTAAGTACACAAATATCCGAAAAAAATATTATTCACTCTAATATCAGCCAAAAATCACAGAATATCAAATGTTTTAATATATACATTTTAAAATAGTAAATTCTAAATATTATAATATATAACATTAATAAAATGTAAATTAAATACCTTCCACAAATTGTAATACTATGTATACAATTATATAAACATACACACATGTAAATATATTTGTGTTATATATGTATATATATATATATATATATATATGTCCCAAAGTTGCCCAGAAAATGAAGCCGCACACCGCTGAAAAGGTAGGTAACAAGCCTTTATTTCTCAAGCATATTGGTTCCCTCTGGAAAATCAATCCTTTGGCCTGACGCGTTTCAATGCTTTTGTGCATCTCTTCAGAGGCCGACATGGGGAAGGAATTCTCCGCCGCTACACTCCTTCTGCAATGCAAAATGTATTTCAATTAGCTTCCGGTGTGCTCGTGACATCACGTTTACTTTCAACATTGCTTGCTGGGGAATGTAGTCTTTTTAGGCATTTTTAACCCTGCAGTGGGTCCAGACCCCATGCCTAATCCAGGATACATTAAACTAGCCCTCCAGTGGGCCCCAGACAGGGTACAATATGCCTTATTCATGAAACTTCAGTGCCGATGCAGAGGGGACGTTACCCCCGGCCGGTCCTTTCTTTGCTTTGCAGGAGGTGCGTCGCTTCCACGGCCAGGGCCGCTGTGTAAACATGTCCCAAAGTTGCCCAGAAAATGAAGCCGCACACCGCTGAAAAGGTAGGTAACAAGCCTTTATTTCTCAAGCATATTGGTTCCCCTCTGGAAAATCAATCCTTTGGCCTGACGCGTTTCAATGCTTTTGTGCATCTCTTCAGAGGCCGACATGGGGAAGGAATTCTCCGCCGCTACACTCCTTCTGCAATGCAAAATGTATTTCAATTAGCCTCCGGTGTGCTCGTGACATCACGTTTACTTTCAACATTGCTTGCTGGGGAATGTAGTCTTTTTAGGTATTTTTAACCCTCCAGTGGGTCCAGACCCCATGCCTAATCCAGGATACATTAAACTAGCCCTCCAGTGGGCCCCAGACAGGGTACAATATGCCTTATTCATGAACCTTCAGCGCCGATGCAGAGGGGACGTTACCCCCCGGCCGGTCCTTTCTTTGCTTTGCAGGAGGTGCGTAGCTTCCACGGCCAGGGCCGCCGTGTAAACATGTCCCAAAGTTGCCCAGAAAATGAAGCCGCACACCGCTGAAAAGATAGGTAACAAGCCTTTATTTCTCAAGCATATTGGTTCCCCTCTGGAAAATCAATCCTTTGGCCTGACGCGTTTCAATGCTTTTGTGCATCTCTTCAGAGGCCGACATGGGGAAGGAATTCTCTGCCGCTACACTCCTTCTGCAATGCAAAATTTATTTCAATTAGCCTCCGGTGTGCTCGTGACATCACGTTTACTTTCAACATTGCTTGCTGGGGAATGTAGTCTTTTTAGGCATTTTTAACCCTCCAGTGGGTCCAGACCCCATGCCTAATCCAGGATACATTAAACTAGCTTGTTACCTACCTTTTCAGCGGTGTGCGGCTAGTTTAATGTATCCTGTTATATTTTTGATTGATAACATTATATACGTGAATGTCTCACCTCAGCTAAATAAAATTGAAGAAAGGGCGGTTTTGTCCTTTATTCACTTGTATATACTACGGAATTTTAATACTCCTCCCCACGTGGTCTTGACTCTGAGATAGGGATGTGATATTGATCATTTTATATGCCAATGATCAATTATGTATGTAATAACAATAATAATAAGTTGAAACGATTCATATGTTGAGTATATCACCACTGTTGGGACTAGGATAAATGGGTCCACAAATAATAAACAGCCACAAATATCCATTATGAGTGATCACAAGTGTATTGTGGAATATACACCCCAAGTCACCGGGTACTCACTCTAATTTAATTTGTCTACCAATAATCAATAGGTGGATTGGCTGATCTCATCAAATGTTGAATATATCACCACTATTGGGACTAAGGTAAATGAGTCCACAGAGAATACACAGCCACAATTATGCATTAAAAGTGGTCACGAGTGTATTGTGAAAAGCACACCCCAAGTCACCGGGTGCTCACTTTAAGGTAATATGTCTACCCATAAACAATATGTGGATAGGCTGATCCCAAATGTATTCACTTTCTCTTGTAAGCCATCGCGCCCCATCTCCGGAAAATAATCAACATCTCCTTCGAGACAGCAACCTTCCCGGAAAGCTGGAAGCACGCCGAGATCACCGCCTTACTCAAGAAACCCAAGGCAGACCCCAAGGACCTCAAGAACTTCCGACCCATCTCTCTGCTCCCATTCCCCACGAGGGTCACCGAAAAAATCATCAACAAACAACTGACCCGCTACCTCGAGGAGAACAACATCCTGGACCCTTCCCAGTCCGGCTTCCGCAGCAACCACAGCACCGAAACCGCCCTCATCGCCACCACCGATGACATCAGGACCCTGCTAGACAACGGAGAAACAGCAGCCCTCATCCTCCTGGACCTATCAGCCGCCTTCGACACGGTCTGCCACCACACACTACGAACACGTCTTCACAACGCCGGGATCCAAGAGAAGGCCCTGGACTGGACCACATCCTTCCTCTCCGGCAGAACACAAAGCGTCCGCCACACCCCCTTCCGATCCAAAACCACCAAGATCACCTGCGGCGTACCCCAAGGCTCCTCCCTCAGCCCAACGCTGTTCAACATCTACATGGCACCCCTCGCCCACGTCGCCCGACAGCACAGCCTCAACATCATCTCCTACGCCGACGACACCCAGCTGATCCTCTCCCTCACCAAAGACCCTCACACCGCCAAAGCCCACCTCCACGAAGGAATGAAGGCCATCGCCGAATGGATGAGTACCAGCCGCCTGAAGCTGAACTCGGACAAGACGGAGGTCCTCATCCTTGGTTCCAACCCTTCAGCATGGGATAACTCCTGGTGGCCGACATCACTGGGAACAGCCCTGACACCCACCGACCACGCACGCAACCTAGGGGTCATCCTCGACCCCACCCTCTCCATGACTAAGCAGGTCAATGCCGTTTCCTCATCCCGCTTCAACACCCTCCGAATGCTCCGCAGGATCTTCAAGTGGATCCCCACCGAAACAAGAAAAACAGTCACCCAGGCCCTCGTCACCAGCAGGCTGGACTACGGAAACGCCCTCTACGCAGGAACGACGGCTAAGCTCCTGAGACGGCTGCAACGCATCCAGAACGCCTCTGCACGTCTTATCCTCGACATCCCCCGACGCAGCCACATCACACCCCACCTGAGAGACCTGCACTGGCTCCCTGTCAACAAGAGGATAACCTTCAAGCTCCTCACCCACGCACACAAAGCACTCCACAACTCCGGACCAGCCTACCTCAACAGACGACTCAGCTTCTACACCCCCACCCGCCAGCTCCGCTCCACCAGCCTCGCCCTCGCCACAGTCCCCCGCATCCGGAAAGCGACCGCCGGCGGCAGATCCTTCTCCCACCTCGCCGCCAAGACCTGGAACACCCTCCCCACCAACCTTCGGGAGACCCAAGACCTACTGGCCTTCAGAAGACTCCTCAAGACCTGGCTCTTCGATCAGTAGCAGCACCACCCCCCTCTTCCCCCAGCGCCTCGAGACCCTCGCGGGTATGTAGTGCGCTTTATAAGTGACATGATTGATTGATTGATTGATTGTAGCCCTGAAGAAGTCGTTTGGGATATCACCCACGACGAAACACGTGTTGGCTGGGCGATCTTACTAAGCAATAAAGGACAAAGGAATATCAAACAAAGTTTAACTTTCACATGAATGTTGTGTTTAATTAATGTGCACCGAATATACTAATAACAATATAATGGGATCATAATACTACACAGCGTGTGCATAGGATCATAGTATTTGTATATAGGGGACCCGTTAGGTTCTCGGCTGAGGGTTTAGGTGTTCGTATCCTTCACCTCTGCACCGCACAGATAGTCCACACAAGAACAGCGTACACTTAGGAGGCGCCAATTCCACACTAAGAAAACACCCCGTGGGTCTCTATTTACCTACTGATTATAGTTCAAGGGGATCAAGGTGGTCTACAAGATAGGTATGCCCTGATATGTAATGGAGGATCCTAAAATCTATTAAAGTGCATGTGCCTTATATGTTCATATACTATGTTATCCATTGAGGTATGTAGTGATGGTGAGGTGTCGTACTTGGGGTCACTATGGAGATATCAGAAAGGATATTCTGTCAAGTGGTCATATTCATGCTTAAACCAACAGTACTTATGCACTGAACATATATTACCATACAGATGTCCGTAAGTCAAAGTACACTGTGCTCATAAGTTGATAAAAGTACACAAGTTAAATAACAAGTTATATAGTTTGGTATACAGCCGATCACCATGAACATAAATGTGCGGCGTAAGCGGAAACTGTTCAATCATATACAATGTCCATATCAAACATCAATGTGCCAGATTATAGGTGCACATGCAATTCAGCATGTGCACCTACAGCCAGGGGGTTTCTGTACCCAGTGTCACAATCAGTCTGGACTCTTCCCTTCTCAATCCTTTAACCAGTCACACCCTCGGCCATTCATCATCATTCATGTTTAATTCCATAGGATCTGAAGCCAATCAATGATTGATTGTAATGTTTTTCAAAATGACAGACCATTGGGTAAATTTTGTCAATATCCTTTATGGCCTGCATGTGTTGCAGTATCCTAATCCTCAGTTTTTTGACTGTGCTGCCAATGTACAGTTTGTTGCAATCACATTTCAATGCATATACTACGTGATCAGTGTCACATTTTATACGACCTTGTATCATGTCAGTACACCCCTCATAAGTTTGGTATGTTCTTTGATTCAGTCCGTACTGACAAACTTTGCAGTAGTTGCACATCACAAAAACCTTTCATCCTACTTGAAAACAAGTTGCTCTCTTTACTCGGGTCATAGAAACTTCATGTTAGAATTTACCCTAATGATATCAGTTTTTTAGATGTTATACGGGGACCTGTACCACTGACCTTCTTGAGATGTTCATCTTTTTCCAATATATGTCAACGTTTTTGTAGGATCCTTTTAATGGTGAATTGAGCAGGGTCAAATTCCAGGAAAAGACTTTTCAGCTTATTGTCTTTCCTAGTAGATTAGTTATTCTGTAGCATAAACAATGAGTTAACAACAGAAATACATAGAAAAGCAACAGCTTAAACACTTGTTCTCCACTTTGTTTATCAACTCTTTCTTTGGCATCTTTCAATACATTGGATGGGTAGCCTTGATGGCCTAACGGCTAGGTCGGTCGACCCCGAATCTGGAGAACTGTGTTCGAATCTCGGCAATGACACTGAACATCCTGTGATTCTGGGCAAATCACTTAATCTCCCCATGCCTAACAAAAAAAATGTAAAAAAATTAATGTGTCCTCATGTAATGCAACTGGTGCTATGTAAAGCACTCTGATACCCGATTCGGGTCAAGTACGCGCTATATAAAACTCTGTAAAAAAAAAAAACTCATTCATTTTGGTTGTCTCCTTTTCATATTCATCATGCAATGAACAGATTATTTTTGCCCTCAGCGTCTGACTATACGGGATACTCCATTTTAATATTACAGAGTGGCCGCTGTTGGCATTGAGGATAGAATTTGTAGCTGTTGCTTTTTATGTATTTTTGTTGCTAACTCATTGTTTTTAACCTCCAGCTCTATATCTAAAAAAATCGCAGTGGGCTAGGCTGATCGTGCTTGTCAATTAGATGTTCACCTCATTGGTGTTCAGCTTTTTTATGAACTCCTCCAGCTGTGATATGTCTTCCTCCCAAAGGACGAGCAGATCATCAATGCATCTTGGCCATACAACAACATTATTCATGTGTTCATCATTGCCTTCAGACCAGGCCACCTCCTTTTCCCACCACCCCATGGATACACTTGCATAGATGGGGACAAAGGAAGTGACCATGGCCTTGCCTTTCTGTTGCAGATAGTATTTATTGTTGAACATGAACACAATATTTGTGAGACAATATCTCAACATATCCATCACCGTCTGTGTGTGCTCCAAGTACTCAATTGATCTATCCTTTAGAAAATACTCACATGCCTGGATTTCATCCATGTGGTTTATCGAGGTGTATAAAGACACCAAATCAAGTGTTACCATGGCATATTCCGGTTTCCACAATATCCCATTCAATTTCCTAAGGAAGTCACTGTAATCCCTCAGGTAAAAGGAAAAAGCGGTAACATAAGGTTGTTGGAACAGATCCAAATATTTTGAACAGTTTTCCAATAGCGAATCTATGGAACTAACAATAGGTCTAACCGGTGGTGTTCTCAAGTCCTCATGGAGATTTATAGAAAATATATGGTAGCCATCTTGGAATTTTCTGTTCATAAATATTGGCATTCATCCAAATCCAGTAGGTGTTTTGCTGCCACAGTGTTAGTTTCTGATGGAACGCTTTCTCAATGGTTTTCATTGGGTTCTGAGTGAGACTTTTATAATGTGTGGTATTACAAAATTGGCAAGAGATTTGCTTCACGATCCATTAGCACTATGTACCCTCCTTTGTCCAAGGGTTTAATAACTAGTGCAGGATTGTTTTTCAGTAGGGAGACACTTTGCTGTGAAATTTCCTTTGCTCTTGTTATTGCAATGCCATTTTCTCAATCCATTTAGATCATCCACCACCACTTTATAGAACAGATCGATATTATTCCCTGGTGGTAGCTGAGGGCAGAATTTAGATTTTGATTTACACCCACTCTTCGTGGTCTATCAGTGATGAATCCCATTCTGTTTAAGGCTATGGTGTCTCTAGCTCTGGTATCTCTATATATCCGCACAAAAAAAGATACATAAATAAAAAAGCATAACTAATATAAACAATTCAATTACAAAATTATTTCATTTAGTCAATAAATAAATATAAAAGAATTGGCTACGCAAATGCCCTCTACCTGGGACTCCCAATAGGTCTCAATCATAGACTTCAAATGGTGTGAAATCAAGCAGCAAGAATCGTCTTTTTACAACCTAGACACTGCCATATTAAGACATTGATGAAGAACCTACAATGGCTCCCAGTGGCTCAACAGACCATCTTTAAAACAGGCTGTATCATCTTTAAATCACTCCACAGCAAAAGTCTGAAGTTTATATCCGCAAGAATCCGGAGCTACATCCCGAAGCGCAATCTCAGATTAGCTCAAATTAACTTTCTAATGGTTCCGAGATTTAAACGAAAGAGGTTGGGAGGCATAAGTTTCTTAGTGCTAGGTCCCCATATCTGGAACTTACTCCCAACTGAAATCGAACTAGCACCAAACTATATGTGCTTCAGGTGGCTGATGAAAACCTGGCTATTTACACAAGCATACTGCCAATAACCTGACTAGATGACTCTTTTCTTAACCCAGTGCCAAGAAACCTTTTTTGTGAACGTGCGCTATACAAATGTGTTATAAAATAACATAACATGACAAGAAAAAAAATAAACAAATAAAACTATAAACTATATTTAAACAATATTAGGAAAATTATTGGTGTCTAGGAATATTAGATATACTATTCCCACTCCAGTTCATGCAACAGTAGGGAACGTGTTGGACTTAGTAGAGGTTACATTTTCTCTTCCTAGTCCAGTCAGCGCAACAGTAGGGAAAGCATTGGACTTTGGAGGGGTTACACTTACTATTCCACTCCCCTCTAAGCAACACAAAGAAAACCATTAGACTTTGGAGGGGTTAGATTTACTATTTCTACTCCGGTCAGTGTAAAAGTAGGGAAAGTGTTGGGATTTGAAGGGGTTACATTTACTATTTCCACTCCAAACAGCGCAAGAGTATGGAAACTGTTGGACTTCGGAGGGGTTAGATTTTCTATTCCCTCTCCAATCAGTGCAATAACAGGGAAAGTGTTGGACTTCAGAGGGGTTACATTTACTATTTCTACTGCAGTCTAAGAAACAGTAAGGAAAGTACTTCACTTCAATCTCACTACATATGTGACTAACATTATTAAAGTAGAAAAAAAATTAAACACAATATAAACATTAATAATTAACTTTTTAACAATATATACATATATATGTATTAAAACAATTAAAAACAATATAATATATAAATTAAAAAAAGAAAGAAAAACAATCAAATCACATATAATAAATTAACATTCTCTAAGTACCAAAAAGAAGATAAAATCATTAGTAATAGATTTAATTTTAATTAATACATAAAAGCAATTCAATTCAATTCAATTCAAAGAAAGCTTTATTCGGTTTGGGTAGCAACCATAAAAGCAAACATACATACACAAACATTAAAATCCAATTACAGTTTCATATAGTATATATACAATCGGTTTAGTGCAATTATAAAAATATAGATTCAATTGATAGATACATTAAAAGACCATACTTTTCCTAGCATGAATAGATTTTAAAATAAATGTCGCCACATAAAAACAAATCTCGGGCTCTTTTAATGTAAACAGTAGACTCATAGCAGCATTAATAGTTGTGACATTATATTTCTTAAACAATGGTTTTAAATAGACGATTCTATAGTTCAAGTATAAATCGCATAATAATAAAAAGTGCATAGTGCTCTGTTTGGTGTGCTTATCACATGGACATGGGGTGACTGGATGCTTTTTCGTTTCTGGGAACGCGACTAGATGATGGACAAGACCTAGTCTCATCCTCGTTAGTACAAAACGGTGAGAGGATCTTGAAACTAGTGATAGATAACTTTGAAAAACAACAAAGTCTATATACAGTTGATAAAGCTGATATGTAGGTTGTTTCTCCACATTTCTCATCCTACACTCCTTCTTATTGGACAGAAATATGTTCCTCATCTCCTGTTTGGGCAGACCTATCACATCAATCGGATTTCTCGAGATCGTGAGCTTAAATAGGTCTCTGCTAACATATGCTATGTATTTTAACCAAGGGATCTTAAAACAATTATCCAATCGCAAACAGTCCTTAATAATTGTTTGCGTGAATATAGTCTCCTCTTTAGACCAGATCGATCTCCAGAGCAGAAGCGGTCTCAGTGCAATCAAATCTGACAGGTATTCAAGCCCCACTTCACGATGGATTAACTCGGAGGATGCTGATGCTGGCAGGCACAATAGCTTTTTAAAAAGAGTTTTCCTCTATTTGTAGATCTAAACTGGGGTGGTAGCCCCAAACCCCTGCACCATATAGTGCAATGGAGACACATCTAGCTTTATAGATAACGGTCATATCTTTAATACGACGATCCCCTAATTTGGAAGCAAACCTGAACACCCCATGTGCACTTTTAGACATCTTAACCCGGACATTAGATATTTCACGTGAATATTTACCATTACCAGAAAAAGTTAGCCCCAGGTAGCAAAAGGTGTCAACAGATTCCACTCTTTCCCCATCTATAAAAAAGCTTTTCATTTTCTTGGGTTTTATTCCACAGACCATTGTATATGTTTTAGCCTTATTTATCAACAACTTCCTCCCCTTAATAAAATCTGTGAACCTATCAATTAATCGCTGTAAACCTAACGGTGTCCTTGATAAAAGCACCGCATCATCTGCATAAAGCAGAACCGGTATATCATGACCATCTGCTTGGGGGGCATCCGCCTGTATCGACTTAAGGACTGCGTCAACTTCGTTAATAAATAAGGTAAAAGCAATGGTGCTAGGACGCAGCCTTGGCGGATGCCACGTTTAACCTTAAAATTAGGAGTGCATTCGCCCCGTTGACCATACCGAACTCTAGTTAATAATTTTTCGTACAGCCTTGCAAGAAAATGAATAATAGACTCTGGGGCACCAAGGTTAAGTAGAACTGGCCAGAGTATAGCATGGTCCACTAAGTCGAAGGCACTGCTAAGATCAGCGAAACATAAAAAGAGACCTCCTTGTTTAACGCATGTATATTTGCCAATTAAAAGTTCCAAATTAATACACTGTTCTAACGTACCTAGCCCCTTTCTAAAACCATATTGAGCTTTTGTTAAAATCCCATTATCTACAACCCACTCTTCCAGTCTTACTAGCAGAACCCTACTCATCACCTTCACTGATGAATCTAGTAGGAAATCGGTCGGTAATTCTTGGCTTCCGATTTGTTCCCCTTTTTATAGATGGGAATAATAACTGATTGACCCCAGGACATAGGGGCTCCCTCTGTGACTGCTGCATTACAAACTCTGGTGAGTATCGGGCCCCATAGATCTGGCGCTGTTTTATAGACATCTATGGGTACACCATCTGGGCCTGGTGCTTTACCTCCTTTGCTTCCTCTGATGCCTAACTCGACCTCATCCAGAGTGATATTTAGCGGGGTAATGGGCCATTTACTAAGATTTGTAGACTCCTCAGTTCCTTCATTGCAGGGGTTAAACATCTTTGTAAAATGTAACACCCATTCCTCACAGCTGACATGGCATATAATTTCTGGGTAAGATTCATTTTTAAGAAATGTTGAATTAACGGTTACCCAGAACAACTTATTGTCAGACGTAGCCGCAGCTAATGAGAGATTATCCCAAGCCTCCTCTTGGAGCTCCTTCTTCCTCTGTTTTAGTACTAGTTTATAATCTGCTCTTAAGTTTTGGACTAACACTTTATCCCTAGGTCTACTGGAGAGTGCTTGTTTCAACTGGCTCAATGAGTTGGTACAGGAATGGTTAAACCAACCCCTATTCTGGTTATATTTCCTACTTTTTGGGGCAGTTAATATCTTATCAATGATATCATTAATTTTACCAAAATTAGTTAGTATCATGGTTGATTCAACCTCCATTTCAAGACAGTCGAATATCTCCTTGCCACATTCCAAAACAATATTTTTTAAATTATTAGCAGAATTAGTACCATTCCACCTGATTCTGGTACCATTAGGTCTACACAATGTGATGTTATCGGTAGCCATTTGTTGAATTAAAACTTTTTTGCCCCACATAAACAGAGACATAATAATACAGTTGTGATCACTAAGTAGCAATTCGGCTATCCATGGAGTAGAACATAAATGTAAAATATTTGCAGATACTAAAAAATGATTAATCGTGGTATTAGCATTTCTTCCAATAAAAGTAGGTATCTCCTTCCCATACTCATCCCGAGCACTTTGCATTAGATCGAGATCATATTTTGCCATAACAGAGTTAAGGGTATTTCCATAAATATTGTGCGGGAAATGTATGCAATCATCCCCTTCCTCACTCCTAAGCCCACAGACTTTAGTCAAGGATTGTGTGCAAATTGGAATATTAAAATCACCGACCCATACAATAGCAAAATTGGTATTTACAGCTGTGACCAGGTTATCTATTTCCCTCTCTATATCAGTGACTACAATATGACGGGTTGAGTCGAAAGTATTATTGTAGAAATTAATTAGTAAGACATCCCAGTCATCTTTATGATGCAACCATAATAGCTGCGAGTGGTGTCCTACATTGATAACCCTTTTAACTACCAAAGGCAGTTTATTCGACAGAAGGATTAACAGGCCACCCTTTGCTCTACCAGCTGTAGAAGGTATAGCTAGTAAATAATGGGAGGTAAACCCTGCAATGTAAACAGGAATAGTACTCCAGGTTTCTTGTAGACAAATTATATCAAATTTACTAATGAGGTCCACCCAACCCAGCATATCCTGTTTACTTGCCAGTCCGGCTATATTCCATGTAGCAATAGTATAGCCGTTAGCTTTAAAATTCTGTATACTATTGATAAATCGTTCACATATACATATTCTAGCATCTCCCTCATTAGTAGGTGGAATTAATGCTGATAAGTTTGTAACCATTTCTATGGATTGCCCTCTATATCCGTCTGAATATACTCCTAGACTAACCTCACTCTCTATATTTGATAAGTATAAAACAGACGGATTTAAACCCTTAGGATGGGACTTAAGCATGTTTGAATTAGGCACAATGGTATTTGGTTCTCTATCTCCTATCAACCCCACCTCCATCAAACCCGTTCCTTGAAACCCACCTCCATAACCGGCGGGCAAATGATGGTTTGTCAATCATTATCATCAAGGGAACTGAGTGGTAGGAATCTATTAGAAGTAGATAATGCACAATGTGACTGCACCAACCTTACCGGGTTAGCTCTACATTTCTCCTGAACTCCCGCTCTATTATGTATAGGCCTTAGATGATTATAAAAAAAGCCTAGGGGTAAGAGTGATATATTAAAATCGTTGCGTGATATTGCAACCGCTCTTTCTATGGTAGTCCTGGCCCAATTAGGGTTCCTAAAGTTAATAATTACGCAATCTCCTTGTAGGGACTTTCTTAGGGGTCCAATCCAATTAACTCTTCTTGTTAAGAGAATCTGGTCAGCTTGATACACTGGGTAACCACAATTCTTGCTTAACCAGTGCACCACTTTATTTTTAAGAGCATAGTCTGTTTCCTTTTGACCCGGCTCAAGTTGGGGTACTTTCACCAAAACTGCCACATATGGGCAGCATTCTGGGGGTAAATTTATCGACATACCAGTTCTTTCCTCTGATTCCCTATTTTCCCCTAGTTCTTTGGGGGCCTGTGTCAACTCTGCCCTTTTGGGCCTATCCCTCTACTAATGCAGGATAGATTACTCGTAATCTCTTTCTTTCTAGAACCAGTTACGGTCAAGTTGGAGGCTGTGTTGGGCACTTCCCGATTACTTCCTTGGCTAGGGTTACTAGCTAATATTTTCACAGCAGTTATACCTTGTTCTGCTCGGTCTAGTATACCCCCCTGTATCCCATTTGCATTCTCCCAATGATTAACACTAATATGTATTAAAACAATTAAAAACAATATAATATATAAATTAAAAAAGAAAGAAAAACAATCAAATCACATATAATAAACTAACATTCTCTAAGTACCAAAAAGAAGATAAAATCATTAGTAATAGATTTAATTGTAATTAATACATAAAAGCAATTCAAATAATAAATAACATAGCATAAACAAACTTTCCCAAACACTTAACATAATCTAAATTAAATATGGTAATACACATATGATAAAATATACATAAATACCAATTAATACTAAAATTAATAGTAAAAATGAATTAACAGTAGGACAAACACACTTATTAATAACTTAATTAGCTTACATAGTTAGTAATCAAATGACAAATATTGTAAAAAACCAACATTCACTTAAATTACATTTAGTTTTATGTAACTCCCGACAACAGCAGCCTGCTTCTAAAATATAACTAAAATTAATTAATATCAAACAATTAACATAAAAAATACTCAAATAAATATTTAATTAACAATTAATAAATAATTGTATATTAATTATTAGTTAATTACCTTCCCACTCTATACCCCTAGAAACCCAACTACCTGCTACAAAACTATAAATTACTAATAAGATTGAAATAAAAAATTCTAAATCCCTTTAATTTACAAGCTATATTTTAAAAAATGAATAACAATTACACAAACAACACATAAAAGAATAGCAACGCATAAAAGAATATATTATCTAAAACACATTAAAATAATTTTAAAGCAATCCAGCAGCTCGCATCTAAAATATAAATAATGAAATCAGTTTTAAACAATTTCCTTAATTAATAATCAATCAAATCATTTATTAATTTTGGACTTTGCCCTCTATGTAGGGTCATACTCAAACTGCTTGCCTTGACTCCAACCCATTTTTTCTGAATTTGTTTTTGTTGGCCCTAGAACTCAGCAACACTTGCTTTGTTCCAGGCGTTCCATCAGGAATCTCCTGACAACGCTTATGTATCTCTTATCGAGTTCTAAATATGCTGAGGAAAAGAGAGTAACTATCTTGGTAGATGCAGAGAAGGCATTTAACTGGGGTTAGTGGCCTTACCTCTTTTGAATAATACACAGTTCTGGGCTTGTGCCTAAATTTATTAAGAAAGATAAATGGATATAGCAATCAACTGTGGAGGTCACCTCTCCTGTACCATACAGATACTAAGATGAACTAGAAGGGTGCCCGCTGTCACCATTGCTATTTCTCTTGGCATTGGAGCCTTGTCTATTTCCATATTGAATTCCTTTATTATCAAGGAAATTCCGAAACGTGCCAGGGAGATGAAAGCTTTTCTCTACATTGACGACATCTTACTCATGGTGTCTGATCCGTGGAGTTTCTTACTAGGGTTGATGTCACTATTGAGTAGGTTCTCTCCCTTCTCCGGTTACAAGATCAACTGGGGGAAATGCAAGGTGAAGCCCCTTTCAATGACAACTTCTAAAGATCGTCCCCAAGGACTCTCTATGTCATGGGTAACAAAAGATCTCCGGTATCTTGGAACATGTATTAACAGGGGCCTGACAAATATAATTTCGGAGAACTTACAACCACTGATAATGTCCACAAAAGATGATTTTGCCAAATGGTCGAACCTTCAATTATCCATGTGGAGGCGTGTTCAGATTATTAAAATGACTATTGCACCACGGTTTAATTATGTTCAGGGTATGCTTCCACTTACAGTACCTAACTCTGTATTGATGAAAATTGGTAGTATGATCAAGAAGTTTTTATGGGGATCGACTGAGCCAAGGATCTGTATGTCTAAGTTGTATGCTAACAGAGAGGCAGGAGACCTACGCCTCCCTAACATTTATTCTTATTATATGGCTAATCACTTGTCGCAGATTGTATACTGGTCACAGAGAATAACCTATGTGGAGACAAATAGAGGCTTTGACATTACAAGGAAACCCGACACTCAATGCATTTTACATGAACAAGGTCATATTTGGAGGGGTGGATAATCCGATCATTGAGAAAATGATGAGAACATTGAGACTTGAGCACCAGGAGTTGGGGGTGGATTCATGGCTCCATGCGCAAGCACCCATACGGAATAATGCTGGCATTAGATTTCGGAAAAGAATGGTGAACAGGGAATCTTGAAAGAAGGACAGGATCTTAAGGGTAGGCCAGCTTTTTTCAGATGATAATGGGTTTAAATCATTTGCTGACTTACATCTGGAACTTGGTCTGCATACTGGGTATAGATGGCAGCATCAACAACTCTGTAACTGCCTTAAAGATATATAGGGCACACAGCCAGGCTCAATTACTGAATCACCAATCATTGATAATCTAAAGGATAGAACTGTGGTGGGGGACTCCACTGGTTTATATAATATTCTCATCCAGAAGGCCTTCTCAGATGCAGCACTAGAGTCAACTGGACATTTTTGGGAAGCTATCCTGGGTCACAAATACAAGCCAATGGGGTAGGCGAAACATTTGAGCACACATGACCCACTTCTTAGGGAATCACGCCTCAAATTTTCCTAGTTTAAGCTCCTGGACAATTGGTATTGGTTGCAATTAAAACTAAGTAAGGCATGGCTGTTACCAAACTCAAACTGTTTAAGATATAATATGGATGGAAGTGACGTACTACATATATTGTGGAGCTGCCCCAAGATGCTTTCTTTTTGGTCAGAGGTGTGGAAGATGCAGGGGTCACAGGAATAGATGGAGTTAATACCTTCTATGTCATTGGCCCTACTGCACTATGTGATGGGTAGCAAGGTTAGCTCTAATCACATGAAAATATGAGTAGCTTCTACCCTTGCAACAGCAAAATTGTGCAAACTGCAACACTGAAGGACTACTGTAGTTCCAATGGCCCCGGGATAGCTGTCATGAGGTGGCTAGAGTGGTGCAGTGTGAGCGAATCATCTATAAAATGAATGACCAGGACCACATTCATGATCAAACTTAGAAATCATTTACTAGGCCTCGGGTTGGAGTGGATATGACAAGGCTGGGAAACACATAGCATTGGGTTATATCCACATCGGATTTGGTCATCTCACTCAGGGGTACACAAATAACTGCAACACAATAATGTCTGGGTCACTGTGTGGTCTGTCTTCATCTTCATTTAATCATTTCTTAATTCCACTCCAAGGGCTAGTTTGCTGGTATCCTTTTCAGAGACAAAGGGACATAACAGGCTCCCACCATCTTGAAACTGTACCTGGACCCAGCCTGAGTGAGACCTAACCCCACAAGTGGTGCCCCCCAGTCCTGGACCCTTGGTGAAGGTGTTAAAGGAGCCCAGATAGCCGAAATCCAAAACTTGGGACTTAGAACATTTTTGGCTAAAAATTGGTATGAGGACCGAGAGAAGACCTGCCCGTCTATCCGCCCAGGGTGGATCACCGGTCAGCCTGACTTGAGGGGAGCTCCCTCTACATTCTTCTCCACAGCAACAAATCCTGTTCAGCAGTCCTTCGCCAATGGGGTACATGGCTTTCTGAAAGGCTGAATGTAAAATTATTTCACTGCAGCATCATCCAGCAGCTCCCTGATGACAACACTCCCTCCACGAACTTCACCTGCAGTCTTGCCCTGCCAATCTTTCACCTTCTCTGAAGTGTTTCTTCAAAATATCTTCTTAGTCTGAAGGTAAGGGCTAACTGGGCCTAATCCACTTCTTGTATCTGGCCCCCGCTCCTTCTCGGGCAGCCATATTTTTTTACTTTGACCCAATCTCTTAGAACCAGATACACACGGTTGGTGCTTGGATCTTTTAGGCTCTAGATTTCACTTAAAATCTAAAAGATTCATAATTCTGGTTCTACTAATTGGATTTTTGTTATTTTGATGTGAAATAATTTATTAAAATGTACTCAATTTTTCTGAATTGGACAGGGATTTTTCATGTGTTGTTTTCATTTTATTACTGTTTGTGTGCTCCACAAATACTTAACACATTGACTCTAAGTTAAGCCTCACTGCTTTTTGAGCCTGACAGGGGTTGTGGCTGCTGCTTGAACAGGGGTTACACCCCATTCACCCAACATCCCGATTTCTCACAAATAATAAATAATTGTTAATTATTACTTAATTAACTGCCCAACTGTATACCTACCAACCCAGCAGCATGCACCTAAAATATACCTAAAATGAATTAGTATTAAACAATGTACATAATTTATAATAAATTACATAATTAACAATTAATTAATAATTGTTAATTCATTATTACTTAATTAACTTCCTACCCTATCCCCGTACAAACTCAGCAATCCCCTACAGCACTATAAATTACTATTAACAATTAAATAGAAAATCTATATCACTTAATATTTCAAACTATATTTTTCAAAATTAATAATAATTATACAAACAATAGTAACACATAAAATTAATATATTAAGTAAAACACATTAAATCAATTAAAAAAATTTTTTTAAGACTATATTACTGAAACCAATATTAAAAACAAAGATATTTTTAAAACAATATTACTTATAGAAAATAAATTGTATTCTTGATGAAGATATTTTTGCATCACAATATATTCGAATCACAACATTTTTCCCGATATTTCTATCTCCCGATCTTTGAATATATTGTCTATTTACACTAGGAAATTCTTTGGCTAAAGAATGATAAAGTGTGATAACCGTGCAAATATTGTTTAGAGGTAAAGCTGAATTTTGAGTGTAAAAACCTCAGTGTTGCCATTATGTTTTACCTTAGACTTATTTCACCTTCCTTTTATTTTTGGTCTTCTTCCCTGCAGTACCTTCCCTAGTATCCCTTCTTCTTGTCTGCCCACTCTGATACTCTTTAGAATGTCCACTGAGAGTCAGAGTTGTGAGACGGTGGGCTTCAGTGAGGGACTGTTCCAAAGGATAGACTCCCTGACAGAATAACGTCCACAAAAAGATCCTCCTGAACGGTGGCTACCAAAATAGCCTCTCTGGAAGACCTTTGTGCCATATTGACTTAATTAAAAGAGGACATAACTCCCTCAAGGGTAGATACAGAAGTCTTATCAAGTAGAATTAACCAGCTTCCATCTGGGGTATAAATTCCTAATATACCCACTTTGCATTTTGATGCACCAAGTATGGGAGTAACCACAGTCTCTCCACCATCAGTTCTGGTGACCATATGAGCCACTGTACCTCTTGGTGCCCCAGAAAAGTTTTCAGGAGATCCTGCTAAAATAAAAGTGTTCTTCACTCATGTACAACTGCACTTTATGGTACGGCCTTAATTTTTTTCTTATGCAAAGTCCCAAATTGCCTTTCTGATCTCCTATTTGGGTGGTGATGCAGCATCACGGGTGACCCCTCTCATCAATGAAGATGATCCATTGCTATATAACTGGCTGTGGTTTAAGGCTGAATTTAAGAAGGTGTTTGATAGAAGAACCATAACCATGTCCTATGACCGTGAGTTGAGCTTGGGCAATGCAATAAACACCTCATTCCATACCTAGCCCAAATTTAATTGGTTTGTGGCTAAGACAAGTTGGTCAGAAGAAAAAAGTATGGCCCTCTACTACCAAGGATTGATATTAAATGAAAGATGTTTTGGCACAGATAGACACTCAACCAAAAATCTGCACTGACCTTAATTTTTAACCCTAAGACTAGACCATTGTCTTTCCGAAAGACATGGGGAAAATAAAAAAGCAGAAAAGAAAACCCTATTTAAAATATGTGGGAAGCCAACACCCATTTTCAACACCACAGATACCATGGAAATCAGAGGGGCACGGGGGCCTTAACCCAAGGACGAACAAAACACTTAACACAAAAGTGGGCTATGCCGATATTGTGGCAAGTTAAGGTACTTTTTTGAAGACTGTCCAACTCACCTTAAATAATTCAAAATGAAGGCGGTGGAAGACTAGAAATCCCGTTACGAAATCAGGAGGCAGTTATGGCATCAGCCACATTATCTCTTGTAAAAACTGTGGCCAACACATGTATCAATGATATAATACCGATAACACCAATATTGATTCTCAAAAATATCAGAAATTAAATATCGTTAACAAAAATGTTGCCTTCCTATTCTTAACAAAAACACAAATATAGTTAACCAAAATGTACCTTTAAAAATATCTATCTTTACTTATATCGAAAAGACGAATGTCAGAAACAAAAATACCTTTACCTTTAAATAAATAAACAAAATGTCAAATATATTGAAGCACACAATATCAATGACATTAATATCACAAATAGTTAAGCAAAAAATTATAAAATACTATATTAACACCATTTTACTTTAGACACAATAAAAATAAAAAATATAACAAAATAATATTAATATATAACACTAAAATAAACATTAACACATAAAAAATAAGAATACACGTTGACACATCAAATCAATAAGAAACTAAAATTCTTACTACAACTAATGTAATATAACTACATAAATAATACAACCAAAATACCACTAAAAATAAGTGTCCACCATAAAAGGCAATAACTCATTAAAAAAATTCAAGCAAATGAACACCAACCACAAAAACATCAACAAAGCAAACTAACAGATAAAAACTTATCAAATTAAAAATACAATGTAAAAGAAGCACTAAATTTGAACACTTACCCCACCAAAAGGACAAAAGCTACAAAACAGCAAGACTCTGATGGATGGCAAACAGAAAACCATAAAAGAAAAGTGGAAGAAAAAATAGAAGTACCTTGAGAAGTAGGTAAAATATTTATTTAAACATACTTAAAAAAACGAATTTAAAAATCGTAAATATACAAACAAGTAACAAACACTCTATTTTATTTGTATACCAAACTATAGGGCCTGATTCACAGAACTAACTTACGTCAAAAACGTAAAGTTAGTACTTTTGGTATTCACAGAATACACTTACTCATTTTGGTATTCACAGAATGAACTTACTCATTTCGGTATTCACAGAAGTTAGTAGTCCTAACTTTAGGACTCCTAAATGCCTTCTGTGAATACCGAAGAGTCTTAAAGTTAGGATTTTTCTCAGTTTAGGAGTAGTAAAGTTAGGACTCCTAACTTTAGGACTCCTAAATGCCTTCTGTGAATACCAAAAGTCTTAAAGTTAGGATTTTCCTCAGTTTAGGAGTCCTAACTTTACTACTCCTAAACTGAGAAAAATCCTAACTTTAAGACTTTCGGTATTCACAGAAAGCATTTAGGAGTCCTAAAGTTAGGACTACTAACTTCTGTGAATACCGAAATGAGTAAGTTCATTCTGTGAATACCAAAATGAGTAAGTGTATTGTGTGAATACCAAAAAGTACTAACTTTACGTTTTTGACGTAAGTTAGTTCTGTGAATCAGGCCCTATATGAACTACAGAAAAATTACAGCACCATTGACAAACTACAGAACCACCCTTAAAATCCACCAATTGAATACCTGAAGAAAGGCACATAAAAGTAAGTACATTTAAAGCTCTTCTAGATATCAAGTTAACCCTAAACATAAAAACATAAAAGCCCCCAATCTCCACAGACTTCCAGCAAACAAATGTTTACAATAAAACTAAAATACATTTTCCCCCAAAAGAAAAGAAGCCACCTGACCCACATTGAAAACCTTAAACGAAAAACAGAAAAAAATAACTACAATTATGATGCCCATCATTTTTTATGTACATCTCAAATCTAAATAAATTAATTGCAATGTATTTAATTATGTTATTAAAATATTTACAGACATAATGACAGAAAGAGCATGATATACATCACTGAAAACTTCAATTGGAAATTTACAAAATATTACTCAATGCTTGTTATGGTAGGGCTACTACAAAAATGATGTTATGTCACCAAATCAATGTAAGGTATGTACTGCAAGATTTAAAAGAGGCAATCACTAGTTCCTAATGTGATGCAATGCACTGCTACTGCCCTGGCAGCAAAGGATGCCTCAATTCCAAATGCAATGCGCTGGTTCCAAAGGCAAGGCACCTGGTCCGCTCCACGTAATGATAAGGATGCACTGGTTCTGATCCATGCAAAGTCTAAGATTGCTGATTTCAAGCCACTCAAAGACGAAGATGTGCCGATTCCAATTAGGATGCCTGGGTTGTTCTTAAGAAGCACCTTAGGTCCAGGACTGGGGTGGCACCACTTGGCAGGGCAGACTCACAGATGGCAGAGTTCAGGTGAAGAAGCAGATTAGCAGGAAGTCTTTTATGTCCCTCAGACTTCAAATCAGGAAGCAAGCCAACAAGCCCTTGGTGTCACTCTGAGTTCTAATGATGCAGGTCCAGTGCTTCTCACCCAGTCAGGGGAACACAGCAAGGAAGAAGTCCAGCAAAGCAGCAATCCAGCAGAGTGCCAGTCCTTGTAGAAGCACAGCAGTTCTTCTTCCTGGCAGAGTGGTTACAGGTCCAGAAGTGTACTGACGTCATGGTGTAAGATGTCCAGTACTTATACCCACTTGTGCCTTTGAAGCGGGAGAGACTTCAAAGAAAGCTTTAAAGTACAAAGACGTCCTTCCTTCCTGCACTGGTTCCAGACTCACCCCTTTGTCTGCTGGACACAGCCTATTCAGGAGTGAGGCTGTGTCCAGCTCCTCCTTCCCATCCTGCCCAGGATGGCCCATCAGGATGTAGATGGCCCATCAGTCACACCTAAGCTACCTTTGTGTGTGGCAGTCTAGAAGGATGCACAAAGCCCAGCTGTCACCCACCGCAGACATGCATTCAGAGACAGGCTGCAGGCACAGAATAGCTAAAGTAAGAAAATGCCAACTTTCTCAAAGTTGTTCAAGCAAAAAAGGCTTGGGTCCTTATGCTACCTGGACTGGACCACTATGGTAATATATAACATACAAGATGTCCAAATAGAACATTTATGACACGTAAATGAGTGAACGTGACCTTAGACACAATTCCAAAGTCCGTGTGATTTATTTCACTTTTGTTTTGTTTTGTTTTTAAAAACGAGATTATGCCATTATTTTCATGTCATATGTCGGGCAACACTTTGTTTCAATAAACATTTTCATATAGTGTTCACTTACACAGAAATCATACATAAACCAATTGTGATACAACACAGTGAAAAACAATAAGACAACATAATAAACTTTCTAAAAGTGGCATTTTTAGACACACAATTTAAAATCCATCTTCACCATCAGTTGTGATTTTACATTGTGAGTCCAGAGAACACCACATTTGAAAAATCTATCTCTTCACAGTTGGTAATTACACTTAAAATATGTAATAAGGTAATCCCAATGTTATCCTATAGGAGAGATAGGCCTTGCAGCAGTGAAAAAACGAATTTGGGAGTTTTTCACTACCATGGCATGTATAACTTTAAAGTACATGTCTTGTCTTTCTTATACATTGCACCTTGTCCTCTGGATAACCCAGGGCCTACCTTAGAGGTGACCTATATGTATGCAAAGGGGAGGTCTATGCCTGGCCAGGGGCTTATCTTGCCAAGTCGAAATGGCAGTGTAAACTGCACAGGATCTGCAATGGCAGGCCTGAGGCATGGTTAGAAGGTTACTTAACTGGGTGGTGCAGCGAGTGATGTCGGCTCGCCAGTTGCATTTGATTTACAGGCCCTGGGCACATGTAGTGCACTTTACTAGGGACTTCTAAGTAAATTAAATATGCCAATTGGAGATGAGCCAATATTTCCATGTTTAGGGGAGAGAGCACAAGCACTTTAGCGCTGGTTAGCAGTGGTAAAGTGCACAAAGTCCTAAAGCCAGCAAAATGTGGTCGGAAAAATGAAGGGAGGCAGGCAAAACATTAGGGAAAGACTGCCCTAAGGCTGTCACGTCCAACAGAAGAGCTGCACTCAAACAGGGAAAGTGTGCCCCATTACAGTGAATGCGTGCGCTGCCCCCGCGGCACCAGCGAACGTGTGCTGCCCTGGGGACAGAACATTCAAGTGAAATACTGAATGGCAGCCTCAAAGCTGCTCTGTGTTTCACTGTGCAGGTTGCAACCCACCTGCATTTTACAGAGGGATTAGAGATCCCTTTGCTGGCAGGTGCAGTGAGAAACTGCACCTACCTGCAAGGGGATGTCTGGGGACCCAGAGGGCTGCTATCAGGGGGCGCACTGACAGTGCGTCACTTTTTTGTGGCACACTTTCAGTGCACCTCCTGACAGCTTCTTTGCCTTTGCACCCACGTCCATAATATTGCACAGGCACAGAGGTAAAGAGATTCCCTCATTTGCATGCCCCCATGCACATGGGGGAATGCCCTCTTGAGATAGCGCTGGCACCACATGTGCACCAGCCCTGTCTGTGTTACAAAAGGGGCCACAAAAGTGTCTGTGGCCACTTCTGTGATACCAAAGTTGCCTGGGGTGAACAAAGTGGACACCCCATGGGCCACTTTATGTATTACAGCCCCAGGAGTGTCTTTCCAATTACATCACATTCTTCATCAGTGTCTGCTGTTGCTCGGAATACTTCCATCAGCTCAAGTCTTAGTCACCTCAATCCCCCAATAATGCAAGCTCTATGAAATTGAGATCTCCACTCTAACTGTATATTACAAGTTAAATCTTCAATAAACAGACTTCCAGAAAAAAAAATGAAAATTACTTGCTGCCAGGGGCCAAGGTTTTGCTCCGAAGTCTCCTGGTGGAACTACTGAATGCTGTCTTGCCAAATACCATGTCTGTATAGTCCTGATTCCACCTCATACCTCTGTAGTCCATAAGGAGGAATCTCCTGCCCCTTTGTCACACTCTTGCATGTTCCTACTTTCTCCCTTTGACGCAGATTTTCATATTTCTCTTTCTCCTTCTTTCTTCCTTTGTTTGTCTCTCTCTTATTCTGAATCAAAGTCTGATGAAGAAAAATAAGTGTCAGTCCCAGAAATGGATGTGGGTGGGCCCTATGGGCAATCTGCAGCTTAAACTAAGCACTGAATCCCATCAATATTAGTAAACATATGAGAGAAACATAGCTGTATACCCAGTAAGATAGGCCCTGGTATATGTGGCCCTATCTTAACCAAGGGATTAAGGGGCACTAGCACGTACAGGGTCAGTGAGTATTATCCAGGCCCTGGGCAGCATCTCTCTATCTGAGACTGTCAACTATGGGGTGGCACCACTTACACCTTCAACAAACCTCAAATCATTTAGCATCTGAGCAATGCAAAGTTGTTCTGCATGTTCAGGGATTTGCTTTTGAATGTGTCTAGGACGTTTCAGCTGAAGCTATTATTAGATTAATCCATGAGCTAGACTGTAGGAAAGCATTCCTAGGATATAGGATATAATGCAGTCAGGACTGACACTAAGCAGCTCGTGCTTGTAAGATGATTGATGGTCATTCCGAAGAGCATTCCATTGCAATGTCTTGTCTTTTTTTGTGTTACTCTCATCCCTTCCATTCTAAACTGTGTAAGCGAAAATATGGAGGATCGCGGAAAATCTTTCACTTAAATGAAAACGTCTGTCAATTTCTCCACAAAAACAGCGGACTTAGCAATGCAGCTCTTTCAATGCACCTGGACATTGTAATTACTGTACGCCGTGCTGAAATATTGTCATATGTTAAGCATAAGGCAGCAATGTATGCATTCTGCCTCATCGAAAAATAGTTAAAGCCATGGTATGCACAGGAGCAAAGTGGATCCAGGACTCTATTTCTGTAAAAATGTTTTTCAGAAGGTTTATTAGTGTCAATTCAGTCTCCGGATAATATGAAATATAAGCAAAGAGAAGCTTAGCTAAAAGGTCTTGTTTTAAAGTGCTAATGTATAAAAATACAGGTGTGGAAAATCTATGCAAAACCTATTTGGGTTGTGTTTCTTTGTTGCCTGCCTCTTTCTGTGCCTCCTATGTCCGCACCCTATTTTTCACTCTACAACAGAGGTCTTAAAACTTTTTGATGCCGAGACCCCCCTCTCAAAACATTTTAGGCGCAAGGACCCCCTCCTAACAAAAATTTCTAGAACTTGGTACTCATCATCACCGACAACCAAAAAAGCCCCCAATTCCCACGGCAAATCATTTTACGGTGTGGAAATAGCATTAAACAGTGTTTAGCAAGCCAAAGGTTTGTGGTTGACTGTGGTTCTGTGTCAGAGGCTTACTACACAGCTCAAATACAAAATCTCCTAAACTAATTGCCCAAAATGCACAAATGGTACTGTCCTTCTTTTTCACAAACAAACAAAACATAATTTTACTCATTTGGATGATAACACCTTTCTGAACTAGTGTGATGGGTGTGCCTGTTTTTCTCCAGAGAGACGGTCAATCTGTGGATGTATTCTAGCGACTGCCATCCTCAGGTCGTGCTCCACTTCGAGTCTTGAACGGTACTTCGTCTTTAATACTGCCAGTGCTGAGAACCCAATCTCACATAAATATGATGAGCTAAAAGGCAGAAGTGTCTTGACTGCAATTTTCGACCAGCCTGAATGTTCTTCAGACATTTTTAGCCAAAAATCCCCCAATGAGATTTTGCTGAATTGCATCTGGAGAATGCAGTCACTCTGAAGGTCAATTAGATCTTCCTGAAGGTGAACTGGGAGACAAGTACCTGCATCCGCTTGAAAAAGTTGAAAGACCCAGTCATTCACATGATCATTGTCCTCAGGAAAGTACTTTTCTAAAGTGTCCCTGAGAGAAGTGAAGTGATTTCTTATGACCTCAGTAGGACTTTCAAGTTCATAGCCTGTGTCCTAAAGAGCTTCTGCTAAACATGGAATGCCTCAAGCAGGCCACCTTGAATTAGTCGTCTTCTCCACAACTCTAGCTTCTTCTTGAAGGCAGATATTTTTTTTTATACATGGTGAAACATGTACTTTCAGCTCATTGCAACGACACATTCAAGGAATTTTCAAAGATGTCTGCAAGGTAAGCTAAAAGCACAAGCCAATGGGGATTACACAACTGTTCTGCTTTGTATGGGTCTCAATCCAGAAAAAATTGTCGTACTTTCTTTCTCAATTAAAGAATGCGATTCAGCACCTTACCTCTGGCTAACCACCGATCTTCTGTATGGAACAGCAAACCATCATGTTCAACTCCCATTTCTGCACATAAAAATGCAAACAGACAAGCTCTAGTGGGGTGAGCCTTTATAGAAACTAACAATTTTCACAGCAGGAATTCAACAAATTCCCTAGTTCTCTATCTATGTTTTGGACTGCAAGGGCTTTCCAGTGTATCATACAGTGGGTCCATAGAATATGAGGAGCCACTTTCAACACTTTGGCTTTTAGGCCTGCCTATCCCCACACAGGGAAGGTGCACCATCCATATAGATCCCAACACAGCTGTCCCATTTTAAGCCATTGGAGAACAGAAAGTCATTGAGAATATTACATAGGGCTGATGTTGTTGCCTGTCCCTTGATTGGTTTACAGAATAAAAAATCTTCCAATATTAAAGTTTTGTGGCAGTATCGTACATAAGCAATTAAATGAGCACCTTAGATAAGTCAGTCGCTTCATTCAATTGCACAGCAAACAAACTCAATTTCAAGCATGCTATGAGTTGTCTGTTGATATCCTCTGACATGTCAGAGATGCGGCAGCAAACTGTTGTTTCTGAGAGGGGCACCATTTTAAACTTCTCTGCCACTCTTTCACCAAGCATTGTCCTGGCCATGTCGAGAACTGCTGGAAGAATCACTTTTTCTCCATCTGTAAAAGGCTTTTTGTTTTTGGCAATGTGGAATGCCACTTGGTAAGATGCTTTCAAGGCATTTGTTGGCGTGGAGACCACATTTTTCAGTGTCTTTTTGGTGGGTGATATCTTCCAGCTTTTTGGCAAAAAATCTCTATTCTTTCCTACCAGTGACCCGAGTTTAGTCTCCAAGTGTCGCTTTAATTTGTTTTGTTTCAGGCTTTCATTAGCCAAGGTCATGCCACAAACCACACACTGTGGCCTAATTTTGCCAGTTATAGTGACGCAGGTGAATCCAAAGTCCAAGGAGGAGGCATCATACTTCCTAATTTTTGCAGCCTTGTTCTCACCATCTGTTTCCAGCCTTACGTTTGAGCACCCAACCATCTTTTGGCATCAGGAAACGATCCATGTCAAATGTGCGTTTGATCTATGATACAAAATTCCAAAGTTCAATATTAATGGACACCACAGACTTGCTGCTGCATGAGGTATAGCTGTATTTTTTTTTAACTCTTTGCAATTCTCAAAATGTCTTAAAAATATCTGCGCATCTGGGATGCATAAAACATGAATAACACATTAGGTCCCTTCTACATGCTTAAAACAGAAATTGCAGCTGGTCCTGGCTTCCTTACATGAGCAGGCCGTGTGAGCCATTACCAAAGTTCCCATTGCCTTGAGTGCACACACATTGACAGCAATAAGTAGCACTGGTGGATGACATACACCTGCTAATGAGATCAAACATCTTTGCATGGCTAATTTAGCATTCCATCTTTCTTAGGTCGGTACATTGAGGACTATGAAATTGAGTAAGAGTAAACTTGGTTGTTTGCAACACTTAGAAAAAGCAAAACTGCATTATAAAGTACTATAAAAAATATGGATAAGATATTTTAAATTTACTTGTACATACCACAAAGCACCACACTAACACAAATCCAAACCAAAAATAAACTGTGAATGTGTTTATAAAAAACAAAAAATAAGGACCCGTATCTCTGGTGATTAATGTACCTGCTGGAGCGAGATCAAGTTTTGTCTAGTCACTGTTTTGATTCATCATAAAGTAGCACAGGGGGTTAAAGTGCCTGCTGAAAAATGTGCACCTTGCAGATAACAGAATTGTATTTTATATAGCTAGCTCAGTGGGTTACTGCTTTTGTCACAGAGATCCGTTTGTTACTAAGTTAAGATCCTAATGTAGCACAGTGAGCTATGAATTGGCAACAAACAGCTGCATGCAAGACATAGGTTAAAAACTTATAGTTTTCCCCTGTCTTTCATTATCCTACTGTTGCTAAAAGGGCGTGTTTGGCTGGAAATAAATTCTTGTTAGTAAAGCCAACCCCAACCACTGGGTTATATTTTTAAATCGTGAGTTGCAACTTCTCCTGTTCAAGCACTCTTAAAATTTAATGTCTACCAGAATAGATGACATGTGACTCCTACACCTGTAGTCCATATTTTCTTATGGAATATTTCCTATACATGTGATGTAAAGTAATCTGACATCCGCCATTGGTATGCGTAGTGCTGATTGCAGAGGACAGAGATGTGGGGGGAAGAATGGGAATTGTTACTTATTTGTGTGATATTGAATAAAAATTAAAATCATAGCTAACAAGCATTGGTAAAGCCAATATGTCTGCCTATTTTTAGGTGTATGTGTTTGTTGTTGTGTGATATATCTAGATCCGCTAACAGAAAACTCAGATAGATGCACAAGCACAAGATTCAAAGTCATCTTTTTTTGGCCATACATATAAGCACAACCCTTTTGTAATGATTTCCTAGTTAACCTTTTGTCAAAATTCTTTTTAGAGACCCCACCTTTCTCGCCTCACCTGGGGTACTGCAAATAAGCAAACTGAATGAGTAACCCACGGCTGTGGGATGAGGCGAGGGCCCACCTCTGGAAGTAATAATAGTGTAAGAGCAAAGGCAGAGTAGGTGACTAAAGGGGTTTATGATGTTGCAGTAGCAGACCTGCCAACTCATACAGCACTACCACGTGTCAAACAATACTGTCTCTCTTCTCGCAGTCTCATTTGTGAAGAGCCAGTATCACATGGTGTGCGCAAAGTGAGGTGGAAACCCCTGCAGGGATTGCGTTTCTAGCTTATTCAGTGGATGCTCTTCACAGTCAGCGTCCAATAAGAGTTTTGCAATTTGTTTTTGGGGCTATAATTATGTTCACTTGGTGAAAGGACGACCATGGGGTATGCCTTTGTGATGTGTGCGCTTGGGCTATACACAAAGGTCATCTTGAAGTAGACTACCTATGCTCACGGTGCATTTCCTGTCCCTAGCAGGTGACCTATGACCGCGTTCACGTCAGTGCCCCTAGAAGTTCCCTTCTAAGCAGACCAGACGTTCAGTACAGTGGGAGTCTTAGTGTCTGGAAGGAGAATGGCATCCATTGTGAACACTTGTGCCCATGCACTTGGTGCAGGTGGAGGACAACATGTTGCACAGTCAACTGGCTCAGCTGAGCCTTCGTCTTGGGAAGGCTTTCGCAGGGTGAGGGTCAGAAGGAGGTTGTGAAAGGTAGCAAAACACACTCGTCTAGAGATGGAAGCCAAAAGACACCAGTTGTTTAATTTTTGTGGGTGATGTTCATTGTACCCAGAGGCAGGTAATCTAACAGACAGGTAAACTAGATTATTCAAGATCACACAGGCAGTCGGCGAGCAGCTGTGTAGCCTCTAAATCAGCACACACAGTGATTCTGTGAGAGCCTGACCTTGACATGAGACAGACAGCTGTTTACCACATGCTATTGTCTCCTCCTTCTCCCCTCCCCGGAACTTGGTTGATTTAGGACGATTTATTGCTGACAAAATTATAGACCAGTCATGGAAAATGATGCCACTTGTGAACAGTTTTGGCACACATTGGTATTTAATACCACAATAACAACAGCATATATGCGGAGGTACCATTCAGCATTGAGTCACGTGTGCTTAGTTTTGGGCAAAAAATCTCATTGCAAACACAAATGGCGGCATGTGTTCTATATAAGCTGAAGACTCACGGAGCTTTCACTGCTGAAGTGTGTCAAGGATATTGTATTGGAATTGATTTATATAGTGCTTATTAACCCTGATGAGGCGTCAAAGCGATTTGTCGGCGAGTAGCACGCTACTCCGGAACCCATAAAGGATTAGTGGTGAATTAGTATAGTGAAAAAAGATAGTCATTTGAGTGGTGGATATGTTAGTTAGTTATTTGGATTGAGAAGGATAGCGGAGGGATGTTTTGGAGCTCATAGCAGTAGGAGGAGAATTGGGATGAGTAAAAGAAATGTGGAGGGGGAAGAGTCAGATGGAAGGATTTAGAAAGGCTTACTTTAGGGGATCAGAATAGTAAAAGAGGTATGAAAAAGTTAAGAATAAACTAAATGAACATTTCTAGAGTAAGAGCTTGGCCACGTTTGCTGACTAATGCTATGATTTCACTCATAAGAAGATACTTATGCATTCAAACTGTAGTTGTATCTACATAGTTGACTAAATGTTCTGACATAGTCTTATGTTTTGCTGTATGACCGCAAATAGTACTTCCATTGATTGTCATTTATGTAAGCTTTCTTAATACATTTGATCTACACAATTTAAAATACTCCATGTTTTGGACCCTTGTTTCTTTGCAAAACACTTGAATAAAACATAATTTTGTAATTACAAATGCCTTCATTTTTTCTAGAGTGTATAGCACCAATATGTTTAAAATATTTTTTTTTACAGGACAAAACTACCTGTTTCTAACCATAGATAAAATTCAGAAAGCAATTTAGGATTTCAAGAGCCCATAATCACCGGTCTAGTGATTAGCGTAACCACCATCAATGCCCTCCTTTAGGTGGAATCTCTAACTGGGTGGAACAGCCTACGAATACTAGAACTGCATCAGGTGTTAGATCAAAACCTAGACAGTTGGTCCTGTATATATAAGAAACTGCTGTTAATAGATTAGAACTGGGAAAGTACATACAATGTGGATCTAGTCTACATAGCCTTGACATCAGGGACATGAATGTGTGATCTCTTGTTTACATTTACGAAGATATGCAAGGATATTATAGACCAGCAATTGTGTATATGGCTGCAGGTTTCTGCAATTTGCGCCACACACTGTTTTAAGAGTGTGATCACAAGCTTCATTCCAAATTGTGGGTAAATGTCAAGGACTGCTTCCCGTGCCATTAGAATTCTCTCTAGAAAAGGGGCAAATATATTTTATCCTTTCGCATATATTTTGCCTGCACTTACCAATCCCCTTATACCTGGGCCAAATAATGGGATTCTTCGCAAAGATGGTTTTGAATAACGCCAGAAAACTGTTGGTGTACTATAGTTACAACTGCTGGTTCTGCCTAAAGGATGTGAAACACTTTTTTTTAACTGTATATATTGGATTTGTTGGGTTTGCTAATTTTTCACTTGTCACTGCAACATCTGCACTAATATTTCATTGCACCTCCTAGTAAATTTGCTTAATAATATACGTTATTTTGCTTATTTAAAAAATACTGCAACATGTAATAAAAGACATGAGACGCTATTGAGGCCACCAGTCTCATATATTGTGATTTTGGAAATAACTCTCCCAGGCTGATTTTAAATGATTCCTCTATGTGAAAAAGTTTTTGTACTACAAAAACCACCACATCAAGTAAGGTGCAATCATGGATGCTTTACACATGAAAAAATGACCAGCGCTTTCTTTGGTAATGGTGGCAACCGTAGTTGAACAAAGGCATCATATTGATCTGCTGCTACAAGAATAAAAATGGAAAGAACCCGGAAAATAAGCAACATTCAAAGTCATAAAAATACATATGAAACTACTGCTACAAGAATAAAAACGGAAAGAACACGGAAAATAAGCAACATTCCCAAGTCACAAAAATGCATATGAAACTGCTGCTACAAAAACGGAAAGTACACCGAAAATAAACAACATTCCAAAGTCATAAAAATGAACCGGAGCCTTTGCCACACCCCACCACATGGCTCAATCAGGGAAACAAATAAGAATCTGTGTGTGTGTGTGTGTGTGTGTGTGCATGCAAGATCGTTTCAGTGTATGTCTGTAAGTGAAAAGACAGGGCATGGGGGATGAGGAGGAGAAGAGGCAGCTTACCTAATTATTCTGAGAAGCTTCGTGTTGCCTTAGAAACCAGCCGGGAAGTAGCAAGGAGATTCAAATGCAGAGGCAGCAAAGAGCCACAAAGCAGCCACGAAGATGAGGTGCAACAAGGACACGAGGTGAAAGCAGCGACGACCAAGAAAGACAACTGGATCTAGTGGGAGGCAGCAGTGACGGCACTGAATATTGCAGAACTCCCTCGTAATACAGCCTGCATTGCAAAGGTGCTGGTCCATCTTTATGGACAAAGGTACTCATTCACAGAACTAACTTACGTCAAAAACGTAAAGTTAGTACTTTTTGGTATTCACAGAATACACTTACTCATTTTGGTATTCATAGAATGAACTTACTCATTTCGGTATTCACAGAAGTTAGTAGTCCTAACTTTGGGACTCTAAATGCCTTCTGTGAATACCGAAAATCTTAAAGTTAGGATTTTCTCAGTTTAGGAGTAGTAAAGTTAGGACTCCTAACTTTACTACTCCTAAACTGAGAAAAATCCTAACTTTAAGACTTTCGGTATTCACAGAAGGCATTTAGGAGTCCTAAAGTTAGGACTCCTAACTTTACTACTCCTAAACTGAGAAAAATCCTAACTTTAAGACTTTCGGTATTCACAGAAGGCATTTAGGAGTCCTAAAGTTAGGAGTCCTAACTTTACTACTCCTAAACTGAGAAAAATCCTAACTTTAAGACTTTCAGTATTCACAGAAGGCATTTAGGAGTCCTAAAGTTAGGAGTCCTAACTTTACTACTCCTAAACTGAGAAAAATCCTAACTTTAAGACTTTCAGTATTCACAGAAGGCATTTAGGAGTCCTAAAGTTAGGACTACTAACTTCTGTGAATACCGAAATGAGTAAGTTCATTCTGTGAATACCAAAATGAGTAAGTATATTCTGTGAATACCAAAAGTACTAACTTTACTTTTTGACATAAGTTAGTTCTGTGAATCAGGCCCAAAGTTCGCGGGCATTTCCTGGTATGCAAGCTGCAGTCTTTCAGATTGGAGGACAGGCATTGATGACGTAGCCACATTATGATTGGCTTATTTTTCCTTGTCCTCCAATCAGAGAGCCTCTGGAGATGCAAGTATTTCGAATCCAAACCGAAGATGAAACGTTTTGGATCCGAGGCAGAAGTGAGGTAGGTGAATGCACGACCCCCTTCCGATGACTCCATGGCCCCCCTGGGGGCCGCGCCCCATAGATTGAAGACCTCTGCTCTACAAGGTGTCGAATGTGTACATCTATAAGGCGTCACATTTGCTTTACAGCACATTGGTGTGCAAAGTTGCATTTGGTGACACATCGACATCAGCATGCAAAGTAAGATTTTGGTATCGTGTTTAGGAGCGAAATAAAATTTATTTGCAGAATTACCTTTGGTGCAACGTCATCGGGAATGTGAAAACACTTTTAGGGGAATAAATTAATCACATTTAGGAGGAAACTACATTAAGGTGTAAAGTCACATTTATGTGAAAAATCACACTTGATAGAGACACCAGTATGCTTTGCAATTGTTATAAGAAACACTAAATAGACTCTTGCATTATCCTATGAAAGCAGAATGAGAAATGCTTTGTTGCTTCAAACCTGGTAATTCCTGATGAGGATGGGGACCCAGGGGGAGCATGGCACGAGCCAGTCTCCCCCTGGGTTTTTTCGCGCGGTGGAACAAGCCACGCTTCACGATAGGTGTAGGTAGGGGAGGGGGCGGGATTTAGGTAGGTTATATATAAGGGGGTTTTTGGTGGGAAGACACTTGCGGTGTCAGAGCCAAGGGTGTTCATAGACCTTTGTTGACCCACCCTATATAAAAAAAAAACTTAAAAAAACCTTTCTCGCCACTCTAGGATAGGTAATAATTTTTCCCCACCTTTCCTTCCATTTAGGCGCTTTTTGGGGGGTGGAAAGTCTGTAGCGGGCTTATCCATCCCTCGGGGGTGGGAGAGAAGGACAGAACGCAGGGGAGGGGAAGAAAAAAGATGGGGTTTGCAATTATATGGGGTTTATTCTGGAAGATTCGTTTGAGTTGTTTGGGGTATTTTTATTCTCAAAGGTTGGGGGTTTTTGTGAAGATAATTCAGGGATTTATGATGCCAATGTTGTTTATAAAGTTGCTTTGCTTAAAGTGATGAAAATTTACCTGTCTTAATAAAGTGGCCTTTTTTGCTATAACAAGAATTAGTGGGTTGTGATTATTGCGCAAGAGGGAAACTGCATTGGTGAGGAGGCTGGATAGAATTCTGCACCACAGTGATTACTGTCAGGTAGTTAACTACTACTACTTGTTGACTCAGGTATTGACAAGGAAAAATAAAACAACTGTTCTTTTAGCTACAAGCCGGGTCTGGTGGCTTAGTGGACTAATGCGTCCACTGTAGGGGCCTGTGTTCGACCTCATGGTCACAGGTTAAAATCCCATCAGATCCACTCAGTCTTTCATTCTTCTCAGGTTAATAAATTCAGTACCATTGAGTTGGGTAACAATAAACATCTGTTATTCTGCACCGAGATACCCTTGGGTGAAGGTGCGCTTTCAAATACACATTATGTTACAAACTACAATGGGTACTGCCTAATCATTTCTTTATGACATCGTCCTTCGCCTATGTGCTCTAACCTATGTCATCTATTTTTTTGGCTTATCATTTCAACAGTACTCATACACAACACCTTTTGGTAGCAGTGTGTTTTGTGTTGTGTTGTAAGAGCACAACGTTTGTCTAAAAAGTGACAGATTGCGCTATTACTATTTCACTTGCTATACTGTCTTGCATAATTTATCGTGGGTTGTGAGAAATGTATTTCTTCAATGCTTCAAGGAGTTGGGAATGTAGCTGACCATGAAAAAACAAACTTAGATGCATCAACACAGTTAGGTGAAAAATCACCCTTGGCGGCTTATCTAGAGGAGGCAGGTATCACATGTAAGTGTAAAATCACTCTGCAAAGGAAGAAAATAATGCACCAGCATGCTTGATTAGGTGTAAAATGTGCACAGTGGTAATCCAGCATCTTTGATAGCGAATACATCGAGGTACAAAATTGCATTTGGCGCAAAATCACTTTAGGGGTATATTTAGATGTAATAATGAAAAGAAAAGTAACTAATAAGCTGCCAAACACGCAAAAATTGCAAAATAAGCCTTGGTACATCATATGCAGGATATTGGAAACACTTTTAGGTGCACAAGTTACATTTAGGAGTAAATCACATTTGGATGTAAAGTTACATGCTGGTTTAAAACAGTATATGAATGGTTTGCCTTTAACCCCTTCACTATTAGACCTTCTCTACCCCAGTTATGAGTCTTTTTCAGTGCTTGGGGCAGTTTGTTATCAACTCTTCATAGCATTTTCTACAAAAGTTATCAAAGTAAATTGTTTTCCTTTTTCTCAAATGTTGGGGATTCCAATGGTACCCGGGGCTTGTGGATTCAGATAAGGAACCAAGAAAAATGGTTAAACATAACATTTTGGGTGATGTTTGGAACAATTGGAAAAATGTGCTGTGCAAGAAAGGTATGCCTTCTTTTTCTGAAGTTTGAAGATTGTATCAACAAACGGTTTGCTGGGCCAAAATCACTATGTCCGTAGCTTTCAGAAACAGGAAAGAGTTGTAAAATATGACAATTCTTTCATCACTGTTTTGCATTTTTATAAGTGGTAATCATTTTCCTATTTTTTTGTGGTGATTTACTACTTACAGATTGTGGTGTAAACAGATGTGAAACCCATGGGTAAACCCACAAAACTATACATTTCTGAACAGCACAGAAAATTTAAAATTCAGCAAGGGGGCATTTCCTGTATTTTTCTAATTGAAATTGAAAATAATCAAAGGAAAAAGGAAAACATAGAAACAGATGACAATGTATTAACCTGCAGTTTTTGCCCCAATAGCAGATTTATAAAAGGAATATATCATTATGTCTGTCAGATTCTTCTGGTTTCAGCGATATATAGTGTTTCTTGGTTTCCAAAAACACATGATACCCAGAGCCAAACACTGAACTGCTGCCTAAAATGATTGCACACAACCATGCATCACTTTATATGGTAAAATCCAATGAATGAAAAAGGGTCGCAAAGGAAACCAATGTATTTTAGAAATGTTTCTAAGATATTGAGTTCAGGAATACTGGGTAATTGAGCAACTCTGAATGTGGAGTTATCTATAATTCATGTGATTCAAAGGGTATTTGGCAAAATATGATATGCACACTGGCTTATATTTGGAAGGAAAAAATGGAGCAATTGAATTGACAAAAATGATTGTACAGATATTCTGTAGTTCCGCACTTCTCCTCATAAGGAATTTTGAATTTACAATTGTGCGATTATTTAAAATCATTTCAATATCATCACAGCTATTAAAGTTCAAATAGTTAAGGCTCTTTGGCCAGGTAAAGTTTGCCGATACTTGGGTAGTGAACTCACTGTGCCAGTGAACTCAAGCTACACCTGCCTGAAGAGCCCTAACTAGGGTGAAAACTGTCCTAGGTTGCTTGCACTTCCAGTTCAGGGAGGTCCTGGCCTGGCAGTTCGGGCTGGACTATTCCCATGGGTAGCAGGCTCAAGACTGATTTGCATATGGCTGGGTCTGAACTGCAGTGGCATTGTCAGAGAAAAACAATGGACTGGGATGAGGTCCAAAGAGATTGCCAGTGGCTGAGATTAATTCAAGCATTCCACCCATCACCTAGTTGTTTTTGCATTTGATGGCTTAAGTACATCAGGAATGCCCAGATGTGGGTTTTGGGCTCACTTTGTCCCTGGAGCCAAGCTATGCCTGGCTGAGGACCCCTAATTATGGGAAAACCAGTCATACGTTGCTTGTTTTCCGTTTCAGGGAGGACCTGGCTTGGAAGTTCAGGCTAGACTGTTCCCAAGGCGACCATGGACAAGAAAGATTTGCATATGGCTGGGTCTGAATTGAGGTGGCATGGAGGCAAAAAATGATGGATAGGGTTGTGGCCTGAGCGACGGTAAGTGGCTGAGATTAATTCAAGCACTCCATCTATCACCTTGTTATTTTTCATCTGATGCCCTAAGTGCTCTAGGGATCGCCAGACATTGGTCCAAGCTATACCTGGTTGAAGAGCAGTAACTAGGACAAAACTGGTCCTAAGTTGCTTGTGTTCCGGTTCAGGGAGGAACTAGCCGGTGGCCTTGCAGTTCGTGCTGGACTCTTCTCATGAGGAGCTGGGTCAAGGTTGATTTGCATATGTCTGAACTGGGGTGGTGGAGTGAGCTAAAGAATGATGATGGATTAAACCCAGATCAGTTGACTGGGGGTGAGTGTTTGATTGGCTCAAACGTTCCGTCCATCATCCTCTTTTGTATCGCTATGTCTGGGTATGAGCTGACGTGGCAGGATGTGTGAAAAATGATAGATTGGGATATGGCCCGAACGATTGCTAGTGGCTGTGATTAATTCAAGCATTCCACCCATCACATTGTTGTTTTTGCATTTGAAGCTGTGAGTAAGCAGGGTATGCACACACATGGTTCCTGGGCTCAAAAGTATACCTGGCCTGAGAGCCCCTACTATGGCAAAAATGGACCTAGGTTGCTTGTGTTCTAGTTCACTTGTGATCTAGTTCACTAGTTTCACTACTTCAAAAGTATACCTAACTGAAGAGCCCTTACTAGGGCAAAAATGGCCCTAGGTTGCTTGTGTTCTAGTTCAGAGAGGACCTGGCCTGGCAGCTCGGGCTGGACTGTTCCAATGAGGACCAGGTTGAAGACCGATTTGCATATGGTTGGGTCAGGACTGAGGTGGCATGGTGTGTTTAAAAAGATGGACTGAATTGCAGCCCTGAGTGATTACCAGTGGCTGAGAAAACTTCAAGCATTCCATCCATCACCTTATGATTTTTGCATTTGACCCTAAGTGCACTGGGAATGCCCAGACATGGGTCCCGGTGTCAGAACCCTTTAATCTCCACAGGAACAGACTGGAAGCTGGCCCCAATGCCCACCTTCCAGTGACACCTACTGACAACAGTCCAATGTCACTAGCAAGAGGGAAAGGGGAATGGGACAGAGAAGAGACAACTCCTGTCAGCTGCTGGACTCTCTTGCAGTGGCTTCGTCTGGTTTTGTATCTTCTTATATGCTAGCTGCTACTGCAGTGTGTGGGAAACCTGAAGCAATTACAACAACAGCACAAACATTATACCTGAACTGATTATATGCAATTCCATTTACACATCTTTTGCTTTGACTTCTTACCAGACTCATTGGAGTTATTGCCTCTCTTCTGAAGGCTTTACATATTAAACAGTAAATAGTCTTAACATTACTGTGAAAGGACTCTTTTAGAGTTCAACTTTCCTCTTTAATTATTACGTTGATTCTGGAAGGACTCTTTAAGAGTTCAACTTTCCTCTGTAATTACTATGTTGATTTCCTTTTAAAATGGTCCTCAGAAACCTGTAGCCCTATTGCAGAATGTCTTTTATTACAGTTGCTTTCTCTCAGAGGCTTCTCTTCATGCGCAAAAAGGTTCAGGGTAGGAAAGATAGGGGAAAGGAAAATTTAGGAAAAGTGCCCTATGGGTATGCAAGTATTTATCCTCTGCACAGGGATCTACTCACGCGACCTTCATCTTGATGATGTCTAATGTTGAGAGACTGTACAATTCCGCTACTTGATGCGGCTTCTGGAACTGGCACACTCAGCTGATGAAGGATGACAGCGGAGTGAGGACTGCGCAGACTCTGTACTCCTCACACTCTGACCCATCTTTTGCGACATCTTTAAAGATCCAAAACTGCGCAGACTTGGAGCTTCAACTACCTTCTTGAAGCTCTACACTTCCGGGTGAAACCCGGGACGCTGGAAAGGCTTCTGACTGAAGCCCGGAATGCCGATATGCTCCTAAGCTGCTTTTTGACCCAAGGACTGAACTCGCAGCCAGTAACACTCGTCCACAATGATCTTCTTCACCGACTTCAGTGACAAGTCGGTAAGTGACTACATGGAATCTTGCTAAATTAGAATTTCCTTTGAAAGGGGCTAACTTAATGTCCTAACTACACAAAACTCGAGAGATGTTTGTGTTAATCTGTGGATTCCTAACAGAGTCAAAATTGAAGTGCGCAGTTTAGTATTTCCAGAGCTCTGAACAAAGGAATTCTAAGAACGCACAAGATGCCTCACAAACCCTAACTAAAGGAGTGGCCATCTTACACTGCCTAAACTCCTCTACCGCTGACTACAAATTCCCAAAGGTTAACCCCAGGATGCCTAAATCATACTTTGCTCCTCTTAGAACTAACAGCAGTACAGACATACAGAGTCCTGACAGTACCCCCTCTCAAAGTCCGTTTTAACGGCATAGGTTTAGAAGGATTTTGTAAATGGAATTTGTGAGCTAATCTAGGAGCGTGAACATTGTCTGCAGATTCCCAAGACTGTTCCTCAGGTACATAGCCCTTCCAATCAATGAGATAGTATAACTTTCCTCTTGCTCTTTTTGAGTCTAAAATTCCCTTCACTTCAAATTCAGATTGTCCATTAATTAAAAGTGGTGCTGTACTCTTAGAAATTCTAGTATTGGAAGCACATCTTTTAAGGAAGGATACATGGAATAACGGATGAATGCCTAAGTTATGAGGAAATTTCAATTTCACTGTAACTGGTCCCATAAGCTTTTCAATAGAATATGGTCCCACAAAACGTGGTTGAAACTTCTTGCATCCTTTCAAACGAAGATGCCGAGTTGACAACCAAACCTGCTCTCTAATTTTATATTCTGGTGATTGTTTCCTATGCTTATCTGCATGTTTCTTATAAACCTCCTTTGCATTGACTAAATTACTGACTGCAGATTTATGAATACTCCTTAACTCTTTCACCCAATCTCTATCTGCTGTAACCTTGGAATCTCTCTGATACACTAGGAGATTAGGATGTCTTCCATAATTTAAAAAGAAAGGGGAATATCCTGTAGATACATTCTTAGCATTGTTATGTGCAAACTCAGCCAACCACAGTAAATCTGAACACTCCCCCTCCTGATCCAAAAGAAATAATCTAAGAAATTGCTCCAATTCCTGATTCATTCTTTCCGTTTGGCAACCGGTTTCTGGATGATAACTAGAGGAACATCTAACCTATACCCCTAGTTCTTGCAGAAATGCCTTCCAAAAATGTGAACTAAGTTGAGGACCTCTATCTGAAATAACAATCTTTGGAATCCCATGAGTTTTAATTATATTCTCACAGAACAATTTAGCTACTTGTTTGGCTGTTGGAACTCCCTTCAAGGAAATAAAATGACTAATTTTGATAAAAAACGTCCACAAACACTAGAATGGCGTTACGATCTTGACTCAAGGGTAAATCAACAACCAAATCCATCGCAATAGTGTGCCACGGATGAGGTGGAACAGGCAAAGGTTGCAGTAAGCCCTGAGGAGCTTGTCGGACTGATTTCCCTCTTGCACAGACTTCACAGGTTGTCACATATTGTTGAATGTGAGTCTTCATGTTAGGCCACCAAAAATAACGTTTAATCAAATCCGTAGTTTTCAACATGCCCTTGTGACCAGCCAATGGAAGATCATGACATTCCTGCAAGACTTTCTTTTGAATCTCAGATGTTGGTAGAAACAAAGCTCCTTTATAATATGGCAATTAGTTGGACAACACTCTTTCTGAATCTTGTTCACACCAAGCTTGCGTTTCTTCCAGTGTCATCTTCTTAACTTCTTGAAAATCCATTATAGAAATTGCACTGATTATCTTTGACACCATTATAATGGACTGCTCCTGTACTTGCTGTCTTTGCTCTTTTGTCGGAATCTGAGATAAAGAATCTGCCTTCCCATTTTTTTTTCCTGGTCGATAAGTAATGACAAAATCAAAATCAGCAAAATAGGGTGACCAAGGAAGTTGCCGAGGAGTTAAAGTTCTTGCTGATTTAAAAAATTGAAGATTCTTATGATCAGTAAATACTGTCACCACATGTCTTGCCCCAAGTAAATTATGCCTCCAATCCTCAAAAGCATCTGTTACGGCTAGCAACTCCTTCTCAGCAACTGTATAATTGATTTCTGCAGGACTTAATTTCCTCGAAACATAAGCAACGGGATGTAGTTGTCCTGTGGTCTTCTGACGTTGTGAGAGTACTCCTCCAATTCCTTGATCAGATGCGTCAGCTTCAAGATAAATAGGTTCTGCTGGATCAGCATGTAACAAAATTGGAGCAGTTGCAAGGCTTTCTATTAAGCATACAAAAGCTTGTTCTGCTTCTTCTGACCACTGAAATCCTATTCCTTTCTTTAATTACTTTGTAATGGGAACAATCTTCTGAGAGAAATCCCGAATAAACCTGCGGTAATAATGATAAAAACCCAAAAAGCTTGGACCTTCTTTTATATCCCTTGCAGATGGCCAAGTAACTACTGAGTTCACTTTCTTAGGATCCATACTAACTCCTTTCGGTGACAAGACAAATCCTAGGAACTCCACCGTGGTGACACTAAAAGCACACTTTTCCAGCTTCACATATAAATTATTCTCAAGTAGCCGAGTTAAAATTGTTCTTATATGTTTTGAATGTTTTTGAGGATTTTTAGAAAAGATCAGGATGTCATCTAGATATAATTGCAATCTTGTCTATAAGATCTCCCATAGCATCATTTATAAACTGTTGAAACGCTGCAGGAGCATTACAAAGGCCAAAGGGCATCACTTGATATTCAAATAAACCATATCTGGTTCGAAAAGCTGTTTTCTACTCGTGACGCTCTTTGACCCTGATAAGATGATAAGCTCTGCACAAATCTAGTTTTGTATAAATCTGAGCTTCTTTCAACTGATCTAACAAAACTGAAATCAGAGGCAATGGATACCTGTTCTTAATTGTTATATGATTTAAATCTCTGTAGTCAATACAGGTTCGCAAGGTTCCTTCCTTCTTCAGAATGAAAAATAATGGAGAGGAAGCTGGAGATTGTGATGGTCGGATAAATCCATTAGCCAAATATTTGTCTAGATATTCCTTTAAATATTTGTTTTCATTTTCTGTTAAAGCATAGATTAGACTGCACGGCAGCACTGCCCCTGGCTCTAGATCTATAGTACAGTCATATGGACGGTGAGGCTGAAGTCTTTTGGCCTTGATTTCACTAAAAACATCTCGGAGATCTTCATATTCTGAAGGTATGGTTGTAGTGTCAATTAAACAAATGGACTCCCCACCATGAGATAATAAAGATGCCTGGGACGGTCCTAGATTTGGTTGTTTCCAGAGGAAACAATGTTCCAAACAATAATTTGATTTCATTTGCACAGTTCTGTTCTCCCAGTTAATGGTCAGGCTTAACTTGGGTATAAAATGTATAAAGCATTTAGAAGTACACAATAAAACCTTACTTTAATCATAAGCATGGAGAATATTTAATGAACAAAATGACACAAAAACAACAAAAATCCTAAAATGGGGAACAGGCGAAATAATTTTAGAAGATTTAAGTAAAAATACCACAATAAGCACTAAGCACCAATATGGTTCAACTGGTCATGCTAGATGGGACCTAGGTACAATTGGAGGGTTTACTTTGGGACTTATTCTCAGAAATGGAAGTCAAAATCCTTCAGCAGGGAAAGGCTACAGGCTGAGTCCAGGGATGTCTCCTTGACGTCTGACAGGCGTTCAACGAGGTCCCAGTGAAGCCATTGGTTTTGGAGGCCAAAGCTCACAGTGGGAACATTTGAATTTCACACCCCAGGAAGTCCTACCAGCAGCTGAATAGGATTGGCACCTTCGCCTGGCCAAGATGTTTACCTTTGAGCTAAGTCTCTTTATTGGAGTACAGAATTCTCAAGTCAGGCAAGGCTGTGGACTGTGTCCAGCGAACACTATACGAGGCTGTATACCTTCTTGCTGAGGTCCTGCTGAATTAGATTTGCTGCTGCACAGAAGCCTAGCAAGGTCACACCTTGAGTGGATTGGCTTGGCAGGAGTATCCCAGTCCTCCTGAGGTCTTGAAGTCCAAAAACTTTGAAAGTCCTAGATTTTCAGAGGTGATAGGAGAAGTCCAGTTAAACACAGCAAAGGGTCCCAGGACCTCAAGGACAATACTTGAGGCTCAAGACTCACTACAGCAGACACCATCAGTAGGGTTCAGGGCAGGTCTAGTTGGTACTGGGCAGCTGGGCACTTCAGGAAAAGGCCTCTTACAGCTTGTGTGACCCATACACAGGAGGTCAGCTAACTGACCATAGGAGTCCAATTCTTTGTCCTAGGTACAAGTGAGAGCAGGTGTAGCCCTTCAGGTTTCCTCACAGGTCTCAAACAGTAGATAGAGTCCTTCTTCTGATTTTCCACAGGTCCAGTACTGTTCTGAGAATGGTGCCAGAGATGATACATTTATGGCTGTGAAACATGTCCCAGGGATAACCATACTCACTTTTTTAGCAGTTCCTCTGTACCCCACAGCAAACAATACCACAGTGCTCTTGCTCACTAAACCATGATGGAGAAACCATTCTCCCTTTGTGCAGAGCACCTGTGCCCACCCAGTGTTGTAAACAGGGTAATGAGCAGCCCTTCCTCTGCGGTCACTTCAGACTAGATCTATGGACAGCTTTCCCCCCACTGGGTTTGGTACCTGTCTCACAGGGAGGGCAAAGGAAGGTGGCCTGTTCAGGTTCTATCTGATGTCTGCATGTGATAGTGGAGGTCCTGTTGAAGTAAACTAAGTTCCTGGGCACAGCTCAACTAGTCTTCCTTCCAGGGGCAAAAAACACCTTCCCAGACTCAGGCTATTGTGTCTGCTATGGGAGCAATTTTCACACCTCGTTTCACAAGCTGGGTGACAGATAGAGGGCTAATGCAAATTCACAAGCTCCAATCAGAGAAAAAGCAACTTTCTAAAAGTTTCAACTCCTTAATATTGATTAGAGCTCTGACATCACCATTAAGTTGGGCTTTTAATAAATATTAAAAATAGTTGTTTCTATATTTTATTTTATATTCTTATGCAGAATTGTTTAATGTTTGGTAGTACTCAATGTATATTTAATTAATTTTTAGTCCAAAACACATAGTTATTACATGCGATATAAAAGGATTTATTAATCCTGTCAAATGACAGAGGGGCATATTCTCAAGGACTTATCGCCGATTTATCGGCACATTAGCGCCGCAAAAGTGGCGATAGACTTTTCGCCCTATTCACAAGCTGGTGCAAACTGCCCATATTGCCAGTTTACCAGCGATAGCTGCCGCAAAAAACATCGCCACGGATGAGAGAGACAACTAACGCTAATGATATGCAGAGTAGGCGTTCCCGTGCAAAAACACACGAAAACAGCACTTTGGGATATTCTCAACGACCAGCCAGATCTGGGATGCGACCCAAAAACAGGTGATAAGGCGCGTTAGCAGCAGGGAATTAACACCTGCCTTCTGCTGGTGCTAAGCAGGACGACTACCTGCAGTATGAAAGGGAGCCCAGCCCAGAGCCACATCTGAAGACCCACAGATGCCATGGAGACAATGAACATGCAGCCCGGAGACCCAAGAGGGCCACAACACCCACCGCCACCACCCCCAGGACCACCACCCCCTCCACACCCCCCCCGGACTACCACAGAGGCAGCGTAGGACAAGACAGCGGACCGTCTGAAAACGGCATGGCCCCTCAGCCACACAATTGCAGAATGTGGGGAGAGGTGGGAACCAAGTATGTGTGAAGGAGGCAGCTCACCCATGAAGAAGAATGTACACAATGCCAAGTGTGGCGGTGATGTGCTGGACAGACCTCAGAATGCAGAGCACAGACATGTCCATGTGGACATATACTGCTGGTGTGTGTAGTTTTGTGGACAGTGGACGCAACCATGCCACCTCAGGCAGTGGGGAAGACCCTGGACATGTAGCTGTGCCGTCCCCCCCTGTAAGCATAAGCGCAGTGGGCTGGGCCGGCGCATGCCACTCCAGCATAGGAGTGCTGATAAAAAGTCCAGGGCCCTGGGCGTGGTTCTCTTCCGTGATGGGCAACGCGTCTGCCAGGGCGGTGCACCTCACCCTGCCACGAGTCCGCCGCCGTGACCTCCAGACTCCGCGACACAGGCCCCCAGCGCATCCAGCGGCACGGCAACACAGAGTCATGTGTGCGCCGGACACTACCTTAGCCCTACACTGCGGTCAGCACGTCCCACAATTCAAATCGTGCCACATTTCTGTTAATGGAGGAAACCACCAGTCAACAGACATTGCCCCCAGTGCGGCCCGCCTGGATGACGCATCATCGTCGGCAGCACACCCGCTGAGCGCTCCAGGTGCCACTAACTCAGTGCACCACAAGTCATCGCCACGTGGATGTGGGCCCTCGCTGACCGCTGCCTCAGGCCTACACTGCGGTCAGCAGGTCCCCCAAGTCAAATGACACATCGTCGTTGGCTGTGCACCTGCTAAGCGCTCCAGGTGCCACTGATCCTGTGCAACACAAGCCGATGACACATGGATGTGGGCCCTTGCTGACCGCTGCCTCCGACCTACACTGTGGTCAGCAGGGCTCGCTAATCAAAATGAGACTTGATTCAGTTATGGCAGAGTCCAGTAGGCCACAGACATTGCTACCAGGGCGGGCCGCCCGGACGACGCATCAGCGCAGACCGCGCACCCGCCGAGCACTCCAGGTGCCACTAACTCAGTGCACCACAAGTCATCGTCACATGGCTGTGTGCCCTTTCTGACTGCTGCCTTCGGCCTACACTGCGGTCAGCAGGGCTCGCAAACCAAATCCAATCCTGACATGCAAGGACACGCCATCATCGCTGGCTGCACACTCGCCACCACCTCCAACCAACAACTGCCAGAGTCGGAAGAGTGTCACAGCCAGCCCATCTAAGTTGCTCACACCTGTCTTGGATGCCATCATCAGCTTGATCCCCTGCTCAGATCTTCAGGTGCCACTAACTCAGTGCACCACAACACATGGGCCCTTCATGATTGAGTTTTGTGCTGTGGACAGCGGACGCAACAATGTCGCCTCAGGCAGTGGGGAAGACCTGGGACGATGATGATGAAGATGAGGCAGGTGTACCACACCCCACTGCAGCTGCAGCAGGAATATCCCAAAGGGACCAAATCATTAACAATTCCTTCACATGAGCACGCTCAGCTCTGGTGCCCCTACCTCAGTGCACTGCAAGTCATGGACCCTTTATGATTGAATCTGTGTGTGTGATCCGATGATCACTGTTCTAGTTGTTGCCAGCACCAACCACTCCCTGAGGGCTGGCTTACACCCACCCCACACCCATCCAGCACAGGCGTCACTGGACATGTGACCCTGGTAATAAAAGGTGGCCGGGCGCACGTGCCCATAGCCAGTTCAACTATCTAACTAAGTGTGTCCATGTGGTCATTATGTATGCATGATGGGCCCGGGCCCTACCACATTACATTGTGCTGTGGACAGCGGACGCAACCATGTCACCTCAGGCAGTGGGTACGACCTTGGACACGTAGCTTTGTCGTCCCCCCTATAAGCGTAAGCAGAGTGGGCTGGGCTGGGCCGGCGTATGCCAAGCCAGCGTAGGGGTGTGAAGGATTTGCCCGGGGCTCTGAGCGTGGTTCAGTTCTGGCCTGGACAAGGAAGTAACTAATGCGTGTGTCTCTGTTGTAGTGTCAGCGCCACCCAGTCCGCAATCGACAATGTTGCAATGTAGCATGCACCCGGAGGGCGGGCTCCCACGAATGGGGAAATGAAGGAGCGCAAGACCGCTTGGGGTCTTGGCTCGTACATGCCAAGTGTTGTGTGTATCTGTATTGCCGCAGCATGAGCCAAATGCCTAGCCTTAACCGCAGCTCGAGTTCAGCCAGGCATGAACTCCACGTCTGTGTCCGCCCTATCCTTCCCACAGGCCTACACTCATGTGGCCACCCACCTCCAACGGCCAACATCACAGTGTCGTTGTCAGGCTTGTGGACATGTGCAGACAGGCATGACAATGGTGTGCCGTAGGAGTGCCAGTGATGCAACCGTGCAGCTCACACAAGTAATTAGGCTCGGGGGGAGGAAGGAGCAGCTGTGAGGCAACGTTACACACAGTGATGCCGCTCATTTGCCAAATGCAAGACATGTCGAACATGAATCCCAAAGTCGCACACATCCCACCCCACCCCCAACAAGCCACTTCACAGTACCTGAATGCAAGCAGATGAGAAACTAACTTTAGGGATGAATGCTCCTTTGTCTGTGCTATCAGGCGGAAGCACATCTGCACCTCCGACCTCAGAATTACATGTGCCCGGCACCCCCTGACAGATACTATAGCAGCTGATGACGACTCCCACACTACACACAGCCCGACGAGAGACCAACGTATACACACCCCACACACAGAAGTCCTTGCTCGAAGTTATCTTGCATGGAATGGCCTTCACACTTACTCCCACATTAACCCAGGCGTACAACCGTTGCACACTGAAACAACTCATTGATCCGAGCTGTGGCATTTCATCCACAGAACTGGCGCAGGTCAGAACAGTGCCGCTTCAACCAGAGTCACTAACGCAATGGCAGACCATCACGGACACTTGCACAACCCCTGTCAGGTGGAACTGTACCGTGCACGTATGCTGCATTTACTGGGGGCACTGCCATTGGTAGTGCTGTGGATCAGTTACTGGCTGATCTTCCGCCTTGCCAACGTCACCTGCGTGCAGCCTGTGTTGCATTGTCGCTCGTGCATATTCGAGTGGCCCATGGTTGTCTGCCTATCCAACAGGACGGTAGGCGAACTGGATTTCGACATGTGTGTGCGCCCCCTATTGGCCCACGACCATGAGTGTCACCGTGACACCCGTCTATGGGATGCCTGGATACTTGGCATACATGCTGGCAGCTGGATCTGGGAGATTGCAGAACTCCTCGTGTGCAGTGAGCAATTTGAGCCGCTCCCCTATTGGGCTGTAGTGCTAATTGGTGAAAGGGGGTGGACGCAGCACATCTGTCCGGACCTGCTAATGGGTAGCCTCGCCGTCCTGTTCGATGAAGTCGACGACGACCTCATGTTGGAAATGATTGCCTACGAGGCTGCACTAGCTTTCATGGATGTGTAACTACGTACCCGCAGACATAACAGTTTGGAACACATTGCACATGTCCCGACAACTTGTTGGAACTTGGGGTTCTGGTCACATCTCCCACGGCGACAGTGGACATGTCTGCATTCGCCTGGACTCCGAATACATGAGCGGACAACAACGCGGGTTAACACACACCTGTGAAAGGTGAGGCACTCCCCCAGAGTGGACAGCGGCACTTGGCAACATTCCACGTTCTGACATACTGCTGCATTGGTCTGCATGTTGTGGCACTTATCTTGGCCGTACTGACACGCATATGCTAATATAGTCTATGCACCTTCACTTGTATTCAACTGTGATGAGTGTTGATTTGCATGACAATGTGTGTCTCACTGCCTATCTGGGTCACGGCCATACATGCATTACTGCACCATCAGAGATGTGGGGTTGTACTAGTACATTATCATCTCACAGTATCCTGTTTTGCCACATGCGAATGGCCATTTTCTGCACACGAGCAGCAGCAGTTGTGTCCTCTGTTCTATTGTGCTGGTGTGGCTGTTTGTTCAACATTGTTGTAAATGTTGAGGTGCTCTGGATCTTATGTGTGTGTGCTACATTGTAGGTGAGTTGCCCCTTCAGCTCTGATTTTGCTGGCCCTTATCCCTTTCAGGCGGTGTAGCTTTCACTTCTGTGCATATGCAGTGCTGTGATGTTGCAGACTTGGGTGAATTGGGCTCTTGGTTGGTGTTGTGACGCTTGGGCATGGTTTGTCCGCAGATGTGCTCTACTTAATTGTGCATGTGTGCCATTGTACCCATATCCCCTGTCCCCCCAGTCCCTGGTGGTAACTCACCCTGTTGCTGTTGTGTCGGGTCATGTTGAGCAGTGTCCGGTCCCCCAGCTCCTGCCACCATCTACACACTAATGACTGTGGTCACCATTTCCTCCATCTCATCCAGCTCCTTCTGTGGCACTGGTCTCCCACCTCAAGTCTGCATTGCTGCCTTCTGGTTGTCTGCGAGTTTCTGCTTGGTCTTGCGCTTCACATCATTCCAGCGCCTCTTGAGCTCGTCCATTGTCCTCCTCAGTGCTCTGACTGCATTTGCCTTGTCCAGGATGGACTGCCATATTGTATTTTTTGTTGCCAATGACACAGTGGAGGTGACGTACAGTTGTTGATGGTGTTCTATCACTTCCGTGATCAGGATCCTGTTTTCCTGCGGACTGAACCACGTCTTCCTCTTCTTCTTCTCCTTGCCCTTCCCTGACCCCGAGGTCCCAGGCTGGTCCTCCGTGGGGCTTGTGGGGTTCTGGTTGTGCTCTGTGCTTGCTCCGGCTACCTCCATGGTGCTTCGCAGTTGTTTGTGTTTTGTGTTGCCGCTTTTATTGTGCTTTTTGCAGCCTGACTAGTGGGACTTGCAGGCCTGGCGCTGCTTCTCGCTGGATTTTTTATCGCGGTTGGGCCCATCGCAACTTTTTTCGCGTTCGGGTTTGGATTTTCATCGCCGTCCCGGTAGTGTTATCGCGGACATTTGAGGCGTTATCGGGAGACTATCGCATGTTACCGCCGTGTTGAGAATACAACGTTAAACCGGAGTTATTTTCCCGCAATAGACAGCGATATGGTAACTTGCGTTAACCTATTTTGGCGATGTTTATCGCACGTTCTTGAGTATATCCCCCACAGAGTTTTATCCCACTTGGCCAAGTCGGCTCCAGATTTAGTCTTGCTTCAAGAAACACACCTAACCAAGCCTGAAGACTTAAAACTCAATAAAAAGAATGGTGTCATTATTTTATGTAGGAAATCTTTAGACCTTGTAGTAGTCTTGCAAGAAAAAGATGATATGGGCATAAGGATTATTATTCAACATTTAATCAATAAAATTCCTTTAATTGTTTTCAATATTTATACTCCAACACAACCTGATTACACTTTTCGGCCCGCAGTAGCTTATAAATGTATGCAATATAATGACACATACTTTATCCTGGGAGGAGATAGTAATCAAATTATGGATCCTTTTTTGGATAGACACTCCCAGATCCAGTTTTTCCCTCATAAAATGCACAAACAATTATTCCATACTACTGTCACTCATAGTGCTTTGGTTGATTCTTGGGGACTTTCTAATCCCACTTACAGAGACTACACTTTTTCGTCTGCTACACAAGGTACCCTTACAAAATTAGATCACATTTTTGCTTCTAAACCTATATCACAATACATAATACAATCCTCAATTAGTCCCATAGTACTCTCAGATTACACCATGGTCATCACAGAATTAGACTTGGTTTGGACTTGGTTCCCCCTCACCAAGTTTCTCATAGATGGAGATTTAATAAATCATTGTTAAAGGATGTGCAGTTGTCCACTTCCTTTATCTCATTCACTTCTGAAATCTTCCACATTAATGACTCTCCCTCCACCCCTCCTCCTTTTAATGGGACACTTTCAAAGTGGCAGCACATGGTTTTATCATTGTCTATGTATCTAAAAAAAGAACGTTTGAAACAAAGAATATGCATTGTTACTATTCTCTATTAAGATCTTAAAGCACAAGTATTTTATATCTAAATTGAATACCAATCTTCAAAACCTCCATTGTGTTACGAAGTAATGCCCAGTATTATAGTGAAAGAAATAAAGTTTGCAAATTACAAACTAATTATCTGAAGGTTAAAAAGCAGAGACTCCTTTTAATTGATTCACAAGGGGTTTCATTGACTAAACACAAGGATATCCAAATGCATTTGTCACTTTTTACAAAACCTTTGTTACTTGAGTTAGAAATTCTTTAAAAAAAGATAAGACAAGAGGCATTTGGCAAAACAGTAACAGTTCATTTAATTAAACATTGCGGCCAGGAGAACAGTTACAGGCACAAGGCCTGAGGACTTTTTCAATTTACAATTGGTATGTGTCCTTCTTTTATACAAAACATGATGGGTTATAAAAGTTTTGTGGCCAACCATGTTTGGTGAGGAATGTTGGTTTCTGTCTTTGGAGTCATAAATTAATTGTTTAATGGTTACTACAGGTGGGTCTTGACCTCGCGTTGACATAATGTGGCCAGTGGATAACATGTCCATGTCCGACATGGAGAGCGCATGATCACTGCGTGTGCTAGGTCCTGATTGGCTATATGTTCCAAACTGATGTGGCATCTGACTTTTTACAGGGAGACTGTGTAGTACTAACCTTTAGCTCACCAAATCTGGTGCAACAATCCTGGAAAGGGGAGGTAATCGGTCTGTCGCATAAACATATTACCCCTTGGCTTTTTTTTTCAACCCCCCAGACCTCGTTGGTTTATACCCACGGAGGAGAATTTCATAGGGAGCAGCCAGCCTAGATATATGGTTCCAGTGAGCAATCGCTATGATATTTTGAACTCACTGGAAGATATTGACTGACTGACCCCGGGGATTGATGCCTACTTTAATCTTAAGTCTGGCCTGTCTGAAGGTAAGGGCGATTACGTCCGCATACAGAATAGTAATTCTGGATTGACCCAGGCAGAAAAAGATGATTGCCTTCCCTCTTCAAACATCATATGGCACAGGGATGAGGATTCAGGGATAATCGACTTGAACCTGAAGGTCTTAACTGAATCCCTGGGATGCCCAAGATCAGACTATGCACATAAAAATATAGATGAAGTACCACCTAGAACAGTAGCTCCTATTAACGTTGCAGATATTAGCAACGTAGCCCTCTGTAACATTGCTTCGTGGAATATCGCTGGTATACGTTCCAAGCTAAATAACCATCTGTGGTGGGACTTTATTTTAAAATTTGAGATACTGTGTTTCCAGGAAACATGGGCCAAGGAAGTGTTTCACATAAATGGGTATAGGACGTACCATACTCCGGCAATAGACGGGTTGAGTGGAATGGCTAAGGGCGGCCTGTGTATTTACATATCGAGCAGTCTGAAAGTAAAGGAGATAACTATGCTTGCTGATGAACCTTATTATCAAATAGTGATAATCGATGTAGATGCGAAACACTGCATTGCTTTGGCTAGTTTTTATAATAACATCCCTTCAGATAAAGTTGGGGTTATTGTAAAAAAAAATTGGCCAGGGATTTGAAGTCTGTCAGTAATAACAAAGCCAAAGATACGACGTTAATCCTGGCAGGGGATTTTAATTGCGCATTATGCGCTAATGCTGATGACAATTCATGTGGTCTTTTAAATGAAGAAGGGGCAAGTACTTCCCATTTTCGGCATTCTGTGTTGGGAGAGCTGCTTAATGAAGTCATCTTCAGTCTTGATTTGGGTTTCGTAAATGAACTATGCCCGTTACCTGCCCCCATGCCCTGGACTTTTAACGGTAGGGGTCTATGTTCTACTATCGACTATATTAATGTCAAATAACCACATGCATAGTCTTCACTCGTTTGGTGTTGCAGATAACTCTCTGAGTGATCATTTTCCCCTGTGTCTTTCAGTCATATTATCATCAAGTAAATCAGTTAGACCTAATAAAAATGACCAGCTGTTAGAAAATATAGTCATTGGGAGAACAAATGGGTATTCTTTGCGTTGGTCAATGGTAGACCCAGCAGTGATAACCAAGACTGTGGTTGATAAATGTAAATCTGCTTTAGAGATATGCTTGAGTGAAACAGCCGCCCCAGACAGTATTTCAGCCTCTTTCCAGTTGTTACCTAATGTAATAAGAGAATCCTTGTTTACTCGGAAAAGTAGTAAGGGGCATTCACGTGGATGGTTTGACTCTAGGTGTACTCTAGCATATTCTAATTTAAAAAACGAGCTACATAAGACACCTAGAAACTTGATTGGAGTGAGGCAGGCTAGAGGGGACTATAAGCGAGCAATCAGGGATAGAAAAATTACTCTGAGAAACGAGGCCTGGGAGGCATTGCATTAGGCCTCGATAGCGAAAGACAGTTCGGCCTTTTGGAAGGCGGTTAAAGTACCTTTTTTGACCGATGAAGCCGGTCCGTCTATTGAAATTGCCATTACCGCGGAACAATGGATTAAATATTTTTCAAAAGTATATGATGGCGAGGGAAATTCTGACGTGATGGGCAATAATGGTCAAGGGGAACATAATTTGGTCTCCTTACTTCATTATTCAGACCTGCAGTTTACTTTAGGTGAAGTGAATCGGGCACTTTCTGTAAGTCAGAGAGGTAAGGCCCCGGTTCCAGACGGGGTACCCGTAGACTTATTTAAGTCAAATACCTCTTTGTGGGGGCCAATTATTGTCCAGGTAATTGCTGCTAGCTGCCGTACCCCTTTTTTACCCACTTGGGTAGAATCTACCATTGTGCCAATTTTTAAAAAGGGGGATCAGCAGGATCCTGTATGTTATAGGCCTATTTCTTTACTGGATGCCCTAACAAAAATAGCAGGTCGAATAATATTAGAACGTCTTCAGGATTGGGCGGAGGAGAACGCGGTCCTATCTGACCTACAATATGGCTTTCGTGCGGGTTTGGGGACGGTAGAACAGAGTTTAATCCTATCAATTTTAATGGGGAAATACACAAGGGCGAAGAAGGGGAAGCTGTTCTTAGTGTTTGTGGACCTCACAGCCGCTTTTGACTGTGTGATCCACAGCACACTCTGGTCAATATTAGAAGTTATGGGGGTTGATGTTCAGATTATTTATTTTCTTAAGCATTTTTACAATGATGCCAAGGCACATGTATGCTGTGGCTTGAATGGAGAGTGCTCGGCCGCATTTCCAATAAGGAGAGGGGTCAGGCAAGGTTGTGTCCTGGCCCCGTTTATTTTCAATCTTTATATTAATGGTCTGGGCGAGGCACTCCTGAAAGACAACCAAGATTTTCCTCAAGTAGCCGGATGCCCAATACCAGCTCTCCTATAATGCGGACGACGCGGTATTGATGTCCCGTACACAAGTAGTTCTCCAGAGGGTGTTAGACAGTTTTTCTAACTTTATGAAAGATCTCGGTCTAAGAGTGAACTCCTCAAAGACTTTATTATGCAGTGCGGCCATGGTATCAAGAGATCTAAGGACATGTTTGTGACAGGACAGAAGATTGGGGTCACCAAGAGATTCTCGTATTTGGGAATTCTCTTTGACCAAAATGACACCTGGGTACAAGCAGTATCAGCGAAAAAACTAGCACTCTTAAGAACAACAACTGCCCTTAACAACTTTGCAAGAAAACTGGGTAGGAGACCACCTGAAGAGCTCATTAAAATTTACAAAGCTAAGTGTGTCTCCACTGGGGTGTATGGGGCTGGGATCTGGGGTTTCGCTGATCTTCAAAGAGTGGAAAATTATTTTTTAAGATATATTCTATTTGTACCGAACAGTACTTCATCGTAGATATGTCATGCGGAGCTGGGACTTCCCTTCATTTCTGACTTAATAAAGCTAGAGCCTGGTCTCTTATGGCACAGGCTCTGGACTAAAGAAGAAGCTAAGTTAAACAGAGACATTCTTATAGATAGTCTGAAATTGGAAGGGGCCCTAAAGATCCCATGGATAAGATACATTCAAGACTTTATACAAGATTTAGGTTGCATAGAATATTTTACCAATCCAAGAACTACCCAGATGATAACGAGGAAGGAATTAAAAAAAGAGGGCCTTCTGTTATTGGACAGTATTAGAATGTCATCCGAGATTACTAAACCTACTGTCCTGCCCAATCAGCTGATTTTAACTACTTTTAACATTCAACCCTATTTAATTTTTGGACCAGGTGTTTTTGATAGGTTTTTACTAACTAGATTTAGGTTGGGGGTTTTTCATCTTATGTAAGGAAAATTTGTATACTACCAGTTTTAAAATCCTTGGGGCTTCGTCAATGTCGACCTGCTCTCCTTGCATTGCAACATTTGGATAATAATCACAGTGTTATTAGGATTGTAACTTTTTTAAAGCGAGTATTGAGTCAAAGGAAATGTATGCCTCTTTAATCAATTTTTATTGGAAATTGGAACTATGATAATTTTATTATGCTTGAATTTTACTATAAATCATGGACAATATTTTTTAATTGTATGATATTCTTAATTTAGGAAACGATTGATGTGTTTATTCTTATGTGCGTTTATGATTGTTCGATATAGCAATCGAATAAAGCTTTCTTTGACTTTGACTTTTTGTGGTGTTTTTAGGAGCACGTGTACCCCCTCTGGCCATGTGTGCTTTATTGGGCCAATCTCCCTTGACCCTTGCAATGGTGCTGCGGCTATCCATGGGATTGATCAAGAGTTTCCTGCCCGAGCATTTGCAGCCAGCTACTCACCCTCCGATCTGTGACCTATCAATAAGCAATCCCGGGCCTTGGTCTCAGGGCCTGCTTGACTACATATTTGCTAGTCGAGGTTGATGAGGAGTTCACAATGGGCGATTCTGTTCATAAGGACGAGATTTTATTTTCAGAGTTTAATGCATCAATTGCCATATTAACACCTTTTGCACTCCTGAGAATACAGTATAACATTCTCACATTGAAGAATATTTACAAAGGACACCAAACTCTGTTCCTTCTCATTTAGACTTTGCTTCCTTGGAGCCAGATTTAACTATTCAGGAGATTTCCACAGCATTGAACTCTCTAAAAAAAGTGAAAACTCCTGGTCTGGATGGATTTACTGTAGAATTTGTCCTACACTATTCCAGTATTATCCTTCCTCATCTGTCAAGTCTGTTCAGCCACTTCATTAACTCTGACTCCACTTCCAGCACCTTTCAAGAAGCCACAATATTTTTGATACATAAAGACTGTAAGGATCCAACTTTATGTAAAAATTATAGGCCCATCTCCTTGGTAAATGTAGATTATAAGATTTTTACAAAGCTCTTAGCTATCCATTTAGATTCTTTTCTTCCTCTTCTTATAGGAAAGAAGAAGTCTGGTTTCATGAGAGGCAGATTAGCATCAGATAACACTACTGTACTTAGTAGATCTCCTTTCCTAAAGAACCCTCTTGCAGCGATAACAATCGATGCGGAAGCTTTTGATAGGATCAATTGAGATTTTAAGTTAAAATCTTTGCTTGGCATGGTTTTGGCCCTAAAATCACTTCTATAATCCCACTTCTATATCGTTTCCTATGCGCATTTGCCTTTGTGAATGGTTTAGCTTCTCCATATTTTCCCCTACAAGTCGGTGTTTGACAGGCTTGTTCTCTTTCTCCATTATTATTTGCCCTTGCTCTTAAACCTTTCCTTTCCTGTATTCATTTTAATATATCTATATCTGGCTTTCGTTCATCTAAAACTAGCAGCATGTGCAGATGATATTCTACTCTTTCTTTCGTTATTACTTAACGAAATAACCCTCTTCGCTGATGCTTCAAGTTATAAGATTAGCAGAAATAAATCGAAATTCTTCCCCTCAATAAATACACCACTAAACATTCATTTCTGGAGTATGGTTTTCAATGGGCACCATTTCCAAAATTAAATACCTGGGTATTTTGGTTTGCAAAATCATTGCAGGAATCAATTTTAATAAATTTTAAAGAACTATTTAAGAAAATTGATAGCATGCTTTGTGCTTGAATCCTTTATTTTTGTCTTGATGGGTCCATCTGGACTCCATTAAAAGATGATTTCCGCCCTAGTCCTCTATCTTATTTCTATGATGCCTGTCCCTATTCCCAAAACTACTTTTAAGAGCTGTAACTCTAAACTTAATTTTTTGGTGTGGAATATTAAAAAAGCAAAAATCTCCTTATCTATTCAACAAAAATCAAAACTTTAGGAGGAGTCAATTTTCCAGACTTTAATCGTTATCATAAAGCTTTTGGTGTGTGTCAGGCCGCCTTTAGGATTTCTAACTCGATCTTACCTTCTTCTCCTTTATGGGTTGATGTGGAGAGAGCCCTTCACCATCCTTTTACTCCAAAATAAGTTCTCTCTTCTTCCTCTAAAACGTCTCCTATTATACCCCCTAACATACCACTTTCTTGATAAGATCTACGTTTATACTTGTCATGTTAACACCTATTTTCTTCAGTATGTCCATATGGCATAATAAGCTTATTACAATTAACAATAGACTGATATTTTGGCTTTCTTGAGGGTCTAAAGGTATTGTGTAGAGTGCACAATTATTTCAGATCAATACCTCTATTCCATTTCCTAAATTTAAGAGTACATTCCAATGTCCCCAATCTTTCCACACCAGTTTTTCACTGCCTATTAATTCTGTCTTAGATGCTTTTTTCTCCTTTCAAGAGGCCCCTCTTTTCATATTGCATATTTCAGACCTTACCAAGCTTCTCACTGCTTGCCCTAGAAGAGCATTTGTGATTTATAAAACTATTTCACCCCCATCTCCTTCTTGAGCCAAGTCCAAAGCTGAATTCCTTTGGGAAAAAGACCTTGGGATGACCTGGCATACTTCCTTCTGGAACAAGATCTGGCCACGTATTTATAAAATTTCTTAAACTGCTAGTATTACTAACAATACTATATTTACTGTATACTATAATATTACAATAATAATTAATACGCTATTTTTCTTTATCACTGACTTTACTTTACCCACACTCAATGTTCAAACTTTTCCCCAGACACCTTGTCTCAATGCAGGTCTTGTACGTTTCCCAACAGTGATATTATGCATATCCTATTTAGATTTTCCAATACACTTTCCTTTTGGCATAAGGTTTGGTCACAAACCAAACAAATATTTGACATACAACATTCTTTTAACATTCTTCATCTCTTTTTAGCAACCTTAACTACTGAGTTTTCCCTCTCCCTCCCTGACTGTAAATTGCATGATATTTTTTAAGCAATTGCCTTTCAACAAATTGCTTTTAATTGGAAGTGTTCCTCAAAATTATCATATATGGCTTAGTGGAATTGTATTTGTTCCCATCATAAATTGGATACTTTGTATCTCTCTCAATGCTCTACATATCATAACGCTCAGTTGTGATGGTTACCATTATCCTCTTTCCTTACTAATGCTGCAGATTGTGGATCATCTACCAGCTCTACTTTGTCTGTCACTTCTGCTTTTTTACAAGGTATACTTATTTATTGTTACTGTTACCTATTAGAATATTTTAATTAATTTTATTAGCTTACAATTCATGAGGAAATTTCTCTATTTTATTGTAATAAGTGAAATTTCTTTTCCATCTCTCTCCCTTCCCATCCTTTGTAAAATCATAAAGAATTTCATTGTTTTATTGGATTCTCTCATGATGTAATCATTGTTTGCCTCATTTATATTGTTTAATCCCCTGTATTTATCTTGATATTTAAATAAAGTCTTTTAAACTCAAAAGGATTTGAATCCAAGAATTCTTGTGCTGTCCAGAGGTCCTTAATGGGTGGCCTCCATCCTTTCTCCAAATGCTGCTAAAATACTGGCTACCCAGATAGCAAATTTCAACCACTCAACCAGATAGCAAATTTCAACCACTCAAAACCACACAGCAAGCAATCTCACAGCAAGAAACAAACTCTTTGGTGACAGATAATTTCATGAGCAAGGCTCATCCTGGTATTTTGTTTTCTTAACATTGCCTTCTACAAACAGGAAACATGAAACATATGTTTCCACAGTAGCAACTGCTATCGGACTCGGGAGGTGGGTGGAGGTGGGGGCGACGAAAAAAGTTTAAAAAAACACTTACCTGCGCTCTCCTCCGTCTTCGTCTTCCTGACTCCGGTCCCGCAGCAGGATGCAGGAAGCAGCGGGAAGCACCCGGCTCCAAGCCTCGCGATAGCCAATCACAACACTGCAATGCAGTGTTGTGATTGGTCTGAGCGCCGTGGATCAGCACTAAGCCAGGGAATGTTCTTCACACAAGCTATAATGCAGCCTGCATGGAGAAGATGCGAAGTGCCCATGAATGTTTGCCCTGCCAGAGAGGGCTTGCCAAACAGTGATATGCACTTAGGATATGGCACACACTCCTCTCTTGCTCCTCTGCCGTCGAAGCAGCCCCGCCCCAAATGCAAAGCTGCATCAGAAGGAAACATAAAATGATAAAAATGCGAGTTATTATCATTTTATGTTTCCTTTACCGCTCTGCTGCGAAGCAGTAGGGCGACGCTCCTCCACCTTAACCGAGGAGCCGCCACTGTGTTTCCAGCCAGAAGTGGTACATTCTGATCATTCTGATCTAGTTCTGGACGTGTATCAAGAACATCTGTGCTAGCAAAAAGAGGAGCTATGTGCGTGCATTTAATATATTTCCCTGCCTAAAGTGCACACATTCTGCGGGTTCGTGCATGAGTTACATACAGCACAGCTCTCAGACAGGTAACAGCAGTTGACTCACACTGATCCTGAATTCTGATGCCTGTAGCTCGCGCATGAACTCAAAGAATTTCCGAGTTAGGTATGTGCAGAAAGTGCAATATGCAGCTCTGTTCTTTGCCAGCACACAAGTTCACGATACCGGCCTCCGGTGTAAAACAACTATGACTGCCGAACGTACTGAAATATCGCTGCTATACCATAAATCTATATCTGTGTAAAATATGTGCACCACAAAACCGCGGCGCATAGCATGCATTAAAAGCAATCTTCCCAAACCCATTTCGTATGATTTAGACCCTTCTTGGCAGGTAGAGCAAGATTGGTTTGCTGTTTCTCAATATGCTCTAGCTTTATGCATTGTGTTATTATTTTGCATTTTATTTTCTTGGATACATCTGTTTTTCCAAAAATGGCAAGGGCTGTTTTTAGTTGCGTTATGTAAAACTGAAGAGGAAAGGTCAAGTCAAGTCAATATAGTCTTTATTTCGATTGTCATAATCATTAAAGACACAATACAAAAAGTGACTGAGAGAATTCATAATGTATAAAAATACATCCTATTAAAAACATAGTTAAAAGTTAATAAAAAGATAAAGGTAAAATGCATAGGCGATAATACACAATATACAAATATTTGCACAACTAATAGCAGAGGCTATTTACCCCCTCTTTGAGGCATAAAACAAAACATACACCTGGTTTGGGTATCAATGAAAGCCACCCATACTGGGAATAAACTTTCAATGCCAATCCACTAAAGATAGAGTCATAAGTTGGGACTGGCAAGAGTTAGAGTACCCTCATCGCAGTGGCTCGGATGCCCCACATCCAGCTCAAAAATTTAGCTACAGCAATTACTATAGGCTCATACGTATTAGTCTTCAAGATCCGTAGCGCCTCAGTGCAGGACCTTGTGCCCAGAGTCAAGCATACTGGTTTCAACCATTGGTTTCTTGGTAACTTGTAAGCTGGACATACAAATAAAATATGTGCTAATGTTTGAATATGAGCTGGACATGAATTACATTTATCATCCAACAAGGAATGCCATCTACTTGTAAATGATTGTATTGGGAGGAACCCACCCTAAATTGATGGAACAGCTTCCTATCACTTGGTTTAGTGATAAAATCCCAGTAACATTCAAACTCAGTATTTTGTTTAAACTCCAAGAATGCCCCGGACAGAGTATACCCCATAGTAGATGAAAGCTGATTGGTCTTGACCATATTCCAATAGGCTGCCTTAAAATCTTTTTTCGAAGGGAATGTGCCACTTGCTGGATCTTCCCACAGGTTGCTCAACCCCATTTTGGTCAATGAACTTTTTATCTTACATAACCAGGCGATCTTACATGAACGGTCTGCCCTCCGAACATCAGATAACGCCTCTGCATATGCAGACAACTCAGGGGCTGACCAAAGCCTTCTCCAAAATTCTACTGGTCTGTACCGTGCTATGTCCTCTATAGTATGGCAGCCCAAATCTAAGTAAAGGGGCTTAAGCGGTGTTGACTGCGGAAGACCTGTTATAGCTCTCACAAATTTGTTTTGAGCTGTAGTCAAGGATGATAAGTCATCAAAGCCCCAAAGTTCAGCACCATAGAGTATAGAGGTACTGATCTTCGAATTGTAGATCTTTAATGCGGGGCTTATTGGCTTAGTCTGTGAAAGCCTTAGTTCTTTTGTGAGTACCCAAGCTAGCTGGGCATGTTTTAGAGCCAGTAAATCAATCTGTGGCTTCCACTGTAGTTTCCTACCCAAAGTTATCCCCAAGAGGAAGAGGAAAGGAAAAACAAACGCAGGCAGAGCCACATTTGAAAATTGATATTTGTACACTTTTTTTATAAATAGGGATGTGACAGGGAGATGAACAGTATTGTATTTGTGGCTTTTCACATACTTTGCTACACAGGTGATTAAATCTGTCGGCCAAATAAAGAGAGCAAGAACAGTTACCGAACATAATACAAGCTCTCCTGCCTGCTGACTTAAATTAAATCCGTTCATTATCAGGTCTTTCTAAATGTCAGTGTAAAAAAATGGTTCCAGCGAAACACAATTATGCTGATAGCCTGCCTTCTAAGTATACTTTGCAGCTGGAAATGTGTGGTGTTTTAAAAAGGTTAATTAGATCTAGTGAGAAATGGAACACCAAAGCACAATTACTTTCTGGTGCACGAAGGCCTCTTTATTTAAAATACGAAAATGTGTAACATCATAATTAGCAAGATGGGTCGTGAATGATGACTAACTGTTAAGTGCGCTCAATTAACTATTTGTGTCTTGAGCTGTACCAAATGTAGGTATTAAATCATCAATAAGAGACCATTTGGAAGTCAGTGTATGATTTTCATGTTTTCAGGAGCCAACATTACTATTTTCGCCACCAGACTTACCATGATGCCACTTACTTTCTTGTCAACAAATTGGCCGTGACGTTCCTCACTTCTTGAAAGGTAATGAACTAACACTTTCATTATCGCAGTTAGTGTGTGCACACATCCGTCCAGCAGATTTTTCATTCAAAATGTAGTTGTTATATCGTTCAATACTTTGTACATCCTATACTTTATGGTGCACCTCCACACACTATGCATTTTGGCACGATGAACATGTAACAGAAAAAGTGTAGATTCCTTCATTTTCTGCATGCCCTTGAGTCTCACAATATCAAACGTGTGGTTTACACAGGAGCTGTTGGTCTGCACAGACACTTTTGTAATGTTACTATGTATAAACAAGCATTAGAAATGCAATAGGTCTCGCATTTTCTTGAGTTAGAGCTATTGGCATTGTAAATGGCAATGTCTTTTATACCCATGTATTATGGAGTGTATGCATGTTTTGTGTAGTGGAATTATGCAGGTTGGAATTGTTCGTTGTGGAATTGTGTGGAGCGGAATTGTGTAGTGTGGAGTGGATTTGTGTAGTGGAATTATGTTGCATGGCGTGCAGTGGAAAGATGTGGATAGCAGTTATGTGGTATTGAGTGTATTGGAAGTATATGGAGTTGGATTGTGTGTTATGGAGTATAATTATGTGGAATTGTATTTTGTGTTGTGGAGTGGCAATAATAAACTGAATCGAACATTACCAGATCCAAACCTAAAGTAAGCTGTCAAAGATTAGAAATGTAAAAAATGATTAGAGAACAGAAACAGAAATTTCAGAAACAGAGACAGGCTAGACTTTCCCAGTACTGCACATTGGCGTAACGACTACTACTGCTGGAAATGGAAATCATGTATTCTGTGAATCCACAATTTGTTGGGAAACAGAGGCAGAGATGGGAGCAGAGGCAAAGATAGAACAGAGCCTGGAAGGTCAGTGTCATGATGGCACGGGTCAGAGACAGTCAATTTATGCTCTCCCTGCACGTATAATATAACATAAAACATACAGGGTGCAATTGTTGAAAGAAAAACTGCATCTTTCATTCTTTTAAGGTTGATAAAGTTTGTATCATTGATCTGGGTAGCATTGCACGACACTTGTTAAGTGACAACATCTAATATTGTTTGTATTAGCCATATGGTCGTTACTTGTATCATTTCACACATTGACATGGGCATGCATACTTTAAATACATACAGAGCAGAGAACGGCTTGAATCTCTTACACACAACGAAGAGTGAGAAAATAAAACATTGTCTTTTTTCAGTTTATCTCTTTGCCACCTTGTGAAATGACATGCTGAGACTAACTTTGTTTGCTGTGATGGGCAGCAGAATGTTGGAAAAGGTGTGGGAACATCCTGCTCTACTGGGTTTAGCTTCACCCCTATTTGGACAGAAGGAATAAATAAAGTGAGACATTTGGAGCCGGGTGCAATGTCGAGGGGGGAAAAGTGTCCAATGTCTCCAGCTCACTACAAACTGCTAAGCATATAACCTGAAAGCACGCACCACTGAGGTGATTGATGAATGAGGGGCTGAAGGCAATGGTGTACTGGTGGTTAGAGAGGCACTGAGACTGTAGGGGGCAGGGAGATAGGACCCTGGTGCTAAAAGGGTTAAGAGATGCCCAAGGCTGCAGCGGATTGGGTTAGAAGAGCTCCAAGGCTCCATTAGACTCAACACAACTGAAGCTCTTTGGGAGGAAATACAGGGGGGGGGGTAGGAGGTGTTAGAGGCTGAAAGATGAGGCTGATACTGACCATAACTGGTACCCGCAAAGTCTTTGTTCAACTCTGTCCTGTGTGCCTCAAACAGCCAAACGGGAAACATCGTCATGGACATAGATAGAGGGCTTTTTGTTGTTACAAAACGAAAGTGACTATCCCATTCCAAGATACAGCAGGCTTGGCTGAAACTGATTTATCTTCCCTGGCGTCGTCACTGCCGCTTGTTGGAATAATTAGGGACGTTATCAGGGGTACAACCAGGGCTTTAAGTGGGCCGGGTCTGTCCGGGTCTGATTACCAGCAGTTATTTTCAGGGGGCCTCGAAATGGGTCTCTATCGGGCTCTATTTTCGGGCCTCGCAAAGATAGTCCGATTTCTTTCTTTTTTTTTTGGACTGCAGTGAGAGCATGCACATCGATGTGCGCATGCTCATTTTGCTCACTACTGAGAAGTGGAGGTCGAGGCATGACGTCATGACGTCATGCCAGGTGAGCCGCGTTGTAGGAGGTAGGGAAATCCTTTTTAAAGAGAGCCATTTTCTCTCAGGATTTCCCTTCTCTTTTTGCAGCGCAGGATCAACGTCGTCGTGGTGCCAGCCTTGACATCGTGGGATGATTAGGAGAGAGACGACCACAGGCAGCCTGTTCCAGCACGACCCTGCTCTGACCTTTCACACTGAGCGTCAAGGCTGCAGTGTAATCCAGCAACAAGTGAAGCCCAGAGAGAGGAACTAGTCTGCGTGATCCTGCCCCAGCCCTAACAGCACCAGGAAGTTAAAAGTTGAAATCGATCTCCTGTTACTATATTAAAGTAATACAAGAATATGCTTGATTCCCAAAATTTATGAATTTGTGCCTTTATAAAACAAGCATTGGTAAATGCAAAAAAAAAGTTGAAATCGACCTACTTTTGGGAAATCCTGCAATAGATTTCTAAGTAATGTAAATCATTTTTACATGTTTTTTAAAGTGTTTAGTATTTTTATGGCTTATCCTTAATAAATATACCTTTTTGCCTATTTTATTATCCTTTGCTGGATGCGACTTTATGATTTTCTTCAGCACACAATGCTAGTTATCTTGATTTAGACCACGCCCCCTACTTGGATAGGCCACACCCCTTTACGAGTTTTGCCCCGCCCCTTTTAGAGCACCCCCAGTTTTTTTTTTCCACTTAAAGCCCTGGATACAACTTATACTTACACGCTTCTTTATTCTAGGAGGGCATGATAATGAGGGAGGGCACAGAGCAAGACCAAGTAAAGCATGTGAAATGAAAGCACAAACAACATGGTTACCTTAACGCTTTTACACTTTAGAAAGCACATGAGCATGAACAGAGCGGCGCAGGGCTTGTAGACTGTTGTGACGCGCTGCTGGTGGTGGAGAAGCACATGGAGATTATGATGTTATGTCCTGGTGATGCCATGTACGTCAAGACGCTTCAGACTCTTGCCTCACATTTCCTGATGGTGTGAGACTAGTGTGCCATGCGAGGTCCCCTAATTTTCACAACACAACAAAAGAAATATCCAAACGAGTCTTGCAAAATTATTACTGGAGCGGAACGGCTCCTGCCGACACCGCGAATTATCACATGATTGTGGAATGCTGGGGATTGTACTTGCGGCCCCCTTGCTCACCGCGGTCGGTAACAAACCAGCTACAAAACTTACGGTAAACTCGATTCACCACTGTAGAATGGTAACATAAAACCTCAGAAAGGAAACTTCCACCAATGTGTGAAACAGTCCGTCAACATACAAAACAAGGAGCGTGGAAGAGCGCTTTTGTTTCTGTTACAAAAACTAGCTATAAATAAACCTATAATTGACTGATGGGAGGAGAGAGGAGGCCATCACACGCTTTAACAGTGTGATGGCCAAAAAAAATGTTCACTTAGTGAAATTGCCAGGGAGGGATCTAAGCACACAATGAAGGGGATTTTAAACAAATGTACCAATAACAAGCCAGCATTTTTAAATGAGACATATAACATCCAATGGCAATCTCTAGGTGTGCCAAATGCCCATAGAAGAGATGCAACAGGTCTTTCAGACAGCGCAAACGCCCGACACTGTTCAACATCTACATGGCACCGCTAGCCCACTTCGCCTGACTGCACAACCTCAACATCTTCTCCTACGCCGACGACACCCAGCTGATTCTCTCCCTCACCAAGGACCCCCTCACCGCCAAAGCCAACCTCCACGAAGGAATGAAGGCCGTCGCCGAGTGGATGAAGCAGAGCCGACTGAAGCTGAACTCGGACAAGACGGAGGTCATCATCCTCGGCTCCACCCCGTCAGCCTGGGACGACTCCTGGTGGCCAACCATACTGGGAGCAGCACCGGCACCCACCGACCACGCACGCAACCTGGGGGTCATCCTCGACTCGACACTCTCCATGACCAAGCAGGTCAACGCCGTCTCGTCCTCCTGCTTCAACACCCTACGAATGCTCCGCAAGATCTACAGGTGGATCCCCACCGAAACAAGAAGAACGGTCACCCAGGCCCTCGTCAGCAGCAGGCTGGACTACGGAAACGCCCTCTATGCGGGAGCCTCGGCCAAACTCCTGAAATGACTGCAACGCATACAGAACTCTGCACGCCTCATCCTCGACATCCCTCGCCACAGCCACATCTCACCCCACCTGAGAGACCTGCACTGGCTCCCCGTCAACAAGAGGATCACCTTCAAGCTCCTCCCCCATGCACACAAAGCACTCCACAACACCGGACCGGCATACCTCAACAGACGACTCACCTTCTACACCCGAACCGCCAGCTCCGCTTCGCCGACCTCACCCTCCCCATCGTCCCCCGCATCCGAAGAGTGACCACCGGCAGAAGATCATTCTCCTACCTCGCCGCCAAGACCTGGAACACCCTCCCCATCCTCCTACGGCAGACCCAGGACCTACTAACCTTCAGGAGGCTACTCAAGACCTGGCTGTTCGAGCAGTAGCAGCACCTCCTCGCCCCCACCCCCAGCACCTTGAGACCCTCACGGGTGAGTAGTGCGCTTTACAAATGTTCTGATTGATTGTCAAGGCTCAACCTAAAAAGGTATAGCGAAATGACTGGTTATGGTGTACTGTACATCTAATGGTTGTTGATTCTAAATAGCTAAAATAAACATTGGTGTAAGACACACTTCCCACCCCTTTTGAAACAGGCAAGGGGAGCTTGCCAAACATGTTTGTTTATTCATTTGTGTTCAGTTTTATGAAAGAGGTAACATGTTGTTTCTAGGTCCCTCACAGAGAAACAAGACAATTAAGAAAGGGCTTGTATAGATTGAGCACCCTAAGCCTTCATAGTGGGCGATCACTAGGCAGGAGATTGTGCTCCCTACATTCAAAACAAAACATAGATAAGGTTGTATGAGAGACATTTCAGAATGAGCTCTACCCAACATTCTGCTTTGGGTTAGTTTGTTTCTGGGGCTGATACCCATCAGATCAGTATATGTAATCAGAACCAATATTTCAAACTCTGAATGCCCTGGGAAATGTTTCAATGAGTGGCAGTTTGCTACATTCCTTAATAAACACTCAGGAGACCTTCTATAACATTAAGATGTGAAGAGTTTGTAAAAAATACTGTAAGAGTGTGGGTTATGACCCAATTAAACCCCTACAGTTTTTTTCAAAGTTGGACCATTCAAGTTTTTGACTGCTGCTGTGACAGTGTTTCAATAATCGAGTGCCACTCACAGTAAAGCTCTCTTACAATGGACCTGAGTGCTAACCGACAGTGCATGCCATTCAAAAAAGGACCACTGCCGAACAGCAGAGGTAAGAGGATCTGAACTGGTTACAATGAATATGTGTACACATGAATGTACACACGTGTGGGCTGTGTGAGATGAGTCAAAGAGACTGCTGCATAATGTAGCTCAGACTGAACGAACACAGGCAGCCTGTCGAACATGGGACCTTGAGCAAATTGGTTATGGACTGTGCAGACCTCAAAACATAATTTTAATTAAGAAACAGGGGCTGCCCTTTACAATACCTAGAACCTGGGGCATATGCCAGACAAACAACAAAGGTTCCATGTAAGAAGAAATGTGTTCTTTTACAGAATTCAACAAACATTGATAGATGAGAATTTTGAAAATGTCAAAACTCAAATAATGAAGCAGAGAGACATAAACAAGTATCCCACATTTTTATTGCTATACAAAAAGTGCTCAGTGCTCATAAATGTTTGCACAGTGATAAATAGAAAACAATTAATGTGATGTGTACACAAGACAAATTAAGAAAGGAATCAAAGGAATAGATAATGGATGTTCCTTAATACCCATTCAATTATCTGTCCATCAACGGATACCATTACATAGGTTTCATTCGCTAGGAAGTTTTGACCCTAGCCTTGCTATGGGTCATCATCGGGACAGTTAACATTCACATTGAGCAGCAAGCCATGTACTAGCAAAATATGAAAAGTACATATTGTGGGGCTATTATGGAAATAGGTGTCTCTAAACTTTATTTCTAGAAAGAAAGGGTAAACTCATCTACTCACTGAATCCTGTACAGCAATCTGGATAGTCAAATAAACCGGCAAAGGACAGTGAGAATTGCATCAATTAACTGTGATCCCATCACCATGAAGTGTGGTCCCAATAAGGAAAATACCTTAGAAAGAAGGCTCTGCCAGTAAGGACGCTGCAAAAACAGGATTAAGAATCAGTCACTGTAAGAATCAGTAAGTAAGAACTGACTAACACTGTAAGAATCAAAAATAGAACCTGACTGAATCATCAAAAATTGATACTGTACTGTACTACAATAGAAAAAATGTCTTATTACATGGAACTGTTGTTGCTTATAACTTAATTGGGCATCCACAAGCAGTATCCTAATTTATTTTGGACTATAATGTGAATATGTAATGCATTACTGTGAGTCAGTAGTGCTTCTTTGTATTCACACTGTTGATGAAAGCTATGTCAAAATATTAATTTCACACTGGCTTGAAAGTAAAGACTAAAGTCCCCTTCTCTATGTTAAAACATGTCCTCAGTGCAAATATAAAATGAATGTGACTTTATTTGCACTGCTTCATAAACTTTAGTTTTCTGAATTTGTTTCTGAGTCAGCCCTTATTAAACTTTGGGCTTTGAACGACTGTGCTAGGCCACTTTAATTACGCTGCCGTCCCAGGTGGTAGATTAACTTCTCCACTAGATTGTAGCAGCAGTGGCCCATGCAGGTAAGAGCGTGGGGCCAGGTGGGGGGGGGATTTTGACAGACTACGATGAGGTAAAATTAATCATTTATTTAATTTGCCCTTGTGGTCGTCTGTTGAATCCCCTCCCCAACATACCCCCACCGCACTTACCTGCACGGGACGCTCCTGAATTGTAGTCCCATTTGGAGGAGATTAACCATCTTCTAGGAGAGGAAGAATGTAGGCGAGGAATCTGTGTGGGCTAATTAACTCAAATTTACTAACAAGCATGGTAATGTTCTTTCTCACAAAGACAAAGGGGGCAGCCCAACCACTGGAATCACTCACACCAGTGGATCCCTATTGAAAGCTTGGAGAGAAGGAACCCGTTTGCTCTGTCAGTTAAACACAGAGTTACAAGCTCTGAGAGGACTTTGACTGAGCAAATAATCATTTTGTTATCTTGGAAAATTCTAGGATGCTGTGCAGTGTCGATGGTCAGCGATGGAGGAATGATGTGGCATATTGGGATTTGGCAGAGATGCCCAGCTTTTAGAACTCTTCACCTCCACTTTTAAACCCTTGTGAGAGGGAAGAATTATGAGAATAACTGTGAACTACGGTGGTAGGAGCATGGACAAGCTTACTGATTCGCCAATGCCCTAATAAGACTCTAGGTTTGTACTTCTAAGGACTTTGTCAAACACTAGTTACCTGGGCAACTTCTGTGGATTGATCATATGGTGGGTATCATCGGAAGAGGACTCCCTGTCTCGTGCTGGGCCCACATTTGCCCTAGAAGTGGCCTGGTAGCCTTGTGCTTTGGGGAAGGAAGGCAGGAAGTGTAACCTACCTTGAAGGAGATGGGATCCTGCTTAAGAAAAACCCCAGGCCAAGGAGGGACAAGAAGGCAGGTCTCTGATTTTTGAAAATTGAGCATTTAAACAAGGAGTGGTTAAATAATAAGCTCCAAAATTGCTAAAATTTTAGAGACCAAGTGGATGAAGTGTGGTACCAAAAGCATAATATGGCAAGCTCCATTGAAAATGGGCCAACAGGGCAAGGGTTTTCTGCACTTGATTAAGCTGCTAGTTGGCAGGATCCTTTATATCTGCCAGGCTCAGAAAATGAGTACTGCATCTACTAGTGATGTAAGGGGAGAGTCAGTGCTCGGAGGAGACATTTAGCACCTACTAGCAGTTTCACAACCATCTAGTTCCAGGTGCAAATAGTTATTAACACTTAATGACGGACTGTGCCCTGCTTTGTTTGAGCACACTACATCTATCATACTTAAAGTCTTCAGAGGAGAGGCAGCGCCCTGAGGAGACTGCGTGCGGAGGAGACCTTAATGCTTCTGCTATTCATTATTCAGGAAAGGGTCCCTCCTGTTGTGCATCTCTAACCTCCCACTCCCAGCATCTATGGAGTGAATTGGAAGGGCAGAGTGCATCTGCCAGTCTCCCACTTGTGCCACCTTATGGTCCTGCAGGAAGGCACATGAGACAAAGGGGAGAGAGCCTGCTCTACTATCAGAACAAGCATGGAGAGCTGACAGGCTTGTATGGGCTGTGGAACTCCCTCATGGTGACTAGTACTCAGGCCATGGATACCTTAAAAAAGGGCAAGGAAACCATCCAGAGAAAAAGGATCACAGCAGTGGGCATGTTTCACCAACAAAAAAGAAAAAACCCAAAATCAAAGTAAAATGTAGTTGGTACGATTAGAGCCACTGTGACTTCAAAAAGATCGCAAGAGGCTACAAGCACACCCCATAAGTCCTAGTGGCAGTTGGGAAGGCATGCCCCAGAAGTTTCAGGAGTGCAGTTTAAAATTTGCATATCAACCACAGTGATTTTGTAGGAGGGGGAGAGGCCCACCAATGAGCTGCAATGGTTCTTTTTTTTTAACTAGGTCCTGTGGATACTTATGTGTCATATTAAAGAATTAGAAAATACCCTTATACTGTGTTGCATCTGACTATTATAAACTTAGTTGGCATTTACAATGTTGACAATAAATCATTTCGTAAATTGTCTAACATGCATTAATGGCGGTACTATCTTAAAAGATTTTGAGTATTGTTTTGCTTTGAGTTTGACTCTATATTGAGTCTATAATTATTGTGTTGACACCTACCAGATTACTTTTATAGTGATGTATCTCTTAAGTTGTGTTAGACATATAGCAGTATTTTGTTCTTAGGGGTAGGGCTTGCTCGTGCACAAACCATTAGTGGTGCCTCTAGAGAAGGGGCCCGGGGTGCAATTACCTGACAAAAGGGGACCTTTTTTAGTGTATACCCCATGTTGGGTGTGTGACGCTTCAGAGGGTGTCACAATAGGCATCTCCAACTGCAATGTGTATATATTTGTTAGTTTTTGCCCAGCACTTAATAGTGATAGTAATAACATACTTTTCCTTTTTTAGAAGAAAAACCATTGACTGAACAGCAAGTTATTCAATATCGTTGGTTTTTTACTAAGTTCTGAGTGTCTTGCCCACAGCACCTTCCCAAAGTAAGTGTTGGACTGCTCTGCCTCACTACCATGAGAGCCAAGTGCTAAAAAGGGGTATTTGGTAGGAGAGGAGCCCGATGATGCCAGCGGAGAAAAGCCCTAGTTGTTGCAATTGGAGCCAGCACACCCAGTCTGCCCTGAAGCACACAAACCTAGATTTTTTACAAACATATATGTATCCTTGCTTGGCTGCCTTTCAGAAAAACTTGTTACTGGGAGAGAAGCATCCAGATATCCGGTTCTCATGAGTGAAGAAATGTCAGACATATAAATGTATGCAGTTTTGGACAGTCATATTTTTTTCCCTGATCTTTGCAGCTGAAGAGTCAATCTTGACATACCTACCACTAATCCCCTACTATATGTACCCTGCCATATCTAACCTACCATACTTAACCTACATCTAGGCAGTGCATGTATCGTACACCTGCCTTGAGGGCGCGATTTTGTGAAAAAGGGCAAGCTATGCCTTTGGTACCTGTAGTAAGGTACCAGCCTATGACATAAGACACTTGTTTATAACTCGATGGAACTCTAGTAATGGCCAAAGTACTGCAGCCTGTACAAATAATGAGAAGCGGAAGAATTGTGACCTTGCCAAAATAGTAACTGCTAAAATAATAACTGTGTTCAGTAGGAAAACACACAGTGAAATGCCCGATTGTTTGTTGCTAAACGTTTTGGGACGGGAAATTCTTGTTTTTTCCTCGCAACCTGGGGGAGTAGATGGAAAATGGGAAATACATACTACAAAATGGGTGAAGAATAGGGAGGAGTAAGGAGGGGTTAATGGTGGGGTTTAGGGTGAGACATGCAAATACAAACACCTCCCTCACAAAATAGTAACCTCATAGCTATTCACAAACTGCACGTCTAAATTAACCGTATTTAAAAAGGTTCCAAAACTGACATAAATCATCCCGTACACAGTGGTTGAACTTCAAAGAAAATTAATCTCAGTAACAAGTACATACATCATAATCTTTGGCAAAAATACAGAGGGCCATATTCTCAATGAAGTGGCGGAGAGAGGCGTTAGCCTTCTTGGCTTAACGCCTCTCTCCGCCACTTCGGAAACGTGAGGCTGCACCCTATTCTCAAGGATATGGTGCAGCCTCGCGTTTCCCCCTGCGATGGCGCTAAGTTTCACAACTTAGCGCCAACGCAGGCACCCTTGCACCATAGTGCAAGGGTGTCATAGTGCAAGGGTGTCCAAGAAGGGAGGTTTGTTTATGGACAGGAAGGTGTCCCTTCCTGCACATAAACAAACGTTAAATGCCAGTTTGTAACTTACATGTGTGCTGCTCCATGCAGCACACATGTAAGTTACAAAACGGCATTTTAAAAAAAAGGTTTGTTCATGTACAGGAAGGGACACCTTCCTGTACATGAACAAACCATGGCGTTTTGCTTTTTCCATGTGTGCTGAACAAGGCAGCAAACATGGAAAAAGCAGAAACGAGGAGAAATAAAGCATTCCTCCTCGTTTCGCCACCTTAAGACCAGATTTTTCCTGGTCTTAAGTTTGGCGCTACCTCCTATTCACGCTGCCCTTGTGAATAGGAGGTAGCGTCAAACTCAATGGGTATTGCGGTGGAACGCCCACCGCAACACCCACTGCATGCCCCCTTCACGCTAAAAACAGCGTGAAGGTGGCCCTATTCACAAGGCAGCGTTAAGCAGCGTTAAGCCACCGCTACCTTGTGAAAAGGGCGAAGCCCCTATCGCCACAACAACGTCACTGAAAGTGACGTTGTGGTGGCGATGGGGGCTTGAGAATATGCCTCAAAGTATTTACCCAATAAATTGCTTCTTATGCACTCAGGTCCTCTGATTTTGTACCAAAGCAGCATTTAAAAAATGTAAATAAATACAGACATAAGTAAATAGAGAAATAATTGCCCTGTAAAACTAACATAAATAATAATTAAGTGAATTAAGAAAATACATAAAGCTTAACTGTTTCTTTTGAGCCTGGTTTACCTTTTCATAGAGAGATGGTGTACTCATTTGTCTTTCTATTTTAGAGGCTCACAATGACACATACGAGTGGGCAGAATTGAATTTATAGTTCCTTTGGAATGCAAAAAGGCACATTATGTTGTATTTCTTGATTAAGTTCCTATGATAAAAGTCTTATTGAGATGCAGTCTAGACTCCTGTATTATGATAATACAACCACATTGATTCACAATTATATTTTCTATGAACGCATGCTGCTTAGCACAGGATAAACTCCAGCAATTCCTGGTGATTTATTGGATGAGAGCAATATCTGATATTACAATACGACTTTGCTTCTATAATTAAGGTCATTCTTAAAAAAAAGGGGAAGACATATATCTTCCCAGCTATCCTCAAAGTAGAATAAATGAATGATTGTATAATTGTCCTAAATCCACAATTGAAAATTTCCATGCAACTCGAATGATGCGTTGAATGTTTTTAAACGGTGTTGGGGTTTAAAACGTGCATTTCATATCAATTCTGACAAATAAACAATTGGGCATTCTTCTTGCATGATTTACTAGTTACTTGGCCAAAGGCTTCATGAACCATAGACCATGTGTACCAAACGATTTTTTGCGTTTCCAAAGCCAGTACTGCACAAAGTGGCAGGCTTTGTGATGCAAAATCCCAAATTGTCACGCACCAGTGAGATATTACAGGTAAGGACTGCGAATGAGCAACGACAAGTATTGATGTTCAATAATTCTCCTGCAGTGGAGAAATATTAAGTTGTTACCATACCAAGGAACCTCACCAATCATCCAAAAGTTGAATCGGTCTATTCCTATCAGATTTTCCTGTGCTGCTGGCAGAGGAGGGAAGTGGGCAGTGTACCCAGAGACCGTTTTGTTTAAGAAGAGAGGTCCAAGGGTTCTCCTCCTGGGTGTTGTTGCCTTTTCTCTTTTATTGGGAGGATGCTATCTCGAGGTATTGGACCTTGTTTGCCTCAAATGTAACTGATTGAGAATATATGAGTGCATCCTCCTCCTTGTTCAATGTTAGTAAACACAAAATGCTTCAAGGTTTCAAATTATGATCTTCTATTTTCTTTTTATTCATAGTTTTTGGGTTTTCATCATTTATGCAAGATGTTGCAGTATTCAGTTTGAAACTTTCAACAGCTGACACGTGTTTCGCCCTTACATGGTCATCTGGACCTTGGCTTCCTCAAGGCTTTTAAAATTGTTAATAGCAGTTCTTAGTATTTCGTTTTTGTTTCAGGTATATCTCTTAGTTCAAACAGTTCAAAAATCAGGAATAAATATCTGGCTGAGCCCGAAGTGGCGCGTGCTGAGAGTCTATGACATCAGAGTGCGTTTCCCACCAGTCTATAGAGTTTGACGGCTGGTCATGAGGGTGACGTCGAAGCGTTGCACCACGCCTCCTCTCATGAAGTCTTCCAGGAAGCTCTCGAGCTTTAGGAATGGACAAGAGACCATTGTTTGCTCCACTCGAAGACCTTTCCTCAGGGGTTCCTTATTTTAGGTCTTGCTACACACACTTTTAGCTGTCTGTTACTAGAGCTCTTACAGCAACTGAATAAAGAAGTGTCACAGCGTTTTGGGCCTTTTCTAATCATTTGGTTATCAACCACTCTCTTGGTCCTCACTTTGTCCACTGATGGACCTTGCTTCATGCTGAGAGGGGTCCGATAAGAGGGGTTCATTCAGCCATCCAACGAGGAACAGGAATTGGATAGCTGCTCTACAAACTGATAATCAAATTAATGTATATGATCCTCAAAACTACACTGTACAAACATAGTGTTAAGACTGGCAGACCAAATTTCCTAAAGAAATGTATCCTGTTATAGCTAATATCATGCAAACTAGTACATCAGTTAAAGCTATACAAAACAACAACATCAATACTCGATATCCAGAGATCTCTCTAGTTCGATCCCTTTCTGTCATCAATAAATCAATTGAAAGGCACGATCAAATGAGAATAAACCATGGTGAGATAGAGGCAGAATGATTTAGTCAGCTTTATCAAGGTTTAAAAATAAGTACATATTACTTAAGCTTGGTTCAATTAAAAGGAATAATCAAGTTTAATCAGGGTCGCCATAAAATGACAAGGCTCTGGAAGATTCATGAAAGGATACAAGTTAAGCCAGTTCACAGCAGTCTCTCATGAGGAAAGAGACCACCAAGGCGCACACAGTGTATGCGTCAGTCCAGAGTCTGCAAAGGCAAGTCTGGATCCATTAAATAGATCATGAAGGAGGTCCGCAAAAAGTAGATGAGAGCCTCTCTGCATGTCTCTCTGTATGCTCTCCTTATTTCTTTCTCTCCTCCTCGCCAAATCAATGTATATTATATTCCACAAGTTTTAGGGTGACACCTCCTTGGTCATCTCACTTGGCCAGACCACTAAGTCCATTGGTCAATCCATGCACTGAAATTTGACCACTGCGGTCCCTCTGACTCCAACAAGAAATTCTGACCGTGGCGGCATCGGAAAGGCCTATCGGAACTAATCGGAGAGTGAAGCAGCGTTCAAACCGGCCGCTCAAACACGGTGCGCATTTCCGACGAGGAGGCCGAAATGGGCCAACCACATCACTCGAGCTGGCGAAAAAGGAGGCACATGCGGTGGTGAAAATCACCTCCACATAGCTGTGCACTTCCTGTGTCAACATGGATCCTCCATTACACGTCCTGCCATTGCTGTACCTGCTCGATGAGGAGGAAAACCCACAACAGCCGGCAAGTGACATACTGATCCCTTGACTAAGATCCCACTGAAAATCGATGGGTGACCTCAAAAAGAAGGACTCCACCTGTGTCTGCATGTTTTTAGTAGTGTGATTAATATATGTCCCAGTCATCACGCAGGGACACCTTGACAATATATTCGTATAGTGAAGATGCACATGAGTGAGCTTCAGGCCTGTCATTGGGTCAGGTCATGCCGGTGCCTCACACTGGTATCACAAAAAAGGTTGTGGTTAGATGGATATTCAAAGGGCTCTCCATTCTAGCCATCACCATATGGATTCATAACTACAGAACTGACGTCAGAAGCAGTACCGCCCTGCAGTACCTGTGATGTCACTCCCAAGAGACTCGTCATAACACACTCACAGTCTCATTAGCTCTGAACAGAAGCATTTACAACATACAGAGCAAAGCCATATGTGTTGTATTTTGTTCCTATGTACCTCACAATCCATCATAAAGCCAAGAGTCCTGGAATGGCCCATGTGTGTGGTCACTTGTATCAGATATCTTGTACTTATGACAGAAGCTTACAAATGCATGTCAGGTGGCACCCTAAGATAAGTACAGATGCACATCAAAGGTGTCATAAGTCACGATCACAGTTACATAAGGCATGCCCCTCTCACTGACCCCCCCCCAGGTAGAATCTACCCACTGCAAGACCTTGGTAGCCTGAAGGCCACTTAAGAAAACAGTGAGTAGTGTGAGTTGGGTAGCAGCTTTAAGAATGTCCCTGGGTATGTCCGTCGTCAGTCCCTGTAGGTCACCAAAGCAGATCCTCATAATGTTACATGCACACAAAGCATTACATATGTTACAAGGACTGAAGGTGTGAAAAAAACACAAATATGCACGAGTAACACCTTATACAGCTGCAGATGGTACAACAAAGACACTGATAACAGTTCATCCCCACAGTTAGCAGGTCAGAACTGCATCATCACCCACAGTAAATGGAAGTAAGTCAGAGTAGGGTCTTCAACAACTAATGCAACTAACAATCAATGGGAAAAGGCAACTCTCCTTGTCACCTGTCGATGCAAAGTAAGTTATAGTCTCAGATATCAAGATAACAGTGACAAAATGCCACTCACAGAGGTACAGGTGACAGGCATGGAAGTTAGCCCCCCATGTACCTCAGCCAGCCTCCTGTGAGAGTCTACCTCCCCCAACTCCAACACAAGTACTCTTGTTGAGCACGAGAGTAACAGAAACAAACCTACAAATACACAACACTAAACACGACCACCACAACAAATGAAGTCAGGCGGCATGTGTATATGACAGTGGGTAGTACAAATATCCCATTCGAACATCTACAGACACTGTGGGTCACCTGACTGAAGGTACTCAAAACCAACTCTGTCACCCAGTAAAGATCAATAAAGGTGGGGAGACACTACATTCTGCCCCCCTGGAGCCACTACACAGTGGACAATGTTAGGACCGTTGTATCCCTGGTCCTAAACAATCTTAAGTGGCCCTGTGCGCAACATTCCATAGAGTCTGTTCCCATCACATTTATTGGTTCCTCCTATGTTCAGATCAGTGACTCTGTACAGACACACACTTTAAAATCATACATGTTTGAACATCTCAGAAGTTGGTGTAATACTATTTGCTATAAACATTGCCAGCACACTGGACAGCCACACAATTTACATAGGAAACCTTGGACAGCCTTTAATACTTCATGAGCTACGTCATGGTGTCACCTACATTAAACATCATTGATGATGTTTCAGGGAAAGACACATTTCCTCCACTGTTGATGCACTGTATTGGGCTAAAACACAGCACCAACATGGAAATGGAAAGGCTGCAAAATGTGTTACTTTAAAGTTTCAGTCATAGACATTTGGCTCTTACTCTGTCAATACTCTCTGCTGATTTTGGTCATCCTATGCTGGTGGACTCCTGGAAGACAATTGGTCAAGGCCACACTGCACATATCAGCTGCATCAATGTCTCCATGTGCATAGGACCTGTGGCATGTAGAACAATAGGGACAATCAATCATAGTTCCAAGTGTCATGCACATGTGGCTAATGTGTTGTTGCTAGTCTCTAACAAACATCACAGAAATAACAGTTGGCCTGACATCCAAGAAATCTTGTTTGAAAGAACACATATGGAAATGCTCACATGTGTCTCCAAAGAAACACATTGCATGAACAAGACCACACCTCCGATGTGTGCTGTTACAAAAGACCTATTTTGCACTCATCAAGCACCCTTCAATCCTACATCTTGGGTAGTGGTGCAAGCTAGCAGACGTGGACATTAGCTGAAACAAATATGCCAAACTTACCATAGCAGACACCATCCACAGCAATGTGCGCACCCACAGTAACTCATCCCAGATATGCATCCACTGAACATTGATCCCCGCCCTCTGTAAATCCATTATCCGTCCCAAGGCCAGAACAAACATACAACTGCAAACGGATCATCACACATGGTGAAACAAACACAACTAAACTCTCACAGGCCTTCAGATACACTAACAACAGTCTACTGGATTAACAAGGGCAGGACACAGGTCTACACGGAAAATATATAAGAATTGTATTACAAGAAACGCATTACTGTGTAAAGATAAAGACCAACATCCAGTCCAAAGGAGGAAACATGGTCCAGCACACTGCTCTGCCACAAAACTTGCCTATCAGAGCACTGCCAGGAAAACCTTTCCCGAATTGTAGCATCAAATAGGCAGGCCAGGCACCTCTGAGGAAAAAAGTGGGCGGTACGGGTATTAGACACAGCTAGATTACTTGTTGGTAGAACTGGGCTCGGGATTGGGAGGGCTGGTTTGGGTGTAGGAGGGGAGGGCTCAGATTTGGGAGGGCTGGGCTGCAGGAGGGCCATGTTCGGGATTGGGAGGGCTGGTTTGTGCTGTGGGAGGTCTGGCTTCGGGATTGGGAGGTCTGGCTTCGGGATTGGGAGGGCTGGGATTCTGTACATCCTAAGGGTACTGGGGGAGGAATAGAGAGGATGGGGCAATTTGTGTGGACCATTTGGTCTGCTGCTTTGCTGACTTGGAGTTGGGTTGTAAATCGGTCCATTTTCCGTTGGGAGGAGGTGCTTTGTAATCAGTGTGTCTGGATTTTCTACCCTTACCCCCTTGTGTTGTAGTGGTTGTAGTAGCAGGTTGCTGGTCGGAAGTGGTAGGCTAGGGTATTGGTGGGAAACCAGCACTCTTGGGTTTGTGAACTGGAGGGGCATCGGCGGCAGGGAAGAGGTCAGGGCAGAAATGGTAAGGTCCCTGGCAGATTTTGGAATAGGTGAGGTGAGAGGCTGGGTGTGGGAGGTAGAGTAATGTGAGGTGTGATTTGTAGATGCATGTTTTGTGTGGCCATATCTCTGAGTGTCTGTCTGTTTGGCTGGTGGATGTGTGTGTGGCTTGGTCCTGTGTGTAGTGTCTGTGTCTGATGTTGTTGAAGAGGATGGTGTTATAGGTGTTGTCTCTGGCTGTCTATTGTCTGGTGTATGCATTCGTGGTGTGTGTCTTTGGGAGTGGATGTGGCCGGGGCAATGGGTGTGGTTCCTGTCTGGGTGTCAGTAGATGTTGTGGGGGTAGTGATGTGTGGCTGGTGTGTGTCTGTGCTGTGTTTTGTCTCTTATCTCTGTTTTGGAGTGTGCTGCATGTGGTTCGCGATTTTGATGCATTCTCAGGTGTGCATGTGCGTTTGGCAGGTGTGGGGCTATGGATGGTGGATGGAAATTGGAGAATGGGCTGGAGGTGTGGTGGGAGGCTGAAAGGCTTGGAAGGCTGCTGTGAGTGTGGCTGAGAGAGCCTGAAACAACTCTGTAGCCTTTTAATTCCAGAGTGAATGCCTTCCAGGTAGGCAGAAGCCTGGGCCAGCTTGTTGCCATGCTGCTGGAGGACATTCAGCACTGCCGTTTCACTAATAGAGATCTGTCTCAGGACATCTATTGTCTCCACACCCAGGGCAGCAGGGGAGACAGGGGCAGGGGCTGAGGTGCCTGGTTCAAAGGAGACTCTCCTCTGCTTAGAGGAGCGGGCCCGGACATCAGGTTGGGGAGCAGCAGGGAGGATGGTGATGGAAGGGAGGTGGTAGACTGAGATGTAGCTGATGGTGTTTGAGCTTGGTCCACCACCACCAGGGAGTTGTCACCGGAGGTTGACGAAGAAGATGACATCACTTTGTTATCTTCTTGCTCCTTCGGGGCACTCCCCTCATCCTCTGGGCCAGTGGTCAACTCCGAGTTGCTGTGGCATCAGGAACCACTCTGGCTAGCTGCAACCCCAACAGTCTTGGGTTGATCTCCTTCGCTGGCCTCTGTAGATGCTGGAATAGGACTACAAATAGGTGTTAAACAAGTGCTTTTGACCAACATGCAAGCATATCATCACAACACACATTTCACATAACCACGGACAACTAGTGTTCCAAGGGTCAGTACATCATCTGTACCATTGGCACAAGAACATGCATTGATGCCACATGACCTGAGCAAAGGCAATCATCAGGGTGTCATGACCACTGCCAGCTCAAATTGCACTTGTGAGACTGTCCAGATTTACCCCTCGTGTGTAACAAGAGTTAACATCACCCTCTCAACCTAGACCTTATACCATGAGATTGTTAACTTAAGTCATCTCATGGCATGTCTACATGTACATATCACAACCTATCAACACAGGACCTGCAACAAGCAAAAGGTCAGGTGTCCCATACATGCTACATTTAGTACTGTAGCACAACTTCTTGGGTTGAGTAACATCTACATCTGAAGTAACAATTGACATGGAAGTGTCCATCCCACACAGCTAGCATCTCAAAGTGACTGTTTCACTTCTGTCCACTGCCAGATGATGCTGTGGACAGATGCGCATTAGTAGACTACGAGCGTGTCAAAAGTTGCACACAACAATAGTATGGAGACAAATAGGCACCAAGTGGTGTGAAATAGCAGCACAAATGACCATTGTACTTGACTCTCCCTATGTACATCCCCATTAAACTTAAGTTCTTTTAAGTAGACCCATTCTAGATTTAAAAAGTCAATGGCATGAGGAACCTTAAAGTATATGAGGTACTGTTATGAGGCCGTCCAATGAAGATGTCAGATTGGCCTACACAAGGGCAGAGGACTCACTGTACATTTTAGGAATTTGTGACATATGTATCCATGTAGCACTGACTGCTGACACACATGTCACACAAACATGTCAGCATATCACTCCAAGATTCATATCACCATCCACAGACTGATAGTTCACTGATGCTCACGCCCTTCCCAGCACACTGCATAGAACATTTTTTATTGGCAGGCGTAAAGCAATAGCTGAGACAACTGGAACATCTCAAGCATGTGTGTCATTTCTTCAACAAGTTTACCTGCAAGTTGTCATCCATCAATGTCAGTGGGTATGTGTGACTCATCTACCCATATCCCAACATACCACAGGTTTGCCTTTCCCAAAATACCAAATGCACATCACTCATTCATACAGCCATGTACACTTTGGCAAATACAAATGTCTGATGCATACACATAGCGACTCATCTATACCCTTACTTCATATATACCACATGGGTACTTCTGACAGTGCAACATGTAAAGGTACACATGGCTGCATGTAGGCATCCAACAAGATGGCATGAGTAATGTTACCCGACTCGTAGTACTGCACACTCCCAACTATCAACGGGATGCCGTACGCAGTCACTGCACCCAGAGTACAGTGAATGCCATGCCACAAGTATGTGGTACGCCATCACATGAGACGCATTAGTGGGGCAGCTACACTACAGACAAGTTGCCTGTGTATGACCACTTACACACTTGACATCATGGGACAATTTAAGAAAAGTAGAGACATCATGCTGCCATGTGGATATGCCACAGTGATATGACATGTCCAAGTGTACCCTGCTCAGTTTCTGGCAACAAGATCTTGTGTACGCCATGCGCCAACTACCATACCTACATACCTTGCAAAAACGCTCCTGTTGCGTGGGACATGAATCAGCTCCAGACTTGATGAGAAAAAGCTGCCTGCAACAAAAGTTAGCTCCCCATGCACTATGTCACAATCAGGCCAATACTCACCCCCAAATTGCTGCTGTTGGGCTCTCAACTGCCAATGAATGTAAAGGCCCCCTTCTGCACATGTGATATTAAACTACAATGCTGATTGTGACCATCACTGACTGAGCCAACAAAACTTACATCATGTGGACCAAGGCAACAGTAGATGGAATGCTGATCTGAGGGAACATGATAGACAGTACACCGTTTAGGGAATTCTAAAGTGTCCACAACCTGTGCATGACTGTCCAGATACCTTTACTGCCAGGCCCAATGCATTAGTGCACATGGTACATAAAGGAGAGTAATATAATTAATACAACATACTAGGACTAATGTCAAATTACAAGGTTTAGTATGTGTGACACTCAGAACCACATCTCATTGGGGGAGTTTTGAAATTGGGCACTCTCAGTTTAGATCCCTAGTGAGTGGGATGAAGTCCGTTTTGTATGTGCTGCCATCAGAGGACACCCCTTTAGGCACATGTGGCACAGTCACAGGGATGGCACCAAAGTTACATTTGTTTGTGAATTGTGATTTGGCCTACTTTAGCCAGACGTGTTCTAAACCTCTATCTTCCATCAATGGTGTCCAATTATCCTCAATGTACATGTGTCAGATGTGAATTCGGGATGTTTACTGTAAGATGTTCCAAAATATATACCTATCAACATACCTCTGTGAGTATAGGGACAGTCATGAATGGCAGACACACATTCACACTGTGGGTCAATGTACAGCAGTAACAGATGAGGACATTCATCTCAATACCCAACTCCCAACTCAGCTAATTACCAGAAAATAATGTAGCAAATGCTGGTGCTGTAAACAGCAGAGGAGTAGCTGGAACAAATTCACATGAGTATTCCCATACTACTCCTACCATAGTCAGGCCTAGTTCCCTGTCGGCTGCGACTGATTAACTTAAATGTAACTCCAAATTCCAACACTAATTATAGATTCTTCAACTTCTTCCCATTCTATATTTGAACATAGAGTTTAGTTGGGCTCAGTAGGTGTCTGCGAGTTGTAGTAACCGCCAAGTCAACTGTTGTGTAAAGTCAGATGTGGGCTTAGTGGACATTGGTACACTACAATTGGCTTATATCATCCTGTATTGAAAATGAATGCATGCAAACGTAACTCATGGTGAGATGCTCTAACATACCAATGCACATACACCATGATGTGTATATCCAATACAATGTAGGTACCAGGAGCTAGAGTGATGCATCAGGATATGCCTGTGACACACTTCATACATTTAATGGCGGTATCCTCTCCACAAAGCCCTTGGGCCCATAGGCCTTTACATGTGTGCCCAATGTAAAGGTCATGCAATCCATACAATTAGCATGATGCTTACGCTCTGAAGCACATTGTAGCTAATGGGTACAAAAGGTAAGCACTCAGGCAGAGTGCAATCAGTGCACTTGTCACTTACTGGTATCCCTGGTGAGCAATACAGCCAGTAGCGGCCCGTGTAGGGAGTGCCGTGGGGCGGGGAGGCGGGGCGGGGGAGGGGCAGGGTGGGGTAGTAAACTCCGGCTCACGCCAAATGCGTTTCAGCGCACGCAATGACATTTGTTTTATTTCTTTCTTTCTTTACATTACTCCAGTCGGCCGTGAGTTGGAGTTTACTACCCACCACCCAGCCCCTTCCCCGCCCCGCCTCACCGCCCCATGGCACTCCCTCCACGGGCCGCTACTGAATACAGCCTGCCATAGAGGGGAAGGACCTCATCCACAAGGGTATCCAGCTCCTATAGAGTGAAGAGGCAGGCCCTTTCCGCTACTACATGTGTCATGACTGCTCCCAGAGGACACAAACAGCAGCAGGTGATGGGGACATATATTAATCAGCTGTGTCTTATGCCAGGTGACAAGTGTACAGACACACAAGATGTAAGTAGGCCACATAGGCGGGCTTTGGTATACATGGCCACAGGCATTTGACCCCGGCGGTCGCTTTTTTCATTGTAAGCCTATAGCTGTGACCGCAGTGGCTGACCATGCCTACCGCGTGGTTCATTTCATCTGGCGGCCGCAGAATAAGCTGGTCCCCTTGCTGAAGGCTAGTGTACACATATACGGTCACCACTGTAGACGGACACATCACTTGAAAGACTGAGGCCGCATTTCACAAAGACATCCAATGGCTGTTGTAGGAGAGTAGGATCTGCTTCACATGGGTACCCCCACTTTTTGTTGATGCTTCACTGTTTTTCGACATTAGTCTGGCTGGGGCCCTGCTAATCAGAACCCCAGCCTAGCTGCTTCCTCTCTAAAATGGTTTCCATGTGCCTTAGGCACATCTCTGATTGGGATCTGGAGTGCCCTTATAAGTCCCTAGTATATGGTATACTATGTACCAAGGGCATAGGTACCTCAGAGGCCTGCCAGGGGCTGCAGCATGTATTATGCCACCCCTGGAAGGCCATCCAAACTGACACCACAGGTCTGCTACTGCAGCCTGGGTAAGGTGGTGCATGCACCCCTTACTGTGATATAGGTTACCTATATCACGAAATACATACACACATAGAAACCTATAAGTCACTCCTAAGGCAGGCCTTATCAATCCTAAAGGCAGAGTGCATGGTTCCTATGTGAGAGGGTGCCCCTGCATGAGCAGGGCCCCTCTGCAGCGTTCGGAGACCATCTCTGATGCTGTTTGTAGTGCAGCCTGACCATATACTCTTAAGCGCATTATATCCTCGCGGTAAAATGCTAACTTTGGAATGGCTGCACCTAAACATGTCGTGTTTGGTGTCAAACATCTTGGAATACTACCCCCCGCCAATCCTGGTGGCGGGGGTAGCATTCCACCCTTCTAGAGGGAAAGACATGTTAACTCTGACGAGTCCGGTAACTTCTTTCCAGAGCCCTGGCATCACAAAATGGATGCTGCTGCCACAGACACGAGTCTGGCCTCCTGCTGCTGGACGAAACTCCGGCAGGGGAGGCCTGGACAATAGGTTTCCTGTCCCAGGGAGGTGTGACCACCTCCCCAGACAGGATAATGTGTATTGGGGCTGGGCGGGAGCACTTTCGGGTGCTTTGAAGTCCTGCACTGGGGGCACATTTGGTGTCCCTGTGCATACCCCAGTTCAAACCGGATCAGGGCTTGCAGCCCCTGCTTTGGCACGAACTGGACAAAGGAAAAGAGGGTGTAGCCACCCCTCTGCCCTGACCCACCCATAGGTGGGGCCACAGAGTAGTCCAACCCCTATTTTTAGAATAAAGGTAGGAACCCAGTCCTTAGGACTTTAGATTATACCTGGATGAAACTCTGAAACTGAATCCTGGACCTTCGACGCTCTACGACAAGATTAGAGGACTGAAGAATCTCCCTTGGGGTCAAGGAGTGACTCCTGCTTGGCAGGCACCAAAGAAGCATCTGTCTGGTTCGCATTACTGAAGCTCCCGTCGGACGCCGAAGTCATCGCATCACCAGAGGTGGATTCTCAGACTTCCCGAGGCTACCCTGAGTCCCCAGCAAAGCTGAGGCCCGTGGCTATCGTGGGTGACTTGAGACCGTGACCCCTGGACACCGAGCACACTTGCAAGTGCACCATCTTCTGGGTCTCCCAAGAAGTCGTGCTTTGGGCTCCGAGTAGCCCTAGCCTCCAGCACCACCTGCACCGAAGATCACTGGCCCAAATCCACGAGTGTCCTGTAAGCCAGCTCCACGTGCGGCGTCACGAGGCTCCTTCGCGGTCGCTAGCCCGTTGGCTAGTAGCCCTTAACGAAGGCCAATCTTTTCTTTACTTAGCATCCTGGTTGCTCCAGGCCTGCCCTCACTTACCCTTGCTGGGTGAGTTCCATAGACCTTGCTGGTCTGCACCATCGACGATCTACATCTTACTCGAGACTTGCCGTTGCCAAGGCTTGTTGGGTCCAATCTGGTCGCCGACACCTCAGCACTCGACAGACATCGAGCACCAGCCCGAATCCTGCTCCTGGTCGCCGACAACACCTCCCGGACCTCGTGGCTGAAGAGTCAAGACGACCTTCAACGCACCTGAAGCACTCGACATCGGTGGGCATCTGTCCATCGCCTTCCTGGTCACTGGCTAGTGACCCAGACTCGGTCCCCTCTGCTTTCAGGTTCACCAGAACTCCGATCCACCCTTGGATCCACCCGGACACTTTTCTCTTGGCCGCCAGCAGCACTTTGCAGCAGATCGCCATTCGAATCGACGACGAAACCCGACCCCGAAAGGCACCTATGCACCCGGCTTCCTGGGTGAGGTAACACGAGTACTCCGGTGCTCCCGTGGGTAGAGACTCTTCAAAGTCCTAGATCTCAAAGGGTTTTGTCCTAGTCCTCTTTTAAGTGTCCCTTTCCTCTATTTTCCCGATCCCGACTTTCTCCATAGAAGTTAACGGCGTATCGCGGTTGTGTATTTACACTGCACGCGTCTCCCGTGGGTCCCCTGTGTCACTACCTTGGGTGGTTCCTTGTGGTCCAAGCACTTCTAGAGGCTCTAGGCCTAGTGTCTAGTTCAGTCGTGGTTCGCATACCACTTTATTGGTATATTGTTTGGTACGCCCCTAGGGCCCAAACGTGTATTTGTGCTATTACTGTGATTTAAGATCTTATAACCTATGTACTTGAACTCTAGCCTCATAAAGAGACTAGAGGGGTGTGTTTAGTAATAAATACATATATTTTGAATATATACCTGGTGTGGTGCTCTTTCATTTGGTCACTCAAGAGATTATAGACTGGTAAAACAAGCTGCTTTACATTCCTTCAAGACTTAGCCTGAAGGCTGCTCTCCATAGCTACCACTAGGATAGCTTTCAATAAGGTTGTCTTTAACCTATCTACCATAAGAGTCGATTTGGACTGGTGCAAGGTGCCCACTATAATTAGTGGACAGCATTTGCCAGGCCAACTTCTCACAGCTGTGTTCAGCATCTTACAAATTGCATACCACGCAGTTTAAAACATTCGACAGTCACAGAAGAGGCCTCTCCCATAGAGCCTGTCTCGTATACACATAGGCAGTCTCTACTGCAGGCAGTCACATTTCTGGATCCGCTATGGTCAAAGAACATCCTTCAGGCTATGGCTTTAACTGCCGCAGATGTAACCACCTACCGCGGGGTTTGACACCGCCGTCAGTCAGGGATCCTGTAAGTCACATTGGTCACATGGGGCCACCACCATGCCCCTCCTCATAACCACATTGAATGTGGAAGCTTCAGTGAGTCTCTGAGACAACATTTATATTTATACATGTCACCTTATGAATGCCACCTTATCTAGGCCTATACCACTGTTCACATGTCGGTGATGTACATGAGTGTGCATGAACACACATTTCCAGTGGCGCAAGGGACCCGGGGGTGACAGTGGCAATGTGTGCAATGCGGACTCCACAAAATGAAGGTGCCCTCCAAATAAGGTGAGTATACATGATGGTCACTGTGCTGTTACTGGTTCATATGTTGTCCAGATTGTGACAGATAGGTTGTTACTGTGATGATGGCAGTGCATCCTATCCATCGGTATGTCAGCCGCATAAATCTGGTAATTGTCAGTGATGCCTGATGCTGTGTGCCAGCTGTGACGGGCACTAACGACAGTGCTCAATGTGTCTAATTTGTCATCTGCACATTGGCAGGCAATTCTTCCACTTTCCTCATAGTAGAGTTTGTAATGAATGTTTACTGCCATACAGACATGCTGTACATTGCTCACAAATGCACTACTGTTAAGTCACACAACTGTTGGCTGCATCATGGCATGAGTGAGTGCGGAATGTGTGACCACAATCAAAAATTGTTTCCATTCCACACATAGGTACCCTGGCAGAAGGAGTAGACAAAGTGCTCTAGTCTTCCGGCCATTTCCAGACCTGATGACAATAGAAGAAAAAGTCTTCATCAGGAAGTTTCTTCTCAATAGGAGGTCAATGCAGGATCTATGTTGCCAGTTGGAGGCTTACTTGCGTCCTCATCAGACCTATCTCACAGCTCTCACACCAACAGTGAAAGTGATGGCCACACTGCACTTCCTGGCCACTGGTTCTTTTCAGTACATCGTGGCAATATCTAGTGGAATCTCACAACCGATGTTCAGTTTGGTGCTATGTGATGTGCTGTCAGCACTGATGAGGCACATGGATAGCTACATTCAGTTCCCCAGACCTGACAATGTGCCACTTGGAAGTGAGACTTTTATGTCCTAGGTCGCATCCCACATTTCATTGCTGCTATTGATGGAACACATATTGCCCTTGTAACACCATAAGCCCATGAACAGGTTATAGGAACCGGAAGAACTTCCATTCCAGCAAAGTGGCATGTCTATCAGATTTATACATCTCACACATCTGTGCCAAATTCCCAGGATCTGCCCGTGACTCCTACGTAATGCAGAACAGTGCCATACCCCAGTTGATGTTAGGACTACAAGCAGAGAGGCCTGGCCTGTTGGTGAGTGAGATGTGTCCAACCTTTGTGTGTGTGATGTCGTGGGGCATCTTGTGTAAATGTCTGATTCACAACTGCACCTCTGTGTGTCTCCAATATAAGTGACTCAGAATATCCCAGCTGGCCATGGTTGTTGGCCCTGCTGAGGAATCCAACAACGCCAGGGGAAGTCCCCTTAAATGAGGCCGATGGTAGAACACAGCAGCCAGTGGAGCAGGCTTTTGGGCTCCTGAAGGCCAAATTCCGATGTCCGGACAAGTCTGGAAGAGCCTTCCTCTACTTACCCAGGAAGGTGTGTCAGATCACTGTCACCTGCTTTATGCTCCACAACCTCGCAAATTGCGCAGAAATATCCCTCTGATTGAAGAAGATGGAGACCAGCAGATCCCCCAGGTGGGGGCCCTGAAATGAGCAGTGACAATGATTGTGGCGAAGAGGAAGAAGTTGACATGCTTCGACAGATCATCAACAACTACTTCCCTTGAGTGTAAGCATGCTGAGAGATGTCATGGCTGTGACAGTTACAGTTACTGTGGTTGTGCAGTTGTGAGGGAGTAGTTTATATTTGACAGTTTGGTGTGTACAGTTGTGGGTAACTCTGTGCTGGCCTGTCAGTAGAGGAGGTCTTGATAATTGCACACATTGATGATGTTGATTTGTTTACTCTCATTTTCTACATGTACCATGTACTGCAGATGTAGACTGGCATTATTGTCACATATATGATTAGCCTACCTGATATATGACTTTTGTCCTGTAGTAGGAACTTTGCCCTTTCCTCATCATTTGGACATTTCAGGAGAGTGACTTCAGCAGGAGCGAGATGCTGGTCTGCATTGCAAATTGGACATGGTATGTACCTGGGAATGTTTGGGACAGACTTTTGGTGTAAGACTCCGATAGCAAGGCAGCTTGCACAGTGATAGGATGATAAGTTTCTATTACACTATGGGGTTTCCGACCTGTTGTTTGGTGGTCCTTTGGCAATATGAGTGGCATTATGTCCAACTACACAGTGTGGTCATTTGGCAAAAACACGATCGTCTCTCTTCACATTGGCTTGGTATTCTGTGTAGGAGCTGGATGTAGGTGTTCTTGTGTGTGGTCAGCATATGCCACTGAGTTTGGTGGACACCACTGTCAAATGTTTGCGACATTCCACCAGATGCTGCTACACTTTATTGGACTGTGCCTGCGGTCAGTTGCATTGTTGATCCCCTGTTGTGTTACCTAGTGATATCTGATGTGGGATTCCCATTGTGGGTCAGTCTATGTGGCTCAAGCTAATTCCCTGAAACATTTGTTACCTTACCACTGATTTTGGTACTGTCTGATGTATCCTCTCCAAACATGTTTTTTGAGCCCTGAGCATGAAATTTGTGGTCACTAACACTGATCATTTTGTAGATGAATCATTATACTCTGTGGACAACATTATGATTTCCTAAGATTTAAACACTTTAATAAATATGTGTTTCAACTTTACACTTCAAAGTGTGTTTGAATGAAATGTTTGATGTACGTATGTGGATAAATCCTGCATTTTACAAGTCCATGCATTCACAATTTGGCACAAGATACAATTGGTGATACACAAGAGTTTAGAGCATTGTTTCCTACATGTGACTGATAGAGCATGGACAACTGAATGTTTATTGTAGTGAATTTTGTGACTTATTTACAGAACATTCACAATGCAATGGTGAACACACAGGAGTAAAGTTGTCAGTGGTGGTGGATGAAATCATTGTAGTAGGAGCCACAGTGTCTGAAGTACTGAGTCCAACAAACTCCTGCCTTCCAACTTGACATACGGACAGAAAAAGTCAACAAAGTCGATCTGTTGCACACAAAGGAGAAGTCAAGGGCAACTCTTCTTCCTGGGGTGGGTTGGTGCCTTGCCACTTGAATCTCTTGCATCCTTTTTCGGATGTCCCCACTTATGTTTGTGGGGGGGATCCAGTGCTGCAGGCTCTGAGGTGTCTGAGGACTGGTCCTCTGGTAGGGCCTCCACGTTTCTGTGGTAGGCACTGATGTTGATGGCCCAGATGTAAGTTGGCCACAGAAATGGGTAGATATTGGGGGGAAGTCCTGCAGTGGGTGGTTTTGTTGACCCTCAGCACCCAATGAGATGGCCCACATTGTCATATTGTGGGTCTCAAGATGCTGATCTATAGTACCTGGCCCATCTGTGCTTGATTTTCCCTGTATGCCCCAATGACTCGGGTCATGTTGGCCTGGGCTTGAGTGGGACCAGTGGCCTCCCTTCTGTGGCCGACAGTGACCCTCCTACCTACCACCCCTGCCCCCACTGCTCTGTGGCCTTGGCTCAGGCTGCACCCTCCCACTGGCCCCTCCATCCTCTGGAGCTGGGCCTGGGACTGGGGTGCAGGGGATGTTGGTGCTGATGCTTGGAGCACAGGTTGTTGGGGCAGTGGTCAGCTGTGGTGTTGCTGCTGAGGTGGGAGGTGTGGTCATAGACCCAGTGAGACTCACTGGCTCTGTTCGCCCAGTCTATCCAGAAGTGCCAGGTTGGTCCTCCACATGCTTCTGTGCAGGAGATTCAGCATCATTGGAGTGTTGATCCTGGGGTTGAGTTGGAGTCTGGTCATCATCTTGCGTCTCAGCATGCATGATCCACCTGTTGAAATAGAGTAGATTGTCATAGTTGTAAGTCTGGTATGTACATTCCCCATCCTTTGTCGCACAGTGAGTAGAGACATGGAAGGGGAAAAAGGGGTTGAGGTAGGCAATATGTACTATAGATATTATTTTTTTACAATTGAGCAAGATTCTGTGTAACTTCCATTAAATGAAGGGTGTTTGACATGATCATTAGGTGAAATGATCCACTTCCTGTTGACAATAGGGATGGACTTAGCATCTCCCAATAACTTGATGAAAGACCAATGCAGATGTCACATGGGTATTGGTAAGATCAAATGCATTGCTGTGTCAAGAACATACCTCTTGCCATATGTGGTGTACATTTTGCACAGATTATTATTTATGAAGCGTATCTCCAATGGCTCACCAGCCATACGGATGTGATACCTTCATGCATTAATGACATGTCAGTTACACACTTCTTGGGTGTCTGTCTTTTTCTTTTTATATTCATTCATTGAGACCTGGTATGCGTGAGCAGAGCTTTGTGTGTAATGTGTGCAGGCCATTAGACATGGGGATCAGTGGTCACATGTCTGCCAGGTGGCTGTGGAAAAAGGAGAGGAGTAGATGTGGGAAGGTGCTCAGACAACAGGGTCTGGTGGGAGTTGCAGTCCTGATTCCCTCTCCCAGCCCACATTTGTAAAATGGCTACCTACCTATGAGGTGAAGCTGAGTAGTGACATGGCTGCCAAGTAGCTATGGGGTAAGGTGGAGGAGTAGATGTTTTTAGGTGCTCAGACTACAGGGCCTGGTGGTAGTTGCAGTCCTGACTCCCTCTCCCAGCCGAAACTTGTAAAATGCCTACCTACCTGTGAAGTGAAGCTGAGTAGTGACATGGCTGCCAGGTGGCTGTAGGGTAAGGGGAAGAGTAGCTGTGGCGAGGTGCTGAGACAGCAGGGTCTGGTGGTAGTTGCATTCCTGATTCCCTCTCCCAGCCCACAGTTGTGTAATGGATACCTACCTGTGAGGTGAAGCTGAGTGGAGGAGATAGCTGCCAGGTGACTGTGGGGAAAGGAGAGGAGTAGATGTGGGGAAGTGCTCAGGCAATAGGGCCTGGTGGGAGCTGCAGCCCTGACTCCCTCTCCCAGCCCACACCTGTGCAATTGGTACCTACCTGTGAGGTGAAGATGAGTGGAGGAGATGGCTGCCACCTGGCTGTGGGGAAAGAGGAGTAGATGTTGTTAGGTGCTTAGACAACAGGGAATGGAGGGATTTGCAGCACTGACTCCCTCTCCCAGCCCACATTAGTAAAACGGCTACCTACCTGTGAAGTGAAGCTGAGTAGTGACATGGCTGGCAAGTGGCTATGGGGAACAGACACTAGTACTTCTTGTTGAATGTTCGGTGAACAGGACATGATGGTAGTTGTAGTCTTGTCAGTTTCAATTTGGCAACAGTAGCAAGCCTGTATTATGTTACATACCGGTTGGCAAATGATGATGTGTTGGCACATACAGTTGTACATTTTACAATATATGTGTCCTATGATGAGGATTTGATGTGCATACACTTTTATACAACATTCCCATGGGTCTGATGTGATGGGTGCAGAAACACTGGTGATCATGTGCAGGAGTGCAGACTGTGACTGACAGTAACACACCTCTGATACCTTAGTTACTGCATATGGGACAATTGGATGTGATGGACAATAGCAAAGGTGTGTTTTGTGCAAACAGTACATTGCTATGTTGTGCCTGATGGAGGTTTGTTACTTACCAGTCTCCAGTTCCCCAGCTATTTCAGTCAAGTTTTCAGTGTGCAAGATGGCAAAGCACCTTCTCCTCCCATGCTGCGAGTTCCAATTGAGGCACTGGAGGCGCACCGCCGGTCTGCTGAGTCGCCAGGTGCTTCCTGTTGTCAAGGCACGTGACCCTGAGCTTCAGGTCATGTCACCTCTTTCTGATGTCCTCCTTTGTGCGCAGAATGGTAGCTACAGCATTGACCTTGTTGATGACCCTGTCCCACATTTGGTTCTTAATAGCAACAGAGGTTTTTTTAACTTGGGCTCCAAACAGTAGTGGCTCTACTCTGAGGATTTAATCCACCATAACTGACAACTTGTTGTCAGAGAAACGTTGTCTTTTCTTTTGGGTGACATGTATGGAAAAAAGGGGTGAAATGTGAGTGTGCTGGTGAGGGTGATACAAAATGTGTAGTGACTAGAAGTGACAAGAAAAGGTGTGTGAAAAACGTGTGTGGAGTGTGTGTGTATGTGTGGTGGTGAGGTGATGGCTTGAAAGACGTATTGCATGGGATTGCACTGCAAAGTAGTGGCAAAGGATCATGGTCTGGGGTGAGGTGTGTTTTATACTTTCAAATGTGGGCGTGTCAACCTGTACGATGACCATCAGCGGTGTCCTTTTTGTTGACCTTCCATTGGATATAGTTGTTGTTTTTTGCACTAACATTGGTGTGGCGGTCGATCGCTGTGGTGTGACCACAGATTGCGATCACTAGTACATCGGTTTCATCTTAATCTGCTCTTTGGTTAGACCGCAGTGCTTTTGGCGTTGGAAGCCCCATTGGAACACTTTCTGACCGCCGCGGGCCATGTGGAGAGCTTTCCGACCACAGCAGTCTGAATTTAGCATTGCATGCATCCTAATCGGGTGGAGTATACTTTGCGGTCTTGGCATTCGGAATTGTTCTACAGACATGGTGGTCAGATGCACAGTCCAACTGGCATTGCAATGAGGCACATAGTTTGGACCTAAATGTCGAAGTAAAACTCAATGCCAGTTTCTATCCCCCCATAGGTGGGAGATAAAAAACATCCAACAGATTTTATTCGTTATTTCGTTTACATCTATCAGGTAGCCAGAACAAAAGTGTTGTATTTGGGTGTAACCCAAAAAAAATGTTGAGCTATTTGATGGATTCTCCTGACTTAATGTCTGTCATGTAATGAATTGACTATTGCAAAAAAAATCCTTAAGGCTTCAAAAACCCAGGGTCGCCCAGCGACTAAGTGTATGGAGATCAGCCAAGGCTCAAGCCAAGTCCTGAACAGAATAAAGTTTCATTTGTGGGTGAAAACAAGGAAGTTTATATTCTTGCAAAACAAGATTAAAACGGTCGACCACGATACAAGGAGTCTTATGGCACGTTCACGTTGGTAATCTGGGAATCTGTAAGAAAGAAGCCAGGATTAATACTGCCTTCTTTTAGCATATTATGCAAATAAATGTTGTCGGCAGAAGGTGCCTTTTTGGATCCTGAAGTTAGCCAGTTTAGAAGAGCCAGTTGATAGTAGGTTTTAAAGCATGGAAGCACCAAACAGCCTTCCTCCTGAGATAATTGAAGAATTGGTAGTTTGACCCGTGGTTGTTTCCTTTGCCAGACAAATATAGATATTTCTACATAAATAGCCTCAAACAGTGATCTAGAAACTTCAATTAGTACATTAGAAAAAGCGAACAACAGCGACAACAGGTTCATTTTTATAAGCAAGATCTGGCCTATGATCGTAAGAGGGAGCTTTTGCCATTGTTTGATTAGCGCTCAAACCTTAACAAGTAAGGAGGCACAGTTGAGAAAGTATGGACCATAAAAATGTGAAGTCACTTTAGCACCCGAGTATCTAATTGGCTGCCCTGCCTGAAATGCCGTGCACAGAGTGGCTGGAAGAATCTCAGGAGAACAGTTCATTAATAAGGCTTCTGATTTTGTCTGCTTAATTTTATAGCCGTCGATTGGCGTAAATTCCGTAATGTTATTCTAAGGCACGCTGAATATTTGCTACATTAGTGGCTAAATATACCACAATGTCATCTGCATATAATGTGAGCTTCGGAGCGCCTGAAATAGGTGAACTAATAGTAAGCTCCTGACGAATAGTGCAAGCAAAGGGCTCTATGAATAGAGCAAATAAAATGGGACTGGTGAGTACCTCGCCTGACAACTATCTACCGAACTAAAGTATTATGAATAATTATAGAAGCTTTGGCCCTGAATATAATGCTTTCAACAAAGGCAGAAAACTCCGTGCAAATGCAAATTTAAGAAGGATTGCATATAGCACTTGCCACTCTGCTAAATCAGATGCTTTCCCTGCAGCGAGAATTATGGCAATGGCCTTCATGCTCTGGTTAGAAAAAAAGTCTATCGCTTACAGCAAACAAAAAAAATGTAGTCAGGAAAGTATTAATCCCGGGAAGAAACACATTTTGGTCTATATGAATGATCGACTAAGATACACATGATATCCTGTTCGCAATAATCTTCGGGGCAGATTTACGTTTCCTGGCGCATCCCTGCAAATCAGCAGGGATGCGCCAGGAAACGTGCGACAGGCATCTCAATCCTTGCGCCACCACGGATGCGCCGCATTTACAATGCGGCGCATCATGGCGCAAGGAAATGCAGATGCGTGTCGTATCTGCTGCCGTAACGTTAGCGCAGTGCTGGAGTTGTGTCGCGGGCGCGACGCAACTCCAGCACTGTGCCAACCATGTCAATGTCTAACATGGTGCGTCAAGCCTTACGCCTGCTTCAAGCAGGCGCAAGGTTTTGACGCAGCGGGGTCAGAAAAGTGACTGAGTGAAATCTTGTAGATTTCACTCAGCCACTTTTCCGAGGCGTTCCTGCGCCGGAACGCCCCCCCCTGCACCAGAACGCCCACATGAAACCTGACGCAGGTTTCATGTGGCGCAGGGCTTTACAACGTGACGCATCTCCCTAGATGCATCACGTTGTAAATACCCTGCAGCATGGCGCTGGCTTTACGCCGCCGCTGCGTCACAGAAGTGACGCAACGGCGGCGCAAAAGTGGCGTACGGGGCTTGTAAATATGCCCCTTAGTGAACAGCTTATAATTGCTATTAAGAAGACTTATGGGATGATATGAGTTAGGGTCAGTCTCTGTTTTATCTTTTTTTAACAAGCTAATCACTACCAATTCGGTAAAGGTGCTAAGTATAGAGCACCCCTGATAGAACCAGAAATGGTGCTAATTGCCATGAAAACCTCTTAGACACCTCTGCAGGTATAATGTCCTTCCGCTAGCTTTAGCATTGGGCAGCTTTATTGGAGTTATGATAGATTCAACTTGTGCCGAAGTCAGCGTTGGGACATTGATACCCCTTAACCATTTATCAATAGTCTCAGGGGAATGGTCAGAGATTCGGAGTATAACCTGGAGTAACGTTCTTTAAATGTCTGAACCACGTCCGAGGGTTCTGTTCATAATTCTTTTTTAAGAGGATCATACATTTTTTAATGATGTTAGCATTGGATCTATATTTAATTAGCAAAACTAAATATTCATCAATAAATTCACTATCCCTATATCTCTTCTGAAGATATGAGGTACGACTCACTGGGGCATATTCTCAAGGACTTTTCGCCGAGTTATCGGCACTTTAGCGCAGCAAAAGTGGTGAAAGAATTATCGCCCCATTCTCAAGCTGGTGCAAACTACCCATATCGCCAGTTTTCCAGCGATAGCTGCCGCAAAAAACATCGCCACGGATAAGAGAGACAACTAACGCTAATGATATGCACAGTAGGCATTCCCGTGCAAAAACACACGAAAACACCACTTCGCTGTATTCTCAATGACCAGCCAGATCTGCGATGCGACCCAAAAACAGGCGATAAGGCGCGTTAGCAGCAGGGATTTAACACCTGCCTTTTACTGGTGTTAAGCAGGACGACTACCTGCAGTATGAAAGGAGCCCAGCCCAGAGCCACACCTGAAGACCAACACATGTCATGGAGACACTGATCGTGCAGCTCGGAGACCCGAGAGGGCCACAACACCCACCGCCACCACCCCCAGCCCCCCCGCACCACCCTCCCCCGACTACCACAGAGGCAGCGCAGAACAGGACAGCGGACGTTCCGAAAACGGCATGGCCCCTCAGCCACACAATAGCAGAATGTGGGGAGAGGTAGGAACCAAGTATGTGTGAAGGAGGCAAGTCACCCATGAATAAGAATGCACACAATGCCAAGTGTGGTGGTGATGTGCTGGACAGTCCTCAGTATGCAGAGCACAGACCTGTCCATATGGACTTATACTGCAGGTGTTTGTAGTGTTGTGGATAGTGGACGCAACCATGTTACCCCAGGCAGTGGGGAAGACCTCGGTCATGTAGCTGTGCCGTCCCCCCCTGTAAGCGTAAGCGGAGTGGGCTCGTCTGGCGTACGCCAGTCCAGCGTAGGAGTGTGAATAAATAGGCCGGGGCTCTGGGCGTGGTTCACTTCCGGGATGGCCAACGCGTCTGCCAGGTCGGTGCCCCTCACCCGCCACGAGGCCGCCGCTGTGACTGCCACCCCCATCAGCCCATTGCTGGATTCCGCGACACAGGCCCCCAGCGCACCCAGCCGCACAGCACCACGGAGTTATGTGTGTGCTGGATACTGCCTCCGGCCTACACTGCGGTCAGCAGGGCTCACAATTCAGATCGAGTCATGATTGCAGATGACGCAGTCCAGTAGGCAACAGACATTGCCACCAGTGCGGCCCGCCCGGACTACGCATCATGGCAGGCTGCGCACCCCCTGAGCGCCACAGGTGCCACTAACTCGGTGCACCACAGCTCATGGACCCCTTATGATTGAGTTACGTGCTGTGGACTGCGGACGCAACAATGTCACCTCAGGCAGTGTGGAAGACCTGGGACGATGATGATGAAGATGAGGCAAGTATAACACACCCCACTGCAGCTGCAGCAGGAATATACCCCGAAGGGACACAATCATTGACAATTTCTTCACATGAGCACGCTCAGCTCTGGTGCCCCTATCTCAGTGCACCACAAGTCATGGCCCCTTCTGATTAAATATTGGGTGACCTCTGTACTTGCTCCGGCTACCTCCATGATGCTTCGCAGTTGTTTGTGTTATGTTGGTGTTTTCTGTTTCCGCTTTAATAGTGATCACTGTTCAAGTTGTTGCCAGCACCAACCACTCCCTGAGGGCTGGCTCACACTCACCCCACACCCATCCAGCACAGGCGTCACTGGATATGTGATCCTGGTAATAAAAAGGGGCCGGGCGCACGTGCCCGTAGCCAGTTCCACTATCTATCTAAGTGTGTCTGTGTGGTCATTATGTATGCATGATGGCACCGGGCCCTACCACATTACATTGTGCTGTGGACAGCGGATGCAACCATGTCACCTCAGGCAGTGGGTAATAGCTTGGACATGTAGCTAAGTCATCCCCTCCTGTAAGCGACAATGTTGCAATGTAGCATGCACCCGGAGGGCGGGCTCGCACGAACGGAGTAATGAAGGAGCGCAAGACCGCTTGGGGTCCAGGATCATACATGCCAAGTGTTGTGTGTATCTGTATTGCCGCAGCATGAGCAAAATGCCCAGCCACATTAGCAGCGCCAGTTCAGCCAGGCATGTACTCTACCTCTGTGTCTGACCTATCCTTAACATAGGCCTACACTCTCGTGGCCCACCACCTTCAACGGCCAACATCACAGTGTCATTGTCAGGCTTGTGGACATGCGCAGACAGGCATGACAATACTGTGCTGTAGGAGTGCAAGTGATGCAATCGCGCAGCGCACATAAGTAAGGTTTGGGGGGAGGGAGGAGCAGCTGTGAGGCAACGTAACACACAGTGATGCCGCTCATATGCCACATGCTAGTCATGTCAATAATGAATCCCAAAGTCGCATTCATCCCACCCCACCCCCAACAAGCCACTTCACATTCCATGAATGCAAGCAGATTACAAACTTACACTAGGGATGAAAGCTCCTTTTTCTGTACTATCAGGCGGAAGCACATCTGCACCTCCGACCTCGGAATTGCATGTGCCCGGCAACCCCTGACAGATACTATGGCAGCTGATGCCGACTCCCACACTACGCACAGCCCGACGAGAGACCAACGTATACACACCTCACACACAGGAGTCCTTGCTCGAAGTTATCTTGCATGGAATGGCCTTCACACTTACTCCCACAACATCCCAAGCGTACAACCGGTGCACACTTAAACAACTCATTGATCCGAGATGTGGCATTTCATCCACAGAACTGCCGCAGGTCAGAACAGTGCTGCTTCAACAAGAGCCACTAACGCAATGGCCCAACATCCCGGACACATGCACAACCCCTGTCACGTGGAACTGTACCGTGCACGAATGCTGCATTTACTGGGGGCACTGCCATTGGCAGTGCTGCGGATCAGTTACCGGCTAAGCTTCTGCCTTGCCAACGTCACCTGCGTTCAGCCTGTCGCTCGTGAATGTTCGAGTGGTCCATGGATGTCTGCCTATCCAACAGGACGGTAGCTGAACTGGATTTTGACATGTGTGTGCGCCCCCTGTTGGCCCACGACCAGGAGTGTCACCGTGATACCCGTTTATGGGATGCCTTGATACTTGGCATACATGCTGGCAGCTGGACCTGGGAGATTGCACAAATCCTCGTGTGCAGTGACCACATTGAACCGCTCCCCTATTGGGCAGTAGTGCTAATTGGTGTAAGGGGGTGGACGCAGCACATCTGTCCGGACCTGATAATGGATCGCCTCGCCGTCCTGTTTGATAAAGTCGACAACGACCTCATGTTGGAAATGTTAGCCTACGAAGCTGCAATCGCTTTCATGGACGAGTAACTACGTACCTGCAGCCACAACTGATTGGAACACATTGCACATGTCCTGACACCTTGTTGCATCTTGGAGATCTGGTCACATATCCCACGACAACAGTGGACATGGCTGCATTCGCCTGGACTCCGAATACATGAGCGGACAGCAACGCGACTTAACACACACCTGTAAAAGGTGAGGCACTCCCCCGGAGTGGACAGCGGCGCTTGGCAACGTTCCTCATTCTGACATACTGCTGCATTGGTCTGCATGTTGTGGCACTTATCTTGCCCGTACTGACACGCATATGCTAATAAAGTCTACGCACCTTCACTTGTATTCAACTGTGATGTGTGTTGATTTGAATGACAATGTGTGTCTCAATGCCTATCTGGGTCACGGCCATACATGCGCATTGATAGCATTACCCGGGGAGTGCCTCTTTTGTGGAATCACTGTCCCTACATTCATCCATACTTTCATTCTTGGATGATCATGGCCATGACACATCTGTGTGAATTGGAATGTTGTATTCACATTCAGTGGAGTGTTGAAGCTGGACCAGTACAGGGCCATGCAAACCCCACTTTACATTGTTGGCCCGTGGAGGGCCAGCCAGAGTCCTTTCGGGATTGACAAGTTCATAGGGAGTGGAAGACTACAGTCTGCAGTGTGATTGCTGTGTCATTGGTAACCACACCAAATATGGCAGTCCATGTCGAGGTCCAAGGTGAGTGTCGCTCAGTGTATGGGGGGACAGTGGGAGGTGTTTTTCCAGGGCATGATGCAGAGGGCAGAACCAAGCTGAACACGGCCATATGGCGGAGATGAATGCTACCACTTCATTCTAGCCACAAAGCCAGATTCATCATCATCTTCGTCCTCTGATGTGTCAGGTGCCTCACATGCGGGTGGTGGTGTTCTGCCTGCATCACTGTGTGGCAGTGACACATCAGGGGACGGAGGTGGGAAATCTTCTGCTCTGTGTGGCACTGACACTTCAGGGGGAGGAGATGTGGATGTAGTAGTAGCACCAGCATCCATCCCCTCCAGGCCTTGTGGTGGCAATGCCATGATGAGGATCTGCAGGGCATGGAAGATCACAGCTACATCTCGCTGGTGTGCAGCCGTGGCAAACATTCTTTCCGCCTGCATCCACTCCAAGCTCTCCATCATTCTCCTTATGTGTCCCAACTCCCGGCTGACATCGTTGGGGCCACTCTGACTGGACAGTTGTTCTTGGCTCAGAGTCATGACTCCAGCGATGTCAGCCATGGCTTGTTGTAGAGCAAGGAGCGGACAGTGGGTGTCCGTTAGGGACTGTGAGTGGTCCCTGATGGGACTTAGACACCAACGTATGGCATCTAGTTTGGCTGCCATGAGGTCGAACCCCACCCGCAGCTGGTCAGACATCTCTTCATGGCACCCTAACACACGGCGTTGGAATGCCATGTTTTGGTCGTGGGGGTCCTGGGAGACAGCCGTGGTGGTGGGTGCTTCCTGCTGTGTGGCCTGTGCAGGGGGTGGGGTCTCATGGATGCAGCTGGGCTGCCCTGCTCCTGGAGGTGGGGTGCCGGAGCTGTCCCTGAGCTGTTGGAGTGCGTCGGTGTAGATGTTGGGGAGGTCCTCTTCATCATCAGTGCTGTGTTGTTGGGTCTGCTCTGCAGGAGGTGTTGATTCTCCCTCTGCAATGTGAAGGGAAATGCAGATTGACATTGTGTTCACATGTATGTTCACGCATTGTACAAGTTTACTGTCAGACTGCATGGCAATGTACATTGTGACTGTGTATGAGGAGACGCCTACTTGTAGCGGGACACTTGGCATTTCTACACCATCAGGGATGTGAGGTTGTACTTGTACATTGTCATCTCACAGTTTCCTGCTACGCCAAATGCGAATGGCCATTTTCTACACACAGGCGGCAGCAGTTGTGTCCTCTGTTCTGTTGTGAAAGTGTTGCAGTTTGTACCACATTGTTGTCAATGTTGGGGTGCTCTGCATCTTATGTGTGTGTGTTGCATTGTGGGTGAGTTGCCCCTTCGGGTCTGATTTGGCTGGCCCTTATCCCTTTCAGGCGGTGTGCCTTTCACTTCTGTGCTTATGCAGTGCTGAGATGTTGCAGACTTGGGTAAATTGGGCCCTTGGTCAGAGTTGTGACTCTTGGGCATGGTTTGTCCGTAGATGTGCTATACTTACTTGTGCATGTGTGCCATTGTGCCCATCTCCCCCCGTCCCCCCAGTCCCTGGTCGTTACTCACTCTGTTGCTGTTGGCTCAGATCATGTTGTGCAGTGTCCGGCCCCCCGACTCCTGCCACCGTCTCCCCAATGATGGTCCCAGGCTGGTCCTCCATGGGGCTTGTGGGGTTCTGGTTGTCCTCTGTGCTTGCTCCGGCTACCTCCATGGTGCTTCGCAGTTGATTGGGTCTTGTTTGTGTTTTTGGTTTCCGCTTTTATAGTGATTTTGGCCGCCTGACTTGTGGGACTTGCAGGCCAGCGCAGCTTATCGCTGGTTTTGTATCGCGGTTGGGCCCATCGCGACTTTTGTCACGTTCGGGTTTAGATTTTTATCGCCGTCCTGGTAATGTTATTGCGGCCATTTGACGCGTTACCGGGAGACTATCGCATGTTACCGCCGTGTTGTGAATACGACGTTAACACGGAGTTATTTTCCCGCGATAGACGGCGATATGAAAACGTGCGTTAGCCTTTATTGGCGATGATTATCGCACGTTCTTGAGAATATCCCCCACTATTTCTTTAGCCGTAAAGAATGCCTGAAAGTTATATTTAGCTTCCACTAGGGCTGTCTGTGTGCTTTTGTTGGGCCTTTGTATGTGTGCTTTTATTGCTTCATCCAACGTATTTTGCAGTTTAGCTTGCTTCATTTTTTCCACCTGCCTTCGAGAAGCTTGGAAGGAAATGACTTGCCCTCTAAAATGCACATTTAAGGGTTCCCATACTGAAAAATCTGAGGCAGAGCCTAGATTAAATCCTTAAAATCCCTCTAAGTTGTTCTTCATCTATTTAACCGAGGAATCATCAGTAAGTAATGCTTTATTAAAGTTCCATCTTTATCTTGGTGAAGCGGTGCTATTTCGTTTCGAGTGACATGTATATTGTCGTGTGTTGCGCCCGCCAGGGGTCGATGGTAGCAAAATCCTGAATCAGGGCACAGAGGGATTTAGGCTTATTTTGATGCTTATTTAAGAGAGAAGTGTCTGAGGACAAGTCCTGGAATAAGTTTTAATTTACCCCAATTATAAAATGGCCCATCACCTGTTGTAAAACGGAGTGAAGTTCTTGTATGGTGGAGGATGAGCTCTCAAACGGTCCATGATAAAATACTAGATTATAAACTTTTGTATTAATTTTAGTTTTAATTAAAATCCATCTGGCCCCCGGATCTCGTACAGCCCCAACCAAGGGGCTTATTTACAAGCCCCTTGCGCCACTTTTGCGTCATTTTTAACATGGGAAAAGTGACGTACGGGTGGCGCAAGGGGCTTGTAAATAAGCCCCCAAGTATTTCAGATTGGACTGTACATGTGATCAATACTGCTACCCCATGATGTGATGCCTGAGATGAGGCGAAATACGAATGTTTAATATAGGAGGGAATGCGAGGCTGGCCGCCCTTATCTTTTAGGTGCGTCTCCTTCAAAAGAACTACATCTGCCTCTAATGATCTAAACCAGGCTAACATACCTTGACATTTTAATCTATTGTTCATACTGTTCACATTACATGAAACGAGTTCCAGCTTGCTACGAGGCATTGCATAAAACACATTCTGTTCCAAACTGTCTGATGCCTTTTTTATTTTTCCCCCTAATCCACACCTCACACGTGCCCCCAATCTTCCCTCCACTGCCCTTCCCCTTTGCCCATTTCCTGTCAAGTTTGGAGCCCACCCATCCTAGGCACCCTCACAGATGAGAGATCCCCACCCAGCCCTCACTCCCATGTACTCTCCCACAACCTACCTCCCCTAGCCTCTCTCCCCTACCCCTAGAGTGGTGCCTTGACATGGCACCTAAAGACCTCCTAAGGCCACCAAGGGCACAGCTACAAGAAAAACGCAAAATTTGATCCTGTATAAGATAATATGAATTTACAGCCAACACAATTAGGTAATTAATGGGAGTTACTCCTGATGTCATATATTCTTCACATTATTTTACACAAAGCTAATGATTACTGTTATCGGTCCTGCCACTCCTGCACTTCTCATCTTTTCAGTCTGAGTGTTGACTTGAATGCAAAATGTTTCTTGCTTGCTCCACTGTGTGGAAATTCTGAAAGTGGCCTTTAAAAGGAAATTTTAGTCTCTACTGCTGCACAATGCCTGCTGGGGCACCAGCTTTCTGAAAGTTATTAATCAAGCTCTTAAATTCCCTCCTAGGGGGTGAGTAAAATGCCGACATGTTAGAAAAAACCTTAAAGGAGAAGTCCTCTGGAATCTGATAAAGTTTGTCTTTTATAGCAGTAAAAAAATGCGTTCCTTGATCTAAAAATCTCTAAAATTAACAAACAAAAAATATATGAGGGCAGAGTAGGGACACTCTGACCCCCTGGCAAAAGTACTCAAGCCCGTTGACTCCTTGAGTACGGGGGTTCTTCAACAAGGGTGTGCCACAAGGGAGTTACCTTAATTCTTCCCCTTCTAGTCAACACCAACCTAAATGTATACAACCCCGTCTCTTACTCACAGGCAGGACAAGTCACAATAATCTTGATACAAAGAGAATGTCCGCCTAGTGTTTAATTCTAAAATTAGGACTGGTCAATTACTATTGTGTTCATACATGTTATTTGTTCAGTACGAATTTCAGTATTTGTATGTTTTCTTGTTATTCTTTTGCGCAAACCTGTTGTGTTGTATATATTGAATTTGATTATATGTCAAAATATGTTCTACATGTTGTCTTTTTCAATGATGTGTTATCCATTCTAAGATATGTATAATGGAGTGGAATGATCTTTTTGCATAAAATATTCAAATTGAGCTGAATAAAGCTGAGGCGCCTTCGAATTGAAGTTCTAAGGGCCCATTAAATTCATGATTAATAGTCTTCCTGGACACTCAGTTTGGTTTACATTTAGTATAGTGGTCCAGTCCAGGTAGTTACGGACCCAAGCCTTGCTTGTTTATCCTCTGAAGGATGAGGCACAGAGTTGATTTTTCAAACCCAATCGCTGTTTTGAATATACATCATTGCCATTATTTATCAGAAGATTCCCATAGATTGCTTTCACACATTGGAAACTGAGAAAGCTTTGGGAACAGCAGAAATACTTAAAAGTAATATCAATCTCTCCAGTGGCAGAAACCACTTTCCCGGCTCTCTTAGTATTTTGCATTATTTACATCACCCACGCCTTCCTTTTCCATCATGGCTAATTGGTTATAAAAGCTTTAACTTCATTGTTGTTTCACGTGTTACTTTAATGATCTCATTTCTTGGGGGACAGTGAAATATTTTCAAAATGAATCACGGAAATTGTCTATAAGACCTTTAAAAGCAGTGTTATTGCTCTCTGTTACAAGCGTGCTTGCAGTACTGAAACAGCCTCCTGTTTTTTTTTTGCTTCAAGATTAAAGCACCTTTCTCCTGTGTTTCACAGCTGTGCTGCCCGCAGCTCCTGTTCTAACTCGTTGAGGTACGTAGAGAATATATGCACTGTGGATAAAACCTCTGCACAGACACAGAATTGGACCATGATAGGCCCTCCTGTAATAGGCAGATCCTTCCAAACAAAAAACATTCCATGATGAGCAACACTTTGTGGAACCTCCTCAGTGTCCTTGCTCTGATAGCAAATGTAAAGTAATTGTATTATTTTCTAATATCATCGTGCATAGCATTCTTCCATTTGCATCTTCATTTATGGTCTCAAACTCCTTTCCGGGATGTTCTTTTCAAATGTGAAAGCATGCTTGCTGTTCCTCTCGAAAATATATTAACTATGTAGAGTCCGACAATGGAGTGAGAACCTAAAGGAAAATATAATTAAGTAGGCCATGTTCTTCCTACACTGCAGTTCAATTATATCGATAAAATAGAATCGTATGTTCCATTACATAATTCTGAAGCAAAGAAGGGTTTGACGTCTTTATTTTTACGTCGGGTATATTCTAATGCAGTGACTACACTGCAGGGAGCCCCAATACTCGTGAGTGCTGCTGGCTTGGAAACATGAACACATTCTGGGCAGTGCACGAGGCAGGGCGATGCCAAAGGGAGAGACTGGGGTCATGATTTTGAATCAAACAAGCCTTGATAAAGCTGGTAGGTCTGACAGTTAACGTAAGCACTCATGCAAGCACACACATGCACACATTTTCCAGATAAAATGTCCATTTTCTGTGCCTCCAATGCCTGTGCCTTTTTTGCCCTACAAATGCAGTTCTGCATGGCACTATCACCTTCATCTAAAAGAATTCAATTCAACTCCACCAAAGACGGATGGCTAAAATATAGTGCAAAGCCATAGGAGGCACAAAAGAGACAGTTTTGCTTAGAGACGCAGCACAGATAGCATGTTCCTGTTTGTGTATTATGCCTGCTTGCCTTAGCACATTAAAATGAGTTCTGTTGTCACTGGCAATCGCTCAGGGTAGCCAGAGACGTTTTAAGGCATGGGCAGAGTGGACTCTGGACCAGGGCCACAGCCTTTTGGGGGCCCCCGATAGAGCCAGCTCTGTTCTGCAGAGTCTTGCCCTGATGTCCTTGAGTAATTCTTAAACACATTGATTTAAAAACTGTTTGGTTTGAATTTATTTTTAATGAGGGTAATGTGTAAGAGTCTATTACAGACAACATCCATAGGTTTCTTTTAGTTCAAAACAGGACCTCACATATGAGAAATGGCAGGGTGTCATAGAGACTTTTTGCAATAATATTAGTGGGCTGCTACTGCGTTACAATATTTTAAAAAATGTCACTATCCTTGAATATTAGCTGTAAAAACATTTAGAATTTGGACGAGTGCGCCTGTGCACTGTTAGTGTCCTGTTTGAAGAGGGCATGAAAGAAATGAAATTGGATTATGAATTCAAAGCTGTTCTGAACAGGGGTTCTGAAAAATACGATTGGCTCAGGGCCCCCAAAATCCTTATGATGTCCCCGGGGGTAGCATCCCAACACATCGTTTTTTGCTCACAATGCCACCTCAGTTTGGACCCAGCCATAGGCAAAAGAGCCTTGAACCTGCTCCTCATGGGAACAGTCCAGCCTGAACTGCCAGGCCAGGCCCTCACTGAGCTGGTTCACAAGCAGCCTAGGACTGGTTGTTCACATGAATGCTGTGCTTGTGCTAGCTACAAGTACTCGTCGAACGCAATGAGTGCAGTTGCCTAACCGCTCGCCCGCTCTTTGGTAGTATGAGCCGCAGCACACAGTGAGCAGCAGCATGTAAGATCCGGTCACAATCTATCAACGCCAGGATACCTGGATAGCCTTCTTGCTTCTCGCACATAAGACGCAACACCACCAGTCAAAAGATATTGAAACTTAAGAACGCCTACAGCCAGGCGCAGTTCCAAGAATGTTCAAGGGTTCAGCACTAAGATAAGTGGCACACATATTAGCTGTTTCCTCTATGCAGGAGAACTGGTCATCATGGACCTGACGGAAATCGGCTTGCAGAGAAAACTAGATGTGTTGTCAAATTACTGTATAAAGAAAAAAATGATAATAAATCTGGAAACAACTAAAGTGCTGCCAGTTGGGAAAAAAAATACCCTAAGTTCAAGTGATTCCATGGTAACGCAGATATTGAAATGGTTAATAGATATACATATTTGGGAATGTGGTTTGTAGGTAAAGTAACATGAGAGACCGCATGGAAGTATTACAAGCGAAGAAACTTCCAACTGTAAGTGGCCTTAAGAAATTTGGTAAAGAGTACAGATGGCCCTCTCTAAGACCTGTTTTAGCTGCCTATCAGGCAATTATTCAGCCCTAATTTCAATATGAAGCTGAAGAGCTCTGCTTAAGCAGAAAAACGAATTACGATTTTGAGGAGGGTAGATGTTTGAAAATACTTTTTTCTTTGCCAGCTTCCTCAATGATCAAGGCTGACTCGATGGAGACAGGCATAGCAGCTTGGAGTTACCTAGTTTATAGGTGTGATTAGATTCTGGGCTAGAATAGACCAGGGTGACTCCATAAAAATGTCAACCCTATGTCAAAAGGAGGTAAAAAATAGTGAATTGATTTGAGCAAGATCTGTTAGGCAAAGGTGTGATGATTTATGTAAAAAATTGTCAATAATATATAATCTGCAACAAACACTAAGAATCAGTGAAGGTGAGCTTCAAAGCTTGACAAAAAATATATACCACAAGAATTGAGAAACTATGTATGGTTTTAACTCAGTAATGAAAATAGGCATGTGTTTGGCAATTCTTTGTTCCAGGTCCTCATAAGGAAATTGCTTCACGTACTCCAAATATCCAAGTCCCTGTTAGCTTAACAAAATGATCCATTGGAGGACCAAGGTTTAGTAAACCGGATGGTAAATAAATTAGTGTGAAAGAAATTCTAACTTTATGGGCCCAGTTGTAATAATATATTGTGGCGTAGAGAAATAAAAATTAGGTAAGCTTTTCACTGCATCAGTTTGCTGGTAGCCTGTCGGATGGTTAGTTTGACTGATTAAACTAGGATATGAGGAGACGAGGATATAAAGGTGTTTATAGTAGCTTAGAGTAGTAGTAAATGTTCTGACTGATGGTAAAATTTTGACTCGACAAAGACTGGAGTGGATTTGTGATCACAGAAGTACTATGTCATATTGGAAGATTTGCATGTCTATGTTGTATTGAAATTGAGTTTAGGTCCGCCGAGGCCTAATTGAGTACTGGTCCGTCACGGCCTAAGATCCCGGAATATGCACCTACGGGTGGGTCTTAGTATGGCATACACTAAGGGGCCGATTCCGATCTCGGTCGGAGGCGCACCCAACACCATTCGGTCGGGAAAAAAGCCATGCGAAAGCCTGTTTCCCGACCGATCCGTACTAGCAGACCGAACGAGTAAGTACGATGCGCACAACAGCAAAGAATCCGGCCGAGCCGTACTCACCCAAACCAGGTCCTGTTCCCCGACCGAGGCGAATCCGGAAACGCTGAATCGAGTCGCACGGAAGGGAAAATGCAGCTCCGTCCGGCCGAACGAGTACGATGCGCTTTCCGTACGCGCCGAACCCGTCGCTACGCACGGCACGTCAAAGCATCCGGGAGAGGCGCACATAAGCTCCGATTCGCGCCACAACACGATCCACGGCTCCGAGACGAACACGGCAACGACGAGGACGACGCGAAGCGACGAGGACGACGCGAAGCGACGAGGACGAGGCGAAGCGATGAGGACGACGCGAAGCAACGAGAAGGACAAACGACACGAACCAACCATGAATCCCTTCGTCCCGATCATACCGATATTCTACATTTACAACCGGAACAGGCACGGACGCGTACGGCGCAGAAGGTAAGCCAGACACCAACCACAAAACACATACAACACGTACACGACACATCACACACACACAGAGGGATGCAGAATATACTTACACCAGCAACAGCAGCACCATAGGGGCGGGATGCCTATCACCAATGCCACATATGCACACAGGGGCCTGAATGCGCACCACCACCACTACCCAGGGGGGGCAGGATGCCTACCACTACTACCACCCTTAGCCAGTGGGGGCAGGATGCCTACCACTACTACCACCCTCACCCAGGGTGGGCAGGATGCCTACCACTACTACCACCCTTACCCAGGGGGGCAGGATGCCTACCACTACTACCACCCTTACCCAGGGGGGGCAGGATGCCTACCACTACTACCACCCTTAGCCAGGGGGGGCTGGATGCCTAACACTACTACCACCCTCACCCAGGGTGGGCAGGATGCCTACCAAAACTACCACCCTTACCCAGGGGGGCAGGATGCCTACCACTACTACCACCCTTAGCCAGGGGGGCAGGATGCCTACCACTACTACCACCCTGAGCCAGGGGGCTGGATGCCTACCACTACTACCACCCTCACCCAGGGTGGGCAGGATGCCTACCACTACTACCACCCTTACCCAGGGTGGGCAGGATGCCTAACACTACTACCACCCTTACCCAGGGGGCTGGATGCCTACCACTACTACCACCCTTACCCAGGGTGGGCAGGATGCCTACCACTACTACCACCCTTAGCCAGGGGGCAGGATGCCTACCACTACTACCACCCTTAGCCAGGGGGGCTGGATGCCTACCACTACTACCACCCTTAGCCAGGGGGCAGGATGCCTACCACTACTACCAACCTTAGCCAGGGGGGCTGGATGCCTACCACTACTACCACCCTGAGCCAGGGGGGCTGGATGCCTACCACTACTACCACCCTTAGCCAGGGGGGCAGGATGCCTACCACTACTACCACCCTTAGCCAGGGGGCAGGATGCCTACCACTACTACCACCCTTAGCCAGGGGGCAGGATGCCTACCACTACTACCACCCTGAGCCAGGGGGCTGGATGCCTACCACTACTACCACCCTCACCCAGGGTGGGCAGGATGCCTACCACTACTACCACCCTTAACCAGGGTGGGCAGGATGCCTAACACTACTACCACCCTTACCCAGGGGGGCTGGATGCCTACCACTACTACCACCCTGAGCCAGGGGGCTGGATGCCTACCACTACTACCACCCTCACCCAGGGTGGGCAGGATGCCTACCACTACTACCACCCTTACCCAGGGTGGGCAGGATGCCTAACACTACTACCACCCTTACCCAGGGGGGCTGGATGCCTACCACTACTACCACCCTTAGCCAGGGGGGCTGGATGCCTACCACTACTACCACCCTTAGCCAGGGGGGCTGGATGCCTACCACTACTACCACCCTTACCCAGGGGGGCAGGATGCCTACCACCACCCTTAGCCAGGGGGCAGGATGCCTACCACTACTACCACCCTTACCCAGGGGGGCAGGATGCCTACCACTACTACCACCCTTAGCCAGGGGGGCTGGATGCCTACCACTACTACCACCCTGAGCCAGGGGGGCTGGATGCCTACCACTACTACCACCCTCACCCAGGGTGGGCAGGATGCCTACCACTACTACCACCCTTACCCAGGGTGGGCAGGATGCCTACCACTACTACCACCCTTACCCAGGGGGGCTGGATGCCTACCACTACTACCACCCCCACTCATAGGATGGACAATGCATGACACAACCAGCACACCACAACCTAGGGAATGCAAGAAGAAGACATCCCCCAACACCATGACAAGCGTGTGTAGACTGTGTCAAATGCCTACAACACCGAACATGACTTTGAACATACAATGTGACCCCCTAGCACATGTGCCACACATATATGTGTGTGGCACCCACAATGCAAGCAGGCCATGACCATTGTGGCAATGGGGTCCAAACCCCCATCATCACAGTGACCAAAATGTAAGTGTGGGGTCCATAGCTGAAGCACACTTAGAACAATGTGGCAATGGGGCCCAAACCCCCATCATCACAGTGACCAAAATGTAAGTGTGGGGTCCATAGCTGAAGCACACTTTGAACATTGTGGCAATGGGTTCCAAACCCCCATCATCACAGTGACCAGAATGTAAGTGTGGGGTCCATAGCTGAAGCACATTTTGAACATTGTGGCAATGGGGTCCAAACCCCCATCATCACAGTGACCAAAATGTAAGTGTGGGGTCCATAGCTGAAGCACACTTTGAACATTGTGGCAATGGGTTCCAAACCCCCATCATCACAGTGACCAGAATGTAAGTGTGGGGTCCATAGCTGAAGCACATTTTGAACATTGTGGCAATGGGGTCCAAACCCCCATCATCACAGTGACCAAAATGTAAGTGTGGGGTCCATAGCTGAAGCACACTTTGAACATTGTGGCAATGGGGTCCAAACCCCCATCATCACAGTGACCAAAATGTAAGTGTGGGGTCCATAGCTGAAGCACACTTTGAACATTGTGGCAATGGGGTCCAAACCCCCATCATCACAGTGACCAAAAGGTAAGTGTTGACAAAGAAAGAGGTGCAACTGCCAGACTGCATGGATGATTCCTGGTCACAGAACAACAAACACATCAGTGGCAAAGTAGTGTATGTGTCCCATTGCAACATAAATTGGGGGAGCCAAATCCTGCAGTGCAAATAAGACATACCTTTGGCCATGTGCAGACAAACAACACCCATGGGGGCTGACACCGTCAACAATCATCAATGACACAATGACAGAAGTGACCATCAGAATGCAGACCCACATATTTGCACCAATGGGCACACACATGCAGATACCCTGTGGAGACTGTAGATGTGAGGTGAACAGATACCATACCATGGCAGCAATGGGACACACAAACCATGATCATTGTGCTGACCGATGACCTAGGAGTCCCAGGGACAGCAGGGGAAACCCACCAAACTACATACAGCCAATGGCACACCCAAGATATGCCAATGCAGTGGTGCAGATGCACAAACACAAACAGGCAGACCCACACTGCACATCATACACAACAGGTGAGGGGGGTGCCAGTGTCCCCAGGCAACCACACAACACATGAGGAGACCTGAATACCAATCATACAGATGTGCATACAGTGCCACACAAAGGTAACTCATGGATCCAAATCCCCTATGTGGGCAAGCAGGCATTGTCAGATGAGAGGGAGCACAAATCACACATGTCACACAGGCACGTAGGGACAGCAACTGACACAGCAAGACACAGACACACCACAGCACCACCCCCAGGGCCCCCACAATGTGGTGACCCTGGGCTGCATTACAATGCCACTGTGATGACAAAGCTAAATGTGGTTCACACTGTGAACCACAGTCATGTGTACTGAGCAACTAACTACCATCACACCTACACAAGCACAAATCAAACAGCATGGCCAGTAAGCCAAGGCCAACATGGAGGCAGGGGCCTAGCCGGGCAACAACTCTCATCTGCACACACTCAACACCACACCCTCGACCTCCAACAATGTGCAGCAGTGAAGCACACATGCACTGGTGACATTGCACATGCACCCATGACTATTCCAGGGTGGTGGGTGGGAACCAAGGTGCAGAAACACATCACACATGGACACTCAACAAGACTCCTGAATGTCTGACACACTGCACACTACGCTGTACATGGACATGACGGCAATACCACACCAACCAATGGGATCCCAGCCACAGTCACACACCAATGAAGAAGCCAAGGTCACCCACAAAGAACACACATAGACAACAACCAACATTGCAGCCCGGACCCTGAGGAGTGCCAGCAGTCACACACACAACGTGTCACAATCACTGAAAGATAACACAAACTGGAAATCACATGACAGGGGCAAACAACTAGTGCCAAGGGGAAACCTGACTGTGACCCATCTGCGTCTGCACACAAACTCAGCCCTGACAGCAAACACACCTATGGGTGACACCCTGATGACCAGTAATGTGCCATGCACCCACATCACAGAGAACCCTGGGAGAAGACTTTGGGGGAACATAGCTCAACTCAGCTAGCATCACAAACAGGTACAACACTAGGGATCACAGCAAGCACAGCTAAACGGAAGTGAACACACAGACATGCACATACAACACACACCTTGGGCGCAAGCAATGTCACAGGAGTACACACTGCCATGAGGGGACTCCACTCCTGTGTGAGGAAAGCTGTGCCATATGTTGCCTCAGTAGGGCCCCATCATGTCAGCTGAGCACTTGGTCACACAATCAACAATTAGCACCAAATGAGGGCTCCCGTCACATCAGCCTGGTCATGGAAGTGCCAACGGAATCATCAGCACAGATCCAACACACTTGTATAGCAGTGTTGCACTGACAACACAGATGAGTCCTTCCCCATTGATGCCCAAACCTGCATGTCCACTGGAGATGGCCACACGGTCAGGGAAGTAGACGAATTGAACAATGGCAAGCACAACAGATGTGCAGGGGTGGAAGCCACAGATGTGAAATAGCCAATCTAAGTAGGAAATCCCATTGCCAAATACTGAACACATGACACCCTCAGATGCTGCTATGGATGACATGGATACACCACAGGATAGGACACATTCCCCCTGGACCACATGGGTTCCTGCACAGTAACACTTCATTATCATGAGACCAAATATCACCATCACTGCAGCAAGGGCATGGTTAGCATCATCAACATCATGTACATCAGAAGCAAAAGCACTAGAGAACAGAAAGTTGCTTTATTCAGCATATGTGGCATTAAAAGTAGAAGTCCGGTAGAACATAAACAAAGGCCAATGGCCAGTCCATCAACAAAGTCACAAGTGGGTGACAGTGGCAGATGCCACCCTACACATGCCTGCACAAAACCAGGGACAATCCACTAGGAGGGGCAACCGGGGGTAGGCCAGGCACCGCAGGGACAGGATCAGGGCTCACCAGGAGGAAGCAGGGAAGGGGTGGTGGGTGCTGGAGAGCCACTGACAACTGCAGTGGAGGTGTCTAACATGGTGTGTGCCGGCACAACTGGGGGGCATGGCTCAGATGTTGTGGGTGCCGGCACCACTGCAGTGGACCCTGCAGATGGAGTGGACAGGTCCGCCACTGCAGTGCCCAAGTCAGACAGGGTGGTAGGGGACTCCACTGCAGTGCCTACCACCAGGGGAGGAGAATGGGGAACAGGCAAGGTGGGCTGGACAGAGAGGGAGGACACCCTCACCACATCAGTGGCACAGACAAGCGCAGCGGGGGGTGTGGTGCCGGGAGAGAAAGTGGCAGGGGGAGAAGGCCGGAGCCTCTTGGGGATGGTATATCTGTGGGTGGGGGAACCTGGGGCAGGGTGTGGTGGGGGCACCTGTGGAGTGGGGGCCTGAGGGATGGAGGAAGGAGACCTGGTGCTTGAGCTGCAGGGCGGCGGCGGTGTCTTGATCTTAACACTCCGGGGGGACTTGCGGGTGGGGGCCTCAGTCTGTCTGCGCCTGGGGGAGGGTGTCCGGGGGCGAGGGGCACTCTGCTCTGTGTGGGGGGGCTTCCTCTTCACCCTGGATGCTGGAGCAGCTGGATCGGAGGGGAAGAGGCCGAGGTCACTGAGGAAGAGGCGCTGGGTCTTTGGGGTTGCAGGTGAGGCAAGGGAGGGTCCTTTGGAGGGAGAGGCAACTGAGGACTGCGCAGTGCTCGTGGATGCGTGTGTGTGTTCCAGGGCCCCATCCCCTGTGAGTCTGGTTTCAGTCCCCTGACTGTGCGTGCGTGTGCGTTTTGTTTGTGGCGTGTGTGTCTGTGTGCTGGACGTGTGTGTGCTGGTGTGTGCCTGTGCCGGTGTGTGTGTGCTTGGGACGGGTAAGGTGCTGGGGAGTGTGGATGGAGCAGAGGCAGGAGGGGTGAGGGACTGTCTGAGGAGGGTCACTGCTGCCGTCAGGGAGGAGTCCATGGACCTATTGCCCCTCTGTAGGTCAGACATGCCCGATGAGATGCCCTCCATGAACGACACCAGCTGAGTCAACAGTGCGGTGTGCGCATGGAGGACACTCAGCATGGCTGTCTGCCCTACATGGAGCTGGCGAAGGAGGTACACAGACTCCTCACTCAGGGCAGCAGGGGACACAGGGGCAGGGGGTGCTGTGCCTGGCCCAAAGGAGACACGCTCCCGTACATGGGAGCCTCCACGGACCTGGGGAATGGGAGCCGATGGGAGGGCGGTGGTGGTGCTGGTGGTGGCGGGGACAGCAACACTAGCTGGGGTGTGGTGGCTGCTGACACCCGCCTCCACAAGGGAGTCATCCTCCAAGTTGCTCTGGTCCTCAGCTGAGGTGGATGGTGCTGAGGACTCCTCGGTGTGGCTCCCCTCGCCCTCCGTGCCACTGGGTCCCTCCGACCACTCCTCGGCTGCTGACCCAGTCTGGCTCTCTGGCTCCTCCTGGTCCGTGGAGCTGTCCCCTTCCGTGGCCGTGGATGTATCTGCAAACAATGGGGAAACAGACAGACATCAGTAACCTGCACCAAACGCACACACCACTGTGAGCACAGCACATTACAGAGCAAGCCCTGGCATCATTAGTTGTACATTGCTAAAAGTGCCCTAACTGAACAGGAGAAGCCAATTGTCAGTCTGATGCCAACCATGGCACTCACATCCCACATGGCCTTGCACCCATCTGTCTGGTATCTGTTGGATTGCAACACCCCAGTGTGGACAAATGCACCAAGTACACAGTAGTTGGACAGTGTAGAGGACACGGTGTGGCATGTGGACATGCACACATCACAGCTCTTGCCACTGAGTCAGTACAGGTTTCCGGATGAAAGGGATGCCCAGAGTCAAATAGGAAATGCATGTGATGCATACCAGCGACAGACACCATGATGCACCCATGTCCTGATAGCCATCGCCACAATGGTGTGCATGTAGCACATGTCACTCCCCTGCAGGACCACCAATAAGTTGACACATGCCATGGCAGAGGCATGACTGCTAAGTCATACATCACTGTCTCAGTGTTGTATGACTTGGCAGCCAGTCAACAACACTATGCACTGTGTCACAATAGTAGGTCATGGGGAATGCAAGTCCTGGAGCTGCACAAGTGCACATGTACATCCCCCACACAACACATCATCTTAACCCTCATCTGTCCAGGTCATACCGATTGGACATATGGGAGACCTGTGACACTACCCTCTGAACCTGAGCCCCTCACAATTTGCTGTGAATGGGGAACAGCTGCCTGAACTTCACATTCGCATACCCCAGTCTGCACGGGCAGCTGATCAAACACCTATGTGACACACAAGTATCGTCTCCTATGGTCACATCTCCAGGGGCATGCTGAGCCCCTACCAAGAAACACCCCAGCAGTCCTGGCAACTAATCCACAGCACACTGACACAGAGGCAGACACCTGAGGGGTCAAATCACTGTGCACAATGTGTCAGCTGATACACGGGAGTGGGAGTACAGAGTGCATTGCATGGCCTGGAGTAGGCATGACTGTCCTGCTCCACATGAATGAGGGATGTGCCCTGGACAGTGGATAGCTGGCTATGTATGTGTGACACACGTAATCTGCACACTCCTGGGGCCCAAACATTGTTCCCACCCGCTGCATGGGCGTGTGCCACATACCCCAGGCACATGTGGTGGCTCAGCTCAGCAAGTGGACCGCATATCAAAGCAACACGCAGATCACACGTCCAAACACAGGCGTGTGAACAATGGACCCACCCATGATGCCCACAACAGAGTTAGGGAAACAGATGCTGTCCCCCACCTTTAGTGAAGCAAACTGCAAGGACACAGTCCCAAGTGACACAATTCCCTGAATGTAAGGGCCACACCTGTGTATCAGATGAGCAGTGGGCAGTGCACAATAGAGGGACATGGCTCCTGGACAACATGACTGCTGCACTGTGGCAGTTGAACCAGGCCAGAGGAGGGCACAAAGCATGTAATACAGAGTTCACAGTGCAGTCTTTGACTCACCCCCTCCTTGCTGCTGTCTGGCCTTCAGCTGCCCATCCAGGTCTGGAAACACCACCCCCAGGATCTGGAGCATGTGGGGGTCAGGGTCCGTGTTCCGCCCCTCCTGCGAGGAGGCGACAGCTTCAGCTGGACCCGTGCAATCCTCCGGGTCCAGCCCCGAAGGTCCTGCCACCTCTTCTGGCAGTTGCGGATCCGGCGCTTGTAGACCCCCAAGGACCGGACAGCCCGGACGATGTCCTTCCAGATCTCCTGCTTCGGATGGGCATTAACCTGTCAGGATGACAAAGTGAAAAGGCCATTACTACACATGCAACATATCCGTGCATGACACAGTTGTATATACATGTCTCAATCACAGGGGCACATGATGTACACAGGCAGTGCAAAGCTGCCCATGGACAGTGTGCCAGACGTCACTACATGGTATCATTGCATGGGAAGTAAAACCTTGTTCAAATGCACTGTCACTGCACCATACCTGTCCAGTGCATGTCACTACACACTATGGGGGGTGACAACTACTCAGTGAGCCTGCTAGCCAGTGGGGTGCAGACTTTCAGCCTTGCCAGTCAGACAAAATGCACATTCAGAAAGGCAGTGCACAGAACACTCACCTGCTCCCCTGGTGTCCCATACAGCTTGCTGTACTGTGGAAGTAGGCTGTCCAGCAGGGCCTGGTTCTCTTCAAGGCTGAAGGCTGGGGCTCTCTCCACAGTACGTGCCATTGCAGGGTCCAGAGGGGCAGAGACAGCAGCAGTGCAGTGGCAGATGTCGTCCTGGAGCATGTAGTGCAGGCAAGTGAGCTCTCAGGGGAACAGCCAGCAATATATATGTGCTGGAGAGGCAGATACTGTCCCTTGTGTCCAAAGTGATAGGTCCAAGTCGTTTGCATCTTCTGAATCTGGCCAATCCATGGAATAGCAGCACCAAAACACGCCCACAGCATCCTTCAAATCTTCAACTTCATGACATACATGATTTTGCAACATTGTTGTGGTTGACCAACTGATTTTCCAGCAACCGACTCGTTCGAAATTCGAAAACGCGTCCGTTGCCAGGCAAGCCCATTGTCAATGGGTGCGCACCGATCGGTCCATTGCGGTACAACGCGTACAGGGGTACAACACGTACCCGCACAGATTGAATGCAATGGGCCGGCCGGAGGCACCGATCGGTCCATTGCAGTACAGCACGTACAGGGGTACAACGCATACAGGGGTACAACGCGTACCCGCACACATTGAATGCAATGGGCCGGCCGGAGGCACCGATCGGTCCATTGCAGTACAACGCGTACAGGGGTACAACGCGTACCCGCACACATTGAATGCAATGGGCCGGCCGGAGGCACCGATCGGTCCATTGCAGTTCAACGCGTACAGGGGTACAACGCGTACAGGGGTACAACGCTGTACCCGCACACATTGAATGTAATGGGCCGGCCG